>BSWB01000007.1:29228941-30429298 GCA_033239125.1 Fagopyrum homotropicum | reverse complement strand
TTGACTGGTGATGTTGTTGATAATCCATATACTCCTGACACATATAGGCAAGCTATGAACTATTCTCAATCGAAAAATTGGAAACTAGCCATGCAAGATGAAATAGATTCCATGATTGTTAACAAAACTTGGGTGTTAATAGCTAAACCTGAAAATGCTAAACTTGTGCCTTGTAAATGGATTTATAAACTAAAGGAAGCTACTAAACTGAGTGAACCACCTAGATATAAGGCTAGGTTAGTTGCTAAGGGTTTTACCCAAAGAGAGGGAATTGATTATACTGATATATTTGCTCCTGTTGTCAAATATAAAACTATGAGATTGTTGCTTGCTTTTGCTATTGTGCATGGTTGGGACATAGAACAAATGGATCTGAAAACTGCTTTTTTACATGGTAATTTGGATGAAACTATCTATATGAAACAACCTGAGGGTTTTGTAGATAAATCTAAACCTGATCATGTTTGCTTACTTAAAAAATCTATCTATGGCTTAAAACAGTCACCTAGACAATGGAATCTTAAGTTTGATGAATGCATGAAAAACTTAGGGTTTTTAAGAAGCAATTATGATTATTGTTTGTATTTTAAAGGCATATCTTCCATGAACCCCTTGTTTGTGCTATTATATGTTGATGATATACTACTTATTAGTAAATCTACTGTGTTAATAGCTGGTGCTAAAAGGGATTTAAAATCAAATTTTGACATGAAAGATATGGGTCCTGCACAGAAAATATTAGGTGTTAAAATCATAAGGGATAGAAATCATAAAAAGATGTGGTTATCTCAAGTTGATTATGTGGAAAAAGTTTTAGAAAAATTCAACATGAAAAATGCTAAACCCACTTCTATACCCTTAGGAGGGCACCTTGACTTAACTAAGCAACACTGTCCTAGTAATCAAGCTGAAATTGAAAAAATGGCAAAAATTCCCTATGATGTGGTTGTTGGTTCTATCATGTATGCTATGTTATGCACTAGACCTGATCTTGCTTTTGGTATAATTATGTTGAGTAGATACATGTCTAATCCTGGTGAATTACATTGGACTGCTATGAAATATATTCTTAGATATATCAGTGGAACTAAAGACCTGTGTTTGATGTTTTCTGAGCATGATAATATTGGTGAAGTGTTTGGTTATGTAGATTCTGATTATGCTAGTAATAAGGATAATAGAAAATCTACGACTGCATATTTTTACACTTGGACTGGTAATTGTGTTTCATGGAAATCTCAACAACAATCTGTGGTTGCTTTATCTTCTACTGAAGTTGAATATATTGCTGTTGTTGAAGCTTCTAAAGAAGCTATTTGGCTTAAGGGCCTTGTAAGTGAAATATCTCATAAACCTTGTATTCCTGTAATTCATATGGATAGTCAAAGTGCTTTGTATTTGTGTAAAGATCCTGTTTATCATGAAAGATCTAAACATATTGATGTTAGAAACCATTTCATTCGAGATAGGGTTAAGAAGAAGCACTTCTTAGTTAAGAAAATTAAAGGTGACTTGAATCCAGCTGACTTTGGAACTAAAATTGTAACTGCTGATAAGTTTGCTTTCTGTAGAAATTTTCTGCATATTTTTTATGTTCCTTGAGTGTTGTACAGGTCATGGACTGATGACGGATAGGTGAGAAGATTTTGGATACCACTATCAGGGGACAAGTGATCGATAATACAACTACAAGAATTAGGAGGGCATTTGTTGTATTACTAATTCTTATACTTGTAATATGGACAATTAAAGTTGGAACTTGCAATAGAAGTACTTAGAGCTTAGGTAGAGGTTAAGAGATTATAATGTGTTACTACATTTGCCATATTTGGTTATATATCATGTGATGTTATCTAAATGTTGCCACTTAGTTGAATAAACTAAGTCAGGTAGCTTAGGTAACAACTATGGTAATTAGATATTAGGTTAATGTATGTTTACATGTTATAATTATAAGAAGATGTGAGGTTGGCTGTTTTGCTGTAAAGCTGCTATGTGTATATCCAGCTTATGTGATGTTGGGCCAAATGGTTGATCCAGTCTCGCTGAGCCCAATTTTGTGCTCCTTGATCCGTTGATAATTGATGGGCCTGATGACAAGCATCTTGGAAGAGGTATATAACCTCGTTATGACATAAGACATAACCCTAGAGAGAAAGAGAGCCGGTGTGAGGGTTGTTGGCAACTTCTTTTCTGCTAGGGTTCATCCACAAAAAGGGAGAGAGAAGAGGAGAACGAGAGGTTCAGTACAGATCTTCCAAAACTCGTTAGTAACGAGAGGGATCTGTGAATAACTTCTGAAACGAAGCGATCTTGCTCTGTGGTTCGATCATCTCAGAGAAGATACACCTCCAGTTCGTTGGTTTCTGGATTAGCGAAGAGATCTATCTCAGATCTTTCGCTTGGTGCCTTTGAGGGGGCTTTTCTATCTCGTCTACTTCTCTTTCATCTATCTTTCTCTGTAATCTTTGCTAGCTTGAGTGCTCTTGCAAGTTCCTTGTCCAACTTTAGTGTTGTATTGATCATTTGGAAACTTAGTGGATATCTGGGATCAGATCTCCCCTCTTGAGGTCTCGCAGAGTAGGAGTATTTCATATACTACCGAACTGCGTTATCAAACTGCTTGTGTGCTTTATATGTGTGTCTTTAGTCGGATCTACGACTAAGGATTTTAGATTTGTTAGATATTACATTCACAAATTTCTTCATGAAACCCTATACACGACCTTTCTACAAGATGGAAAGACGAGAGGGAATATTAAAAACAAAATCTTAGTGAATAAGGACAAACTGGGTTTATATCTAGTGTTTTGTTTTATATCTGTTGAATTGAAGCTGTAATTATATATTTTTGAGTTCACTGATGCTATTTTTTGTGTCAACTTCAAGAGAATGGAAGGCCAGCAGATCCATCTTATGAAAACACTGTTCTAGAAGAAGATATTTCACCGTCAGTCTCACAAGCGGATCCTTCATCATCATCGTCTTCACCATCTGGTGGACTTGCAAGCGCCATAGCGGCCCTTGCTGAGCGTCAGCAAGTGAGTGATGAACAGTCTGGCAGTTATAGCGCAACCACATCCAACATGGTAGGAACTAGTGTAAGGATTTCCAAAAGGGCAACACTACTACAAAAAGGACTTTATAATCCGGTTAGTTGAGGGCTTATAATCCGGGCCTGCACCGGATTAAAGGTTAGGGGTGTATTTGCTCCCAAACTTTATAATCCGGGCGTTTTTTTACGAAGCACCGGTGTATTTGCTAGGTTTATTTTTGCCATATTTTCGATCGTATTTTTGCCCGGATTATTTGGCACATTATAATCCGGATTATTGGGCCGAATATAATCCGGATGTGTTACATCCGGATTATATAAATGATAAAATAACCGGATTATATGAAACGTATATAATAAGGAGGAACATCCGGATTATATAATTGTGTAAAACACCGGAATATTTCTTTTTTTATAATCCGGATTAAGATAACCGGATTAAGAAGTTTAGTGGTAGCGTCATTGGGTGAGGTTAATATACACCGAATACTTACAACCTGATTATTAGAATTTTGACTTTATACACCGCCAACATATATCCAGATTATTTTCTCTTTTTTTTTTTTATATTTCATTCTATTTTTCGAATATACCACCTGTAACATTTGATTCAAATCCAATAATTGACTTTTTTCACATTTGAATTATACCAAAACATAATAAACCTGCTCATTAATTGTTATAAACTAAAACGTGCAATGAAAACATGTTTACAACCATTGCTAAACTTTAAATCATACGCCTAAACAAACGTAACTAGAAAAACATAGTCTATGAGTTATAAGATCGGTTCAAATAACATTATTGATTTGAGTCATTCAAGGTACTCTGATTCTTCTTAGGGACCTCGTAAGCAAAACAATTATGCCACCGCAAATGACCACTTTGCAGAAAATTTTGAACACTGCAATAAATAAAGGTATATAGCACGTCACACAAAAGAAACTATAAAAGAACAATAACACCCAAACATTAAGCCCTACACCCATTTGATGAGGCAATCCAATATACAACACGTCACCGCAAAGAACAGTAACAATATGCAAAAGTCTACTCTGATATACAAGATGTAGAGGGAGAAGCACACACCCCTACACGCATTTGATTAAGCCCGCCATTGGTATGAACAAGAAGGTACTTCTTTGTCTCCCCAGGAGCTGAACATGGAAGTGGCCAAATAAAACAAAGGCAGAAGGATAAGTACAAAAATATGTTCATATACAAATAAACATAATATTATAGGAGTCGGCAGAAAACAGAAATCACCTGTGTAGTTCAAAATGGGTTCAACACATGGCACAAAATCACGATTAGAAGGATGTTTCCACAACTTGTTGTCATGCCACTTCCCACTATTACCAACTAACTATCAAGTCTAAATGAGTGAATGCTTCTTCAAATTTGTACTTAAAAAACACAGTTCCCCAAAATTTAAAGCCCAAATAACATGCATTACAAGGAACTAAATCAAAAGTGACCAAAGCTTTATTGAGGAAAGAAAGCAAACCTTTCTAGCCGAATTTGACAAAGACGGGGCGCAATTTCTTTTCTAATGTTCTGTTCCTTACTGATCTTCTGTGTGTTTAAATCACGCTGCTAAGGATCCAAGAAAACTCAATGTCAGTATGACCCCTATATCACCATATAGATATGAAGTATACAAACCAAAATCCAAATCCTAGGGTAAACTCATTTCGCATCATAATCAAAATCAATTAGAATAGAGCAATAAATTAGTGTCTGATACTTTCTTCCAAAAATATTTGCCGAGATCAATAAAAATATCATATACACATCTATCAATCATTTTCATGGGACAAAAAGGGAAGGAGGGGATAGATAGAGAAAGCGGACGAAACCAGTGGGAGCTTAAACAGGTCGGGCAACTTGGGGACTCCAAAGTAAGGAAAATTAGATATGGTTGTGCCTAGTACATTGAATCTTTGGTTGAATTTAGATTATATTTCAATAATTTATAGATATCAAGATGGCACAAAACATATAACAGCAGAATTTGAGGCTGAAGATTGTCACATTACATTAATAGCTAAGGAAAATTAGATATGTATCAGCATCGAAAATCTGACTGAGTTTTTAGCCACAGATAAATGTCAGTTGTTTACAAAATTCAGTTATAGGTATTAACTGAGATAAATGTCAGCTGTCTATAGATTTCATTCTTTAATTGATACATTGTTTTCATCAAATGATGACCTTGAGAATTTCCATGTACAATCCCCAATATAATTACATTAATCAGTTCAAGCATAAATCTATCAAAGTGTGTCATGTGAAAATGATGAGAAAGTAAAGCAATAACATAACTGTCATATTTTTCATCAATAAGATCAAAAAGTTTCAGAAAGCTCTACAGAAATACATAATTCATTCTTTAATTGATACATTGTCTACAAAATTGAGTTATTGGTTTCAAAAAGCTCTTATAGAAATACAACAGTGCTTTAGCAATAGAAATACAGGGGTCCAATGTGAATACTACCTTATTGGTTAAAAAGCTCTATGGAATTCAGTTATTGGTTTCAAAAAGCTCTACAGAATTCTTCTTACCTAATTAATAAAAATGCTTGTTAGTTACACCCACTAACAAAAGATGAGATCATAAAGAAGAAAGAGATGAAATTAGGGGCAGCAAGAAGGAGAAAGCTATGGTCATGTGAGTCCCAATTATGTTCTCTTAATTTATAGTCTTTAGTGCTTCAATTTATTTAGCACTTAAAGAATATATTTATCATTTGTTAAGTAGCACTCCTGTTAAGTATATTAATCTTCAGTACTTCAATTTGTTAAGTAGCACTCCAATTATGTTCTAGCACTTCTAGTCTTCAGTACTTCAATTCGTTATAGTTGTGCCCAGTACATTGAATCTTTGATTAAATTTAGATTATATTTCAATAAATTTAGTAATTGTGTGCTTGGAACCTATCATTACTCTCTTTTTGTCATACGTTGATTAATCTATCATCTTTAAAAAACCTAGAGAATATATTTATCATTTGTTAAGCAACACTCCTATTTAGTATATTAATCTTACTCACAATAAAATCATTTGTTAAGCACTCCTCCTATTTAGTTATATATATATATATATATATATATATATATATATATACCTCAATGGAAACTAAAGTTGCTTGATCATCTGAATCTATAGCTCAGTTCTATCCACTTCAGAAAATGAAAGCCAAATTGTAACAACCATGAAATCATTCTCAAGTCTAAACAAAAACGCATAGACACAAACACAAACCAAAAGCTGCTCAAACAAGGAAATCCTCTCCTCAAGACAAGCTCATTAAATCTAAAGTAAACTCAATTTGATACCAAATAAGAACTATAAACGGGAAAAAATCATACAAATTCATCATGAACATGGATGCAGAAATGTGGAACACATAAAAACTCATTAGCTGCTTACTTTGTGTAGGGGTTCAGAATCAACAACAACAAACAACCGTAATTCACATAACATCTATGTATTAACCAAATGGATAATATGACACTATTTTTGACACAAAGTTAACAAGGATGCATTCTATACTGTAGGCTTCAATTTATTTAGCACTTAAAAGGGAAAATATGAAGGTGTTGCCTCTGATTTGAACTAGGGTTAAGAATGATTCTTCAAAGACCAATTCAAGCACGAATCCGCCACCCTCTTTAGTGTCCACAATCGGTTTCAATCAAACAATTGAAACCTAACATCAAACAAAGATGTGTGTGGAATTAACTTAACTCGAAAGGATGTCTTAGCATAGAAAGGGCAAAGATAGGAGATAAGCTTACCTTAGATTTGAACTAAGGTTGAGTGATTCTTGAAGTAGCAGTTGATCGATGTTTTTTTAAGGCTCCATCGAATTGAAAAACCCTAAACTCGACAAAGATAGATGAAAAAAATCTAGGACGCGCATAAGGAAAAGCAAAGCGGGAGAGCTTTTTTCTTGAGATCGGGAGAGCTTACTAATCCGGGCGTTTCTTGTATAACTTAAATCCTATTCTGAATAGAGATATAAGCCGGTTGGGAAAAAAAATATATTTATAATCCGGTTGCTAGAAAACCGGGTTATTTGGGTTATCAAATAATCCGGGCGTGCATATTACAGCGTATTTGTACCGCATATCACATAATTTAGCGAAGTTTATATTCCGAATCGTAATCAAATCCGGATTATAATTATTTATTCATCTTATTTCATATTTTATAATCCATATATTACACGCCCGGATTATATGTTATGGAATATAAACCCAATTTTGTAGTAGTGCAAAGAAGATGAAAAGGAACCGTGTTCCTAAAAGAAGCTCAAGTGAATTTGACATGCAAAGGATGAATACGAATTCTCCTTAGGGCTGGTTCGACTTTTATCATGGGTCAGAAGCGGTTGAAGCTGGGACAAGCTACATGAGTTCCAATGAATCAGACAATGGAGTTGAACTACTGCCTCCACCACCACCACCACAATTGTCACCTGAATCAGTTTACATTTCCGGTATGAATGAGGGTAGTTCAATTGGATCAGAATGTGATTATCAGATTCAGTTATTTTCTTCCACCACCACCCCACCGCCTAATGTTGAGGATGGGTGGAGTGTGTTTGCATCATAGATGTTTTCTCCATCGTTACCTGTGCCCCGAGCATGAACTGTTGCGTAGTGCTTTGCTAGAGCACATGGGAAAGGAAATTATGTGGTTTTAGTTTGTCTCTCAGCCTCTTACCCAAGTGGAACACCTAAAAGGTAATGGATGTGAGATGTTAACGACCTCGCCCGAACTGGATCTTTTGTGAGTTAAAAGGATTGGAGATGATAGGGAATGCCATATTTGTGGTCACGTAAGTGTGTTGATAGCAATTGGTTGGGAGTGGTTAGTTTTTGGTGTCATCTTGAATGGATCTTTTTTAGTTTGTAGTAGTAAGCCCCTTAATAATTTCAAGTGAAAAGCTGTTTGTTTACCATTTGACGGCTGTAGTAAAGTGTTGCATATCAAGATAGGAGCATATTGTTGATGGACAAATGATGATGTCTGTGTGACGATTGAGATATTGCAACAACTTTTTGACACTAACCCGGAAGGAGGAGATAATATGCATGTCCCTAGCAAAGTACCAAACGAAATTTTGTTTCTCTTTTATACCCTTCCGTTTTGATCTTCTAATACTCGTAAATCTGTCATATGGTATGAGCAGTGAACATAACGCGTGCAGCAGTGAAGAGAGGAACGAGAAAGCTTTGATCACTTGAAAATCCTTATAATGCGCGCAAGATTCCAAGTATTGTTACCGCTTTCTTTTTTTTTTTTATAATGAAAGCGGTTTGATCCCATAGACGGCGTACCAACTATTGGATCGAAAAGCCGAAAAGAATCGGCAGAGGGACTAACCGTCGTGACGGACCACAACAAAAGAGAAAAAGCAAACACAAAAATACATCGTAAAAACCCGAAACAGGGACGTCTTGAAGGGAAAGTAGAATGATCAAGTCAAACGGAAGCGACGAGTATGAACGCTTATCTTCGAAGGAAGAACACAGGTAGGAAGATTGAGGAACAACTGTGGACACCTCAGATTTGGAGGACTGCAACAGAGCCGTCAAGAGTCGATCACACATCGACGTCCCCTTCTCGATAAACACTCGAACCGCCACCAAGACAGCATCAAAAAAAGAAGACGAAGCTGCAACAAACGGGTATCGTGATATAAAAATGTGTACAACTTTGATGGATTAAAGAGTAGTGATTTACAAGGGGAACATTGTTCGAAAAGAGTTGATTAACAACACTAAATCTTTGTTTTAGAATGAATGTTTTGTAAATTCATTTTTTATTTCATACTATCCTAATAATTGAGGAGAATTGATTATATTAATGTTTTGATTTATTTTATTTAAAGGGTCGTTTGTTGGTTTTGATTTTAATGTGTTTTTCACACTTATAGGTCAAAGAGTTCATTCACTTTGATTGATGTGATTATGATCAATTTTGTTTCTTAAATTATTATTGTCTCGGACGATAAAAATTTGAGTCACAACTCAATCAACGTTAATTTTTTTTTTATTTTTGATGAAATTAAGGCCGACCTAATCTTGTTAATAATGAAATTTTTGCACTAGGGAGTAGTTGCCGCAAGTAGTTGTAGCCAGAAAAAAAAAAAAAAAGCAATGTATTTCAACACGGGCTTTAAAGGCCTTTGCAGGAAGCTTTTCAGCAACAATAAAAACAACCAGCATAGCATTTGATTGCTCAGTCTTAGGTAAAGTCACAAACTTCTCTTTTGTTAAGAAGGAATCATTTTGTGAGCCCACAAAATAGCCATATAAAATGGGTAGGTTAAGAATGAGGTATTGGGCTTTATAGGGTCCAATTGGTTTTCAATAAAGATTTGAGTCGATGGGTCATTTGAATGGATTCGGTTGTTGGGAGAATCAATTGGTGAAAAAGTAGGTTGCTTAATCTTAAGCAAAGAGATAAGATTATCGGCAATAAAATGAAAATCCCACTTTGGCCGGAATCATGAAATCGAACAGAAGTTAACACTAAACACAAACTTGTTACAGGCTTTGTCCAATTGTTTGATGTACACTTTCATCTCAGAATCTTATTCCATTTTGTTATCAGGTTGCTCTTGAGAACCAGGAAATTTAAACATTGGTTTTTCCCCCTTGTCTTTAGGAGGTTTAGTGGTGGTGTCATTATTATCTTGATTGTTGTCAATCCTTGGCTTTTTGGTCTTACCAGAGTAGTTTGGAATCAAGATCCTCTCCTAAGATTATCGACCTAATATTAGCCTAATTAATTGATCTCAGCCGTTTAAATCAATCAATGGTCCAAATTGCTTATTCGCACAAAAAAATAAAAATTGACAAACAATACACAAATATGCTTTTGCCATCAGGGTTTGCTTCGGTCATATATACTCTTAGCAGTAGACGGTCAATTGAATCTCGTTTTCTCCCTTCTTCCATTCACAGTTTTACAAGCTTGTAAACTGTAAGGAGGAGCACTTTCGGCTTCTCCTTTCGCCTGCGCGCCAATTTCTCGTTCCAGGTAGATAATAGTTGTGTAGCTGACAACCTCACCTCATGAGTTCTCCATCAAAAGCTTAGATGGGGACCAACTAATATGATTTATTTCTTCAAAGTTGATGAATTCTCCATCAAAGTTGATTCTAGTAAGGTGAACTAATTCCCAGTGAGTCGATGTAGTTGGCTCGAAAGAGAGTCATTTCAGCAAAGAGGAAAAAACCATGAATGAACTTGTACATAAAGCTCATCTACATTATGCTCAGTAGAAATACTAGTAATTTTGCAATCTACATGAAGAGATTATTTTCTGATGTCCTTGTACATAATGTTCAGCATATTCTTCCACTTTTATAAATTTGATATCCTTGTATGTAAAGTTCATCTAAAAACATGATTCAATTACCAAACTATCAAGTAGCCTATTAGCTCAATTAATAGAGGAATGAGTTTGCGCATTGAGTTCGATTCCCATCGTAAACTAATATGTTCTTTTAAACAAATTGACCTACCTTCTTCTTTTAAACAAATTGACCTACCTTCTTCAACGTTTGTAGTCGATAGACAAAAGAGATTAAGGAAGACAACTGCAGATGTGTTTGATAGCTCTTTCAATGTTATTCCTCATATACTGAACGAAACTAACTTTGTCGTTGTTAGACAAAAAAATGGATTTTTTGACAGAGTTATATGTTTTACAACGTTGCAGGCCTTTACCCTTTCTTAACATAATTTAGAATCATATAATCACAGGCAAAAGAGATGGTTTTTATTCAAATGAATTCTACACTCTAATTTCTACCTTTGTAGTTGATAAACAAAAGAGATTAAAGAAGTCACTTGCAGATACATTTGAGATCTTTTCCATGGCTATTTTCTAATATACCGTTTGAAACTTACTGTGTCCATTACTGTGTCTAAGAAACACGACAGATCGATGCAGGGGAGGTCATCGACGTCTGGCTAAGAGTGTACATAAAGCTCATCTACATTATGCTCAGTTGTGGTAGTATCTAGTTGTCTGTGAATTTAGTACCTGGTTTAAGTCGACCACCAAATACCTAATAAACATTTCTCTACTTATACACACAACTCTTCCACACCTATTATAGCATTCAGCATAGTGTATATATTGGCAAATTTGCGGACGCTATAGTCAGAACTGCATAAAAAATGGTCTACAAAAGCAACAAACATTTTCAACAGAAGAGCTGTCCAGCTAAAAGGTTTCGTTAGCTTTATGAGCTCCAAACAAATTACAAAACATGTTTTTTGGTCCACCAATTTGTTTGGCCAAGTGGACAAACTTTTTCCACTTAACTTTAAACTCTTAGTCATCATATTGGATCCTGCCGTCTTTAGGGCTCCATTTATATGACCATTTGTTGAATGATCTCTAATAGCCTCCCCTGCAGAAGGCACCTGCAAACATGCTATATTAGTTTTACTGTTCAGATGAATTAAATAAACTATTGGCACAGGCATAAGCAGGGAAGCAAATGACATCTAAGGAGCTACCAATATGAAATATGGATTACTCCTACAGCCTCAGTGGACAAGGTTTTGTCACGAACTTTTAACAACACAAATTCAAGAAACAAGGTCAAATTAAACAAAAAGAAAGCATCCAAGAAGCGCCTTGGAGAATGCTTCCAATAATCCACTGTAATGTCTCTAATTTTTTTTAACATTTGTTTCCCATAATGGTTTGCAACACTCTCTGGGTGAAACTGTTGAGAAAATGAAATGTATATAGTCCACTCAAATGAAAACAAAGACGGTAAAACTATAAACAAAAAATAGTATTGTACTTGTAAACAAAAGGGAGGTCAGAATGTATTATACCCATGATAACCTTTCCATCAGGCAAACCGTTAACATGGGGACAAGGAAAGGAAATACGACCCTTATATCTTGCCAAAGAACCATGGTTCTGCTGGCTGTAGTTGCCCTCATTTCCATCCACATCAGACTCTAAGGTAGATGTATCAAAGAAAGAGAGGGTATTCTTTGAAGATGTCCATGCTATTCGAACAAGTTCTTCTGGCAATGTATTTTCTTCTAGCAATGTATTCGAGCAACCTGGATTTAGTAGAATAGAAACAATTCATTGTGCATATACAACTCTATTATAAAAATCCCGAAGGCATCAACAATCTCTAATTTTCTCCAACCTTCTATTGCTCAAAGACGCAAATTTCAGCGTAAGAAAGTTAATGCAGTCTCATTTTTCACTTACATGTTTGAACTTTCCTAATGTTCACTCAATATATATCACACTGCTTCTGTCTCAATTTTCTTTTCTTTAAAAATTTTGGGAAAAAACCTCTGTAAAAACACAGAAGAAAATAGAAGTAGTTCAAGTGAGGGCCGAGGGAGGGGGCAGACAAACAAAGAGGTCAAGTAATGGTAGATCTCTTTGTGATTAAAAATAAACTGCATATTCAGATATCCTTGATTCTATATTGATTTCTTTTTTTTCGAACTTCTTGACAAGAAAATTTTCTTGTAAATAGATACAAAACCTATTGGTTTTATGAAACCTTACTAACTCTCAACTCTGAACTCCTTCCATAAGGTATATTTTGGAACAGTCTGTAGCCATTGTGTTTAGTTTCACTGCAAGAGGCACCCTGAAAAGTTTCAAACGCTCAAGATATGTGGACATATTTAGATGAAATTTGTAAGCCCTAAAAAGTTTCCTGGCCTATGGTTTTTCTCCTTTCCTTCATTTCTTTTCTTTTCTATTAACATTTGACTCATGTTCAGTTAAAGGTGTTTGCCTCTATGCCTATGCATTGTTGTTATGTATTTCTTAATAGAATTATTTGTATGTGGATCATATACAAACATTCCACTGCCGCTGCCTATTTATCCATCTTCTTATACCAGTTTGTTTCCATTCGATCATGGGGTGATAAAAAAACATGTGAATAGCTGATTATTTTTGTGCAGTCCAGGAACTGGACAGATTAATAAAAACAATTGATTACATGCTAATTTCTGATTCAAAAGAAAATAAATGAAACAGATAGTTAAGCATCATCACTACTACATCTAATTAACAAACAGAAACTAAAGACATGTTTTAGCACGTTTCCTTTTTATGTTTCCCTCAGTTTATGTATGTGAGATTGATGAATTGCTATAAAGTTAACTAATAATGATGGGCAAGGGTTATGAACTATTTGAATGTATGTAGTCTTGGCAGATACTTTGTTCAAGGTCATAATGGATGGGCATGCGCTTTCTTGATAGATACTTCCAAATAAATCATATTACTATCTTTTTAGTTCAACTATAAGTACTAAACTAAATTGCATTATACCTTTTTACTCCATAATATATGTATGTGAATCCTAATGTCAACATATGCAAATCCTAAAGGTATGTTTGATCATGAAAATCTCCAAAAGCAAAACTAAACGAATAAATGAAACAGATAATTGATTAACACCACTAAAACATCTAATTAGCTTTGAACATTTAGCTTTAGGCAACAATGGCATAACATAAACTAAAAGCGAGATTTTGTATAGCCATTAATTTTAACATTTCTTCTACAAATACTTATTTATAATTAGAAAAAGGCTTCAATTTATTATTATATGCTCATCGGTAATGAAAAATTTACCTAAAACTCACTACATGATAACTGAATAAAAATGTTATTTATTTGACCTAGCTTAGAGTTTGTAGTTTATGGTATATAATTTCCGGAGTTTTTTTCGTTCCCAAAAGATAGTTGAATTACTGAGGTCTATTTTGATGATTCGATATAACGAAGCTCTATGATGATGAGAAAATCTGATGGCATAAACACCAAATTTAAGGCCCAAGCAACCTCTTGTACTACATTAAACACAAACACAACATATCAATCAAATAGGTGATTATTTTTGAGCAGGCCAAGGAACTATGACCCAAAAGTAGAATGCGAATAATTCAATTTTCTAGGCTTAAAAGTTTAAGAACAATATGTCACTATTATTATTTTTATTACCAACACAGAATCTGAGAAAGAGCAGCTAGTAATGCAAGCCAAAAGCAATACCCCTAATCAAGATATAGTGAATACTTCCATTTAAATTACACAATAGCACGCATATCCAATGACAATAGATAGACGATGAATTAAATCTTCATTGGGAATGCCATCCATGCAAGCTCTTGTACTACATTAAACACAACTTCTTCTAATGACTGACCTAATCACTTTCTTGATACATGGTTCTTGACTACGCATGCTACATGTTGGTAAGCCCACAAGGTTTCAGATTTATAAATATGTCAAAACATGTACACTTGTGCCATGAATTTATAAAATATGATACTACTTAAAAGTAATTGCAAATGAAAACATTCTACCAACATTGACAAGCACAGTTTTTGTGCATAATGCATAGTAAAAGAACATAAGGAAGAATTATACAGGAAAGTCTTTTACCTTCCTTCATCCTTTCCATGCATTCAGATTCGTGTAGCTTCTACTCTTCCATGTTCACTGCAACATTATCATCTACTCAAAATCACAAGATTAACCAACATCATGACAAAAACTCATAAGGAAACTGAAGCAAGCATTGATATTAAATTTTCCTAGAAGGTTGGTTTTCTACAAATTCAAATTGAGGTTAAGCAAGAAAATGTCATTGCCAAAAAATTCTAAAATGATTTCGTGGCATTTCAGAATGTTCTAGAACTACCGGTATCCAAATCTCACAATTTTGGAACATAAGACAACAAACAATACTTTTTAACCGTCTCCTGACCAAAAAAAAAAAACTTTTCAGCCGTCAAGATGTATGTCTTGTTGGATATGGTTGGGATCATTATCAAAAGCTCCAACATGTTACAAGGATAGATAGGGAACATAGGCTGGTGGGATGTAATTATTGGTTACTCGTTATCATTTGATCCTCACATAAACAGTTAGTTAAAAATCCAAACTAAGCAGCAATTTCTACCCAGCAATATAAATACCACAATGGGAAAAAGGATATTGTAAAGAGATTCAAGGCCAAACACAAAACAGAAAGATGTCAAACAAACGAGCATCTCTTAACGTGATCCGAAATTGAGCATTTTGTCGAGCACGTGGAGTGCATTTTCAAGTGATATATGATAATCTTTGGTTTGAATAGAGCTTATTCCAAAAGACGTCAACAAAGCTCATAGCCCAATTTGGTTTCAGGAGAAACAGAAAACAAGAGGAGAGACAACGAAATATATAAGTTACAAGCAGAGCGTATAAGGATGAGAAATGCACGGCTCATCAATACAGGATGTTAATTGCTCCTGTGGTAACTCACGAACAAGAATGGTGGGATTATACATTTTGTTTGCTTTTAGTGTATTGCTTGACATTTCTAATCCAGTTTAATATATTCTTGGTCACTGTTTAGATATACTTTTCGTATGTGAATTTATTATCTAGCAGCGTTTACTCTTTGATTGATACCTCAATATAAATATTTGAGCAGATCAATTGAATAGCTGATTTTTTTGTGCAGCCCAAAAACTGGAAAGATTAATAAAAGAGTTGAGTACATGCTAATTTCTAATCTAATCAAAAAGAAGATAAATGAAACAACAGGTAAGCAGCATCACTACAACATTTGATTAACACAAAGAAACTAAGACATGGTTTAGCACCTTTCCTTTTTTCTCCAGCTAAATGTCTAATTGAGAAGCTAGGTAAAGCAGTAACTACCTAATTCTCAGGTTGGCATAAAAAAAAAAGAGGAAAGGATGAATCTGGCTAAGGTATTTGTAAAACACCACCAGCTTAACATCCCATTGAAAGAACAATAAAACATATGCTTAATTCTGAACATTGTTCCAAACACGAAACACATGGGCACACCAACAACAAGAAATAATAACTGAACATAAACTAAAATTAAGAGGCTCTCGAGGGAAATAGGCTTACACTGGACGTGGCCAACAGCAAAACAGAAAGAGGGAGTTCCACAGTGAACGAAAGTCGTAACGGGCCAAGAAACTCGCGGACTGTTCGAACACGAAGTGCAGGGAAGACTGAGCAAAGTAGATGGACGGACGTAGTTATAATAGCGACATCCAAAGGCCTTAAAGATGCGCTGTGAAGCGGTTTACGGACCTGAACGACATTCCATATGGCAGGCCACGGGTAGGCGGAGCTGGAGCAAGGATAGGCATCGAATGACAAAGTAAGGCGCAAGAAAACAAGAGAGAACACGTAGGTAGGTTGGATCGACAAGACAAAAAATGAGTCCAAAAAAGCATCATTACCATTACCAGCAGCTGCCGTCCCCATCCCAAAACTTACCCCAACATCAAAGACCCTAAGCGGCAGTTGGGAAATGGAAAACACGAAGAAAGAGGCCGAAAGAGAAGGCTGCGTGATGCCAGCCGAAGCAAGAAGCTGGTTGCAAACAACAGGTACTGGACCACAATATAGGAAGCAACTGTCAGATGGAAGCCTAAATATCAGAAAGGATTAAAAGGCCAAACAAAAACAAATAACAGGGTTAAAAGCCCAAACACCCTTTCAGATGTATTAAAAGCCTAAATAAAATAGCCACTGTAGATAAGCCAACCTCCACTTTTTTATATAGTTATAGATAGTTCTTTTGGTGGAAAAGAAAGAAGCATATACTGGTACCACTATTGAAGGCTTTGATCAACGCGTGTTGCGCTGGTCACCCCTATGAAATTGGAAAACCATAATTCCACTACGATGACTCGACTAAAGCACATACCATGAGTAAGAACAATAGGATCATTACCTTCCCATAAAATATAGTACACCAATGAAGATCGCCTTCTGGAATTGTAGAAGCATGAAGAATAAAAATTTCTGGACAAACATCAATCTTACATGCAAAAACGAACACATCCAAATGATTATGCTTGCCGAAACTAAAATAAGTGTTGAACCCGAAGAAAGATTATGGAAAAACTTTGGCTTTGATAAAATATTTTTTATCCCATCTATGGGATATAGTGGAGGACTGTGTCTCCTATGGAAGGAATATCAACTACATAATAGAAATTATAAAATCAAACGACATGTTTATGATTATTCAGCACACAAATCTAAACAAGAATTTTGAAACTATGATCTTTTTTATTTATGCTCCTCCAAATGAGCAAATGAAAATTGGATTTTTGTCATTCTTATCAAGTGAAATGACTGTTATAAACAAACCGATTATGTTGATTGGCGACTATAATGAATTGTTGAAACCTTCTGATAAAAAAGGAGGACCCCACTAGCAAAAAAACAAATATGATAGACTATAAAAAATTTCGCAACAACATAGTTTAGTTGATCTCCCAACTAAAGGGAATGATTTCACGTGGAAAAAGAAAAAAGATGGTGACGACAACACTATTGAAAAACTTGATAGAATAATGACATCAATAGAGATCATTCAGGAATACCCTGGGATCCATACTCAAAACCATGCATTCACCACCTTTGACCAATGTATGATCTCGTTCCAACTACAAAATATTCATATGAAGTTTAAGAACAAACCTTTCAGATTTGAAACAATGTGGATGCAAAGACAAGATTGTGGGGATCTTGTTAAAAAGGTGTGGAGAAAGCAATTCCCTGGCACCCACATGTTCAACCTAGTGAAAAAGACAAAACTCCTCAAACAAAAGCTAAAACAATAGAGTCGAGAAAAATTCGGGAATATCAATAAACAACTTCAAAATGTGGATGGTGAGATCGAACTTCTCCAAAAACGAAACTTCGTATTTTTTGACCAAAACATAAGTATTGGATACAAAGAGCAAAAACGAACAACTTACAACATCTTGGAGACAAGAATACAAAATTCCACCATAGGAAAGCAACAGGCAGAAGGAATAAAAAAATCATTACAACGATTACAAAAATGATGGTACAGTTGTGTCCAAAGAAAACAAAATAAATGAGGAATTCCTTCAAGACTATAAACACCGATTTCAATCCTCAACAATCGACCATAATAAGCTCCAAAAACAACTAGAAATTATTCATCCAATAATTTCTGACAATGAAAATAGGAGCCTATTAACACCTTTCACAACAAAAGAAATTAAAGAGGCCCTCTTTGACATTAGTAGTGATAAATCGCCTGGACCTGATGAAATGACAGCTGGATTCTATCAAACGTATTGGCATATCATTGGACCAGCAGTTATCAGGGCAGTTAAGAGTTTCTTCAGAACATGCAGAATACTCAAACAAATTAACCATACTTTCATTGCACTTCTACCAAAAATTGACAATCCGTCAGCAACCAACCACTATAGACCAATTAGTCTTTGCTCGACAATCTGTAAAATAGTTGCCAAAATTTTGGCCCAAAGACTTAGTGTCATTCTACCAAAGCTAATTCACCACTACAAAGTGCGTTCACTAAAAATAGAGCAATTCATGATAATGTGCTTATGACTTTTTGATTAGCTTAATATTTCAAAATTTACATTGAGCTAGAAGGAAGACGGACAACAAGTTGTGCCACCAATCCTTTCTGAATAGCGAATCCGATCCTCCTAAAAACAATATCAGAAGACCTAGGAGACATAACGTTGCCATGTAAAACCCGTTGCACTCTCTTGAGAATTTCAATAGCATCGGGCGCAAGGAAACCAAACGTGTTGAAAGCAAACGGAAGGAACACATGTTGATTTTCAATACAAGCTTTCTCATGTTTGGCCACCTTAGATGAAGCCGCATTAAGCGCCACCTTACCCACCGCAAAAGGCCAACTTCCCAAACAAACAAGTGGGAAAACTCCAGTCAAATCAATGCAAGCATGTTTTCCACCTGCCCATCCAAACACCAAGACATCCGCCGGCCTTAAGGTGGACCTCCCCTCTCGTGGGTCAGTAAAAAAGGACACATGCGCCTCCTTCTTAACCAAGACCCCCGCCCTTCTAAACACATCACACAACACATCACGGACCAAATCATGCCTATATTTGAAGCCATGAAGCTCTTTACAATGAAACGCATGCTCCCCAAAAGAATCTAGAATTCTCCGACAATTGGGCATAAGACAAATCTCATCAACCGGGTATAGAGAAATCATAAGGCGATACTTTAGAACCGAACGATACTCAATTGAGGACATACATTGCCCAAGTCCACCAATGGGTATGGCAAGAAGGAAATCTTGGCTATGTGTGGATTGAAGACACTTGAAAACCGCTTTTTGTCTAAGAGTCAAATCAAAAGTAACTTCCATCTCCTGTACGGTCTTACCGAAAAAAGCACTCGCTAAAGCATGTTGGGGTTTAGGGGGGACGGTGTTCTTGACAGTAAAGATAGAAAGATCAAAACCAAGAATAGAAGTCTGAAGATTTCCCAAAGCTCCATAAAACTCAGAGCCCATTTCTACAACTCCACTGTCCCACAAAAATGTGGTCTTGGAGCTCCCAAGACTGGGCCCTAGAGGCAACAAAAGCAAAGGAACACGTCTCAATAGTAGAGTACATACCAAGCCCCCCCAAATCGAATAGGCAAGGAAGCAAGTCGCCACTGAAGATCTCAAAAAAAAGGTCCCCCACAAACCACAATATCCTCAACTGATCTACGGAGCCCAACATCAAAATAAGTTGTTGCACTCTCCCAATGCTCCGGATGACAAGTACTCAGGCCAAAATACATCTTAGCAACACCCATACAAGAACGAAGCAGGAGAAGCTCACTCTGCAGGTCCCTCAACTGTGGAAGAAGATGCATCAACTCAGCCGCCTTAACAGCTCTCTTCATGACAAGCTGTCTAGCAAACTCCTCATCTCTACTCACTACCCCACCAAGCAACTTAACACCCAACACCGGTATTCCAATGTCATGTGGAAATAGTCCATCTCTAAGTTTAGACCCAACACATGAAGGCCAAAAGAGCTCAGTTTTGCGAACATTCAACATGAGGCCTAAACCCGGACCAAACTCACGAATGATATCAAGAGCTCTAGCCACCTTCTCAGACCGACCAATAATGGTCCCATCGTCAAGATACCAAACATGTAGAATAGGCTTGCAACTGTCTCGGATCCTATGCAGAAGAGGGTGCAAGACAAGAGATAAGAGGAGGGGCCCCAAAGGGTCCCCCTGTTGCACACCAGTAGCCGACCAGATAAATCTATCTCCAATGTACAACCGGGTGGCCTGACCATACAAGAAATCAACTATTAACCGGGCGGCCTCCCTAAGCAAAATGGTCATGTCAAATAAGTTGAAGGCATTGGAAAAATCCATTGTCAGCCTAGCTAGAGAACCATCGGTATAACGATCACTCAAAATTGTATTAACACTATGTAGAATAGCCTTTACACCACCTGAAACACCAACTCCAAATCGGAGATCTCCCAAATATCCTCCCATATCCTTACACACACCCTTCATAGCAACTTTAGACATCAACCGTCTCCATATAGTACCAACTGCAATGGGTCGAATCCCATTGTCAAGCTTCAGCAGCGGCGTAAGAGGGGCCGAAGCCACAAACTCGGCCAAACTCAGCGGACACCTGCCTCACAACCACAGATTAACCACTGAGGTGATCGCTCTCAAAAGACCCGTGGCAAAAGAGGAACCCTCACTACACATAGCATCTAAGATGTATTGTGCCCTCAAGCCATCTCTACCGCAAGAAGTACCTTTGGGAAAGGACTTGATGCATTTAAATACCAAATCGATGTCAACAACGAGGGGTGATTCATGAAAGGTAGTGCAAGACTGAGAAGGTGGAGGTTTGTGGGTATGTTTAGCCTCTAACACCTTCAAAGTCTCCTCACTGTAAGAAGCAACACCAAAAGAGCACAAAACCTTTATAGCGGCCGTAAAATGCCCATCTGAAACCTTGCGGAGGCATTTCTTGATATTAGGATTTCTCTCTAAACCCTCTCTATCACCTGAGCCACCATCAACCATCTCAAAAGGCCTATGCTCCAAAGGGTCTAACAAGGCCTCCACAAGACTCAAAACGCCCTCAGCCTCTCCCCAAATAGACAATGCGTGCAAAATCCGCTGATGTTGTATCGACTTTCTACTTCCTGATCTTCTGTCCAGCCTGCTAATAGGCCTGAACACTTGCAAAGTACACCGAGGTAGTAAAAACAACATAACCCAATCAGCTACATACCCAGGCTCAGCTACCACATTCAAGAGAGCACTCAACAATGCTTGAGAGAACCTAAGACGACAACTATGAGGGATGTTTTTCACGGTAGAAATAGGAACTCGCATAACCCTCTCCAATAGATCTGCATCAAAACTCATACCCGCATCGTCCACTCCAACTTGATCTCCAGCAACCAGCCTCAAGATACCCACAATGTATCCACCCCCATCACCAAAAGAAGAAACAAAGTCATCTGGGTGACGATATTCACGACTCATAGCATGAAGACTCATACACCGACCACACAACCACATCCCGAGAGCAACCAACACCTCCACAAACGCCGTAACAACATCAAGATCACACCTAAGTAAGCCCCGAACTTCATTCTTGCGTTCAACCGCAAAGAGATGTTGCCTTTTCAAATGACTTACTAGGCAAGAGAAACCTCTACTTCTCTCCCAACCATCACCACACCCATGAAAGGATCTAAGCGGACAATGACGGAAACCATAGCCCTCCGACGTCATAGAAAAATTCAGCTCAACAAAGGAAATTTTCTTTGAGACATAACAACAAACAGTTGGTGGGCATCTTCCCTATATCCCTAACACTTCCGATCCCCTGCTTGATTACCAGCAAACATCAACGGAGGAAACCCTGCATCAACAAAGCCAACCCTGCATCCCCTCTTCATCGCGACATCCTCAATATCTCCACTTTGGCTTTTGCAAATTTTTCCTGGTGTTGATCGTCTGTTGCAGTCCACTCACTTATTGTGGAGTTGATTGAATAGAGTTGGATACTTCAGCTGGGAATTTTGTCAAACATGTGGTGTGCAAGAGGATACAATCTAGCAATGGAGCCAGGTAAGCAGTTGAGCCAGTTCTGGAATATATAATTAGCAGCTGCTTCTTCTGAAGAATCGAACAGGTCCATGCACGCTCAAAGTTGAAAACCATTTGAGTGGCAGGCAGGCAAGCCTGTCCTGGCTGATAGCTCTTCCAACAGTGTTGTAGCCAAGGTTATAAATCCATCTTTCCCTTTCTTTGATCTGAAGCTGACGAAAATTTTCACAGCTTCAGATGAAAGAAAGGAAAAGATGGATTTATGGCAATCAAACTAGATATGAAAAAAGCTTACGACAAAGTTCAATGGAAATTTCTAAAAGCAGTGTTAGAAAAATTTGGATTTGATGGAAAATTTCGAGAATGGATCTTTGAATGCATCTCAACAGTCTCCTACTCCATACTAATAAACGACTCACCTACTACAATTTTTCCTCCCCAACGAGGGTTGCGTCAAGGTAACCCCCTTTCCCCACTACTTTTTAACCTGTGTGCGGAAGTATTGGCAAGAAGCCTACAAAAATTGACTAATGAGAATCCTAAAGCTATAGTCTTCCCCATTACAAAAAATGGTTCAAGAATACCGTTCTTAGCCTTCGCCGATGATATAATAATCTTCTCAAAGGCAACAACAAAAGCAAGTAACAAATTACTATTGACACTAAATGACTACTGTGAGATTTCGGAACAAGTCATAAACTATCACAAATCAGCTTTCCAAACTACCGCGAATGCTGATTAGGTCAACAAAAGAAGAATTCAAACACACATTGGCATCAACGGAACCACAAACTTAGAACAATATCTCGGTTGTCCCATTATTAATGGTAAAGTTAATAAGGACATCTTTAACTCTGTCATCCTGAAGTCAAAACAACAACTCACAAAGTGGAAAACATCATCTCTATCCCAGGAAGGCAGAATTACTCTTACTGAGGCAAACCTAAATGCCAAACCAAGCTACCTTACGCATGCATTTTTGCTACCCTCTAGAATTCACCACAAACATGATCAAATTAATAGAAATTTCATCTCGAATAAAGGACCCTCTTTTCACCCGTTGAATAGCTGGGATAAAATTTGCAAGCCAAGAAACCTAGGCGAAACTGGAATTAGAAAAGCGGAAGACATGAATAAAGCACTACAAATGAAACTACTATGGAAAATTATGGCTGACCCGGACAACATTTGGGTTAAAATAGTCGAAGAAAAATATCTCAAGGGGACATGCCTTTGGAATTATGAATGTGAAAAAAATACATCATGACAATGGAAGAAACTAATAAAATTGAGACAAGAATTCGATAAAGGTCTCCGATGGCGGGTGGGAGATGGACAAACTGTGAAATTTTGGAAAGGCAAATAGATTACTGACAAACCACTTGTAGACCTTGTAATGAAAAAAACACTAATAAACCCGAACGAACTCACTTCCTCATATATGATAGACAAAAGAGGGAACCAACAGAGTATAGACCAAATACGAACAATTCTACCCAACAACATTATAGCTCAAATAAACAACTATAACCTCCCCTTAAACGATATAAGATATAGACTATTCTGGGCAACTAACGATGAGGGATGGTACTTGTTACGCTAGAAACGTATAGCACAAAAGTCTTACAATTTATAACTCGATATATTCTCCTAACTCCTAGCGAATCCACAATGTATGGGTCGTTTGGTAGTAAGAATAGTATTCCGAGGTCGAACACGAAGACTAAGGTGAAATCAAATCAAACAAGTGATTATGGATAGTGCAAATCTAGTCTAAGAAAAGAGAAAGAAATAAAGAAATGAAAATCATGATATTTTTGGTTGGGTTTTTGTGGTTATCAAGCAAAGATCACAAATCATGCAAGATTATAAATCAAACAAACGACTCAAGCTAGCAACACCCAAAAGCAACACAAACACAAGATATGTGATCAAATAGAGAAAAGCGGATTCTAGGGATTGGAACTTCCGGTTATGGCATTGGACTCAAGCTTCTAATCAACCTTGGACAAGCTACGGTATGTTGGGAAAAGCGTGTTTCTCAAATGGGATCAATCACCGGGTAGGTCTCATGGTCCATTAACCCCGCACCTAAGGTCCTATTACCGGGTAAGTCTCTAGGAGCCTAAAGTTGGGAATTCTACACAAACCGGATTGCTATCTAGGGGTCAAACCTCTCCTCACCGGGTAAGTATCGGGAAGGCAAGTCCTAAGCTTCAATCCTAGCACACTCAGTCCAATAGCGTCTTGTGAGGCTCACTACTACCTAAAGTTCATTGTCTTTGGTATCTAAGATCGGGAATTACCGGGTAAGTCTCTTCCCTCACTTAGCTTGCTAGCATTAGGTCACCCTAAGCTAGATTATACTTAACAAACACTAGGATTTCAACAATCTAACATCCTAACATTCAGATTCATCAATACAAGCACAACAGAGAAAACCACGGCCAAAACCACGGTCGAGATTTTACAAGGACATGCCGTGATTTTGGGTCTGGGTTAAGATTCGAGCAAGAAAATCATCCAAGGGTACATTCAAGTGTATTCTATCATAGTCCAAGCCATAACCATCATTCCATCACCCTAGAATCACAACTACTTAGCCAACAACATGCATTTTAAGATCCAAACTCAACATGTAAGCATTCATGGCTTCCATAGCAAGAAAATGAAATAAGAGTGAAAAGAAACAAGTAATCTTAGCTGAATATGAGATTAAACAAGACTTACAACCCTTAAAACACAGCTCCAAAACGTTCCTTACAATGCCTTCAAAAGTTCTTCAACAAAAATCTCTCAAAACTCACTCAAAAGTTCACTCTCAATCTCTATCTTGATGTGTTGTTCTTCCTCCAAAAATGAGAGTGTTTTTCTTCTTCTCCAAGAATTCCCAATATGGATAATGATGAGGTGTGAGAGAATTTGGGAATCCCCTAGCAACAGCCTACAGGACCACTTATATTCTCCACCAAGAGCAAGGGTCGGGGAAAAGAGATCGTGGGACACGTGTCAAGGCTGTCCAGAGAAAATTACGGCCAAAACCACGGTCTAGATTTTCCTCTGGGCCGTGGTTTCTCATACAAACTTCTCCTTGGATCATCAAGTCATGAGTTGGTGCAAGGCATGCACCAACAAGGTCCTATGTGTTCTCTTTTGCTCCTAGCTTGCTCCTTAATTAGTCCGGAAGTGTGCCATCACGAGGAATGATCCTCGAATGTGTAGATTAAGTGCAAGAGCTCCCCAAAATACCTACAAAACCGACAAAAGCCCGTGTAGACGTCTATTTCGACAATATGCATGAATTAAGCCTAAACGTCAGGAACTAATGCCAAACCATGCATGAATAACGGGAAAACCTATCTAAATGAATGCCTAAACTAACGTCATAAATCGTGTCATCAAAATACCCCATGCTTCCTCGTCCCCGAGCAAGGTCCAACTATAGGCTACGAGATGGCATGATTTATGAATGCGTAAAAACAGAAAATCTTTTTGGAATTGTGCTTCTAAAGATGGATCACCTTCATAGTGATGTTTCATGGCAAAGGATGAGCAAATATGTATCAAGAGAACAAATGCACGAAAGACAATTACACTTAACTTGAAATCATATATGTAAAGTAAATCGAGAATGTCTAGATGATCATGAAGATATCAAATCTAAATCACTTAGTCAAAGCACATGTGCATAGAGGTCTTAAGCACTTGCAAAAGAAGAGGCCAAGAAACGTTGTTAAAGGTGGGAATTTTGGGTAATGTGATGCTAATCCGGGAAAGGAACTAACTCCACAACTTCATTTTGTTTAACTCCACAATAAGTGTATATTTTTCTCCAACTTTTTCTTTTCTTTCTTTTCTTTTTCTTCTTTTTTTTCTCTTTCATTTGTTTTTGAGACAATGGCATTGGTGTACAAAAGCCGAAACCTTGGTGATTAGCAGACCTCAGGTTTTTTTTATTTTTCGAGGTGCCTCACACCGGGCACACATACCAAGGCTCGTTAGGACTATCGGTTTATCCGACTTTGGCAAGACACAAACACCCGATTATGTGAATGGTGCCGAGTTACTCATCATCAAAACCAACGTCCCCAAACCTATATTTTTTCTACACTTTCACAACAATTTCAGCACTTCATTCACAACGATCATTCATCAGCAACTTCACCCCACACTTGTTTTTCACACACTCAACACACTAGCATGCTCCTATTCCCGGATGGGGCAAAAGAGGCCAAATTTCATATCAATTGAGGTGCTTCGATGAATTGCCTTAATCATTCCTATATGATGTGTAAGAACTAACATGCGATTTCGATAATCAATTATCAATCAAACCTAGACAACAATCTTCATTACAATTAATACATGGAATTCAAGAGAAGTATTCAAGTCCACATATGCATAAATTCTTTCAACACACAAGGCCATCCATAGCCAATTCACAAAACAAACTCATCATAAGGGTCATATCCAAACTAGGAAGCACAAAAACTTTTAAAATTTTCTGATTTTTTGGAATTTTTGAGATAAATATGCACAATGAAAAACATAATAAAACATGTGACAATAATATTAAACTATCCTAGATGCAATCATGCAAATGATTATGAAAACCCCACCCCATACGGGCCATACTTAAAACCACATTGTCCCCAATGTGCAAATTAAATAAGGAAGTGAAAGAGAGTCCTCGCAATGTAAAATTGGTGTTTTTGGTATTTTGGTTCACTCATGTGAAGTGATGGTGGATGATCAATCAAAGGTGGTAGAGAGCTCTTGATGTTCATTATGGCGTCGGGACCCGCGCTAAGCAACACAAGCCATCCAAGTCCCACGTCCGCTCCACCCACATTTGATGCGGGATCATCAACATCATCTTCATGCCTTGCAAGACTCCTTTGTTCCCTAGACTCTAGCATACAAGCACAAGACACACAAACACACCAAAACAAAGACAAAAGCAAAAAGCGAAAATGAAAACAAAAAACGTAAAGGGAAAGATATGTACCAATGGGTTGCCTCCCATTAAGCGCTTCTTTAAGGTCATTAGCTTGACCAAATCCGGGAGCGTTTCACTCAAGGTGAAGTGGGGCAATCATATCCACCGGAGCTTCCGGGATATACTTCTTCAAACGGTGCCCATTCACCTTAAAATCTCCACAATGCTCCCCACCTATCTCAACCGCTCCATGGGGGAAGATCTTCCTTACCACATAAGGACCCATCCATCTTGACTTTAGCTTTCCGGGCAAGAGCCGCAACCTTGAATTGAAGAGAAGGACTAAGTCACCTTCACTCAATTCCTTTGGGATTAGACGTTTGTCATGCCAACGCTTGGTCCTTTCCTTGTAAACCCGGACATTTTCATAAGCATCCAACCGGATCTCCTCAAGAGCATTCATGTCTAGCAACCTCTTCTCACCGGCTTCCTTGAGGTAAAATTTCAGACACCTTATGGCCCAATATGCCCTATGCTCCATCTCCACCGGAAGGTGGCAAGACTTGCCATAAACTAGCTTGTAGGGAGTGGTGCCAATTGGTGTCTTAAAGGCAGTTCTATATGCCCACAAAGCATCATCAAGCTTCATAGCCCAATCTTTTCTTGTCCTAGAAACCGTCTTCTCAAGTATTCCTTTTATCTTCCGGTTGGAGATCTCCACTTGGCCACTAGTATGGGGATGGTAAGGTGTGGCCACCATATGAGTCACTCCATACTTAGCCAAAAGTGTCCCAAAGTTCCTATTGGTGAAATGCTTCCCTCCATCACTTATGATCACTCTTAGTGTTCCAAACTTAGGGAAGATGACTCGGTTGAAGAACCGCACCACTACTTTGGCATCATTTGTGGGAGAGGCGATTGCCTCCACCCATCTCGACACATAATCCACCGCCAATAGAATGTAGAGGTTGCCACATGAAGAGGGGAATGGCCGCATGAAGTCCACACCCCAAACCTCAAAAACTTCAACCTCTCGGATATTATTCAAGGGCATCTCATTCCTTCTTGAGATGTTTCCCGTCCTTTGGCAAGCGTCACAAGCTACTACAAAATTCTGCACATCCTTAAACAAGTTAGGCCAATAAAAACCGGATTGCAATACCTTGGCACTCGTTTTGTGTGAGCTAGCGTGGCCTCCACATGGCAAAGAGTGGCAGTGACGGATCACACTCTCCATCTCATCCTCCTGAATGCATCTCCTAAAGACTCCATGCGGTCCTCTCTTGAACAAGAGAGGCTCACTCCAATAATAATGCCTCACATCCTTGAAAAATTTTTTCCTTTGGGAATATGATAAACCGGATGGCACCTCTTCACACACAAGATAATTCACTATATCCGCATACCATGGCTCACCCCCTCTAGACACTTGAAGTAAGTACTCCTCCATCATTTGCAATTGTTCATCCCGGAATGAGTCATCAATCAGGATGTCATCTCTTTCAATCTCCAACTGTGGTAGCCTACTAAGATGGTCCGCTACTGAATTTTCGGAACCTTTCTTGTCTCGAATCTCCAAGTCAAATTCTTGGAGGAGAAGGATCCACCGAATCAAGCGAGACTTGGCATCCTTCTTTGTGAGGAGATAACGGATCGCAGCATGATCCGTGTACATAATAATCTTTGCTCCAACTAGATATGAGCGGAACTTCTCAATGGCATACACTACCGCAAGCAACTCCTTCTCGGTTGTGGCATAGTTGAGTTGGGCATCATCTAGCGTCTTGCTAGCGTAGTACATGGCATGTGTAAGCTCATCTTTCTTTTGTCCTAAAACAGCCCCAACGGCCACATCACTCGCATCACACATTACTTCAAATGTTAAGCTCCAATCCGGAGGTTGCATGATAGGGGCGGAGATCAAAGCATCCTTCAACCAACAAAACACTTCAAGACAATCCTTGGAGAAAAAAACTCAACATCCTTCATTAGTAGGTTAGTGAGAGGCTTAGAAATTTGAGAGAAATCTTTTATAAACCTCCGTTAAAAACGGCATGCCCTAAGAAACTCCTTACTGCTTTCGTCGAGGTAGGTGGTGACAACTTCTCTATCGTTTCTATCTTTGTTCCATCAACCTCAATGCCACGGTGGGATACCAAGTGTCCCAACACTATGCCTTCACTCACCATGAAGTGGCATTTCTCCCAATTCAATACAAGATTTGTTTCCTCACATCTCTTCAACACCAAAGATAGATTAGCCAAGCAACTATCAAATGAAGAGCCATACACCGAGAAATCATCCATAAACACTTCCATAATATTCCTAATGTATTCAGAAAAAATAGCCATCATACACCTTTGAAAGGTGGAAGGTGCATTACACAACCCAAATGGCATCCTTCTATACAAATGTTCCCCAAGGACAAGTAAATGTTGTTTTCTCTTGGTCATCCGGGTGAATAGGAATTTGGAAAAACCCACTATAACCATCTAGGTAACAAAAATGTGAATGTTGAGCTAACCTTTCTAGCATTTGGTCAATAAAGGGATGAGGGAAGTGATCTTTCCTAGAGGCTACATTAAGTTTCCTATAGTCAATACACATTCTCCACCCCGTAACTGTCCTAGTTGGGATTAGTTCACTGTTCTCATTAGTTACTACCGTCATACCACCCTTCTTATGAATACATGTACGGGACTAACTCATTTACTATCCGAAATCAGGAAAATGATTCCCGCATCTAAAATTTTAGGATCTCTTTCTTGACTACCTCTTTCATAATAGGGTTCAATCTTCTTTGAGGTTCAATTGAAGGTTTATGGTTGTCTTCCATCAAGATTTTATGCATGCACAAAGATGGTTTAATGCCAACTAAGTCATCAATGGTGTAACCAATAGCTCTCCTATGCACTTTCAATTCATGCAACAATCTATCAAGCTCATCATCATTCAAAGATGCATTCACAATCACGGGATAAGTAGAATTTTAACCAAGGAAAGCATACTTTAAATGAGAAGGGAGAGGTTTGAGATCAAGTTTAGGAGGACCTTTTTCGGTTGGATGTGATCCATATAGCTCCACATTAGATGAATTCAAAGCCATTGAAGACTCTCCAAGACTCCTTGAAGCTTGATCAACAACTAAAGGACTTTCTGGAGAAACCACGGGCAAAACCACGACCTCTGGCACAACCACGGGCGTGGAATTGGAAAAACTAGCACGATTGGACACTACAGAGACTTCCACGGTTGAAATTATGGGCATGGTTTTGTGCCCCAGACCGTGGTTCTTGTTAGCATGAAATATTGCGATATTCTAGGCACTTTTTCTAGTTGTTTTCATCCATTATAGTGTTCATTGATAAGGCATTGAAGCAATTGCTAGCTAGTTTGTCTACATTGTCGATATAGAGGTCTACATAAGCTTTGTGTTGATTATAGGTGAATAAGAGCTAAAACCGAACCAATTGAGAGAGAAAGGAGATGATTTGAGCACATCCAAGGATTGAGGACACATCAAAGAAGCCAACGAAGATGCTAGGATGAGGAATGGCATGACACAAAGGAAACCACAAGCAATTTACACTTCCACGCTCTAAAATACGGTCGTAGAGAAGTCCACGCCCAAAACCACGGCCGTGGATCTTGGCAACATGAACGTGGAGTATTCCAGAGAGTTACACGGTATAAAGTACGGTCGTGGAAATTGTGAAGAACCGTAATCCACTTCCACGCTCTAAACCACGGCCGTGGAACTCCATGAAACCGTGATTTAGGCGATCTTTTGACAAATAAAATATTGACATATCATTTACGTATATGGGCCGGACGGTTATTTTATCCTTCCTTATAAAAGGGCTGAAGGAGGGAGAATTCGGCACCTTCGCTTACGCTTGCTTACACGTGCCTAGGGTTTCATTGGACGTGCGGAGAATTTGCATTTTGCAACGGAGATTTACGAAGGCTTGAAGATTGGGAAGTTGTGTGTGGCGGAAGTTGCGCCTTTTATTCCTAGGTTTGATTAGAAGATGGATTGACATCCCGTTCTTCTGACTTATCAAGGATAGTTATTGGTTTGTGTTTATTCCAAATCTGATATACATTATTACCCTTGTTTGTGGATTTGAGATTGATTTGAGATTTATTGAAGGTTTTCGAAGGTTTTAATCTTTCATTCTTCTAAATCTTGAATTTGATATTACAATGATAGTTATTGGCTAAAACCCTTTAGCAATTCTAAGGTGAAGGGTTGATAGTTGTGGCTTAGATGATGATAGATCAATCGTAAACAGATTGGACCCTGAGAGTTAGAGAGATTCGCCGACGAACCAAAATTACGGCATGTTCTTGAGCTTCCACGGCCGTGGAACTCAAGATCTGCCCGTAATTTATCCTAGTTTACGAACTTTGCTTTTACTTTAATCCAAGGTTAAAGATTAGCTTTAATCTAGGCTAGGTTTATCCTTTTCTAGGTAGTAGTGAAGCCTCAACAACCTCTACTTCGATTTCGAGTGTCACAACCTTAATTGGTTTAGTTAGTTTTGATCCTTGGGTTACAAGTTTGGGTATTTGATATTAATTCTTGTCTTTAGATCCTTTCTATACTGAAGCCTCAACAACCTTTATAGAGAGTGTCTTTAGATAAGTCATATAAAGCCTTGGAACTTCACCGTACATTGCTTTACCTTAGTATACCTTTGCAACTCTTAACTCTGTCCTTAGTTCTTTAGTATATCTTGAATCGATTGCCACAATTAGATACCTGGATCTTTAGGGTTGTTGTTTTCCCAATATTTGCAAAGCTTTATACATTCACTTGCTTGACAATTTACAAACTGAATTTATTCCCCTCAAATCCCTGTGTTCGATACTCTAGAATACTTGCTAATCTACGTCGATCCGTACAATGCGGGTTTGCTTGCTTTTATTCTAGTTTTATAAATTTAAGACTTATTTGCACGCATGCTAAGTGGCGAACAAGTTTTTGGCGCCGTTGCCGGGGATTTCGTCTAGGCCGAATTCGGTTACCGGTTGTCAAGCTTGGGAGCTTGCTCTTGTTATTTGATAACTCTTTTGAGTGATATTTGCAGGTTACTTTAGGTTTATGCGCAGGTCTAGGAACAACAAGGACCTCTTACCTCTTGATCAAGAACTTGAGAAGACTTTAAGGAAGAAACTCAAAGAAAGAAAGATGGCTGAAGAAAAGGAGCGGGATTATCAAACAGAGTTAGCGGAATCCGAAGCTCAACTTAGATGGAGCGAGAAGACTCGCAAGGAAGAATCGGACCGTCATCAATCGAAAATTGATGAGCTATCGGATATGATGTTTCAAATGAGGCTGGAATTAAGCGACCTCAACAAGAAGGAGAGGAGGAAACTAACAAGATCGGTTAGAGCCAACTCATCCGATGAGGATAGCGACTCCTCCATGCCATCTCTTGAAGACCTTAACCCGACGGTCAACATGAATCAATTTAATCCAAGACAAAGACCTACTGCCAACTATTGTGTCCCGGCTGGGGGTGCGAGAGCCGCTCGTGTGGAAGAAGAGACAAGAACTCTTGGCCAAAGGATGGATCCAATTCAACAACCACGCCGTCTAGGTGTGAACTTTGATGCTGATGATATGCAAGGGTTTAGCTTCAACCCACAAGTTATTACCATCGTTCGCCAAAGCCAGTTTGGACGAACGAGTAGCGAATCTCCACATCAACATTTACAGAATTTTAAGATCTTAATAGAGACAATGAAACCAAAGAACGCAACCATCAACAACTACAAGATCAAGTCATTCTTCTTCTCCTTGAAAGGGAAAGCTTTATCTTGGTATCAAGCTCTTCCAAATGGAAGACTCAACACATGGGAGGATCTTTCTTCGGAGTTCCTCACCAAATTCTTTCCGCCATCTAAAACGGCGGAGTTGAGAGGTAAGATTAATGCATTTTCTATGAGATCTAACGAAAGTTTGTTTCAATCTTGGGAAAGATTTCAGGAATTACTATTGGATTGCCCACACCATGGCATTTCCAAATTGGAGCTGTTGGAGATATACTATAAGGGGCTGGATATGGAAACACAATTCAAGCTCCAATCCCTTTCATGTGGTACATTCATGGACATGAGGGAAGATGATGCTTGAGACTTCATTGAGAAGAAAAGCCCGAGTTATTGAGAAGTATTCTCACCGGAAAGTAGAAGCAAAATCATGTGGAGCAAGGAGCAAAGCTAACACAAGCCGCTCAAACTCAAATCTTTTCTCTCAACTCCGAGATTAAAGAATTGAAGGAACTCATTAAAACCAACTTCCCAAAGCAAAAGGGGCAAGATGTGGGTTATTTGGGAAACAACAATAACCACAATGGGAATCAGAATACAAACCGCAATAACCGGAACAACAACCGGAATAATTGGAACAACAACAACAACAACCGGAATAACAATTGGAACAACAATAGGGGTTCAAACAACAACAATTGGCGTTCCAACCAACAACACAATTCCGGTAATTCTTATCCCAATTCAGGAAATTCACTAACTCCACCTTCTTCTTCTTCCATTCCTTTGAAAATTCAGGAACAAGCATCTAATAGTGGAAGCACTTCGGGGAAAGAGAAGCCCGATCCCATGTTGGAAACAATTTTGGAAAAGCTTCAAGGATTGGAGAGTCACATCATTAAGGTCGATGATCACATTACTAAGGTTGATAAAGCCCAAAAGGTTTTAGAAAACCAAATGTTTAGCCATGCTGAGGAAGTTCCTAGGAATCAAGGAAAACTTCCAGGAAAGACGGAGGATAACCCAAAAGGAAGGGTGATGGCTATCACAACTAGGAGCGGAGCAACAACCACCGACCCGCAGCCTAAGTTTGTGGAAGTTCCCGTCTAGAAGGAGAAAAAGAAGGGGAAGGAGAAGGAAGACATCTACATTCCTCCTCCAGCTTACAAACCTCCCCTACCATTCCCGCAATCTAGAGCAAGAGCGCGTCTAGACAAGCAATTCGGTAAGTTTATTGAACTCATGAGCAAACTGCATATTAATATACCTTTCATTGATGCAATTGTAGGTATGCCAGCTTATGGGAAGTTCTTAAAAGAGATCCTCTCTAACAAGAGGAAATTAGAGGATTTTGGAGAGGTCAAGATGAGTTCGGATTCATCGGATCTCATCAAGACAATGAAGGAAAAGATGCCCCCAAAGCTGAAGGATCCGGGGTCGTTTTGTATTCCCATAGGAGTGGGAGATGTCACATATAATGCATTATGTGATTTAGGAGCAAGCGTAAGCATCATTCCGCTTGCCTTATGCAGGAAGATCGTTTTAGGCGAACCTAAACCGGTGAAAATGACGTTATACATGGCGGATCGATCCATAACTCGTCCCGTCAGCATAGTTGAAGACGTCCCGGTCAAGCTTGGTAAGTTCTATGTTCCTATAGATTTTGTTGTGCTTGACATTCCTGCAGATAGTCCGGTCCCGATCATACTCGGAAGACCGTTTCTTGCAACATCCGGTTGTATGGTTGATTGCAAGAATGCTAGACTCGCCTCGACATAGGAGAAGAAAAGGTAGAGTTCGTTCTATCCACTTTGGTGAAGGAACCAGCTTTTGAAGAGGGTATATTTAACATCCATGACGAAGAGCTATCTAGAGAGGAGGTAAGTTCGATTCTCTTCAAAGATCCCTTGCAAAAGGTGATCTCTATGAGCATTATGGATATAGGAGAAGAAGAGGAATGCAATGAGAAAATTGAAGCTTTAGAGAAGCAAAAAGAAGTGTATGAATAAGAATTTGAGAAACTCTACGATGGGCCAGAGAACGTAAGAAATCACGGCCAGTCGTGCTATTCCACGGCCGTGGAATCCACCAACATGACCGTAATTAGCTATTCAGAGGACTCCAGTAAGTTACACGGCAAAAACTACGGCCGTGGAACAAACAGAGGCACCGTAATTGATTACCACGCCCAAAACCACGGCCGTGGAGGAAACAGGGAGCCGTAATTTTGGGTGAATCTGAAGGAAATTGTGTTTTCTCCGCCACTTCTTTTGATTCCTCTCCAACAACTTCTACATCCTTAGACACTTCTAAGGAAACATTAGACACTCCTCAAGAGCCATTGGAGAACCCTATAATGATGGAATTGAAGCCACTTCCCGCACATCTTTCAGCATTTCATGGGCTACCCGTTTGACCCATCTCAGTACCCGTACGTGCCACCACCACCACCACCGGATTGGGACTAGAGGATTAGAGCTTGCAGGATTTCTTTTCTGTATTTATTATGCAGCTCAGCATTGTCCGGTGAGTACTCTATTTTCTTAGACTTATTTGACCCATTGGGACAATGTGTCCCAAGTATGGGGTATGCAGGTATGTATTTATATGACTTATGTGTACGCTTGTATGACTCTTGGTGGATATTTATTGTTTTATCTTGCTCTATGTGTTTATCTGAGATTACATGCATGCATACAGGTTATTTGATTGAGAAAAATATCAAAAACTGGTTTCAAAAAATTTTTTTGTTGACCTCGACCGATGTGACTCTGACCAATCGAGGTACAATACCTCGGTTGACTGAGAACATCTCGACCGAGGTGGCTTAACTGAGAGAGTTTTCGAAATGATTTTTGTGCTTCTAATCTGGTATGACCTCAGTGATGATTTTGTTTGCTGGCTGGTTTTGAAATCTTTATATGTTTGAAAGGCTTTATGATATGTTTAAGTTGCTAAATGCTTCTTATCTGGAAGGACTAATGTTCGAGAAGTTGAGAAAACGGAGCTTGACTGAGATACATCTCGGATGCTTTCAGAACGCCTCGACTGAGATGTTCTTCACCAACCGAGATGTTTCTTATTTTATTATGCAGTTCAGCTAGGTCCGGTGAGTATTCTGATTTCCTTACACTTATATTTGACCCATTGGGACAATGTGTCCCAAGTATGGGGTATTTGGATGTATTTATGTGACCTTATGTGTATTCTTGGATGACTCTACCGGATATTATTGTTTTATCTTGCTCTATATGCTTATCTGTCATTACATGCATGCATACAGGTTATTTGTTTTAAAAAAAACGTCAAAAACTGGTTAAGAAAAAAATTTTATGACCTCGACCGGGATGATTCTGGTCAAACGAGGTCAAGTACCTCGGTTAACTTAGAACACCTCGACCGAGGCGGTTTAACTGAGAGAGTTTTCGAAACGATTTTAGTGCTTCTTTTCTGGATATGACCTCAGTGATGATTTTGTTTGCAGATTGGTTTTGAAATCTTTATATGCTCGAAAGGTTTTATGATATGTTTAAGTTGCAAAATGCTTTGTTTGAAATTTTAGCATGTTTAATACTTTGTTTTTTTTATCAAAATTATGTTGAATTTGAAGGTTGACACCACATGATGAGTTCTATCACTTTCTTCCTGGGATGATTAAGGCAATTCATTCTCTTCTCTTCTTCTTCTTGATCATGCTTTAGCCCTTCATATACATAGTTGCCTCTCTCTACCTATCCGGGAATTTGGAAGCAAGCAAGTGAAAAGCAAGTAAAAGTGAAGTTGAGATGTTGGCTAGAAGTTTAGAAAGAAACAAATAGGTTTGGGGAAGTCAATCCTGATGATGAGTAACTCGGCACCATTCACATAGCCGGGTGTTTGTGTCTTGCCAAAGTCGGATTGAGCGATATTCCTAACGGGTCATGGTATGTGCATCAAGGGTTTGAGGCATCTCGAGAAATTGATGATTGCTGATCTCCTAGGCTTCGGTTATTGTGCACCTCTGTCCATGCATCCCAAAAAGTAGAAAAGGAAAGTAAAATAAGCAAAGCATATTGGTGGAAGATGTTGAAGTTCAAGGCAAGTGAAGTGAAAATCCCTTTTCCCGGATTCTAGCATCACATTCCTTATATACATCCCACCCTCACACGTTTCTTGACCTTTCTTTTGGAAAGCCCTTGAGACCTCGAGCTTGTTGATTGACTTAGTGGTTTAAACTGGATTATACATGAATAATTTTGATAGTTATGATTTATTATGCATTCTATGATTTTATGCAAGGATGAACAACTTTCTTATATTTATAAAATGTTTGATCATGTTTTGATTTTATTTACCATGAAGCATTCTCTTAGAGTGATCTATGATTGGAGCACACCACCACAAATGTTTTGAAATACTTTTCATTGATCTTTATGACTTATAATCCATTCTATCTTGTATCTAAGATATGGAACTTGCTTGGGGACAAGCAAGGGACAAGTATGGGGTATTTTGATAGCATGAATTATAGTCTATATTTTGGGACCTGTTTAGACGTTTTATCTTCAATAATCTGCATGTTTGGATGTCTATTATGTGATTATATTGTTGTTTCATCTACCTTTACGGGAATCGAGGTCTACACCAAGTTTTGTTGTAATCATAGGTAAAATGGCACGTTTTGGACTAAAATGGAGCTAAAGGAGCTAATGAGTCATTGGAGCTACATTCAGGAGCTTAAGGAAGAATCCAGGAAGCATGAAAACGGATTAGAGATTCACTTTGGATCAGATCTAAGAGATTTCAATTCAATTTAGAGCCACCTCGGTCAGCTACAGTACCATCTCGACCGAGGTGATCCAGAGGAGCGTCCCGACCGAGGCGAACACCTTGGACGCGGCGAGATATATTTTATTTTTGGCTGAGATCTTTTATTTTTGGAAGGAGAGATCTTATATTTTTAGGCTGGATTCCTGGAAGGAAGATCATATATTTTAGGGATTTATTTATGAGAGATAGATATATTTTATTAGGATAATATCTTTTCAAGATATTTTATCTTTGGAAGATAGTTTTCCTATATAAAGGGTTGGATTTTCCACAAGTTCAACCATGCTTATACATGCTTAGAGCATCCAGCAGTTGGGAAGGATTTTTGGAAGGTTGAAGGAAGATTGAAGGAAGGAAGTTGATAGCTTTTATAGCTTTTGTGAAGGGTTTTGTAAGGTTTTCTTAGATTCCCTTCTTGTTGATTGTCTTGTTGGATTGTGATCTAAGGAACACTTGTTTGTTTGATAATTGATTCATTTATTGAAGCCTTGTTCTTAAGGTTCTTGTGTTCAATTATTCACTTTCTTTCCTTATATTTGATTATTTCTTTCATAATGATGATTGACTAATTTCTTTGTGTGATTCTAGGGTGATTGGCTGAAGGTTGTGGAAAAAACAATGATAGAATAATCTTAAATTCCAGTAGGACCCTGAAAGCTCGAGTCTTTATCCTTAACCCTAGAGTATCTCGTTCAGTTGATGAACATCTCGGCCGGGGTGGAATTCGTCTGACCGAGGTGACCTTTCTGATCCAAAACTGAGAGTTAAGTGTTAGAGTTTGTCAAATCCTATTCTTATTACACCTTTTCTGGTTCAATGCAAGCTTAGGATGAGACTTACCCAGTAATTCCTTTGTTTGTTTGCCCAAGATCATAAGTGTAGGTAATAAATGTTTATCCTTTATTGGGGTTTGAGTGTGCTTTCATCCCATCTTTGTGAATTAGCCTGAGACTTACCCGGTAAAGGTTGATTCTATTCCCTTAGGTGGTATGTTGGTTTGAGGTTATAGTTCTTTTCCTCAATTCCTTGAGACTTACCCGGTAATAGGAGTTACGGTTTGGGATTAGTGAGTAGTGAGACTTACCCGGTGATCTATTCCACTTTAGTAACACCTTCCCTTTGCAAAATCTCAGATTTGTCCGCTTATCTTGAGATCTTGAGTTGGAACCACAACTAGATGCTTTAATTACTAGAATTGCATATTCCTTTAATTGACTTTTTATCATCTTTAATTGCTTTAATCTCTTTTGTGGTTAGTAGTTGCATTGACAACCTATACTTTCTTTGTTTCACCTAAGTCCTTGAGATCGACACCCCGGAATTCTTGCTTTTACTACGATTGACCTGTACACTGCGGGTTCGCATCCTTGTTTTAAGCATACATCTTGGGTTATAAATTTAAAGCTTGCACACACCATTTGGAGCGAACAATTACTCTACTTGAGTGATTTTGTGGGATCTTTCTTTAGGTTTATGCGAAGAACTCGTGATGGAAAGGAAATCATTCCTTACGACCCCGAACCAGAAAAGACATACAAAAGGAGATTGAAAGAAGCTAAGATGGCCGTTCAAGATAATCGAGATCTTGAAGCCGATTTGAATGAGGTATTGGAACAACTTCACCTCAGTAAAGAAGAATTGCAGAGAGAAAGAGACGAGTTTCGTGCAAGAACTGAAGAGATTCAAGCTGATATGGCCGCACTAACAGCTCAGATTCAAACTCGACCGGTCCCAATTACTCGACCAAGGCATGATTCAGCCCAAGTTGCACTAGCCGATATACACCCACCACCTCAGATGCCGGCTATGGTAGACCGAGGTGATCTTTTTGTTGGAGCTCCTCAAACCCTAGGTCAAAGGATGGACCCGAATCAGCGAGTGCGGAGTCCAGGAGTTAATCTAGGAGATCTAGCTGAGCATGATTATGAACTTCGACCTCAAGTTCTAACTATGATTCGACAATGTCAATTTGGAGGCATGGAAAGAGAATCTCCACATCAACACATTCAAAACTATGAGATTCTCATGGAGACTTTGTGACCATCAAGAGTTGAGAACAATAACTACAAGCTAAGGCCTTTCTACTTCTCTTTGAAAGACAAGGCGCTAGTTTGGTATCAATCCCTTCCAGCTAGAAGAGTTAACACATGAGAAGAGATGACTACAAAGTTTCTTAATAAGTTCTTTTCCCCATCAAAGACCGCTGAATTGAGGGATAAGATCAATGCTTTTGTTATGAAGGATAAATAAAGTTTGTTTAAGTCAGTGGACAGGTTCAAAGACCTTCTATTGGATTGCCCTCACCATGGGATTCCAAAGATCGAGTTGCTAGAGATTTACTTCAAGTGGTTGGATGAGAAAACCCAATTCAAACTCCAATCACTTTCTGCTGGAGCTTTCATGGATACACCGGTTGATGAAGCTTGAGAGTTTATCGAGAAGCAACCTTTACACATGGAGAAATACTCCCATCAAAGAGTTGAAGATGGAGCGAGGCGAGTTAGCTTTCCGGATACAAGTCTTAAAAATTCAAGTGTTGCTCAACTCACCACGCTCAACAATGAAGTCAAGGCATTGAAGGAGCTTTTGATAGCTCAAACGAAAAAGGAGCAAGATGCTGGATATGTGGGAAGAGGAAACTATCAAGGGCCGCGGAACAACAACAATTACAACAACAACAACAACAACAGGAATTTCAACAATAATTGGAGATCAAATCAACAAAATCCCGGTAAGCCTTATTCTCATGATAAAAATGCTCTTAACCCCCTTCTTCTTCTTCTTCTTCTTCTTCTTCTTCTTCTTCTTCTTCTTCTTCTTCTACTCCATTGAGGAGTCAGGAGCCATCATCAAGCTCTTCCCAGCCGCCCAAGGAGAAGCCGGACGCTATGCTGGAGGCTATTTAGATAAAGCTTAACACTATGGAGACTTCTATGAACTCGTTTTCAAAGGCACAAAGATCCTTAGAACAACAAGTTTTCAACAAAGATAATGAAGCACCAAGAGATCTTGGTAAACTTCTAGGAAGGACAGAGAACAACCCAAAAGGGCAAGTCATGGCAATCACAACACGCAGTGGATTGAAGACTACACATCCAGCACCTCGGTCAGACCACGATCAGACGAGGAACACCTCGATCGAGGTTCCAACCGAGATGGAGCCCCATAAAGCGAAATAAAAAGCTGAAGTTTATGTTCCACCACCTGCTTATAAATCACCACTCCCGTTCCCTCAGTCTAGGGCACGAGCACATATAGACAAGCATTTTTAAAGTTTCTTGACCTTATGAATAATCTACATATTAACATCCCTTTCATTGATGCTATCCTAGGAATGCCCACCTATGGGAAGTTTTTGAAAGAGATCTTGTCAAGAAAGAGAAAGCTGGAAGACTTTGGAGAAGTACGTATGACTTCTAGATCTTCGGAGCTCATTCAAATCATGAAGGAGAAGATGCTAACTAAGTTAAGAGATCCCAGTTCATTTTGCATGCCCATCAAAGTTGGGGATGTAACTTATGATGCGCTTTGTGATCTAGGAGCTAGTGTGAGCATCATTCCTCTAACACTTTGTGAGAAGATCGGCCTTGGAGTTCCCAAGCCCGTGAAGATGACGTTACACATGGCGGATCGCTCCATTACCCGTCCCGTTGGTATGTTGGAGGACTTTCCCATCAGGCTAGGTAATTTCTACATACCGATAGACTTTGTCATGTTGGAAATTCCCGTAGATTATCCCATTCCTATCATCCTCGGAAGACCATTTCTAGCAACATCGGGTTGCAAATTTGATTGTAAGAATGCCAAGTTGAAGTTCAACATTGGTGGCGATCATGTGGAGTTTGCACTATTGGCTGCAATGAAAGGAGAGCCTTTGGAAGATGATATCTTCAACATCTATGATGAAGATGATTCTCGAGAATTGGTGAGCTCTATCTTTATTAAAGATCCTCTTGAAAAAGTTTTGAGTTTTAGTATGATGGAGGAAGGTGTAGATGTTTTGTACGATGCAGATGTGAGAAGCTTGGAAGCAGATCCAGGAGCAAGATTCGATAAATTGATTCAGGAGAAGAAAATCAAATCAGGTTTCGGTCCCAGCTCCAGTACCTCGACCGAGACAGTTTCCGGAGCAAGCAAGGTGATTTTATCTGAAGAACACCTCGGTCCACCATCTCGGACCACGACGGAGACAACAAGTGAGATGAAGTCAACTGAGACTCACATCAGTCTAGCACTTCGATCTAAGTCCTCTTCACTGGAAAACAAAAAGGTACAGATCCACCACTGAAAGCACCTCCTTTCTTCGAACTTAAACCACTCCCGACTCACTTGAGGTATGCTTTCCTTGATCCGGATTCTACCTATCACGTCATTGTTAGTGCTTCTCTTTCTGAAGATGAGTTGTCTAAATTAATGCATGTGCTGAGAAACATAGAAAGGCTTTGGGTTACACTATTGATGATCTTGTTGGTATTAAGCCTTCTCTTTGTGTGCAAAATATTTTAATGGAAGATGATCACAAGACTTCACGGGAACCTCAAAGACAGTTAAATCCGATCATGAAAGAGCTTGTGCAGAAGGAGATTCTTAAGTTGCTTGATGCACGTATCATATTTCTCATATCGGATAGCAAGTGGGTGAGTCCGGTGCATGTAGTTCTCAAGAAGGGTGGGATGACCTTTGTGACAAACAAGAAAAACGAGTTATTTCCTACTAGGACCGTTACGGGCTGGAGGATGTGCATTGACTATAGGAAGCTGAATTCGGCCACAAGAAAGGACCATTTCCCTCTTCCATTCATCGACCAAATGCTCGAACAGTTAGCACAACACTCCCATTTTTGCTATTTAGATGGTTATAGTGGCTTCTTTCAGATTCCTATCCATCCGGATGATCAAGAGAAGACCACTTTCACTTGTCCATGGGGACATTCGCTTATCGGAGGATGCCATTCGGATTGTGTAACGCACCTGCTACTTTTCAGCATTGTATGATGGCTATCTTCTCCGAGTATATTGAGGAGATCATGGAGGTATTCATGGATGATTTTTCGATATATGGTTCCTCTTTTGATAACTGTTTGGCTAACCTTTCTCTAGTGTTACAACGTTGTGAAGACACCAAAATCATTTTGAATTGAGAAAAGTGTCACTTCATGGTTAGCGAAGGAATTATTCTAACAAACCTCGTTTCCAACCGAGGGATCGAGGTCGATCGAGCTAAGATCGAGACTATTGAGAAACTTCCTCCCCCTTGTTCTGTTAAGGGTGTGCGGAGTTTTCTCGGGGATGCACGTTTCTATTGGAGGTTCATCAAGGAGTTCTCTAAAGTCTCTAAACCACTCACTAATCTTTTGAATAAGGATTGTGTTTTTTGAGTTTTTGCAGGACTGCCTTGATGCTTTTTACAGGATAAAGGAAAGCGTTGATTACCACTCCCATCATTCAACCTCCAGATTGGACCTTGCCCTTTGAGATCATGTGTGATGTTATTGATGTGGCCGTAGCAGCGGTACTTGGACAAAAGAAGGATGGCCGGACCAACGCCATTTACTATGCTAGCAAGACGCTAGATGAAGCTCAACTGAACTACGCCACTACCGTGAAGGAGCTATTGGATGTTGATTATGCATTTGAGAAGTTTCGCTCTTACTTAGTGGGAGTGAAGGTTATTGTTTACACTGACCATGCAGCTATTCAATACTTGCTGGCTAAGAAAGATGCAAAGCCGCGCCTTCTTCGTTGGATTTTCTTGCTTCAAGAGTTTGACCTAGAGATTCGCGATAAGAAGGGATCCGAGAATTCCGTGGGGAATCACCTCAGCTGGCTACCTCCTATTTCTCTCAAGAAGGATGACCTACCCATTGATGACTCATTCTGTGATGAGCATTTGAATTTTATGAAGCATTGGATGGAGCCCTTTGTTTCTCCCCATGTTGCAATTGAAGTATGGGGCGAGGCCACCTTACACCTTGTTTGAGGATGGCGTACGGTCCAACTAGCGACTGTAAACCAAGCGCTTCTTGGGAGGCAACCCAAGGTATTGCTTTCTTTTCCCTTTTTCTAGCTTAGTTTAAATAGTCTGCTTTCTGTTTTGTGTGTCCTCCTAGACAGGAATCAGGTACTCTCTAAGAAGAAATTACAATTCAGGAGCAACATGGAAGGACTGAAGTTCGAGAAATTGAGAAGACGGAGTTTGACTGAGACACATCTCGGGTGCTGTCATAGTACCTAGATCGAAGTGTTCTCGGTCAACCGAGGTGCCTAGGTCTGACATCCACCTCGCTCTGACACCTCGGTCCGCTCAAGAACACCTCGACCGAGGTGAAATCAAATTCAGCGAGGGGTATAAAAGAGGTTCGACATTTCTCTCACCTCTCACTTTCCCTCTCTTCGCTCTCCTCGACCACGGCACACCTCCTTGCTCAGATTCTCGATTCTTGCTTGTTTTCGAAGAATTTTTTCTCCAAATCCTCAGAAGAAGTACGAGAATCAGTTCCCAACCAACAAACAACACAAAGATCGACTCGAATATGCACATTTTGGGGTATTTCATCAAAACCCTAACTCGGTTCCGATTCTTCATAGATTTGGCTTTGGTTGCCACAGATCGTTGTTGATAAGAATATAAGTACCCCTTAGGAAGCAATTGGTAGTGTTTTTGGGGGAAAAGTCTTGCAGTTTCTGAATTTCACCTCGCACAACACTTCGCCTCGGTTGACTCGTATGCGTCTCGGCCGAGGTGTTCTTGACCCGACCGAGGTGAGCCCCAGCTATGAGTAGTTCAAGGAGATCTGATCGTCAGTTGGCCCTGAGAGATAGGCCAAGCGGTTCACACCACTCTCCCCCTCTTCTTCATCTCAGTCTACCATCCCGGTGATCAACGAGCGACATCAAATATATTCCACTAGTGCACATATCTCATTTAAACCGAGTTCTGATTGATTTAAAAAACTAAATAAAATAAAATTCCTAATATTGTTAATTAATATTTAAAATTCAATTTCAAAACAAGAACATTATATACATATTTAAAAAAAAGGATAGCTTATTTGTTAGTATTAACTAGCTAACCACATATCTTAAATCAAATTCTAATGCTATCTAAAATTTGTGATTAGGTAACAAGATTTAAATAAAATATAAATGGAATTTTTTTTTTATTGTTAATTAGGTAAAATTTTCTAAAAAGGAAGATGATAGCATGTATTATAGTCTATATTTTGAGGCTTGTTTAGACGTTTTATCTTCAATAATCTACATGTTTGGTTGCATATTATGTGATTATATTGTCGTTTCGTCTACCTTTACGGGAATCGAGGTCTACACCAAGTTTCTTTGTAATCGTAGGTAAAATGGCACGTTTTGGATCGAAATAGAGCTAAAGAGCAAAGGAGTCATAGGAGCTATATTCAGGAGCTTAAAAGAGAATTCAAGAAGCAAGGAATTAACAAAGAAGATTTACTTTAGACCAGATTTAAGAGATTTCACATTTAGCTGAGATTCACCTCGGTCAGCTACAGTATCACCTCGACCGAGGTAATCTTGAGGAGCGTCCCGACCGAGGAGAACACCCTGGCGCGGCGAGATATATTTTATTTGGCTGAGATCTTTTATTATTGGAAGAAGAGATCTTATATTTTTAGGCTGGATTTCTGGAAGGAAGATCATATATTTAGGAGATCTATTTTAGAGATATGGATATATTTTATTAGGATATTATCTTTTTAAGATATTATTATCTTTGTAAGATAATTCTCCTATATAAAGGGTTGGATTTTCCACAAATTGAGCAACCGGCTATCATCGCATACTTGGAGATTGAAGAAGCTGCAGTTAGGAAGGATTTTTGGAAGTTTGAAGGAAGATTGAAGGAAGGAAGTTTATAGCTTTGTGATAGCTTTTGAAGGGATTTGTAAGACTTTCTTAGATTCCCTTTAGTTTCATTGTCTTGTTGGATTTGTGATCCAAGGAACGCTGATTTGTTTGATATTTGATTCAGTTACTGAAGCCTTGTTCTTAAGGTTTTTGTGTTCAAATATTCATTCCCTTCTCATATATTTGATTATTGCTTTCATGATGATCAGTGGCTAATTTCTTTGTGCGATTCTAGGGTGATCGGCTGAAAGTTGTGAGAAAGACGTTGATAGAATAATCTAATCCCAGTAGGACCCCGAAAGCTTGAGTCTTTAACCTTAACCCTAGAACATCTCGTTCAGTCGATGAACATCTCGGCCGGGGTGGAACTTGACTGACCGAGGTGACCTTTTCTGATCCAAAACTGAGACTTAAGTGTTAGAGTTTGCCAAATCCTGTTCTTATTACACATTTACTGGTTCAATGCAAGCTTAGGATGAGACTTAACCGGTAATTCCTTAGTTTGTTTACCCAAGATCATGAGTGTAGGTAATAAAGGTTTATCCTTTATTGGGGTTTGAGTGTGCCTTCATTCCATCTTTGTGAGTTAGCCTGAGACTTACCCGGTAAAGGTTGATTCTATTCCCTTAGTTGGTGTGTTGGTTTGAGATTATAATTCCTTTCCTTAGTACCTTGAGACTTACCCGGTAATAAGATCTTTGGTTTGGGATAGTGAGTAGTGATACTTACCCGGTAATCTATTCACACATTAGAAACACCTTCCCTTTGCAAAATCTCAGCTTTGTCCGCTTATCTTGAGATCTTTAGTTGGAACCACAACTAGATGCTTTAATCCCTAGAATTTGCATATTTCCTTTAATTGACCTTATTATCATCTTTTTGATTGCTTTAATCGCTTTTGTGGTTATTAGTTACATTGACTACCTATACTTGCTTAGTTTCACCTAAGTCCCTGAGATCGACACCCCGGAATTCTTGCTTTTATTACAATTGACCCGTACACAGCGAGTTCGCATCCTTGTTTTAAGCATATTTCTTGAGATATAAATTTAAAGCATGACACACCATTTGGAGCGAACAAGTTTTTTGGCGCCGTTTTCGGGGACTGATCTTGCTTTTGCTATTAATTTTTCTGCTTGAGTGTTCTTGCAGTTTGTGTTCTTAGGTACTGATAGCATGAATTATTGTCTATATTTTGGGGCCCGTTTAGACGTTTTATCTTCAATAATCTGCATGTTTGAATGTATATTATGTGATTATATTGTCGTTTCATCTACCTTTGTGGGAATCGAGGTCTACACCAAGTTTCGTTGTAATCGTAGGTAAAATGGAACGTTTTACATCAAAATGGAGCTAAAGGAGCTAAGGAGTCATTGGAGCTACATTCAGGAGCTTAAGGAAGAATCCAAGAATCATGGAAATGGATTGAAGATTCACTTTGGACCAGATTTGAGAGATTTCACATTCAGTTTAGAGTCACCTCGGTCAACTACAGTATCATCTCGACCGAGGTGATCCAAAGGAGCTGCTCGACCGAGGCGAACACCTTGGACGCGGCGAGAGATATTTTATTCTTGGCTGAGATCTTTTATTTTTGGAAAGAAGATCTTATATTTTTAGGCTGGATTCCTGGAAGGAAGAAGATAATTTAGCCCATATATTTTACCTATTTTATGGGAAAATATCTTTCTAAGATCTTTTATCTTTGGGAGGTAATTTTCTTATAAAGAGGGTTGGATTTTCCACAAATCCAACACCCGCTAACGGCAAGAGACCGTGCTTAGACAGCCGTTTTACCCCACTATAGCAGGGAGATTTGAAGAACCTTTTTGAAGGTTGAAGGAAGAGTAAAGGAAGGAAGTTGATATCTTTTATAGCTTTTGTGAAGGGTTCTGTAAGATTCTCTTAGATTCCCTTCTTTGTTGATTGTCTTGTTGGATTGTGATCCAAGGAACGCTTGTTTGTTGTGATATTTGATTCAGTTATTGAAGTCTTTTCGTTAAGTTCTTCTTGTTCAAATATTCACTTTCTTCCCTTATATTTGATTATTGCTTTCATGATGATGATTGGCTAATTTCTTTGTGTGATTCTAGGGTGATTGGCTGAAGGTTGTGGGAAAGACAATGATAGAATAATCTTAATCATAATAAGACCCTGAAAGCTCGAGTCTTTATCCTTAACCCTAGAACATCTCGCTCAGTCGATGAACATCTCGGCCGGGGTGGAATTCGTCAGACCAAGGTGACTTTTCTGATCCGAAACTGAGAGTTAAGTGTTAGAGTTTGCCAAATCCTATTCTTATTACACATTTACTGGTTCAATGCAAGCTTAGGATGAGACTTAACCGGTAATTCCTTAGTTTGTTTACCCAAGATCATGAGTGTAGGTAATAAAGGTTTATCCTTTATTGGGGTTTGAGTGTGCCTTCATTCCATCTTTGTGAGTTAGCCTGAGACTTACCCGGTAAAGGTTGATTCTATTCCCTTAGTTGGTGTGTTGGTTTGAGATTATAATTCCTTTCCTTAGTACCTTGAGACTTACCCGGTAATAAGATCTTTGGTTTGGGATAGTGAGTAGTGATACTTACCCGGTAATCTATTCACACATTAGAAACACCTTCCCTTTGCAAAATCTCAGCTTTGTCCGCTTATCTTGAGATCTTTAGTTGGAACCACAACTAGATGCTTTAATCCCTAGAATTTGCATATTTCCTTTAATTGACCTTATTATCATCTTTTTGATTGCTTTAATCGCTTTTGTGGTTATTAGTTACATTGACTACCTATACTTGCTTAGTTTCACCTAAGTCCCTGAGATCGACACCCCGGAATTCTTACTTTTATTACAATTGACCCGTACACAGCGAGTTCGCATCCTTGTTTTAAGCATATTTCTTGAGATATAAATTTAAAGCATGACACACCATTTGGAGCGAACAAGTTTTTTGGCGCCGTTGTCGGGGACTGATCTTGCTTTTGCTATTAATTTTTCTGCTTGAGTGTTCTTGCAGGTTTGTGTTCTTAGGTACTGATAGCATGAATTATTGTCTATATTTTGGGGCCCGTTTAGACGTTTTATCTTCAATAATCTGCATGTTTGAATGTATATTATGTGATTATATTGTCGTTTCATCTACCTTTGTGGGAATCGAGGTCTACACCAAGTTTCGTTGTAATCGTAGGTAAAATGGAACGTTTTACATCAAAATGGAGCTAAAGGAGCTAAGGAGTCATTGGAGCTACATTCAGGAGCTTAAGGAAGAATCCAAGAATCATGGAAATGGATTGAAGATTCACTTTGGACCAGATTTGAGAGATTTCACATTCAGTTTAGAGTCACCTCGGTTAACTACAGTATCATCTCGACCGAGGTGATCCAAAGGAGCTGCTCGACCGAGGCGAACACCTTGGACGCGGCGAGAGATATTTTATTCTTGGCTGAGATCTTTTATTTTTGGAAAGAAGATCTTATATTTTTAGGCTGGATTCCTGGAAGGAAGAAGATAATTTAGCCCATATATTTTACCTATTTTATGGGAAAATATCTTTCTAAGATCTTTTATCTTTGGGAGGTAATTTTCTTATAAAGAGGGTTGGATTTTCCACAAATCCAACACCCGCTAACGGCAAGAGACCGTGCTTAGACAGCCGTTTTACCCCACTATAGCTGGGAGATTTGAAGAACCTTTTTGAAGGTTGAAGGAAGAGTAAAGGAAGGAAGTTGATATCTTTTATAGCTTTTGTGAAGGGTTCTGTAAGATTCTCTTAGATTCCCTTCTTTGTTGATTGTCTTGTTGGATTGTGATCCAAGGAACGCTTGTTTGTTGTGATATTTGATTCAGTTATTGAAGTCTTTTCGTTAAGTTCTTCTTGTTCAAATATTCACTTTCTTCCCTTATATTTGATTATTGCTTTCATGATGATGATTGGCTAATTTCTTTGTGTGATTCTAGGGTGATTGGCTGAAGGTTGTGGGAAAGACAATGATAGAATAATCTTAATCATAATAAGACCCTGAAAGCTCGAGTCTTTATCCTTAACCCTAGAACATCTCGCTCAGTCGATGAACATCTCGGCCGGGGTGGAATTCGTCAGACCAAGGTGACTTTTCTGATCCGAAACTGAGAGTTAAGTGTTAGAGTTTGCCAAATCCTATTCTTATTACACCTTTCCTGGTTCAATGCAAGCTTAGGATGAGACTTACCCGGTAATTCCTTAGTTTGTTTACCCAAGATCATGAGTGTAGGTAATAAAGGTTTATCCTTTATTGGGGTTTGAGTGTGCCTTCATTCCATCTTTGTGAGTTAGCCTGAGACTTACCCGGTAAAGGTTGATTCTATTCCCTTAGTTGGTGTGTTGGTTTGAGATTATAATTCCTTTCCTTAGTACCTTGAGACTTACCCGGTAATAAGATCTTTGGTTTGGGATAGTGAGTAGTGATACTTACCCGGTAATCTATTCACACATTAGAAACACCTTCCCTTTGCAAAATCTCAGCTTTGTCCGCTTATCTTGAGATCTTTAGTTGGAACCACAACTAGATGCTTTAATCCCTAGAATTTGCATATTTCCTTTAATTGACCTTATTATCATCTTTTTGATTGCTTTAATCGCTTTTGTGGTTATTAGTTACATTGACTACCTATACTTGCTTAGTTTCACCTAAGTCCCTGAGATCGACACCCCGGAATTCTTACTTTTATTACAATTGACCCGTACACAGCGAGTTCGCATCCTTGTTTTAAGCATATTTCTTGAGATATAAATTTAAAGCATGACACACCATTTGGAGCGAACAAGTTTTTTGGCGCCGTTGTCGGGGACTGATCTTGCTTTTGCTATTAATTTTTCTGCTTGAGTGTTCTTGCAGGTTTGTGTTCTTAGGTACTGATAGCATGAATTATTGTCTATATTTTGGGGCCCGTTTAGACGTTTTATCTTCAATAATCTGCATGTTTGAATGTATATTATGTGATTATATTGTCGTTTCATCTACCTTTGTGGGAATCGAGGTCTACACCAAGTTTCGTTGTAATCGTAGGTAAAATGGAACGTTTTACATCAAAATGGAGCTAAAGGAGCTAAGGAGTCATTGGAGCTACATTCAGGAGCTTAAGGAAGAATCCAAGAATCATGGAAATGGATTGAAGATTCACTTTGGACCAGATTTGAGAGATTTCACATTCAGTTTAGAGTCACCTCGGTTAACTACAGTATCATCTCGACCGAGGTGATCCAAAGGAGCTGCTCGACCGAGGCGAACACCTTGGACGCGGCGAGAGATATTTTATTCTTGGCTGAGATCTTTTATTTTTGGAAAGAAGATCTTATATTTTTAGGCTGGATTCCTGGAAGGAAGAAGATAATTTAGCCCATATATTTTACCTATTTTATGGGAAAATATCTTTCTAAGATCTTTTATCTTTGGGAGGTAATTTTCTTATAAAGAGGGTTGGATTTTCCACAAATCCAACACCCGCTAACGGCAAGAGACCGTGCTTAGACAGCCGTTTTACCCCACTATAGCTGGGAGATTTGAAGAACCTTTTTGAAGGTTGAAGGAAGAGTAAAGGAAGGAAGTTGATATCTTTTATAGCTTTTGTGAAGGGTTCTGTAAGATTCTCTTAGATTCCCTTCTTTGTTGATTGTCTTGTTGGATTGTGATCCAAGGAACGCTTGTTTGTTGTGATATTTGATTCAGTTATTGAAGTCTTTTCGTTAAGTTCTTCTTGTTCAAATATTCACTTTCTTCCCTTATATTTGATTATTGCTTTCATGATGATGATTGGCTAATTTCTTTGTGTGATTCTAGGGTGATTGGCTGAAGGTTGTGGGAAAGACAATGATAGAATAATCTTAATCATAATAAGACCCTGAAAGCTCGAGTCTTTATCCTTAACCCTAGAACATCTCGCTCAGTCGATGAACATCTCGGCCGGGGTGGAATTCGTCAGACCAAGGTGACTTTTCTGATCCGAAACTGAGAGTTAAGTGTTAGAGTTTGCCAAATCCTATTCTTATTACACCTTTCCTGGTTCAATGCAAGCTTAGGATGAGACTTACCCGGTAAAGGTTGATTCTATTCCCTTAGTTGGAGTGTTAGTGTGACGTTATAGTTCTTTTCCTTAATTCCTTGAGACTTACCCGGTAATAGGAGTTACGGTTTGGGATCAGTGAGTAGTGAGACTTACCCGGTGATCTATTCCACTTTAGTAACACCTTCCCTTTGCAAAATCTCAGCTTTGTCCGCTTATCTTTAGATCTTGAGTTGGAACCACAACTAGATGCTTTAATCCCTAGAATTGCATATTTCCTTAATTGACTTTTTATCATCTTTGATTGTATTAATCGTTTTTGTGGTTAGTAGTTCATTGACAACCTATACCTTTTTGTTTCACTAAGTCCCTGTGGTCGACCCCTGGAATTTCTTGCTTTTTACTACGATTGACCCGTACACTACGGGTTCGCATCCTTGTTTTAAGCTTACATCTAGGGTTATAAATTTAAAGCTTGCACACACCGTTTGGAGCGAACAAGTTTTTGGCGCCGTTGCCGGGGATTTGGTCTAGACCGAGCCGGTTGCGGTTGGCTTTCGGGGCGCTTGCCCCTGTTTCTACTAACCACTCTACTTGAGTGACTTTCGCATGTTCTTTTTCTTAGGTTTATGCGAAGAACCCGCGCTGGGAAGGAAATCGTTCCTTACAATCCCGAACCAGAAAAGACATACAAAAGACTCTTGAAAGAAGCGAAGATGGCCAACCAAGACAATCGCGATCTTGAGGCCAAATTGAAGGAGGCGTTAGAACAACTACGCCTCAGCAAGGAAGAACTGAGACTGTAAAGGGAAGAAACTTGCACAAGGACCAAGGCGATCGAAGCAGATATGGCGGCTTTACGAGACTAGTATCTACCTCGACCGAACCCAGATCCTCGACCGAGGCAAGACCCTGTTCCAGATCCTCGACCGAGGTAGAATCCAGTACCTGTTGCCCCGGCTGAGATACTTCCACCTCGGATGCCAGTCCGAGATGCTCTTTTTGTAGGTATTCCACAAACCCTAGGGCAGAGGATGGACCCCAACCAGCAACTGAGGCGTCCAGGAGTCAACCTAGGTGATCCAGCGGATCATGATTATGAGCTTCGACCACAAGTTCTTTCCATGATTCGCCAATGCCAGTTTGGAGGGCTTGAGAGGGAATCTCCGCATCAACATCTACAAAACTATGAGATCTTGGTGGAGACCTTGAGACCTTTAAGAATAGAAAACAACAACTACAAGCTAAGGCCTTTCTACTTCTCTTTGAAAGATAGAGCACTTACTTGGTATCAATCTCTTCCTCCAGGAAAAATCAATACTTGGGAGGAAATGACGACGGAGTTCTTAACTAAATTCTTTCCCCCCTCTAAAACTGCTGAAATGAGAGGGAAGATTAATGCATTCATCATGATGGACAAGGAGAGCTTGTCCAAGTCATGGGAGAGATTTAAAGACATTCTTTTGGATTGCCCACATCATGGGATTCCAAAGATAGAGTTGTTGGAGATATACTTCAAGGGACTGGACGGCAACACCCAGTTCAACCTTCAACTACTATCCGCCGGCACGTTCATGGACATACCGACTGACGAAGCTTGGGAGTTCATAGAGAAGCAAGCTTTGCACATGGAGAAATACACCCACCAAGGAGTTGAAGGTGGAGTTAAAAGAGTCAACTTCCAAGCAGCTCCACCAAACAATGATCAACTCACTTCTTTGAAGAATGATGTGAAACAATTGAAGGAACTCTTAGTTGCTCAAACCAAGAAGGAAGATCAAGGATCAAGGAACAACAATGGATACTATAACAACAACAGTTCCCGGAAAAACAACTACAACAACAATAGAGGATCCAACAGGAATAATTGAAGGGCAAACAACCAAAATTCGGGTAACCTTTACTCTAACTCCAATTCGATTGACTCCTCTAATCCTTTCCTCTCTTCTTCTTCTTCTTCTACTCCATTAAAGAGGCAGGAGCAAGGATCGCCAGCCGGAAAAGAAAGATGCGGTGCTGGAGGCCATCTTGATCAAGCTCAACTCTATGGAGACATCCATGACTTCATTTTCGAGGGCACAAAAAGCCTTAGAACAACAATTCTTCAACAAGGCGAATGAAGCGCGAAGAGATCCAGGGAAGCTTCCAGCAAGTACGGAAAGCAACCCCAAGGGACAGATTATGGCAATAACGACGAGAAATGGACTGAAAACTACAGATCCAGTGCCTCGGTCGATGTCAGTATAGACGAAGACCACCTCGGTCCAGGTACAGTCGAAGAACACTTCGGCCGAGATGCCAACCGAGGTGGAGCCACAGAAAGCGGAGGAGAAAACTGAAGTTTATGTTCCACCTCCTACATATAAACCACCACTTCCATTCCCCTAGTCAAGGGCCAGAGCACATCTAGACAAGCACTTTGGTAAGTTCCTTGACTTAATGAATAAACTACATATTAATATCCCTTTCCTTGATGCTATTCTAGGGATGTCTGCCTATGGGAAGTTCTTGAAAGAGATTCTATAAAGGAAGAGGAAGTTGGAAGACTTTGGTGAAGTGAGGATGACATCTAAATCCTCGGAACTTATTCAAATCATGAAGGAGAAGATGCCACCCAAGTTGAGAGATCCCGGCTCCTTTTGCATTCCCATTCAAGTTGTGGATGTCACTTGTGAAGCCTTATGTGATCTAGGAGCCAGCGTGAGCATCATCCCGCTGGAGCGATGTGTTAAGATCGGACTTGGAGAGCCCAAGCCGGTGAAGATACGGCTATACATGGCAGACTGCTCCATTACCCACCCCGTGGGCATTTTGGAAAACGTTTCGGTTAAGTTAGGTAACTTCTATTTACCTATAGACTTTGTTGTACTTGACATTCCCGCAGATTATCCCGTTCCTATCATTCTCGGGAGACCATTTCTAGCAACTTCGGGTTGCAATGTGAATTGCAAGAACGCCAAGTTAAAATTCAACATTGGCGGAGATGAAGTGGAATTTGCATTACTTGCGGCTATGAAGGGAGAGCAACTAGTAGATGATATCTTCAACATCTATGATGAAGAAGAATCAAGAGAATTGATGAGCTCTATCCTTATTAAAGATCCACTTGAAAAAGTTATTAGCTTTAGCTTAATGGAGGAAGGTATAGATGCTTCTTGTGATGTAGATATACGGAGCTTAATGGCGCTGGAAGAAGATCCAAGAGCTAAAACTGAAAGACTAATCCAGGAGAAGAAGATCTCTAGTTTCGGTTCCAGTTCCAGTACCTCGACCGAGGCACTTTCTTGACCAAGCGAGGTGACTGAAGAACATCTCGGTCAACCTCTCTGGACCTCGACCGAGGTCGAAAGTGAGATGATGTCAAATGAGAATACTGAAAATAACAAACTTCTTACTCCCTTTTCTGACATTCATCCTCAGTTGGTGGAACATTCTCTCCACCAAATTTCTGATAATAAAGGACCTTGGTATGCTGATATTGTTAATTATCTTGTTTGCCAGGAAATACCACCCGGATTGACGTATGCTCAAAGGAAGAAATTCTTCAAGGATGTAAGCCATTACTACTGGGATGAACCGCTGCTATTCAAGAGAGGGCCGGATGGGATGCTTCGAAGATGTATTCCGGAAGATGAAGTTAATAGCGTCATACGGCATTGTCACTCACTTCCTTATGGAGGGCATGCTAGCGCCAACAAGACATGCGCTAAGGTATTACGTTCCGGTTTCTTTTGGCCTACATTATTTTAGGATGTGCAAACGTTTGTTGTCTCTTGTGATGCATGCCAAAGAACAGGGAACTTATCTAGAAGGAATGAGATGCCACTCAACAACATACAGGAAGTTTTGATCTTTAATGTATGGGGAGTAGATTTCATGGGACCTTTCCCATCATCCGGAGGAAACCTATACATTCTTCTGGCAGTTGACTACGTCTCTAGATGGGTTGAAGCCATTGCTTCTCCCACTAATGACGCCATGGTGGTTGTGAAGTTCTTTAACAGGACTATCTTTCCACGTTTTGGGACTCCACACATCATCATCAGTGATGGAGGGACGCATTTCATCAACCGGAAGTTTAAGGCACTTCTATCGAAGTATGGGGTAACCTACAAGGTAACAACCCCTTATAACCCTCAAACTAGTGGACAGGTCGAGATCTCGAATAGAGAAATTAAAGGAGTCTTGGAGAAGACCGTCTCTAGGACTAGGAAAGATTGGTCCATGAAGCTAGACGACGCTTTTTGGGCTTACAGGACCGCATTCAAGATTCCCATTGGTACCACCCCTTATAATTTGGTATATGGGAAGTCTTGTCATTTGCCCGTTGAGTTAGAACACAAGGCGTATTGGGCGATCAAATGGTTGAACTTTGACATCAAGGAAGCCGGTGAGAAGCGGCTATTGGATATCAATGAGCTGGAGGAGCTGCGTTTGAACGCTTATGAGAATGCAAAGATCTATAAAGAAAGGATGAAGAAATGGCATGACAAGCGTATCATTCCTAAGGAGCTTAAAGAAGGAGACTTAGTTCTACTCTTCAACTCCCGCCTCCGCCTCTTTCCAGGTAAGTTGAAATCTAGATGGACCGAACCTTATGTTGTGAAACATGTTTTCCCTTATGGTGCAGTTGAGATTTGGGGAGAAACGAGTGGAAGCTTCAAGGTCAATGGTCATAGACTTAAGAAATACAAACCGGAAGTTCCGGTTGAGGAGGTTGCACCGCTATACCTTGTTTGAGAGATGCCATACGGTCCAGCTAGTAACCTTAAATCAAGCGCTTCTTGGGAGGCAACCCAAGGTATTGCTTTCTTTTCCCTTTTTCTAGTCTAGCTTTAGATAGTTTTCTTTTGCTTTGCTTTGTTTTGTTTTTGGCGACCTAGACAGACAACAGGTGACATCTAAGGAAGGAATACAACCCAGGAGCAAAACTGGAAGGACAGAAGTTCGAGAATTTGAGAAGACGGAGTTTGACTAAGACACATCTCGGTTGCTGTCACAGCACCTCGACCGAGATGATTCTTGAGCAACCGAGGCGACTAGGGTTTCTGAAGATCCACCTCGGTCCGTACCACCTCGGTCCAGTCGAGACCATCTCGACCAAGGTGACAGCATTTCTAGAAAAGGGTATAAAAGGGGGCTGAGATTTCTCTCTCCTCCCTCTACCTTCTTCTCGACCGAAACGGCAGATTCACCTCGCTTCTTCGTTTCTCGCTCGTTTTCGACGATTCTCGCTTCCAAACTGTAAGGAAAGGGTAGAGGATCGATTTGCAACCATCAATCTGCAGCAAAAACGAACCGAATCGAGCAAATTTGGGGTAAAATTGAAAAAACCCTAACTTCCTCTTCTTCCACTTATTCCTTTCGATTTGGGCTTTGGTTGCCCCTGCATTCTGCTGAAAAAGGATTAAGTACCCCATAGGAACCTTTGGTAGTGATTTTGGGGGAAAAGAACTGGATTTTTGAGAGTTGCGATCGAACAGTTTTTCGCATCGGTCTAGTCGGCCTGCGCATCGGCCGAGGTGTTCTTGAGACTTATCAGAGAGACCGAGGTGGTTTGACAGATTGCAGAAAATGAGTTCTGACAGGCAGCTTGTGCTGAGAGACAGATCTTCTCCTTCTCCTTCTTCTTCTTCACGCCGTTCTAGACCGGTGATCCATGAGCGTCACCAGGTCGACTATGACCGCATAGCGGCCCGTCCAGTGGTTACACCACGCTTCCTGGACATATCTGCTTTCGACTGCCTCCATGTGGATGAGGATCTGAGGCGGATGATATCTATTGTGGGCTTGGAGCAGTTCACTGAGATTAGAGCTCCGGCCTACCTAGAGCTGACCCTGGAGTTTGTCAGCTCCGTCACCTACTTGCCCACCGAGCGCGCCATCAAGTACCGGTTGATGAACCGGAATTATTTAGTTCCCTTGGACCACTAGTGGGATATCTTTGGCTTCCCGGCCCCTACTGTTGTTGACTTTCCCTCTCGAGCTGTAGCTCGAGAGTTTTGGGGACGGATTGCTCATGTGGTTGAGCACGCTGATAGATGGAGACCTGGAGATTCCAGGGAGCGGATTATATTCCATCTGGCTTCTAGACTTGCTCATCGGATCTTCAGCGAGACACTTCTGGCGTGTACTGAGACGCCCTAGAAGATCAGACAGGGTGAGCTTCTGAGTCTGTACTGTATGGTGACTGGAGGAGTTCCGGACTTTGGGATGATGCTGGCGGAGGATCTGCATAAGATCAAGGCGAAGGCCAAGGGAGACATCTGTTGTGGAGGTATAGTGACTCATATTGCGAGTTACATGGACCTTGATCTGAGTGCATGCACTATAGTGGCGGCTGACAAGCCGCTCGGGCTTCAGGAGATGATCACACGGAGGATACTGGTTCCTCGCGGTCTTACTATGCCGTATGTGGCGATGCCCTGGGAGCAGACTGCACCCCAGGGTATTAGGTGGTCAGCTCAGTTCTCCGTATATGATCCACATTACTGGCAGACTACATGGATCCCACTAATGGAGGACGCTAGAGAGGCAGCAGCAGTAGCAGCTCAAGGGCCAGCTGAGGAGGATGAGGACGATGATGATGAGGACGGCGGTGCTCCACTGGATACGGGCACAGATACAGCTGGGATTAGTGCACCGGTCATTGATTTAGATGACGACGAGACTGAGGAGGAGCCGGCTGTAGCGCCAGCACGTTCCGCTAGGCGTAGGGTACGCATGGCAGAGGGATCCAGTTGCTCACCGTCGGATCGACGATCTGACGGATCAGATGATAGATTCCTACGCTGCCCTGTCTTTGGACATCAGAGAGATGCAGGAGAGATAACATTACCAGCACGTGATGGCTGAGATTCAGTTTTAGCATATCATGGGCTATCCTTTCGACCCATCTCAGTACCCGTACGTGCCACCACCACCACCACCGGATCGGGATTATTGAGAGCTTGCGGGATTTTCTTTATTTATTTATTATGCAGCTCAGCTTTATCCGGTGAGTACTTTGTTTCTTTAGACTTATTTTGACCCATTGGGACAATGTGTCCCAAGTATGGGGTATTTGGATGTACTTATATGACTTCTATGGATGTATCACTCGACTCTATTAAGATATTATCGTCTTATTTATGCTCTATGTGCTTATCTGAGATTACATGCATGCATACAGGTTATTTGATTGAGAAAAACGTCAAAAACTAGTTTGAAAAAAAAATTTATGACCTCGACCGAAGTGATTCTGGCCAATCGAGGTACTTCACCTCGGTTGACTTAGAACATCTCGACCGAGGTGGTTTAACTGGAACAGTTTTCGAAACGATTTTTGTGCTTCTTATCTAGATATGACCTCAGTGATGATTTTATTTGCTGACTGGTTTTAAAATCTTTATATGTTTGAAAGGTTTTATGATATGTTTAAGTTGCTAAATGCTTTGTTTGAAATTTTGGCATGTTTAATACTTTTTTTTATCAAAATTATGTTGAATTTGAAGGTTGACACCACATGATGAGTTCTCTCACTTTCTTCCTGGGAAGACCAAGACAATTCATTCTCTTCTCTTCTTCTTCTTCTTGATCATGCTTAGCCCCTCATATACATATTTGCCTCCCTTTACCTATCCAGGATTTTGGAAGCAAGCAAAAGTGAAAAGCAAGTGAAAGAAAAGTTGAGATGTTGGCTGAAAGTTAGAAAGAAACAAATAGGTTTGGGGAAGTCAATCATGATGATGAGTAACTCGGCACCATTCACATAGCCGGGTGTTTGTGTCTTGCCAAAGTCGGATTGAGCAATATTCCTAACGGGTCATGGTATGTGCATCAAGGGTTTGAGGCATCTCGAGAAACTAATGATTGCTGATTTCCTAGGCTTCGGTTATTGTGCACCTCTGTCCATGCATCCCAAAAAGTAAAGTAAAAAAAAAAGTAAAATAAGCAAAGCTTATTGGTGGAAGATGTTGAAGTTCAAAAGCAAGTAAAGTGAAGATCCTTTTCCCGGATTCTAGCACCACATTCCCTATATACATCCCACTGTCACACGTTTCTTGACCTTCTTTTGGAAGCCCTTGAGACCTCAAGCTTGTTGATTGACTTAGTGGTTTAAACTGGATTATGGATGATTAATTTTGATAATTATGATTTATTATGCATTCTATGATTTTATGCAAAGATGAACAACTTTCTTATATTTATAAAATGTTTTGATCATATTTTGATTTTATATTCCATGAATCATTCTCTTAGAGTGATCTATGATTCAAGCACACCACTAAAAATGTTTTGAAAGACTTTTTCATTGATCTTTATGACTTATAATCCATTCTATCTTGTATTTTATATTCGGAACTTGCTTGGGGACAAGCAAGGGCTAAGTATGGGGTATTTTGATAGCATAAATTATTGTCTATATTTTGGGGCCCGTTTAGACGTTTTATCTTCAATAATCTGCATGTTTGAATGTATATTATGTGATTATATTGTCGTTTCATCTACCTTTGTGGGAATCGAGGTCTACACCAAGTTTCGTTGTAATCGTAGGTAAAATGGCACGTTTTACATCAAAATGGAGCTAAAGGAGCTAAGGAGTCATTGGAGATACATTCAGGAGGTTAAGGAAGAATCCATGAATCATGGAAATGGATTGAAGATTCACTTTGGACCAGATTTGAGAGATTTCACATTCAGTTTAGAGTCACCTCGATCAGCTACAGTACCATCTCGACCGAGGTGATCCAGAGGAGCTGCTCGACCGAGGCGAACACCTTGGACGCAACGAGAGATATTTTATTCTTGGCTGAGATATTTTATTTTTGGAAAGAAGATCTTATATTTTTAGGCTGGATTCCTGGAAGGAAGAAGATAATTTAGCCCATATATTTTACCTATTTTATGGGAAAATATCTTTCTAAGATCTTTTATCTTTGGGAGGTAATTTTCCTATAAAGAGGGTTGGATTTTCAACAAATCCAACACCCGCTAACGGCAAGAGACCTTGCTTAGACAACCGTTTTACCCCGCTACAGCTGGGAGATTTGAAGAACCTTTTTGAAGGTTGAAGGAAGAGTGAAGGAAGGAAGTTGATAGCTTTTATAGCTTTTGTGAAGGGTTTTGTAAGATTCTCTTAGATTCCCTTCTTTGTTGATTGTCTTGTTGGATTGTGATCCAAGGAACGCTTGTTTGTTGTGATATTTGATTCAGTTATTGAAGTCTTTTCGTTAAGTTCTTCTTGTTCAAATATTCACTTTCTTCCCTTATATTTGATTATTGTTTTCATGATGATGATTGGCTAATTTCTTTGTGTGATTCTAGGGAGATTGGCTGAAGGTAGTGGGAAAGACAATGATAGAATAATCTTAATCACAGTAGGACCCTGAAAGCTCGAGTCTTTATCCTTAACCCTAGAACATCTCGCTCAGTCGATGAACATCTCGGCCGGGGTGGAATTCGTCTGACCGAGGTGACTTTTCTGATCCAAAACTGAGAGTTAAGTGTTAGAGTTTGCCAAATCCTATTCTTATTACACCTTTCTTGGTTCAATGCAAGCTTAGGATGAGACTTACCCGGTAAAGGTTGATTCTATTCCCTTAGTTGGAGTGTTAGTTTGAGGTTATAGTTCTTTTCCTTAATTCCTTGAGACTTACCCGGTAATAGGAGTTACGGTTTGGGATTAGTGAGTAGTGAGACTTACCCGGTGATCTATTCCACTTTAGTAACACCTTCCCTTTGCAAAATCTCAGCTTTGTCCGCTTATCTTTAGATCTTGAGTTGGAACCACAACTAGATGCTTTAATCCCTAGAATTGTATATTTTCTTAATTGACTTTTTATCATCTTTGATTGTATTAATCGTTTTTATGGTTAGTAGTTGCATTGACAACCTATACCTGTTTTGTTTCACTAAGTCCCTGTGATCAACCCTTGGAATTTCTTGCTTTTTACTACGATTGACCCGTACACTATGGGTTCGCATCCTTGTTTTAAGCTTACATCTAGGGTTATAAATTTAAAGCTTGCACACACCGTTTGGAGCGAAGAGGTACATACGAAGTTCCAGTTCCGGCGACGGAATAGAGTTTCACCAAAGAACAAGTTTTTGGCGCCGTTTCCGGGGACTTAGTCTAGACCGAGCCGGTTTCGGTTGTCTTTTGAGGCTATTGCCCTTGTTGCATTTGACTACTCTTTCTATGAGTTTTGTAGTTTTCAGGATTTTCGATGGCTACATTTGATCCAGCCTGGATAGCAAGACAAAGTGTTAGGGAGGACCATTATGAATACTTGGAAGTGAAATATTCTTTCTATTGGTTTGACGATGAAAGGGAAAGAGAAGAGGCCATTAAGAAAGAGCTTGCGATATGGGATGAGTTGAATGTTCCTAGAAAGATTTATGAGCAACCTCTTGAAGATTCACTTGAATCAAAATGGGAGAAGATGATGAAGAAGTTGGAGGAGCTCAAGGAAAGCACCCTATCCTATGCTAAGCCGAAAGAGGAGCACAAGGAAGTACTGCAAGTTTCAAGCATTCCTCCAATTGAACCGGAAATTTCTCCTGAAGCTCTTGAAGAAGAGGAAGAAGTGGAAGATCTCGATCCAACCGCTGAAACATCGGCCGAGGTGGAAGAGAGATCGGCCGAGGTGGAACAGAATCCAGCTGAGTTGAGAAAGATTTCATGTGTGGATTATCACCCTAACATGAAACTTGTCCCACTATTTGAAAATTTTTATAAGGTACTTACTCCTACTCCCTTTAAAGTTCTAGATTTCTTCAGGGATGCACCAAAGAGTTGGAGGTCTCTACCGAAAGAACCTCCTAAGATCAAGATGAAACCTCCCTTGAATTTGCTGAAAGTAAATGCTCCTTGGACTGAAAGGAGTGGAGTTAACAAGCGCTTCACCGCTAAGGCAACGAATTGTTATTTGTTCAAGTATGGGGTCGCTCACGTGACAAAGACCTTGTACTATCCCCAAACAGGAGATGGGGGAGCTAAGTGGATTCTCGAGAAACTGATTTCCCGATCCAGGAAAGGATGGGATGCAAAACTGAGTTATGTCCCACGGAAGCATAGAAAGACCGGTAAGATTTCGGTGAGAACTAAACCACACAAGCTTGTACGTGGGAGATCCTATCATTTGCCGGTGAAATTGGGAACCGGGACCTTCTTGGAAGAATTCTATGATGGATGTGATGAGCACTCCAAGATATTTGAGGTACAATGAGTAAATCCATGAGGAAAGGTCCAGCTAGCGAACTTAAATCAAGCGCTTCTTGGGAGGCAACCCAAGGTATTGCTTTCTTTTCCCTTTTCTAGCTTGGTTTAGATAGTTTGTTTCGTTTTGTTTTTGTGTCCTCCTAGACAGAAACCAGGTACTCTCTAAGAAGGAATTACAACTCAGGAGCTACATGGAAGGACTAATGTTCGAGAAGTTGAGAAAACGGAGCTTGACTGAGATACATCTCGGATGCTTTCAGAACGCCTCGACTGAGATGTTCTTCGCCAACCGAGATGGTCTTATTTGGGAGATGTTTCTTATTTTATTATGTAGTTCAGCTAGGTCCGGTGAGTATTCTGATTTCCTTACACTTATATTTGACCCATTGGGACAATGTGTCCCAAGTATGGGGTATTTGGATGTATTTATGTGACCTTATGTGTATTCTTGGATGACTCTACCGGATATTATTGTTTTATCTTGCTCTATATGCTTATCTGTCATTACATGCATGCATACAAGTTATTTGTTTTAAAAAAACGTCAAAAACTGGTTAATAAAAAAATTTTATGACCTCGACCGGGATGATTCTGGTTAAACGAGGTCAAGTGCCTCGGTTAACTTAGAACACCTCGACCGAGGCGGTTTAACTGAGAGAGTTTTCGAAACGATTTTAGTGCTTCTTTTCTAGATATGACCTCAGTGATGATTTTGTTTGTAGATTAGTTTTGAAATCTTTATATGCTCGAAAGGTTTTATGATATGTTTAAGTTGCAAAATGCTTTGTTTGAAATTTTGGCATGTTTAATACTTTGTTTTTATTTATCAAAATTATGTTGAATTTGAAGGTTGACACCACATGATGAGTTCTATCACTTTCTTCCTGGGATGATTAAGGCAATTCATTCTCTTCTCTTCTTCTTCTTGATCATGCTTTAGCCCTTCATATACATATTTGCCTCTCTCTACCTATCTGGGAATCTGGAAGCAAGCAAGTGAAAAGCAAGTAAAAGTGAAGTTGAGATGTTGGCTAGAAGTTTAGAAAGAAACAAATAGGTTTGGGGAAGTCAATCATGATGATGAGTAACTCGGCACCATTCACATAGCCGGGTGTTTGTGTCTTGCCAAAGTCGGATTGAGCGATATTCCTAACGGGTCATGATATGTGCATCAAGGGTTTAAGGCATCCCGAGAAATTGATGATTGCTGATCTCCTAGGCTTCGGTTATTGTGCACCTCTGTCCATATCCCAAAAAGTAAAAGTAAAATAAGCAAAGCTTATTGGTGGAAGATGTTGAAGTTCAAAAGCAAGTGAAGTGAAGATCCTTTTCCTGGATTCTAGCACCACATTCCCTATATACATCCCACCCTCACACATTTCTTGACCTTCTCTTGAAAAGCCCTTGAGACCTCGAGCTTGTTGATTGACTTGGTGGTTTAAATTGGATTGTACATGATTAATTTCGATAATGATGATTTATTATGCATTCTATGATTTTATGCAAAGATGAACAACTTTCTTATATTTATAAAATGTTTTGATCATGTTTTGATTTTAAACACCATGAAGCACTCTCTTAGAGTGATCTATGAGTGGAGCACACCACCGAAAATGTTTTGAAATACTTTTCATTGATCCTTATGACCTATAATCCATTCTATCTTGTACTTAAGATTTGGAACTTGCTTGAGGGCAAGCAAGGGACAAGTATGGGGTATTTTGATAGCATGTATTATAGTCTATATTTTGAGGCTTGTTTAGACGTTTTATCTTCAATAATTTGCATGTTTGGATGTATATTATGTGATTATATTGTCGTTTTATTTACCTTTACGGGAATCGAGGTCTGCACCAAGTTTCGTTGTAATCGTAGGTAAAATGGCACGTTTTGGATCGAAATAGAGCTAAAGAGCAAAGGAGTCATAGGAGCTACATTCAGGAGCATAAAAGAGAACTCAATAAGCAAGGAATTAACAAAGAAGATCTACTTTGGACCAGATTTAAGAGATTTCACATTCAGCTGAGATTCATTTCGGTCAGCTACAGTATCACCTCGACCGAGGTGATCTTGAGGAGCGTCCCGACCGAGGCGAACACCTTGGCGCGGCGAGATATATTTTATTTGGCTGAGATCTTTTATTTTGGGTGGAGAGATCTTATATTTTTGGGCTGGATTTCTGGAAGGAAGATCATATATTTAGTAGATCTATTTTAAAGATATGGATATATTTTAATAGGATATTATCTTTTTAAGATATTATTATCTTTGAAAGATAATTCTCCTATATAAAGGGTTGGATTTTCCACAAATTGAGCAACTGGCTATCATCGCATACTTGGAGATTGAAGAAGCTGTAGTTAGGAAGGATTTTTGGAAGTTTGAAGGAAGATTGAAGAAAGGAAGTTCATAGCTTTGTGATAGCTTTTGAAGGGATTAGTAAGACTTTCTTAGATTCTCTTTAGTTTCATTGTCTTGTTGAATTTGTGATCCAAGGAACGCTGATTTGTTTGATATTTGATTCAGTTATTGAAGTCTTGTTCTTAAGGTTTTTGTCTTCAAATATTCATTCCCTTCTCATATATTTGATTACTGCTTTCATGATGATGAGTGGCTAATTTCTTTGTGCGATTCTAGGGTGATTGGCTAAAAGTTGTGGGAAAGACGATGATAGAATAATCTTAATATCAATAGGACCCTGAAAGCTCGAGTTTTTAACCTTAACCCTAGAACATCTCGTTCAGTCGATGAACATCTTGGCCGGGGTGGAACTTGACTGACCGAGGTGACCTTTTCGGATCTGAAACTGAGAGTTAATTGTTAGAGTTTGCCAAATCCTATTCTTATTACACATTTCCTGGTTCAATGCAAGCTTAGGATGAGACTTACCCGGTAATTCCTTAGTTTGTTTACCCAATATCATGAGTGTAGGTAATAAAGGTTTATCCTTTATTGGGGTTTGAGTGTGCCTTCATTCCATCTTTGTGAGCTAGCCTGAGACTTACCCGGTAAAGGTTGATTTTATTCCCTTAGTTGGTGTGTTGAGTTGTGATTATAATTCCTTTCCTTAGTACCTTGAGACTTACCCGGTAATAGGAACTTTGGTTTGGGATAGTGAGTAGTGAGACTTACCCGGTAATCTATTCATACTTTAGAAACACCTTCCTTTAATTGACCTTATTATCATCTTTTTGATTGCTTTAATCGCTTTTGTGGTTATTAGTTACATTGACTACCTATACTTGCTTAGTTTCACCTAAGTCCCTGAGATCAACACCCCGTAATTCTTTCTTTTATTACAATTGACCTGTACACTACGGGTTCGCATCCTTGTTTTAAGCATATTTCTTGGGATATATATTTAAAGCTTGCACACACCATTTGGAGCGAACAGAAGATAGTTTACATATCTAAATTAACTAATTGTGTATCTTAAAAAGTCTTATTTTATCTAAAAAATTTATTTAGGTAAAAAAATATATATACAAAAATATAAACGAAATTTTTTTATTGTTAATTATTTGTTTAAAATAATACTGATTTTATTTTTTGTTCAAAATAAATTAGTTTTTTTATATAAAATTACTAAATTAGTTCACTAAGATTTTTCAACCAAATCGAAAAGTGTAAGGATTTGATCGATATATATTTTATTTTCATTTCAAAAAGTTTCTTTGTTCAAATGATATTGTTAAATTTGTTTACAAATAAAGATTTAACTAAAATTAATTTTTTTCCTTAATGTTAAAAATATATGTGAAAATATTTTTCGGAATTTCAAAAAGATAGTTTAAGATCAATTGATTAATGTAATGGATTATTGTTAAAAACGGTATTATACTAGCAATATTAAAGTAGATAAATTAAAAAAATAATTTGTTATTCCTATATTCCACTATTATTAGTCGAATATTGTAACTATTCATGAAATCTTTATATATATGAATATAAACAAAACAATATATATATATATATATATATATATATATATATATATATATATATATATATATATATATATATAGATAGATAGATAGATAGATAGATAGATAGATAGATAGATAGATAGATAGATAGATAGATAGATAGATAGATAGATAGAGAGAGAGAGAGGGGTAATAAATCTAATCCATATTTTTTAAAACCCACACAACGTGCGGATATTACACTAGTACATACTGCACATAATATCATTGTATAAGTATATATGATGACGTTTTTTAATAATTAATTTTTTACCTTGTTCGAGAAAATATATATGTTAAAGTGTTAAAAATAAGTTTCTCTAAAAAACTTGTATCAATTATAAGTTTTTCACTTTCATATCCATATCTGGTTAAAGTTATTTTACAAATCAAGCTAAAATCATTTCAATCAAACAAATCACCCAAATATTTTGCGGATAATTATTCGACCAGACTAAAATCGTTTTCACATACCATGATCAAAAAGATCAACCAAATATCACGGATTATTATCCGATTCGATGAAAAGTAATAAATATTTATGTTTGAATAAAGTGTTACTTTCAAATAAAGTGTCAAATAATTTATATTGTGTTTTTGACTAGTTTAAGAAAGTAATAGTTGATTAATATAAATTTAATTAACGATATGATGGGATATTGATCATAATCAAATTAATTGATACCCGATACAAACCGGTATTAACTTGAACACTTGATACCCGATGAAAACCGACACGACCCAAAACAAACAGCTAAAAAGAGAGATTGTTTTGACCCGCTCCGTTTGAACCCGAACAATTGATACCTGATCCAAACCGACCCGACCCAAAACAAACCGCTAAAAAAGATAGAGATTGTTTTGACCCGACCCGTTTGAACCCGAGCCTGTTGTGGCCGACCCGAACTAACCCGTCGGCCCCGTTTGACACCGTTATCAAGAACTGTGCTAAACCGACCTGTTTTGACCCGAGAACCGAGGCTACCCGATAAACCGTTATAACCCGAGCAATTGATACCCGGCCCAAACCGCCCCGGCCCGAAACAACCCGGTTAATAACCAAGCCTTTTTTTGACTCAACCCGTTTCAACCCAGTTAATAAACAAGTCTCTTTTTTTGGAATCTGGTATTATTATTATTAATATTATTGTTATTGTTGTTATTGTTATTATTGTTATTATTTTTTTATTATTCTTATTATTATTGTTATTATTATTATTATTATTATTATTATTATTATTATTGCTATTGTTATTATTATTTGAGGGACAAAAGGGTCTTTGAGCTGTAAAATAAAATATATAAAGTCATAAATCCTACCTCCTTCCTTTCAATTCAGCCGCTTCTTCATTTTAGCCAAATCGGCGTAGAAACCCTACCTCCTTCTATTCAATTCAACTTCTTCTCGGCGCCGTCTTCACTCGAAGTTTCGATAACTACATAAAGAAAGCAAACCAAATCGGCACAGAAACCCTACCTCCTTCCCTTCTATTCAGATGCTTGCCTCCTTCCCTTCAATTCAGCCGGTTCTTCGATCTCAACCAAATTGGCCCCGTCTCTTTACCTGATTTTGTTGATCTTAACCAAATCAGCCCGGAAACCCTACCTCCTTTCCTTCAATTCAGCCGCGCAGTCAAAATCATTCTTTCTCTTTCCCTCCGTCTTCGAGTGCGTGACAGGTTAGTAGTATCATGATTTATTTTCTTGAAATATCTTTTTGTACAAACCAATATAAAATCTGTAATATCTTTTGTCATACCAAACCGAAAATGACTCTTCCAGTGAAGAACAAATCTGCCGAAGGCAGATGGACAAAGCTGAAGGAGTTGAAGAAATGGCTAGTCAGACTAGTCAAGAAGGCATGTGCAGATACAGAAAAAGCAGAGTTATATAGGATGTTGTCGAATATCTTGTGATGCATACGGTAACAAAACCACAGATAGGGTTTATTATCATTTGTATTATAATTTGGGTGGGTTGCAAACCCTGATGATATTGTTTGTAAACCCTAGATGATATTGTGTTGGTTGTAAACCCTAAATGATATTGGTTGTTTCATGATATGCGAAATTACAATTCGCCTTAATGACATGAATAGACATACATTCATGGCATTTATGGTTATATTCACGGTCTACACATAGTTTTATTACATTTGTAGATAATTTAGCGAATTATGGAGCGAAATGGCATATTTTGTGGATCAAGCCTTAAAGAGGGACAAAAAGGAGCATAAAAGAAAGTTAGAACGCGCCAAAGTATTTTTTGATACCGTCAGACGCTCCAAAGTATCTTCTGATACCGACAGAAGCGCCAAAGTATATTCTGATACCGTCAGACGCGCCAAAGTATCCTCTCATACCTTCTGACACGGCCCAGAATATTTTCTGATACCAGCGGCTCGACTTCTTTTCAGCCCAAATAGTTAGTGTTTTATCGTTAAACCTAGTTTTACCCCTACAAATATTCGAGAGCTAGTTTTACCCCTACAAATATTCGAGAGCCTTCAACATTGAAGGAGAGTCAAATTCTCCAAAGGGATACTTAGAGAGTCACACTTGGAGGTCTTGCTACACCACGGAAAGAAAAGATTTGGAAGGAAGATTTGGGGAAGGACGCACTTTCCTATTTTTGGAGTTGGAAGATCTTAGGGTTTATATTTGAAGGCGGATTGACATCCCGTTCTTCATTGTCCCTAGAAATTTTGTGAGGTTTTTCTGTTCCTTTGATTCTACATCCATTGACCACGGTTTGCGATTATTGTGTTTGATTGACATTTGTTTTGAGTTTATTATTGAGATTTCAAGGTTTTACCTTTTCTCCCTTTCATATTTGATATTTGATTCTATGACTATGATTATTGGCTAAAACACTTTAGCAATTCTAAGGTGAAGGGTTAATAGTTGTGGTTTAGATAATGATAGATCGATCGTAAACAGATTGGACCCTGAGAGTGTGAGAAACATCGTTGACACCCTAAATCACGGGTTGTTCTTGGTTTCCACGGCCGTGATTCTCAAGAACTACCCGTAATTTTACCTGTTTTACGATCTTTGCTTTTGCTTTAATCCAAAGTTAAAGATTAGCTTTAACCTAGCATTGGCTTGTCTTTCCTAGGTAGTAGTGAGACTCAACATCCTCTATTTCGGTTTCGAGTGTCACAACATTAACCGTTCGAGTTTATCTTCGATTCCTTGGGTTTGGGCATGGGTATTTGAGATTAGTTATTGTCCTTAGATCCTTTCTATACTGCAGCCTCAACAACCTTTACAGAGAGAGTCTTTGGGTTTAACATATAGGGTTTTGGAACTTCGCCGTACATTACCTTACCTTAGTATACCTTTGCAAACCTCAACTCTGTCCTTATATCCATAGTATATCTTGAATCGATTGCCACAATTGGATACTTGGATCTTTAGGATTGCTGTTTTCCCAATATTTGCAAAGCTTTTATACTTTACTTGCTCGATAATTGTGAACTGAATTTGATCCCCCAAATCCCTGAGTTCGATACTCTGGAATACTTGCTAATCTACGCCGATCCGTACACTGCGGGTTCGCTTGCTTTTATTCTAGTTTTATAAATTTAAAACTTATTTGCACGCACGTTTTCGGGCGAACACACCTCATTTGTAAACCCATCTACAAAGGGTTGTCACCCCTCACTAGATGAGCCTAGATGATGTTTATGGTCACAACCAATATCATCAAGGTTTGCAACCAATATCATCAAGATTTGCAACCAATATCATCTAGGGATTGCAACCCAACCAAATTATAATACAAATGACAATAAACTCTATCTTTGTTTATGTTACCGTAAGCATCACGAGATCTTCGGCATCATCCTATATAACTCTGGTTTTTATGTATCTGCAGATGCCTTCTTGACTAGCTTGACTAGCCATTTCTTCAACTCCTTCAGCTTTGTCCATCTGCCTTCGGTATGATACTAACAATATTAAAGTAGATAAATAAAAAAATAATTTGTTATTCATATATTCCACTATTATTAGTCGAATATTGTAATTATTCATGAAATCTTTATATATATGAATTTAAACAAAACAATATATATATAGAGAGAGGGGTAATAAATCTAATCCATATTTTTTAAAACCCACACAACGTGCGGATATTACACTAGTACATACTGCACATAATATCATTGTATAAGTATATATGATGACGTTTTTTAAAAATTAATTTTTTACCTTGTTCGAGAAAAGATATATGTTAAAGTGTTAAAAATAAGTTTCTCTTAAAAACTTGTATCAATTATAAGTTTTTCACTTTCATATCCATATCTGGTTAAAGTTATTTTACAAATCAAGCTAAAATCATTTCAATCAAACAAATCACCCAAATATTTTGCGGATAATTATTCGACCAGACTAAAATCGTTTTCACATACCATGATCAAAAAGATCAACCAAATATCACGGATTATTATCCGATTCGATGAAAAGTAATAAATACTTATGTTTGAATAAAGTGTTACTTTCAAATAAAGTGTCAAATAATTTATATTGTGTTTTTGACTAGTTTAAGAAAGTAATAGTTGATTAATATAAATTTAATTAACGATATGATGGGATATTGATCATAATCAAATTAATTGATACCCGATCCAAACCGGTATTAACTTGAACACTTGATACCCGATGAAAACCGACACGACCCAAAACAAACAGCTAAAAAGAGAGATTGTTTTGACCCGCCCCGTTTGAACCCGAACAATTGATACCTGATCCAAACCGACCCGACCCAAAACAAACCGCTAAAAAAGATAGAGATTGTTTTGACCCGACCCGTTTGAACCCGAGCCTGTTGTGGCCGACCCGAACTAACCCGTCGGCCCCGTTTGACACCGTTATCAAGAACTGTGCTAAACCGACCTGTTTTGACCCGAGAACCGAGGCTACCCGATAACCCGTTATAACCCGAGCAATTGATACCCGGCCCAAACCGCCCCGGCCCGAAACAACCCGGTTAATAACCAAGCATTTTTTTGACCCAACCCGTTTCAACCCAGTTAATAAACAAGTCTCTTTTTTTGGAATCTGGTATTATTATTATTAATATTATTGTTATTGTTGTTATTGTTATTATTGTTATTATTTTTTTATTATTCTTATTATTATTGTTGTTATTATTATTATTATTATTATTGCTATTGTTATTATTATTTGAGGGACAAAAGGGTCTTTGAGCTGTAAAATAAAATATATAAAGTCAGAAATCCTACCTCCTTCCTTTCAATTCAGCCGCTTCTTCATTTTAGCCAAATCGGCGTAGAAACCCTACCTCCTTCTATTCAATTCAGCTTCTTCTCGGCGCCGTCTTCACTCGAAGTTTCGATAACTACATAAAGAAAGCAAACCAAATCGGCACATAAACCCTACCTCCTTCCCTTCTATTCAGATGCTTGCCTCCTTCCCTTCCTTCTCTTCAATTCAGCCGGTTCTTCGATCTCAACCAAATTGGCCCCCTCTCTTTACCTGATTTTGTTGATCTTAACCAAATCAGCCCGGAAACACTACCTCCTTTCCTTCAATTCAGCCGCGCAGTCAAAATCATTCTTTCTCTTTCCCTCCGTCTTCGAGTGCGTGACAGGTTAGTAGTATCATGATTTATTTTCTTGAAATATCTTCTTGTACAAACCAATATAAAATCTGTAATATCTTTTGTCATACCAAACCGAAAATGACTCTTCCAGTGAAGAACAAATCTGCCGAAGGCAGATGGACAAAGCTGAAGGAGTTGAAGAAATGGCTAGTCAGACTAGTCAAGAAGGCATGTGCAGATACAGAAAAAGCAGAGTTATATAGGATGTTGTGAAGATCTTGTGATGCATACGGTAACAAAACCACATATAGGTGCAAACCCTGATGATATTGTTTGTAAACCCTAGATGATATTGTGTTGGTTGTAAACCCTAAATGATATTGGTTGTTTCATGATATGCGAAATTACAATTCGCCTTAATGACATGAATTATGACCTATTTTTAGGCATGTATTTATATCGATTTCCCTTTATTTTGCATGCATAGACATACATTCATGGCATTTATGGTTATATTCACCTATTTTGCGAGAATAGAGGTCTACACATAGTTTTATTACATTTGTAGGTAATTTAGCGAATTATGGAGCGAAATGACATATTTTGTGGATCAAGCCTTAAAGAGGGACAAAAATGAGCATAAAAGGAAGTTAGAACGCGCCAAAGTATTTTTTGATACCGTCAGGCGCGCCAAAGTATCTTCTGATACCGTTAGACGCGCCAAAGTATTCTCTAATACCTTCTGACACGACCCATAATATTTTCTGATACCAGCGGCTCGACTTCTTTTCAGCCCAAATATTTAGGGTTTTATCGTTAAACCCTAGTTTTACCCCTACAAATATTCGAGAGCCTTCAACATTGAAGGAGAGTCATATTCTCCAAAGGATACTTAGAGAGGCAGACTTGGAGGTCTTGCTACACCACGGAAAGAAAAGATTTGGAAGGAAGATTTGGGGAAGGACGCACTTTCCTATTTTTGGAGTTGGAAGATCTTAGGGTTTACATTTGAAGGCGGATTGACATCCCGTTCTTCATTGTCCCTAGAAATTTTGTGAGGTTTTTCTGTTCCTTTGATTCTACATCCATTGAATGCGGTTTGCGATTATTGTGTTTGATTGACATTTATTTTGAGTTTATTATTGAGATTTCAAGGTTTTACCTTTTCTCCCTTTCATATTTGATATTTGATTCTATGACTATGATTATTGGCTAAAACACTTTAGCAATTCTAAGGTGAAGGGTTGATAGTTGTGGTTTAGATAATGATAGATCGATCGTAAACAGATTGGACCCTGAGAGTGTGAGAAACATCGTCGACACCCTAAATCACGGGTTGTTCTTGGTTTCCACGGCCGTGATTTTCAAGAACTACCCGTAATTTTACCTGTTTTACGATCTTTGCTTTTGCTTTAATCCAAAGTTAAAGATTAACTTTAACCTAGCCTTGGCTTGCCTTTCCTAGGTAGTAGTGAGACTCAACATCCTCTATTTCGGTTTCGAGTGTCACAACCTTAACCGTTCTAGTTTATCTTTGATTCCTTCGGTTTGGGCATGGGTATTTGAGATTAGTTATTGTTCTTAGATCTGTAATATCCGGAATTTTTATTCCGTCTAATTCCGTAGCAAACCGGATTTCGATCCGTTGACCCGTATATGTTTATCTAGTCGGACACATTATCTCAAAATTTTATCATTTTATGTAACCTCACTTCACATAAAATGATAAAATTTTTATAGCAAACCGTAAACCACCAAACCCTAATTTATATTAGGACATGTTCTTGACAAAGTCGTGACGCCCTTTTGACGAGACCAAGACGAAGCCATGACAACGTCCCGACAAGCTCGACAAAGACATGACAAGGTCCTCTCACTTACCCCTTTCAGCAATGTCTTCAGCCTCTTTGTGAGCCAGCCGGGCTTTGTGACAGCCATACTTGCAGTCCACGCTCCACGCCAGCCCAACAGCATGTCCACCTCTCGGACGGACCAACCCAGCAGTGTATCAACAGCCCAATGAGCCCATCAAAGCCCCAGTCCAGCGATGAAGAGGCTGCTTCCCTTTTGAGAGCTGAGATAGAGGCGGATCAGATTTGCTGCATTAACTACCCCGTAATTCACGCAACAGCAGCACGTCCTCTCTCTCTCCAGCCTTCACGCCTGCAGATCTGCTGCTCTTTCCTTCCCCAGCCGTTACATCGGGTCTCTCTCCTTCTTGGCTGAAATCATCGACCTTCGACTCACCAAACAAACCACTGCTCACCGGTCTTCATTGCAGTAGTGGAGCCTTCTGCACACGTGACGAGTCGGCCAGGAGTGCTGAGAGTATGTACACATTCTTCTGCCTAGGTGAGTCACGACTTCTTCCCTTACCTTTTTCCCTTGCCTTCTTGCTCTTGATCGATCACACCCTTGCACGCTGATGACCTCCACTTTACACAGATTCAGCGTTCCGCCGCCTTACGCCTCTAAACCAACGCAGCCTTGGGTACTCCATAGCCGACGACAACCAAGAGTGCAGGGGTATTCCATCATTCTCCTCCATCAGCAATGACGCAACCTCGCTTCGTGGACTTGGCGTACGAACCAGCAGTCTGCGACCTACAAGGCACAAAGCCTTCGATCTTGCACACCACCGACTGCAATCACCAAGGTAACCACTACTTCCCTCCGGTGGGTCAAGCAGCAGCGTCCTAAGCAGATTGGTGAGCCTCCTTCTCTTTCTTGCACTTCCACCCATGTAATTCATGCCTAATGAGTGCCCTTATATGTCTCCTAAATCTACCCAGAACAGCCATAGAGGAGCTGGTATAGATTCATGCTGTTTCTTCCGAGTTTCAAGAAGTGATGAACAACCGACTTTGAGCCTAGATTTGGGTAAGTTAGACTTTTCCGTTGCTGCTAAATTTTGGATATGATATAGTCGGTATTGCAGGGTAGAATATACTAAAATTTGAGAGGAATGTGAGTTACAGTTTGAGAGTTATGGTGTTCCAAATTTGGCTGCTCATGCAGTTTTTTATAAGTGTACTCAATGTAGAGAACAACTGCATGAGATGCAGTGTTGTGAGATAGTTTTGATTAGGCTTTTGATCTCTGTTAGACTTGAATTTTGGATATGATATAGTTGGCATATTGTGGTAGAACATATTAAAATTTGGGATAAATCCAGCAAGTGGTTTAGGAGTTATGATTATTCAAAGTTGGGACCTTAAACAATTTTCTGGTTTTTGCTGAAATTGTGAATGCTGGAATTATATAGTGTTGTGCAGTCATGTTGGAGCTTACGTTTGAATACCTTAGAAACATAATTCACCGTTCAGTTTTTAGTATGTTATATAGTGTCATGCATAGAGTGGTGTATCAAAAGTTGGGGTTGATCCAACGGTTGGATTTAGATCTATGAAGGTCCAAAGTGGACTGGCTGAGCAGTTTAGAAATACTCAGATTTTGACTAAGTATGAATTTCTGGTTTTGGAAGCAACTTTGAGAATTGGTGTAGAAGTGATTATTATGTATTTTTGGGAAATTCTGACTACTATGGATAGAGTGCATAGCATAAAAGACTTAGAGATTTTGTTAGACTTTTTATAATTTTTATTCGGTTCTCATATCTTGAGCCAAAGTCGGACCTTGACGACTTTTTATGAAAGTCAAGAATGTAGTTAACTCTTCTAAATCTTTAGCAATCCTTCCTTTGAGAGTTGAGTGTGGTTTTGAGTTCCAAAGAATAGTTTGGAACTTTGTTATGAAATTTTATAAAGTTTCGGGACCAGGGGTAAAACAGTCATTTATCCGTATAAGGGCATTTTGGTAATTTAGCTAATGATAGAGTTAAATATCTTAGAAGTCAGAGACTTCTAATTCAGTGGGATATATTATTGATCCACTTTCCTTTTATAACAGGCGGTTGAGTTCCTGCGGTTACAGACCGAGTCGAGATAACGAGATTATGTTTGAATTCAGGTAAGTCCTTTGGGCTTACTTAGCTGACTTCTAAATATGAGTATGAATAATGGTAGTGGTGTGTGAATGAGATGTTTATAGTTATATTTTAGTAATAAATATATACCGACCTATACCTTGGCCTAAGAGTAACGGGCGGTGGCATTCTGCTCGGTTAGCTTGAGGGCGCTGGGGGTTTCTTTAGGGACTAGTCCACACTCGGTTTGTAGTGATGCTACCGGAGGAGGTAAGCTAGACCTACACCCAGTTGGATAAGGAACGGAGGCGAGAACTCTTAAGATTTCTCGTGCCACAACTGTTAAATGGAATAAGGTGAATCACTTAACTACTAGATAATAACCGGATTGTGTGCCATCATGATGATTGTTTAGGTTACCTTGTTTGTGTCTATCCTTATTCTGCTTATATTTGGATTGTTAGCTAACGGTTTATCCGTGTTGTAGATTCGTAGAGATAGACAGTTGCAGAGTGATCCGGAACGGATGGTCAGCCGGGTCCACGTACTCATTAGATGGGGACGGGGAAGTTTCCCCATACAGCATGCATGTTATGTATATGTTTATGTTTTGTAAGGCTGTCACATGTGTACATTCATACAATAAAAATATTATGTTTCGAAATTGTTTTAAGTACATTTGTGCCTTGTTGTAAGATCAAAGTAATGTTGTTGTTAAACCAAGGTCGGGACCCATTGTGAGGTCCTAACCAGTAGCTCCCCGAATTCCGAGAATTTGGGGTGTTACAACATGGTATCAGAGCATGGTTGGCAACAATGGCACTTGAAATCTTCTGAAAGACCGAATGTATAAAATAACTAGAACCCAAAAGGGGTCTAAGATTTTCAAAACGGATTTCTGTTTTTACACACGTGCATAGTCGGGTTGTTGGGTTAGTAGTACGTTGGACCACCATCGTTCACCGTGGATCTCTGTAACTTGGAATGTTAGGTGAGTTAGTATATACATAATACACTTATAGTTATATGTTTTAATGTATGATTTTTACATATGTATATGTGTAGCATGTTAGTATCCTAAAGGATATTTTAGATCTTTTAGTTGTGATATCATGAAGCGATTATCGCCTCATGATAAATCCGTAGCGGATTTGAAGAAATTTGCAACACGAGACAATGGATTCAGACCTAGAATTGAGTAATATACTCCGGTGGGCGTCCTTGTGACCATATAAATCATCCGAAAAACGAGTGGGCAAAGAAGTACAGATGTGGAGACAATTTTCACCACAAGTACCGTCCGATGGGAAAGGAATCCCCGAGTCAATTCAGGCAGAAGGAACAGGAGGTCATACAAGGGACTTGGTCGTATGAGACTAAAAGATGAATTAGAAGAATCATGTAAGGGACGATGAGAGATCAGATTAGAGATAACGATAAGGGAACAAGAATCATACAGAACGGAGTACAACCAAGAATTTCAGAATAAAAGATGTTACAATCAAGGCAGACGCCGCCACATGCAAGCATGAGAATGAGAGTACAAAGAAGATAAGGTGCTGACCCAAGGCAAAGAATTAAAGGAGTACAAAGACAACCATTGACAAATGAACTTAAAGACGTGAAATAAATTTCATCATCATAGAGACGGTTTGACTTACTTAGAGATGCAAGAAATTGTAAGAAATCCAGACGTAAGTATCAAATACAGTAGAAGTCTGAAATTTAGACAAAAAGGAGTTCTATAAAAGTGGCATTACAACACAACACCAATCAAGGGGAACAATGTGGGAAAGTAATGTTGGTGGACTAGAGAGAGTCCACAATAACTTATCGTTCACCTAAAGGTTTAAGTTACCAACATTGACGGTCATATCGGAGAACCGCAAGCAAACGATGAACAAAGTAAGAAGAATCATGGAGACACACTTACGAGTTATTGTGGAAGCCTTGTTAAACTCCTTGACGACAGATGAATGTTAGGACTAGACTCAAAAGAGTATAGTGACCCCATAAGAGAACAAGAGAAGTGTAGACTTGGAAGGAGCTGAAGGACTGGAGAAAATAGATTTCATCAAGTGTATCAAACTCCAAAAGAGATAGAAGAACCATAAGTCTGTGATCTTATAGAAGGTCAACTATAAACTAGTTGGTAATAAATGAGACATAACACGTGCGGGTCAACTAGTAGTAACTGGTTGGCAGATAAGGAGAATGACTATAGACTTATGGAAGAATTTTATAGACATTTGGGTGACCCTTCAAGAGATCAATGACGACAAAGGGGAAGCTAACTCGATACAAGTGCTAGTACCCTTACTAGTAACACGGAGTGAGTTCGAGCCAGTAACTTTAATTAAGAATTTAAGAAGAAGAACTAGACGATCATGAACGACCCTCTTATGTCATTTGAGACTATGGGAATTGTGTGAGTGATTTACTACCTACTGGCTAGGAAAAGAGTGCATATCACAACCAGTAGAGATGGATTGTAAAAGAACTAGTGGAGTAGGAAGTATATAATTTTGATAAGGTTCTAAGTCAATCCAGACAGAGGATGCGTAGCATTCCATACTAGATAAACCGCAAGTGGATGAAAGTTAAGGTCATGAGAGTCGTGTAGACTTTCTTACAAGCTATAGTGGAAGACCTAAAAAGGACCATTGATGTCAGATGGACAACACAGTTAGACTCGAGAAATGGAGTTGGCTCACGGAAGAACTGGAAATTTGTAATGTAGAACGATCTAAAGGAGTATAAAAGGATGAACTCGAGTAAGTAGTGCTCATCAGGAAATTCAACAGCAAAGGAGGTATAAGAAAAGGAATCCGGAAAAAAAAATTGAGATAAGTCCATTATAGACTGAACGACGTCAACCGAGGACGTGCAAGTGTTGTTTGGTACTGGCGAGTTATGTGTCGTCAAGAAGAGATAATTGTGACTATGGATCTATGGAGTAGCTTTACCGACGCCTTAGAGGATTTCCTCAAGTAAGTATTGACAACCTCCTTTGATTAACTAGAGGTATGAAGAGAATCGTGTTAGAGATTTCTTACTAGGTGGTCAAGATCAAACTCCGGTTGAGTCAGAGAATTTGGATCCGTGTTAGAAGAATCCAAAAGGTGAACGAGAGAGGTTGCTTTCTAATCGTCATCTTATTTCCTTAAGTTAAGTAAGGAAGGTTCTGGATACTTCGTCCGGATAGGACTATGGTGTAATCGGAGGAAAGAATCTTGAGAGACAATCACTTTGGACTCATAGAAAATGTCCTTATGACTGATGGAAGATAGCAGGACTATCAAAGTAGCGCAGCGGAAGCGTAGTGGGTCCTAACCCACAGAGCAGGAAGCTCAATAGTACAGGACGATGTGTCGAGTTTAAAATAATGATAGTGGGTGAAATGTATTTTGTTTGGAAAGAATGTGAGATAAGCCACGCGGAGTGACTGGAAATATTGTATGGGAATAAAGAAGTTACAATGTTATGGATCCGAGTGAAGAATGGAGGCTTTGTTATATGTGCTAGACAAGTGGTTTCGAATCCTATACTAATGGAGTACTATGGAGTGGGTTTTTCTTGATGGATTAAGAGAAAAATTAACGACGTAATAAAGGTATGGTGCAAGGCTGACACTAGAGAGCTCAAAGTGAGTAGCTACCCTACTGAGTTGGAGGACACATAAGAAAGGAAGTAACGATGCGTCGATGTAATAAAGATATTGTGTAGAACTTGCACTAACAAGCTCAAGGTGAGTAACTAGCAAGCGGAATCGAAAGACAAATAAGAAAAGGAAGCTACGGGAGTGTAATTACAAACCAGTACCCGTACACATAGAAAACATGATCTCAAGAGTAGGGTATAAAGAGAAGTCTATATCGGAACGGAGTAGAGTTGCGTTTTGTGTCAGAGGAATATTATAGGACTTAGAGCAATGTTAACAACTATTGAGTTGTGTGAGCAAATGACTGTGATGTGAGATCACCTTGTATCTAATACCGTCATTCCGGACATATTTTTTTTGTCACTCAAGACCTTGGAAAATACGTGAGGAGCCTAAGGTTGAGCTAACAAAATATTAGAGGCCCATAAATATTATAATAATTCCAAGTGAATGTAGATGATGATCACTAGATTTGCGTCTCTAGTGCTAGACCAGAAAAGGGTAAAGGTGATGATTCCTTACCGGAGGAATAAGATGACTGAGTCATATTAAAGACAAGACCAAGTGAGTCGGGATACGAAGAGCATTAGGTACTTGGTAAAGTGCTGGCGGAGGTCCAAGACCTTTGGCCTGAGTGTGTAGTCAAGTAATCATAACGAAGGGAAGAAAGTTTACTATGTTATTTTCCGTACAGACGTCAAAGGATCTGGAGGTGAGTTGCAAAATGCGACCATTGAGGCTGTAAAGTGGTTTATAAGTGTTTGATGGACTAGTAATCCTCACCCTATTGGAGAGTGTAACCCCAGTTTTCTATGGATTCAGTTAGAGGGATACTTACCAGACAAAAGTTAGGACATCGGCTTAGAGGATCGGGCAATTGAGCCGGATGACATCGGTGAGATATCTGGTAACCACTCTAGAACGTGGTAGCAGGGCTTGTGAGGTCTGTACATGAAAAGAATCCAGAGTTAAGGGTTTTATGAAAAGCCGACGAGGCTACCTAGGATACTATGGATAGTATGAGGCATAATCTTTCAAAGACCTTGTGGAGATAGTTGTAATCTAGGGAGCGACGAATAGAGCTTGGCCCTATGTCTGTGTTATATTATTTGACTACTTGTTTATTTCATGCTCGAGTGCTTAGTTGGGATGTGTGTGATTGGTGACCTTGATGTGCGGGATACTTATATGTGGAAACAATGAGTATGTGCGGTAACAAGTAGATACACTAGATTCGTACCTGGAGGGCTGACCTTATGATTCTTGTATTTTAAGTTTCGGGACGAAACTTTTTTTTTAGGGGGTACTGATGTAATATCCGGAATTTTTATTCCGTTTAATTCCGTAGCAAACCGGATTTCGATCCGTTGACTCGTATATGTTTATCTTGTCGGACACAATATCTCAAAATTTTATCATTTTATGTAACCTCACTTCACATAAAATGATAAAATTTTTATAGCAAACCGTAAACCACCAAACCCTAATTTATATTAGGACATGTTCTTGACAAAGTCGTGACGCCCTTTTGACGAGACCAAGACGAAGCCATGACAACGTCCCGACAACCTCGACAAAGACATGACAAGGTCCTCTCACTTACCCCTTTCAGCAATGTCTTCAACCTCTTTGTGAGCCATCCGGGCTTTGCGACAGCCATACTTGCAGTCCACGCTCCACGCCAGCCCAACAGCATGTCCACCTCTCGGACGGACCAACCCAGCAGTGTATCAACAGCCCAATGAGCCCATCAAAGCCCCAGTCCAGCGATGAAGAGCTGCTTCCCTTTTGAGAGCTGAGATAGAGGCGGATCAAATTTGCTGCATTAACTACCCCGTAATTCACGCAACAGCAGCACGTCCTCTCTCTCTCCAGCCTTCATGCCTGCAGATCTGCTGCTCTTTCCTTCCCCAGCCGTTACATCGGGTCTCTCTCCTTCTTGGCTGAAATCATCGACCTTCGACTCACCAAACAAACCACTGCTCACCGGTCTTCATTGCAGTAGTGGAGCCTTCTGCACACGTGACGAGTCGGCCAGGAGTGCTGAGAGTATGTACACATTCTTCTGCCTAGGTGAGTCACGACTTCTTCCCTTACCTTTTTCCCTTGCCTTCTTGCTCTTGATCGATCACACCCTTGCACGCTGATGACCTCCACTCCACACAGATTCAGCGTTCCGCCGCCTTACGCCTCTAAACCAACGCAACCTTGGGTACTCCATAGCCGACGACAACCAAGAGTGCAGGGGTACTCCATCATTCTCCTCCATCAGCAATGACGCAACCTCGCTTCGTGGACTTGGCGTACGAACCAGCAGTCTGCGACCTACAAGGCACAAAGCCTTCGATCTTGCACACCACCGACTGCAATCACCAAGGTAACCACTACTTCCCTCCGGTGGGTCAAGCAACAGCGTCCTAAGCAGATTGGTGAGCCTCCTTCTCTTTCTTGCACTTCCACCCATGTAATTCATGCCTAATGAGTGCCCTTATATGTCTCCTAAATCTACCCAGAACAGCCATAGAGGAGCTGGTATAGATTCATGCTGTTTCTTCCGAGTTTCAAGAAGTGATGAACAACCGACTTTGAGCCTAGACTTGGGTAAGTTAGACTTTTCCGTTGCTGCTCAATTTTGGATATGATATAGTCGGTATTGCAGGGTAGAACATACTAAAATTTGAGAGGAATGTGAGTTACAGTTTGAGAGTTATGGTGTTCCAAATTTGGCTGCTCATGCAATTTTTTAAGTGTACTCAATGTAGAGAAAAACTGCATGATATGCAGTTTTGTGAGATAGTTTTGATTAGGCTTTTGATCTCTGTTAGACTTGAATTTTGGATATGATATAGTTGGCATATTATGGTAGAACATATTAAAATTTGGGATAAATCCAGCAAGTGGTTTAGGAGTTATGATTATTCAAAGTTGGGACCTTAAACAATTTTCTTGTTTTTGCTGAAATTGTGAATCCTGGAATTATATAGTGTTGTGCAGCCATGTTGGAGCTTAAGTTTGAATATTTTAGAAACATAAATCACCGTTCAGTTTTTAGTATGTTATATAGTGTCATGCATAGAGTGGTGTATCAAAAGTTGGGGTTGATCCAACGGTTGGATTTAGATCTATGAAGGTCCAAAGTGGACTGGCTGAGCAGTTTAGAAATACTCAGATTTTGGCTAAGTATGAATTTCTGGTTTTGGAACCAACTTTAAGAATTAGTGTAGAAGTGATTATTATGTATTTTTGGGAAATTGTGACTACTATGGATAGAGTGCATAGCATAAAAGACTTAGAGATTTTGTTAGACTTTTTATAATTTTTATTCGGTTCTCATATCTTGAGCCAAAGTCGGACCTTGACGACTTTTTATGAAAGTCAAGAATGTAGTTAACTCTTCTAAATCTTTAGCAAACCTTCCTTTGAGAGTTGAGTGTGGTTTTGAGTTCCAAAGAATAGTTTGGAACTTTGTTATGGAATTTTATAAAGTTTCGGGACCAGGGGTAAAACAGTCATTTATCCGTATAAGGGCATTTTGGTAATTTAGCTAATGATAGAGTTAAATATCTTAGAAGTCAAAGACTTCTAATTCATTGGGATATATTATTGATCCACTTTCCTTTTATAACAGGCGGTTGAGTTCCTGCGGTTACAGACCGAGTCGAGATAACGAGATTATGTTTGAATTCAAGTAAGTCCTTTGGGCTTACTTAGTTGACTTCTAAATATGAGTATGAATAATGGTAGTGGTGTGTGAATGAGATGTTTATAGTTATATTTTAGTAATAAATATATACCGACCTATACCTTGGCCTAAGAGAAACGGGCGGTGGCATTCTGCTCGGTTAGCTTGAGGGCGCTGGGGGTTTCTTTAGGGACTAGTCCACACTCGGTTTGTAGTGATGCTACCGGAGGAGGTAAGCTAGACCTACACCCAGTTGGATAAGGAACGGAGGCGAGAACTCTTAAGATTTCTCGTGCCACAACTGTTAAATGGAATAAGGTGAATCACTTAACTACTAGATAATAACGGGATTGTGTGCCAGCATGATGATTGTTTAGGTTACCTTGTTTGTGTCTATCCTTATTCTGCTTATATTTGGATTGTTAGCTAACGGTTTATCCGTGTTGTAGATTCGTAGAGATAGACAGTTGCAGAGTGATCCGGAACGGATGGTCAGCCGGTTCCACGTACTCATTAGATGGGGACGGGGAAGTTTCCCCATACAGCATGCATGTTATGTATATGTTTATGTTTTGTAAGGCTGTCACATGTGTACATTCATACAATAAAAATATTATGTTTCGAAATTGTTTTAAGTACATTTGTGCCTTGTTGTAAGATCAAAGTAATGTTGTTGTTAAACCAAGGTCGGGACCCATTGTGAGGTCCTAACCAGTAGCTCCCTGAGTTCCGAGAATTTGGGGTGTTACAAGATCCTTTCTATACTGCAGCCTCAACAACCTTTACAGAGAGAGTCTTTGGGTTAGACATATAGGGTTTTGGAACTTCGCCGTACATTACCTTACCTTAGTATACCTTTGCAAACCTCAACTCTGTCCTTATATCCATAGTATATCTTGAATCGATTGCCACAATTGGATACTTGGATCTTTAGGATTGCTGTTTTCCCAATATTTGCAAAGCTTCTATACTTTACTTGCTCGATAATTGTGAACTGAATTTGATCCCCCAAATCCCTGAGTTCGATACTCTGGAATACTTGCTATTCTACGCCGATCCGTACACTGCGGGTTCGCTTGCTTTTATTCTAGTTTATAAATTTAAAACTTATTTGCACGCACATTTTCGGGCGAACACACCTCATTTGTAAACCCATCCACAAAGGGTTGTCACCCCTCACTAGATGAGCCTAGATGATGTTTATGGTCACAACCAATATCATCAAGGTTTGCAACCAATATCATCTAGGGATTGCAACCCAACCAAATTATAATACAAATGACAATAAACCCTATCTTTGTTTATGTTACCGTAAGCATCACGAGATATTCGGCATCATCCTATATAACTCTGGTTTTTATGTATCTGCAGATGCCTTCTTGACTAGCTTGACTAGCCATTTCTTCAACTCCTTCAGCTTTGTCCATCTGCCTTCGGTATGATACTAGCAATATTAAAGTAGATAAATAAAAAAATAATTTGTTATTCATATATTCCACTATTATTAGTCGAATATTGTAACTATCCATGAAATCTTTATATATATGAATTTAAACAAAACAATATATATATATATAGAGAGAGAGGGGTAATAAATCTAATCCATATTTTTTAAAACCCACACAACGTGCGGATATTACACTAGTACATACTGCACATAATATCATTGTATAAGTATATATGATGGCGTTTTTTAATAATTAATTTTTTACCTTGTTCGAGAAAAGATATATGTTAAAGTGTTAAAAATAAGTTTCTCTAAAAAACTTGTATCAATTATAAGTTTTTCACTTTTATATCCATATCTGGTTAAAGTTATTTTACAAATCAAGCTAAAATCATTTCAATCAAACAAATCACCCAAATATTTTGCGGATAATTATTCGACCAGACTAAAATCGTTTTCACATACCATGATCAAAAGATCAACCAAATATCACGGATTATTATCCGATTCGGTGAAAAGTAATAAATATTTAGGTTTGAATAAAGTGTTACTTTCAAATAAAGTGTCAAATAATTTATATTGTGTTTTTGACTAGTTTAAGAAAGTAATAGTTGATTAATATAAATTTAATTAACGATATGATGGGATATTGATCATAATCAAATTAATTGATACCCGATCCAAACCGGTATTAACTTGAACACTTGATACCCGATGAAAACCGACACGACCCAAAACAAACAGCTAAAAAGAGAGATTGTTTTGACCCGCCCCGTTTGAACCCGAACAATTGATACCTGATCCAAACTGACCTGACCCAAAACAAATCGCTAAAAAAGATAGAGATTATTTTGACCCGACCCGTTTGAACCCGAGCCTATTGTGGCCGACCCGAACTAACCCGTCGGCCCCGTTTGACACCGTTATCAAGAACTGTGCTAAACCGACCTGTTTTGACCCGAGAACTGAGGCTACCCGATGACCCGAGCAATTGATACCCGACCCAAACCGACCCGACCCGAAACAACCCGGTTAATAACCAAGCCTTTTTTTGACCCGACCCGTTTCAACCCGGTTAATAAACAAGTCTCTTTTTTTGGAATCTTGTATTATTATTATTAATATTATTGTTATTGTTATTGTTATTGTTGTTATTGTTATTATTGTTATTGTTGTTATTTTTTTTATTATTCTTATTATTGTTGTTATTATTATTATTAATGTTATTGTTATTATTATTTGAGGGACAAAAGGGTCTTTGAACTGTAAAATAAAATATATAAAGTTAGAAACCCTACCTCCTTCCTTTAAATTTAGCCGCTTCTTCATTTTAGCCAAATCGGCGCATAAACCCTACCTCCTTCCATTCAATTCAGCTTCTTCTTGGCGCTGTCTTCACTCGAAGTTTCGATAATTACATAAAGAAAGAAAACCAAATAGGCACAGAAACCCTACCTCCTTCCCTTCAATTCAGCCGCTTGCCTCCTTCCCTTCCTTCCATTCAATTCAGCCGGTTCTACGATCTCAACCAAATTGGCCCCGTCTCTTTACCCGATTTTGTTGATCTTAACCAAATCAGCCCAGAAACCCTACCTCCTTTCCTTCAATTCAGCCGCGCAATCATAATCATTCTTTCTCTTTCCCTCCGTCTTCGAGTGCGTGACAGGTTAGTACTATCATGATTTATTTTCTTGGAATATCTTCTTGTACAAACCAATATAAAATCTGTAATATCTTTTGTCATACCAAACCAAAAATGACTCTTCCAATGAAGAACAAATCTGCCGAAGGCAGATGAACAAAGTTGAAGGAGTTGAAGAAATGGCTAGTCAGACTAGTCAAGAAGACATCTGCAGATACAGAAAAAGCATAGTTATATAGGATGATGTCGAAGATCTTGTGATGCATACGGTAACAAAACCACATATAGGGTTTATTATCATTTGTATTATAATTTTGGTGGGTTGCAAACCCTGATGATATTGGTTGCAAACCCTGATGATATTGTTTGTAAACCCTGGATGATATTGTGTTGGTTGTAAACCCTAAATGATATTGGTTGTTTCATGATGTGCAAAATTACAATTCGCCTTGATGACATGAATTATGACCTATTTTTAGGCATGTATTTATATCTATTTTCCCTTTATTTTGCATGTATAGACATACATTCATGACATTTATGGTTATATTCACCTATTTTGCGAGAATAGAGGTCTACACATAGTTTTATTGCATTTGTAGGTAATTTAGCGAATTATGGAGCGAAATGACATATTTTGTGGATCAAGCCTTAAAGAGGGACAAAAAGGAGCATAACAGGAAGTTAGAACGCGGCAAAGTATTTTTTGATACCGTCAGACGCGCCAAAGTATCTTCTGATACCGTCAGACGCGCCAAAGTATTCTCTAATACCTTCTGACACGGCCCAGAATATTTTCTGATACCAGCGGCTCGACTTCTTTTCAGCCCAAATATTTAGGGTTTTATCGTTAAACCCTACAAATATTCGAGAGCCTTCAACATTGAAGGAGAGTCAAATTCTCCAAAGCGATACTTAGAGAGGCAGACTTGGAGGTCTTGCTACACCACGGAAAGAAAAGATTTGGAAGGAAGATTTGGGGAAGGACGCACTTTCCTATTTTTGGAGTTGGAAGATCTTAGGGTTTACATTTGAAGGCGGATTGACATCCCGTTCTTCATTGTCGCTAGAAATTTTGTGAGGTTTTTTTGTTCCTTTGATTCTACATCCATTGAACGCGGTTTGCGATTATTGTGTTTGAATGACATTTGTTTTGAGTTTATTATTGAGATTTCAAGGTTTTACCTTTTCTCCCTTTTATATTTGATATTTGATTCTATGACTATGATTATTGGCTAAAACCCTTTAGCAATTCTAAGGTGAAGGGTTGATAGTTGTGGCTTAGATAATGATAGATCGATCGTAAACAGATTGGACCCTGAGAGTATAAGAAACATCGTCGACACCCTAAATCACGGGCTGTTCTTGGTTTCCACGGTCATGATTCTCAAGAACTACCGTAATTTTACCTGTTTTACGATCTTTGTTTTTGCTTTAATCCAAAGTTAAAGATTAGCTTTAACCTAGCCTTGACTTGCCTTTCCTAGGTAGTAGTGAGACTCAACATCCTCTATTTCGGTTTCGAGTGTCACAACCTTAACCGTTCTAGTTTATCTTTGATTCCTTGGGTTTAGGCATGGGTATTTGAGATTAGTTATTGTCCTTAGATCCTTTCTATACTGCAGCCTCAACAACCTTTACAGAGAGAGTCTTTGGGTTAGACATATAGGGTTTTGGAACTTCGCCGTACATTACCTTACCTTAGTATACCTTTGCAAACCTCAACTCTGTCCTTATATCCATAGTATATTTTGAATCGATTGCCACAATTGGATACTTGGATCTTTAGGATTGCTGTTTTCCCAATATTTGCAAAGCTTCTATACTTTACTTGCTCGATAATTGTGAACTGAATTTGATCCCCCAAATCCCTGAGTTTGATACTCTGGAATACTTGCTAATCTACGCTGATCCGTACACTGCGGGTTCGCTTGCTTTTATTCTAGTTTTATAAATTTAAAACTTATTTGCACGCACGTTTTCGGGCGAACACACCTCATTTGTAAACCCATCTACAAAGGGTTGTCACCCCTCACTAGATGAGCCTAGATGATGTTTATGGTTGTAACACCCCGAATTCTCAGAACTCGGGACGTTACTGGTTAGGACCTCACAATGGGTCCCGACCTCAGTTTGACAACAATTTTACTAGGATCTTTCAACAAGACACAAATAAGGAAAACCGAAATTCATGAAATATTATTTTTAAAGGAATGAATGCAACAAGGTCTAACAGCCTATAGTCCTTAACAAAGGGAAAAGAGATCAATTGTCTTAACAAAAGAAAGAACGACAAACAACAACCCCAACCCCCACTCTAAGGAGTACGGAGACCCGGCTGACCACTACTTCCGGATCACTCAGCTGCTGGTCTAACCTGTGGTAAATCTAAAAATACAACAAGAGAAACCATTATCTAGTTATCTAAATATTAAGAGAGTAATAATAGCACACACACACATAAAATATAAACACCCATCATGCTTTCAAACAAGTCCGTTTATTATCTTCATTTAAGTTATTCACTCTTACTAATGATACTTATTTTGTGACACGAGGGATTCCCAAACCTCGCCTCCGCCCCCGTGTAACCATCAGGAATGGATCCGATGGATCCGATGCATCTCACCTTGTACCTGCCTGGTCTGGGTATAGAGAACCTCCCAGTCTCCTGTCAGAGCTGGGCAGTGATGTCACGGCCCCTTATAATACACTTGGGCCTTAAATATAATAATAACGGTCGTCCTAACAAGTTGTTATTATTATAGTCACGCACATCGCACACACACAACCACTATCACTCAATTAATATCTAGAAATTGGCTAAGTAAGTCGCAAGGACTTACCTGAGTCAAATCGCACTCTAGCAAGTCTCAAATCGGTCCGTACTCGTGGTAACCCAAACGCCTGTCAATTAAGGCATGTAGATCAAAATCACATCTAAATGTCCAACCTCATGCGAAGGAATTACGGAAAAAGTTCTCTTATGGTAAAATACCATTTTACCCTTAGTGCCGAAAGTTCTCAAAGTTTATTCTTAAATCCCACTAATTTCTTTTAGAACAAGTTTTCCATAAAAGTGTCTCTCGTATAGTTACTTATAGGTTATAAGTTCGAAACTCGAAACAACTCGAAGAAGGACAACACTCCTTCTCTCCGGTTACTAATTACGCTACTACATATATTATACCGTCAAACATGTTTTTAACCTTTCTCCTCCACTCACTTATATCTACATAATTTCATAACTCCCAACTCGTACTTATATATTAACCCATATATCTATATACACTATACTTATGCTTATAAATATATTCTTATATATAAATTACATACCTACTAATCTATGCTTCTATATAATTTACACATACACTAACTTATAAATCTATATATATATACTCGTATCACTGTGCATCTACATATCTATATATATAAGTATATATATACTGCGGTACCTCACTCTAATGTCTAATATATATGTATATATACATCCGTATATGAACTCTCTCTCTTTCCACATCCATGTCAATGTATATATACATACACTATCACATTTCAACATTTCTCATTACAAATGTATATATATCCATACTCAACTACAAGCTTCAACAGACAGTGCACTAACCCGAGTCTCGACCTGGCTCAGCAGTGACGGACCCTATGCTTATAAATATATTTTTAACCTTTCTCCTCGCACTCGAGGACGACGGAACCGCCGCACCAAGATGATGGATGCAGCTTCGGTATCGTTGCCGGCGATGAGTCCGAAAGGGCTGCGGTCCTGGTGCAGCACTGGTGTCGAGCGCTGCTATTGGCGGTCGACAGCGTCGGCGGACGGACTCCTGGTGGCTGAGCATGGCTCAGGTTAGGCTCCGCCTGGTGGTTCCGCAAATAAGGAGAAGAGGAAAAAGTAGGGACGATGGCTCACCTGGTTCGATGTGATGCTGGCTCGGCTTTGGAGGCTGCTGTGCAGGTCGAACGGCGGCGACGAAGGTAGGCGGTAGTCGGGGCTGTTGTCGATCGCACAGCAGGAGAGGAAGAAGTAGGGAGCGGCACCAGTTAGAAGAGAGGGTTAGGCTTAAACGTGTTTAGGAGAGTGATTAGGGTTTGGGATTAGATTAGTTTAAGGAGATGGGCTGGTGGGCTTGGTAAATGGGCCTAGTAGTGGGCCATATCCGGCCTGCTCTCTAATTAAAACAAGGATACGAAAACTCGTTACTCGTCCCGGATTTCTGGTTATGTGCGGGAATTTATATAATACGAAATTATATTCCGTATTATATAAATTATTATTTTATTTTAAGGGTGCGTAAATTATTTCCGGTTACATAGTTTTATCATTTTATGTGAATTAAGGTCACATAAAATGATAGAACTTAAAACTCGTTTTATTTTATTTATTTATTAATTTATTTAAGATTGACGTGTCAGAATTCGGTTAAATTCAGGTTTAACGGAGTTTAAAATTTTCGGTTATTACATCAGTGCCCCCTTAAAAGAACTTTTGTCCCGAAACTTAGAATCATTTCTTTAATCACACGTTTCCTTTGGTATATTTTAGTTTTTTTTTTTAACATTTTCTTTTTCTACCATGCAACTACTCAACCATCAAAATCAGACATGTATCATATAAAACAGAAACATTCAATCCAATATAAAAACCTGAAAGGTCAAGCAGCACAACATCAGAGTACTAACTCGTCGCTACAAGGATAACCTCTAACCCCGCAAAGAACTCGGGATAGTTACGTCTAATACTCTCCTCAGTCTCCCAAGTAGCCTCATCACCTCCTCGTCTAGACCACTGGATCCTCAACATAGGTATCTCCTTGGACCGCAGATGTCTAGTACTGCGCTCCAAGATAGCTACTGGGTACTCTACAAATGTATGGTCCGGCTCAACTATCAGATCCTCATGGCTGATGACGTGTCTCGGATCCGAAATGTACTCTCTCAACTGAGATACATGGAAGACCGGATGAACACCCTCTAGTTGATAGCATGAATTATAGTCTATATTTTGGGGTTTGTTTGGACGTTTTATCTTTCATAATCTGCATGTTTGTATGTATATTATGTGATTATATTACCATTTCATCTACCTTTGCGGGAATCGAGGTCTACACCTAGTTTTGCTGTAATTGTAGGTAAAATGGCACGTTTTGCATCAAAAAGGAACAATAGGAGCTATGGAGTCATTGAACCTACATTCAAGAACATAAGGAAATATCCAGGAAGCATAACCATGGATTAGAGATTCACTTTGGACCAGTTTTGAGTGATTTCACATTCAGTTATGACTCACCTCGGTTGACCAGAGATTCATCTCGACCGAGGTGATCCAGAGACGCCGACTCGACCGAGGCAAATACCTAGGACGCGGCGAGAATATTTTATTCTTGGCTGAGATCTTTTATCTTTGGAAAGTGATCTTATATTTTTGGGCTTGGCTCCTGGAAGGAAGAAGATCTTATATTTTACCTATTTTTATGGGAGAAGATCTTTCTAAGATATTTTATCTTTGGAGGGTTATTTTCCTATAAAAAGGGTTGGATTTCCACAAATCCAACATCTCGCATACATCCCACTTACACCTATTACACCGCAACAGCCACACTCCAATTGGAAGATTCGAAGAACCTTGTTGAAGGTTGAAGGAAGATTGAAGATCATAGCTCTTATAGCTTTTGAAGGGTTTTGTAAGATTATCTTAGATTCCCTTCCTTGTTGTCTTGTCTTGTTGGATTGCTATCTAAGGAACGCTTTTGTTGTGATATTTGATTCAGTTATTGAAGTCTTTTCATTAAGTTCTTCTTGTTCAAATACTCACCTTCTTCCCAAATATTTGATTAATACTTTCATAATGATGATGAGTGGCTAATTTCCTTGTGTGATTCTAGGGTGATTGGCTGAAGGTTGTGGGAAAAACAATGATAGAATAATCTTAGATTCCAGTAGGACCCTGAAAGTTCGAGTCTTTAACCTTAACCCTAAGCATCTCGTTCAGTCGATGAACATCTCGGCCGGGGTGGAATTTGGCTGACCGAGGTGACTTATCCGATCCTAAACTGAGAGTTAAGTGTTAGAGTTTGCCAAATCCTATTCTTATTACACCTTTCCTGGTTCAAAGCAAGCTTAGGATGAGACTTACCCGGTAATTCCTTAGTTTGTGTACCAACGATCATAAGTGTAGGTAATAAAGGTTTATCCTTTATTGGGGCTTGAGTGTGCTTCCATCCCATCTTTGTGAGTTAGCCTGAGACTTACCCGGTAAAGGTTGATTCTATTCCCTTAGATGGAGTGTTAGTTTGAGGTTATAGTTCTTTATCTTGATTCCTTGAGACTTACCCGGTAATAGGAGTTACGGTTTTGGATTAGTGAGTAGTGAGACTTACCCGGTGATCTACTCCACTTTAGTAACACCTTCCCCTTGCAAAAATCTCAGCTTTGTCCGCTTATCTTTAGATCTTGAGTTGGAACCACAACTAGACGCTTTAATCCCTAGAATTGCATGTTTGCTTTATTAACTTCTTATTCATCTTTGATTGTGTTAATTGCTCTTGTGGTTAGTATTCACGAAGCTTACCGTTATCGACTTTGTTTCATCGAGTCCCTGTGATCGACCCCTGAAATTTCTTGCTTTTTACTACGATTGACCCGTACACTGCGGGTTCGCATCCTTGTTTTAAGCTTAAGTCTAGGGTTATAAATTTAAAGCTTGCACACACCGTTTGGAGTGAACAAGTTTTTGGCGCCGTTGCCGGGGACTTGGTCTAGACCGAGCCGGTACGGTTTGCTCTTGGGGCACTTGCCCCCGTGTCGTCTAACCACTCTACTTGAGTGACTTTTGCAGGTTCTTTCTTAGGTATATGCGAAGAACCCGCACTGGGAAGGAAATCGTTCCTTACGATCCCGAACCAGAAAAGACATACAAGCGACGCTTAAGAGAAGCGAAGATGGCCCAACAAGACAACCGCGATCTTGAGGCCGAATTGAAAGAGGCGTTAGAGCTGCTACGCCTCAGCAAGGAAGAACTAAGGCGAGAGAAGGAAGAAACTCGCACCAAAACTGAAGCAATTGAAGTAGAAATGGCCGTCATACGAGACCAGATTCTACTTCGACCGAGGGAAGACCCAGTTCCCGATGCTGGACCGAGGCAGGTCCCAGTTGCTGACCCTCGACCGAGCCAGGTCCCAGTACCAGACGCCCCGGCCGAGATACATCCACCTCGGATGCCAGTCCGAGATGTTCTTCTTGCAGGAATCCCACAAACCCTAGGTCAAAGGATGGACCCTAATCAACAACTGAGGCGTCCAGGAGTCAACCTAGGAGATCCAGCGGACCATGACTACGAACTTCGACCGTAAGTTCTATCCATGATTCGCCAATGCCAATTCGGAGGGATGGAGAAGGAGTCACCACATCAACATCTTTAAAACTACGAGATCTTGATGGAAACCTTGCGACCTTCCAGAATTGAAAATAACAACTACAAGCTAAGACCTTTTTACTTTTCTTTAAAAGATAGAGCTCTTAATTGGTATCAATCTCTTCCTCCAGGTAAAATTAGCACATGGGAGGAGATGACGATGGAGTTCTTAACCAAATTCTTTCCCCCCTCAAAGACAGCTGAAATGAGAGGGAAAATCAATGCTTTCATTATGAAGGACAAGGAGAGCTTGTCCAAGTCATGGGAGCGGTTCAAGGACATCCTTTTGGATTGCCCACATCATGGGATTCTAAAAATCGAGTTGTTGGAGATCTACTTCAAAGGACTGGACGGAAGCACCCAGTTCAATCTCCAACTACTCTACGCCGGTACCTTCATGGACATGGCGATTGATGAGGCTTGGGACTTCATTGAGAAGCAAGCCTTGCATATGGAGAAGTACACCCACCAAGGAGCTGAAGGTGGAGTTAAAAGAGTCAACTTTTAAGAGACTCAATCCAACAACAATCAACTCACGTCTTTGAAGAATGACGTGAAGCAATTGAAGGAACTCTTGGTTGCTCAAACCAAGAAGGAAGAGCAAGGACAAAGGAACAACAACAATGGATACCGTAACAACAACAACGGTTCCCGAAACAACAACTACAACAACAACAATAGAGGGTCCAATAGTAACAATTGGAGGACGAACAATCAAAACAACCAGAATCCTGGTAAGAATTATTCTAACTCCAACTCTAATAATTCCTCTAACCCTTTCCTCTCTTCCCCTTCTTCTTCTTCTACTCCATTAAAGAGCCAGGGGCAAGGATCAAGTTCGTCTCAGCCGGAAAAGAAAGACGCAGTTCTGGAGGCTATCTTGATCAAGCTTAGCGCTATGGAGACTTCTATGACTTCATTTTCGAGGGCCCAAAAGTCCTTCGAACTACAACTTGCAAGTAGGGAGAATGAAGCGCCAAGAGATCCAGGGAAGCTTCCAGCAAAGACGGAAAGCAACCCTAAGGGCCAGTGCATGGCCATAACAACGAGGAGTGGACTCAAAACTGCAGATCCAGTACCTCGTTCGACACAGAACACCTCGGTCCAGATCCAATCGAAGAACACATCGACCGAGATACCACCCGAGGCGGAGCAACAGAAAGCAGGAGGGACAACTGAAACTTATATTCCACCTCCTGCATACAAACCACCACTTCCATTCCCCTAGTCAAGGGCCAGAGCACATCTAGACAAGCACTTTGGTAAGTTCCTTGACTTGATGAATAAATTGCATATTAACATTCCTTTCCTTGATGCTATTCTAGGAATGCCCGCCTATGGGAAGTTCTTAAAGGAGATCCTATCAAGGAAAAGGAAATTGGAAGACTTTGGTGAAGTTAGGATGACATCTAAATCCTCAGAGCTTATCAAGATCATGAAGGAGAAGATGCCACCTAAATTAAGAGATCCCGGCTCATTTAGCATTCCCATTCAAGTTGGGGATGTCACTTGTGAAGCCCTTTGTGATCTAGGAGCCAGCGTGAGCATCATCCCGCTGGAGCTATGTATGAAGATCGGACTTGGAGAGCCCAAGCCGGTCAAGATTCGACTTTATATGGCAGATCGCTCCATCACCCATCCCGTGGGCATCTTGGAGGACGTTCCGGTCAAGTTAGGTAACTTCTATCTACCTATAGATTTTGTTGTACTTGACATTCCCGCAGATTATCCTGTCCCTATTATTCTCGGGAGGCCATTTCTAGCAACTTCGGGTTGCAATGTGGATTGCAAGAACGCCAAGTTGAAATTCAACATTGGTGGCGATGAGGTGGAGTTCACACTACTTGCAGCCATGAAAGGGGAGCAGCTAACTGATGATATCTTCAACATCTACGATGAAGAAGAATCAAGAGAATTGGTGAGCTCTATCCTTATTAACGATCCACTCGAAAGAGTTATTAGCTTCAGTTTAATGGAGGAAGGTATAGATGCTTCTTGTGATGCAGATATACGGAGCTTAAAGGCACTGGAAGAGGATCCAGGAGCAAAAACTGAGAAGCTAATCCAGGACACGAAGATCTCCAGTTTCGGTTCCAGTTGCAGTACCTCGACCGAGGCACTTCCTGGACTGAGCGAGGCGACTGAAGAACATCTCGGTCAACGCCTCTGCACCTCGACCGAGGTCGATGGTGAGACTGATTCAACCGAGACTTCCGAAAGTCCAATTTCTGAAATCATTCCACAGGAAGGAGGAAGCAAGGATCCCCCTCAGAAGACACCCCCAGTCGTGGAACTTAAACAACTCCCTAGTCACTTGAGGTATGTCTTTCTTGGGCCGGATTCTACTTATCCCGTTATTGTCAGTGCTTCCCTTTCCGAATCTGAACTGTCTAAGTTAATGCATGTCCTGAGAAAGCATCAAAAGGCTATAGGTTATACCACGGATGATCTTATTGGCATTAAGCCTTCTTTCTGCGTGCATAGAATTCTAATGGAGGATAATCATAAGACTTCACGGGAACCTCAAAGACGGTTAAATCCGATCATGAAAGAGGTTGTGAAGAAGGAAGTTCTTAAGTTGTTGGATGCAGGTATCATATATCCTATCTCGGACAGCAAGTGGGTTAGCCCGGTGCATGTGGTTCCGAAGAAAGGAGGGATGACCGTTGTGACGAATAAGAACAACGAGTTGATCCCAACTAGAACCGTCACGGGATGGAGGGTTTGCATTGATTATAGGAAGCTGAACACGGCGACTCGGAAGGACCATTTTCCGCTTCCCTTCATCGATCAAATGCTCGAACGGTTGGCCCAGCATTCACACTTTTGCTACTTGGACGGCTATAGTGGATTCTTCCAGATTCCTATCCATCCGGATGATCAGGAGAAGACCACTTTCACTTGTCCATGGGGGACATTTGCTTATAGGAGGATGCCATTCGGATTGTGCAATGCACCCGCTACCTTCCAGCGATGCATGATGGCTATCTTTTCCGAGTACATAGAGGAGATCATGGAGGTATTTATGGATGATTTTTCTGTATATGGTTCCTCTTTTGATGATTGCTTATCTAACCTTTTGCTAGTGCTTAAAAGATGTGAAGACACTAATCTCGTTTTGAATTGGGAGAAGTGTCATTTTATGGTTAGTGAAGGCATTGTGCTAGGACACCTCGTTTCTAATCGAGGCATTAAAGTCGATCGCGCTAAGATCGAGACTATTGAGAAACTCCCTCCCCCTTGTTCTGTTAAGGGTGTGAGGAGTTTCCTCGGGCATGCAGGTTTCTACAGGAGATTCATCAAGGACTTCTCTAAGATTTCTAAACCTTTAACTAACCTCTTGAATAAAGATGTTGTTTTTGAGTTTTCGCAGGAGTGTCTTGATGCTTTTTACAGGATTAAGGAAGCGTTGATCTCCGCTCCTATTATCCAGCCTCCAGATTGGACCTTGCCCTTTGAGATCATGTGCGATGCTAGTGATGTAGCCGTAGGAGCGGTGCTTGGGCAAAAGAAGGATGGACGGACCACCGCCATCTACTATGCTAGCAAGACGCTAGATGTAGCACAACGCAACTACGCTACCACCGAGAAGGAATTATTGGCAGTTGTATACGCTTTCGAAAAGTTTCGTTCCTACTTAGTTGGGGCGAACGTCATTGTCTACACCGACCATGCAGCCATTCGTTACTTGTTGGCTAAGAAAGATGCCAAGCCACGCCTTATTCGATGGATTCTCTTGCTTCAAGAGTTTGACGTAGAGATCCGCGATAAGAAGGGATCCGAGAATTCTGTTGCGGATCACCTCAGCCGGCTACCTGCATCTTCACGTGAGAAGGACGACCCGCCTATAGACGATTCATTCCCCGATGAGCACTTACACTTGTTGGAGCGTTTGATAGATTTACTTACTTCACCCCACGATGGAGGTGAAGTATGGGGTGAGGGCACCTCCCATCACATATAGAGACGCATTATGGTCCAGCTAGCGACCTTAAACCAAGCGCTTCTTGGGAGGCAACCCAAGACAGATGACAGGAGACATCTAAGGAAGGAGCATAATTGGAAGTACAGAAGTTCGAGAATTCGAGAAGACGAAGTTTGACTGTGACACCTCGGTCCAGTCGAGGCCACCTCGACCGAGTTGATTCTTGAGCAACCGAGGCGACTAGGGTTTCTGCAGAACCACCTCGGTCCGTACCACCTCGGTCCAGTCGAGACCATCTCGACCGAGGTGACAGCAGTTCCAGGAACAGTATAAAAGGGGAAAAAATTTCTTTTTCACTTTTTTACCCACTTCGACTCGACCGCGGCGCCTTTCCACCTCGCTTCCTCGAATCTTGCTCGTTTTCGAAGATTTCCGCTTCCAAACTACGATTGAAGGGTAGAGGATGCCATTGCAAGTACAGATCTGCGAAGAAATCAAACGAATCGACCGAAACGAGGTAAAAACAGTCGAAACCCTAACTCGTTCATTCGCTTCGATTTGGGCTTTGGTTGCCCTTGCATCTGCTGAGAAAAGGCTTAAGTACCCCATAGGAAGCAATTGTAGTGATTTTTGGGGGAAAAGAACTGGATTTCTGAGAGTTGAATCGCGAAGTGCTTCCGCCTCGGTCCAGTCGAACTGCGCCTCGGCCGAGGTGATTCTTGAGAGTTGTCAGTGACCGAGGTGATCTGACAGTAGCTAAGTGAAAATGAGTTCTGAACGTCGCCTTGCCCTCAGAGATAGATCCTCACCTTCCCCTTCTTCCTCTTCTTCCCGACCTTACCGCCCGGTGATCCACGAGAGACACCGGGTAGATTATGAGCGTATAGCTAGCCGTCCAGTGATTGCACCACGTTTCCTGGATGTGTCCGCTTTTGATTGCCTAGGGGTAGATGGAGACCTTAGGAGGATGATTACCACAGTTGGGCTGGATCAGTTTACTGAGATCCGAGCCCCGGCCTACTTGGAGCCGACCCTAGAGTTCGTTAGCTCCTTCACCTACCTTCCCACAAAGCAGTCTGTGAAGTACCGGTTGATGAACCGGAACTTCTTAGTGCTGCTCGAGATTTGGAGAGAGATCTTCGGCTTTTCTCAGCCCACAACCAATGACTTCCCTTCCCGATCTGTAGTTAGGGAGTTTTGGGGGCAAATTGCCCATATTACTGAGCACGCAGATAGATGGCGCCCTGGAGATTCCAGGGAGAAGGTCATCTTCCACCTAGCCTTTAGGTTAGCCCATAGGATATTCAGCGAGACACTTCTGGCGCGTACTGAGATGCCCCAGAAGATCCGACAGGGCGAGCTTTTCAGTCTGTACTGTATGGTTACTGGAGGTTTCCCGGACTTTGGCTTGATCTTAGCAGAGGACCTGCACAAGATCAAGGCCAAAGCGAAGGGAGACATCTGCTGCGGAGGGCTTGTCACCCACATAGCTGCTTTTCATGACATGGACCTCAGTGCTTGTACGATGGTGGCGGCTCCGAAGCCGCTTGGATTGCAGGAGATGATCACTCGGCGGATTCTCGTTCCCCGAGGTCTGACCACTCCATATGTGGCTATGCCGTGGGAGCTGACTGCGCCACAGGGGATCCGTTGGTCTGCCCAGTTCACTGTTTACGATCCGCACTATTGGCAGACCGCCTGGGCTCCACTGATGGAGGATCATAGGGAGGCAGCAGCTGCCCCAGCTGAGGAGGAGGAGGCCGACGACGAGGATACAGTGGATGAGAGAGATGGTGGAGTCCCGATGGATACAGGGACAGATACTGCAGGGACGAGCGCGCCACCGATTATAGATCTAGATGATGATGATGAGATTGATCCTGCACCAGCTGATACTTCTCTAGTTAGGCCTGCTAGACGCAGGAGGCGCAGAGTGAGGGATCCAGATGCCCACAGACGGATCGATGACCTGACGGATCAGGTTATTGATTCGTATGCTGCTTTGTCGCTGGATATCCGCGAGATGCAGGAGCGGCAGCATTATCAGCACATCATGGCCCAGCTTCAGTTCGAGCGTATCATGGGTCATCCATTCGACCAGACTCAGTATCCATACGTGCCACCACCACCACCGGATCGCGATTATTGAGGAGCTGCAGGATTTTCTTTATTATATTTTATGTAGTTCAGCTATTTATCCGGTGAGTACTCTTATCTTTAGACTTATATTGACCCACTGGGACAGTGTGTCCCAAGTATGGGGTATTTGTTGTACTTATTTGATGACGATTTGATGTACTTATTCGATGACTTCGATGATTATTTGATCGGATATTTTATATTTATGCTTCACTTCTGCATTTATATGTTTATCTGAGATTGCATGCATATTTACAGGTTATTTGATTGAGAAAAACGTCGAAACTGAAAAAAAATGGTTTTAAAAAAAAATTTTGACCTCGACCGGGACAGTTTTGGCCGAACGAGGTGTTTCACCTCGGTTGACCAAGAACACCTCGACCGAGGTGGGTTAACTGAGAGTTTTCGAAAATTATTTTTGTGTTACTTATCTGGATATGATCTCAGTGAAGATCTTGCTTACTGACTGGTTTTGAAATCTTTATGTGTTTGAAAGGTTTTATAATATGTTTAAGTTGCTAAATGCTTTGTTTGAAACTATTGGCATGTTTAATACTTCGTTTTTATCTAAATTATGTTGAATTTAAAGGTTGACACCACATCATGAGTTCTCTCACTTTCTTCCTGGAAAGACCAAGGCAATTCATTCTTCTCTCTTCTTCTTCTTATTCATGCTTAGCCCCTCATATACATTTTGCCTCCCTTTACCTATCCGGGAATTTGGAATCAAGCGAAGTGGTAAAAGCAAGTGAAGTTAAAGTTGAGAAATTGGCTGGAAGGGAAAGTGCTAGAAAGTAATTTTAGGTTTGGGGAAGTCAATCATGAAGATGAGTAACTCGGCACCATTCACATAGCCGGGTGTTTGTGTCTTGCCAATGTCGGATTGAGCGATATTCCTAACGGGTCATGGTATGTGCATCAAGGGTTTGATGCATCTCAAGAAATTGATGATTGCAGATTTCCTAGGCTTCGGTTATTGTGCACCTCTGTCCATGCATCCCAAAAAGTAAAGTAAAAAGAAAAAGTGTGAAATAAGCAAAGCTTATTGGTGGAAGATGTTGCAAGTCAAAGTGAAAGTGAAGTTCATCCTTTTCCCGGATTCTAGCACCACATTACCTTACATACATCCCTACCCTACACGTTTCTTGACCTTTTCTTTTGGGAAGCCCTTGAGACCTTGAGCTAATTGATTGACTTAGTGGTTTAAACTGGATTATACATGATTAATTTTGATAATTATGACTTATTATGCATTCTATGATTTTATGCAAAGATGAACAACTTCCCTATATTTATAAAATGTTTTGATCATGTTTTGATTTTAAATTCCATGAAGTATTCTCTTAGAGTGATCTATGATTGTAACACACCATAAAAATGTTTTTGAAAGACTTTTCATTGATTTTCATGACTATTAATCCATTCTATCTTGTCTTCTATATGCGGAACTTGCTTGGGGACAAGCAAGGGCTAAGTATGGGGTATTTTGGTAGCATGAATTATAGTCTATATTTTGGGGTTTGTTTGGACGTTTTATCTTTCATAATCTGCATGTTTGTATGTATATTATGTGATTATATTACCATTTCATCTACCTTTGCGGGAATTGAGGTCTACACCTAGTTTTGCTATAATTGTAGGTAAAATGGCACGTTTTGCATCAAAAAGGAACAATAGGAGCTATGGAGTTATTGAAGCTACATTCAAGAACATAAGGAAACATACAGGAAGCATAACCATGGATTAGAGATTCACTTTGGACCAGTTTTGAGAGATTTCACATTCAGTTATGACTCACCTCGGTTGACCAGAGATTCATCTCGACCGAGGTGATCCAAAGACGCCGACTCGACCGAGGCGAATACCTAGGACGAGGCGAGAATATTTTATTCTTGGCTGAGATCTTTTATCTTTGGAAAGTGATCTTATATTTTTGGGCTTGGCTCCTGGAAGAAAGAAGATCTTATATTTTACCTATTTTTATGGGAGAAGATCTTTCTAAGATATTTTATCTTTGGAGGGTTATTTTCCTATAAAAAGGGTTGGATTTCCACAAATCCAACATCTCGCATACATCCCACTTACACCTATTACACCGCAGCAGCCACACTCTAATTGGGAGATTCGAAGAACCTTGTTGAAGGTTGAAGGAAGATTGAAGATCATAGCTCTTATAGCTTTTGAAGGGTTTTGTAAGATTATCTTAGATTCCCTTCCTTGTTGTCTTGTCTTGTTGGATTGCTATCCAAGGAACGCTTTTGTTGTGATATTTGATTCAGTTATTGAAGTCTTTTCATTAAGTTCTTCTTGTTCAAATACTCACCTTCTTCCCATATATTTGATTAATACTTTCATAATGATGATGAGTGGCTAATTTCCTTGTGTGATTCTAGGATGATTGGCTGAAGGTTGTGGGAAAAACAATGATAGAATAATCTTAGATTCCAGTAGGACCCTGAAAGTTCGAGTCTTTAACCTTAACCCTAAGCATCTCGTTCAGTCGATGAACATCTCGGCCGGGGTGGAATTTGGCTGACCGAGGTGACTTATCCGATCCTAAACTGAGAGTTAAGTGTTAGAGTTTGCCAAATCCTATTCTTATTACACCTTTCCTGGTTCAAAGCAAGCTTAGGATGAGACTTACCCGGTAATTCCTTAGTTTGTGTACCAACGATCGTAAGTGTAGGTAATAAAGGTTTATCCTTTATTGGGGTTTGAGTGTGCTTCCATCCCATCTTTGTGAGTTAGCGTGAGACTTACCCGGTAAAGGTTGATTCTATTCCCTTAGATGGAGTGTTAGTTTGAGGTTATAGTTCTTTATCTTGATTCCTTGAGACTTACCCGGTAATAGGAGTTATGGTTTTGGATTAGTGAGTAGTGAGACTTACCCGGTGATCTACTCCACTTTAGTAACACCTTCCCCTTGCAAAAATCTCAGCTTTGTCCGCTTATCTTTAGATCTTGAGTTGGAACCACAACTAGACGCTTTAATCCCTAGAATTGCATGTTTGCATTATTGACTTCTTATTCATCTTTGATTGTGTTAATTGCTCTTGTGGTTAGTATTGACGAAGCTTACCGTTATCGACTTTGTTTCATCGAGTCCCTGTGATCGACCCCTGGAAATTCTTGCTTTTTACTACGATTGACCCGTACACTGCGGGTTCGCATCCTTGTTTTAAGCTTAAGTCTAGGGTTATAAATTTAAAGCTTGCACACACCGTTTGGAGCGAACACTAGTCTCGACGGTAATGCTAATCTGTAGGCCACCTCTCCAACTCTCTCTAAGATCTCAAAAGGTCTGACTTATCGGGGACTCAGCTTCCCTTTAATGCCGAAATGCCTGACTCCTCTCGTAGGTGACACTCTCAGCCACACCTGAGCACCCACCCTAAACTCCAAAGGTCGACGCCTTTTGTCGGCGTAGGATTTCTGACGACTCTGAGCTGCTAACATCCGCTCTCGGACTAGGGCAATCCGAGCGATGTCATCCTGTATCTGATCTGGAGCTACTACATCAGCTCTGCTGGGCTCATCCCAACATAATGGCGTACGACTTCTCCGCCCGTACAAAGCCTCATAAGGAGCCATCCCAATAGACGCGTGCCAGCTGTTATTATATGAAAACTCTACCAGTGAGAGATGATCTTGCCATACATGTCCCCAATCTACACACACGCCCGCAACATGTCCTCTAAGGTCTGAATGGTCCTCTTAGACTGACCGTCTATCTGTGGGTGATAGGCAGTGGTAAAGTGGAGGCTCGTCCCCAAAGCAGTATGTACCTGCTACCAAAATCTCGAGGTAAAACGTCCATCTCTGTCGGAGACGATAGTCCTTGGAACCCCGTGGAGTCTCACAATGTGTCTGGTGAACTCCTCAGCTAGACGACTCACCGGCCACGTTTCCTTAATCGGAATGAAACGTGCGGTCTTCGTCAGACGGTCTACCACTACCCAAATAGCATCAAAACCTCTGCTGGGTCTCAAACCTGTGACAAAATCCATTGATATATCCTCCCACTTCCACTGTCGTACTAGAAGTGGGTGGAGATCTCCTCCGGACCTACGATGCTCAATCTTGACCTGCTGGCAGGTCGCACACTGAGCTACATACCGAGTCACATCAGGCTTCAAACCACCCCACCAGAAGGACCGTCTCATATCCTTGTACATCTTACTCGCTCCAGGATGTATTGAGTATGGGGTAGCATGAGCCTTACCTAGTATCCTCTGTCTCAACTCACTGTCTGACGGCACACAAACACGGTCCTGACGTCTCATCACTCCATCTGCACCGATAGTGAATTGTGGGGCCTCGTCTCGAGACATCCTGTCTCGGATCCTGGTCAAAGTCGGGCAAGTCTCCTGCTTCTGTCGGATCTCATCCAACAGATCAGGAAGTAACTCCAAAGTAGCCAACTGACTATCAGTATCGGGAAATTAAATCTCTATCTCCAACCAAGCCAAGTCTCTCTGCAACTGTGGCTGTACTGTCAACCGAGCTATCGCCCTCTCCTTAGGCGTCTTCCAGCTTAAAGCATCAGCTACCACATTTGCCTTCCCGGGGTGGTAAAGAATCTCAAGGTCGAAGTCCTTGATCAACTCTAACCACCGCCTCTGGCGGTTATTCAACTCTCTCTGAGTGAATATATACTTCAGACTCTTATGGTCTGTGAAGATCTGATATGTCGCCCCATAGAGATAGTGACGCCAGATCTTAAGGGCATGGACTACTACAGCCAACTCTAGATCATGTGTGGGATAGTTCTCCTCATACGTCTTCAACTGTCGAGACGCATAGGCTATGACCTTACCCCTCTGCATCAAAACACACCTCAAGCCTAGCTTGGATGCATCACTGTATACCACAAAGTGATCGGTACCCTCAGGCTGTGCTAAAATCGGAGCAGACGTCAATCTCCTCTTCAGCTCTTCAAAACTCCGCTGACACGGCTCAGACCAGATAAACCTAGTAGTCTTCCTCAAAAGACAAGTAAGTGGTCGAGCAATCAAGGAGAACCCTTCCACAAACCGGCGGTAATAGCCTTCCAAACCTAGAAAGTTGCGAACCTCCTTAACATTCTTAGGAGGTTGCCAAGAAGATACTGACTCGATCTTCTCCGGATCGACTTTAATACCCTCAGCAGTCACCACGTGACCTAAGAAAGCCACCTCTGACATCCAAAACTCGCACTTGGATGGCTTAACATACAGTTGTCTATCCTGTAGAATCTGCAATACTGTCCTCAAGTGTCCGGCATGCTCCTCTCGACTCCTAGAGTAAACTAGGATGTCGTTAATGAAGACCACTACAAACTGGTCTAAAAAGTCAATGAATATCCCATTCATCAACTCCATGAACACCGCCGGTGCATTAGTGAGCCCAAATGGCATCACTACGAACTCATAATGACCATACGTAGTCCGGAATGCCATCTTAGGTATGTCTTGATCTCTCACCCTCAACTGGTGATAACCTGACCTCAAGTCTATCCTCGAGACACAGACGCTCCATGCAACTGGTCCAACAGATCATCTATGCGCGGCAGTGGATACTTGTTCTTGATGGTTACTTTCTTCAACTCTCTATAGTCTATGCACAGCCTCATCGATCCGTCCTTCTTCTTCACAAATAGTACTGGCGCGCCCCAAGGAGACACACTAGGGCGTATGAAGCCCTTCTCTGCTAACTCCTCCAACTGCTTCTTCAACTCAAGCAGCTCTATCGGTGCCATACGGTATGGGGCCTTCGAGATCGGTCTCGTGCCCGGCTCTAACTCAATACTGAAGTCAACGCTCCTTTGTGGGGGTAGTCATGGCAGGTCGTCACTGAATACATCTGCAAACTCGCATGCAACGGGTATCTCATCTATGGTCAGGCTCTTGCTTTCCTTCATGGCATAACACCAGAAGGCCTCGCAACCCTGTGCTATCAGTCTCGCTGCCCTCATTGCACTGATAATTGTACCGGACTTTCCGAGGTCCCAACCTCGAAATATCACTCTGTGACCCTCCTCGGTGGCTACAATCACTGTCCTCCTACCAATATCTAAGACTGCTCCGTGTTTCTTCATCCAATCTATCCCTAAAATCACATCCTCATGAGCTAAGGGCATGACTAGAAAATTTACCAGCCAGTCTCGATCTCCCAGGCGAACAGGACATCCATAAATCTCTCTAGTCCCTCTTACCTTACTCCCGTCAGGTAAGCCTATCATAAAAGGTATCCCCTCTACAGTAGCTAAGGACAACCTATCTACGCATGCATCAGATATGAAGGAGTGTGTATCACCCGTATCAAATAAAACTCGTACGGGTAAGTCATGGATCTGGATCGTACCTGTGATAGTCGGTGCATCTGGATGATCAGTGTTCGCCACTTAGCGTGCATGCAAATAAGCTTTAAATTTATAAAACTAGAATCAAGCAAGCGAACCCGCAGTGTCCGGATCGACGTAGTTAAGCAAGAATTCCAGAGTATCGAACACAGGGATTTGGGAAAACAACAATCCTAAAGATCCAGGGATCCAGCTGTGGCAATCGATTCAAGATATACTAAAGATATAAGGACAGAGTTGAGGTTTGGTAAGATATACGAATGTAAGCAATGTACGGTGAAGTTCCAAGGCTTTATATGACTTAACTAAAGGCGTTCTCTATAAAGATTGTTGAAGCTTCAGTATAGAAAGGATCTAAAGTCAAGAATTAATATCAAATATCCAAACTTGTAATCCAAGGATCAAGACCAACTAAACCGATTAAGGTTGTGACACTCAGAATCGAGGTAGAGGTTGTTGAGGCTTCACTACCACCTAGAAAAGGCAAGCCAAGACTAAGTTAAAGCAAATCTTTAACTTTGGATTAAAGTAAAAGCAAGGTTCGTAAACTAAGGGAAATTACGGTTGGATCTTGAGATTCCACGGCCGTGGAACTCAAGAACACACCGTGATTTTGGTACGTCGACGATTCTCTCGAACTCTCAGGGTCCAATCTGTTTACAATCGATCTATCATCATCTAAGCCACAACTATCAACCCTTCACCTTAGAATTGCTAAAGGGTTTTAGCCAACAACAGTCATTATGATATCAATTTCAAGATTTAAAAGAATGAAAGATGAAAACCTTCGAAAACCTTGAATAAATCTCAAATCAATCTCAAATCCACAAAGAAGAACAATGATGTAAGCAGATTTAGAATAACACAAACAATCACAATCCTTGATAAGAACGAAGAACGGGATGTCAATCCGTCTTCTAATCAAACCTAAGGACAAAGCGTAACTTCCAAATCTTCACTCTTTCTCTAAGCCTTTCCGTCAATTCGAAATTCTCAATAGGGCAAAGCGCAGTCCAAGCGGAGGCGTAAGCGAAGGTGACGAAATCTCTCTCTTTCCGTCCTTTTATAGGGCAAGATAGAATAAGTGTCCAGCCCATTGTATAAAAGATCGTGGCTTTAAGTTGTACGTTAAAAGATTGCCTAAATCACGGTTCCTTGGGATTCCACGCCCGTGGTTTAGAGCGTGGAAATTCATCACGGTGCTTCACATCTTCCACGGCCGTGTAACCCTCTGGAATGCTCCACGCTTGTGTAGCCAAAGTTCCACGACCGTGGTTTAGAGCGTGGACTCTAGTACGGCCGTATTTTAGAGCGTGGAACACAAGTAGCTCGTAATTCTCCTTTGTTTTGTGTCATTCTTCATCCTAGCATCTTCCTTAGCTCCTTTGTGGTGTCCTCAATCCTTGGACATGCTCAATTCATCTCCATTCTCTCTTAATCCGTTCGGTTTTAGCTCTTATTCGCCTACAATCAACACAAAGCTTATGTAGACCTCTATATCGATAATATAGGTAAACTAACTCACAATTGCTTCAATGCTTTATCAATGAATACCAATATGGATGAAATATACTTAGAAAACGTGCCTAAAATATCGCACTATTTCATGCTAACAAATAACCCCATACTTGCCACTTGCTTGTCCCTAAGCAAGGTCTTTCAAAAGCTTTAAAACTCAAGTTAGGATGAAATATGGATATACTCTCAAAAACAGAACTTCTTTTAGATGAATGTGCTTTCTAATCAATAGATCATTCTCAAATCTTGCTTCATTCGTTTATAAGACTTTCATACACATAATCAAAGAGTAAAGAGTAAAGAAAACTCATGAATTGATCAAACTTCCATGTAAATATCATAACCTTCAAACATTATCAAAATCAATCATAAGAAACTTCAATTTAGATCACCAAGTCATATATCATTCTCTTGATCTTAAGGACTTTCAAACAAGGTTTAGAATGCGGAAAGGGAGGGAAAACTTTAAGGAATGTGGTGCATGAATCCGGGAAAGTGGATAACTAACTCTTTTCTTTTTCTCTTGCGGTTTCCGCAACACTTTCAACTTAGAGCTTCACTCTCTTCTTTTCAATTCATTTTTCGGCTTTACTTTTGGAGTTATGGATAGAGGTGCACAAAAACCGAAGCTTAGGAGATTGGCGTTTCTCATTTTTACGAGATGCCTCAAACCCTTGATGCACATACCATAATCCGCTAGGAATATCGCTCAATCCGACTTTGGCAAGACACAAACACCCGGCTATGTGAATGGTGCCGAGTTACTCATCGTCATGATTAACTTCCCCAAACCTATAATTTCTTTCTATTCTTTTGAATGCAAATATTGCTTTCATGGCCCTCCCACATCAAACATGCCAAATATCAACTCCTCCAAATTCCCGGATAGGTAAAGGAGGTCATTATTTCATTGAGGGGCTAAATGATCAAAGAAAGAAGAAAGAAAATCGAAGTGCCTTAATCATCTCAAAAAGAAGTATAAGAACTTATCATGTGATTTCAACCTTGATTTCTCAATATGATTTAGGTAACACGTATCACATTATGAAACTTGCAAAAGAGGAATAATCAACTCATTCAATTTCTTTTCAATTCACTATTTGTTTAAGCATGCGATTGTCATCAAAACTCAATTCACAAGTAGTGATTATCATAGAAATCATCTCTATCCTTAGAAGCACAATATTTTCAAAATTTTTCAATTTTTATGGGTTTTTCAAAAGCTTTTTCATGCAATGCAATAATGAAACGTGTAACAATAGAATGAACATGCAAGGTAGTCTCGATAATGAAACGTGTAACATCCGGCTAGGTAAATTCTTTTCAATTTTTATGGGTTTTCAAAAGCTTTTTCATGCAATGCAATAATGAAACGTGTAACAATAGAATGAACATGCAAGGTAGTCTCGATAAAAGCATACAAAGTGAGTAAGAGTTATTACAAACTATTAGTCACACCCCACCCCATACTTGACATAATAACTCACTCATGTTCTTAAGCATACAATAACAATAATTGAAAATAGACTGTAAAATAATAGTGATATAAAGTGTAGTTTAAAAAAAAAGATTTCTTTAACTAACTCTACTTGACATAATAATAAAGATCTAGTTCAACTCGAGCAAGCTCTCTTTGTATCTCCAAACGCCAAGAATCAGATAACAAGTTTTTGGCACAGTCTTTTCCTCCTTAGTTTCAAGGTTGATCAATGTCAACACCTCCCTAAATTCAAAAAGTAACTCGCCATTGTTGTTGAGGTACAACACCTTTGGAAAAGGTACATGTATAGGATAATAATTTCGCTAAGTGACAAGACTTCCCCAAACCTATAAGTTCTTTCTATTCTTTGAATGCAAAATTTTGCTTTCATGGCCTCCCACATCAAACATGCCAAATATCAACTCCTCCAAATTCCCGGATAGGTAAGGGAGGCCATTATTTCATTGAGGGGCTAAATGATCAAAGAAAGAAGAAAGAAATTCAAATTGCCTTAATCATTTCAACAAGAAGTATAAGAACTTATCATGTGATTTCAACCTTGATTTCTCAATATGATTTAGGTAACACTCTTCACATTATGAAACTTGCAAAAGAGGAATAATTAACTCATTCAATTTCTTTTCAATTCACTATTTGTTTAAGCATACAATTGTCATCAAAACTCAATTCACAAGTAGTGATTATCATAGAAATTTTCAAAATTTTCAAAATTTTTCGATTTTTTTATGGGTTTTTCAAAATCTTTTTCATGCAATGCGATAATGAAACGTGTAACAATGGAATGAAACATGCAAGGTGTTCTCGATCAAAGCAAGCAAAAGTGAGTAGAGTTATTACAAACGAATAGTCACACCCCACCCCATACTTGAGACAAACATTGTCCCTAATATTCAAAAAGAAATAAAGAAAAGAATGAAAGAAAATGAACTCACAAGACGGTGGTGGAGTGGCTAAAGCGGTAGATCGTCATCGTCCTCACTAGGGTGCCGGTGGTGGTGGAAACGGGAAGAAACCGGGGTCATAGTTCTGCCCAAACTGCTGGCGGTAAATGTCTCTCATCATCCGGTCATGTGCATCGGCTCGTGCATCCCTAGTATCCGTGTGGATCTCCAAGGCTCCGACTCTACTGGAAAGGTCGGTGGCCCACTCCGGCAGCTGCTCGTACCATCCTGGCGGCTGGCTATACCAAGCTGGTGCATCTGACGGTGTTGGTGCAGGTGGTGGCTGGGCATGCCAAGTCGGTGGAGCTCCCATCCAATCCGGCTGCGTGCTATACCACTAAGGAGGGGTCGCCATCCATTTCGGCCTCTCACTCACGCTGGCGCGGCGAGAGGAAGAACCATAAGCTCTAGCGGGGCGGGTAGAGTGTCTAGGGAGGTCGGGAACTACATCCGGCTGATCCGGAAAGGTACCAAAATCGTGCTCCTCACCTCCTCCCTCAAACTCATCATCTCCTCTCATCTCCTCCTCATCTACAACGGGTGGCTCAGGGGGGACGTAAGGGGGTGCTACCAACCTATTCGCATGCATAGCAGCGAATGTCTCCTTCCAAATATGGCGCCCAACCATAATGGAATACTCGGGAAGCCATGTAACCCCTCTACCTCCTCTACCCTCCCAAGGCATGGCAGCGGTAGGTGGAACTCTATGTCTAGGAAAGATAATACCTCTAGTCATGAGGCTCTTAAGTCCTAGAGGTCTAGCCGCTATCCTAGTGCACGCGGAGAAGTCAATACCTAGCTGTCTAGCAAGGTGGGTGACCATCCCACCGTATCCAATATTGCCGGCCCTCTTGTTCTTTAGCTTACTCATAGTAGAAGCTAAGAGGGTGGCACAGTCAGCCGGCCTACCATGCAACATACAGTAAAGCAGAAACAACTCATCAGTCTTGATTTTCTGAGGAGTCTCCGTCCTAGGGAAGAGACATTCAGAAAGCACTCGGTGGGCAATCTTCAAGGCTAAGTGATAGATCAACTTAGCCTTGGTATCAGCAGGTTGCCAGCGGTCCTCGCTGGCGTACACCATAGCAATATCCTCCCAAAAATCTTTGGCGTACACGCAACTAGGAAATCGACCATTGAAGGTCTCATGGAACCCAAAGAAGGCTCCAAACTCTCGAATCGAGAACTCATAGTTCCTCTCCATCAGCCGGATAGAAACCGTCCTATCTACATGGCTATGCTCAAATGAGATCACAAACTCTCTAGTGATCTCCTCATATGCATCTTCCCGAATAGCGGAGAAGATGATCAAACCGGCCCTATCAAGCAACCAAGTAATGTCACCTACCACATTCGGTGGCTCTAGATCCTCAAGAAGCAAGTAACGAGGTCCTATGACCGGTCTCTTCTCGATCCTCTCTAAGGCATCGAGGTGATCCTCATGGATCTTAGGGATTCTAGGGGGTGGGGTGATGGTGGTGGTGTTGGTTCACTAGGGGGTGCCTGAGAGGAGGAGGAAGGATTGCCTTTCCACTTCTTTGTCCTATTTGACATTCTCCTAACAAGGTCCATGTTTCTGTTCAAAACCACGGTCTGTTCTTCAGTTTCCACGGCCGTGGAATGCCTAGAGACCGTGATTCGGTTCGTAAATCCTCAAAAATCACTCAATCAACAGCACAATCACCAGATAGCAGCCCTAGACTAATTCCAATCCAGTTCCAATCAGTTCTCCTAATATATCTTGCAAAAACTGAGACAAATCGACAAAGTGAGAGAAGAGATAAAAACCTAGGTTTTCGGGTTTTGAAATCCGAATTCTGTCTTCTCCGGTGATTTGCCACTCGAATCGTTGCTTGAATCTTGTAAGTGATTGGATTTGCTTCACTTTTGGTCAAAGAATCGTTAGAAACGATTAACGAACGGGAATTTGAGAGAGGGGGACGATTTCGGCGTTCTTGGGCATGGAATTTGGGGTTTTGGTGTGTTTTGTGAAGAAACGTGGTTTTATAGTGCCCGTAAATTTTTTCGAAAATTATGGTCACTCGGGGGTTTCCACGGCCGTGGAAATGTACGGAACCGTGGTTTTGGTGATTTTTCTCAGGCTTTTACAAATTACGGTCACTCTAGCTGTCACGGCCGTGGTTTTGGCCGTGGAACTCTCTGTAATGTGTCAAAGTCCAAGTTTCGTCAATTTTCTTCAAGCCTTTCCTTCTCCCTTTCTCTTCCACTGATCCTACATCCAAAAACACGAACATACCGGAAGGTATCGAAGGCAAAACAAAACAAAAACGTCTAAACTATTCTAATCTATGAATCAAAAACAAAAACGTAAGTGCAATACCTTGGGTTGCCTCCCAAGAAGTGCTTGTTTAAGGTCCGTAGCTAGACCTTATTCGCACTTATTCAAGTGCGGTGGGCGCGAACTCTTCAGCTTGGAGTTCCGGTGTATACTTCTTGAGTCATTGATCGTTCACCTTAAAGCTTCCGCCCTTTTCACCCCATACTTCAACTGCACCATGGGGAAAAACACGTTTGATTAGATAAGGTCCAGTCCAACGAGATTTAAGCTTACCTGGAAAGAGACGAAGCCTTGAATTGAAGAGGAGAGCTTGATCTCCTTCTTTGAGGTCCTTTGGGATGATATGCTTATCATGCCAACGCTTCGCTCTTTCTTTATAGATCTTGGCGTTTTCGTAGGCGTTCAAGCGAAGTTCTTCAAGCTCATTGAGGTCTAAGAGACGCTTCTCTCCCGCTTCCTTCATGCTGAAGTTCAACCACTTTATTGCCCAATACGCCTTATCCTCCAATTCTACCGGCAAGTGACAAGACTTCCCATACACAAGGTTGTATGGTGTTGTTCCGATGGGAGTCTTATATGCAGTCCGGTATGCCCATAATGTGTCATCTAGCTACAAAGACCAATCCTTACTTGTCCTTGAAACCGTCTTCCCTAGGATCCCTTTAATCTCCCGGTTTGAGATCTCCACTTGTCCACTAGTTTGTGGATGGTAAGGGGTGGCGATCTTGTGAGTCACCCCATACTTAGCTAAGAGAGCTTCAAAACGTCGGGCAATGAAGTGAGAACCTCCATCACTAATGATAGTCCTTGGTGTCCCAAATCGTGGGAAGATGGTCTTGTTAAAGAACTTAACCACTACCATGGCATCATTGGTGGGAGAGGCAATTGCTTCAACCCATCTCGAAATATAATCCACCGCTAAAAGTATGTATTGGTTTCCACAAGATGATGGGAAAGGTCCCATGAAGTCTACTCCCCAAACGTCAAAGATCTCCACCTCTTGGATGTTATTAAGTGGCATCTCGTTCCTCCCAGCTATGTTCCCTGTTCTTTGACAAGCATCGCAGCAGGAAACAAAGATTTGCACATCTTTAAATAAAGTAGGCCAAAAGAATCCAGATTGCAATACCTTAGCGCTAGTCTTGTTCGAACTAGCGTGTCCTCCACAAGGTAGTGAATGACAATGACGGATGACACTTTGCATCTCATCTTCCGGCACACATCGCCGAATGATGCCGTCCGGACCTCTCTTAAAGAGGAGAGGTTCGTTCCAAAAGTATTCCCGAACATCCTTAAAGAACTTCTTTCTTTGCATGTAGGATAATCCGGGTGGTAATTCCTGGCAAACCAAATAGTTGACAAAATCAGCAAACCATGATTCGTTACCTTTGCTGATCACATCGATGCACTCCTCTATGATATGTAAATGCTTGTCCGGAAAGGAGTCATCTATAGGTAGATTGTTGTCCTCTAGATGTGGTAGACGACTCAAATGATACGCAACAGAATTTTCCGAACCCTTCTTGTCACGAATCTCTAGATCGAATTCTTGTAGGAGAAGAATCCATCTAATCAGCCTTGGTTTCGTATCTTTCTTCACAAGCAAATACCGGATCGCAGGATGATCCGTGTACACAATCACCTTAGCACCTACAAGTTAAGAGTGAAACTTTTCAAATGCATATACAATTGCTAAAAATTCCTTCTCGGTAGTGGCGTAGTTGAGCTGCGCTTTGATAACACGATTTATGACTTAGTTTTAGGTAATCATTTAGATAGAATTCTCGCTCATTCACGCATGGTTTAGCACTAGTTCATGACGTTTGCACTCAATTCGCGTATTTTGTCGAGATAGACGTCTACACGGACTTGTGCATTGCTTTGTAGGTATTTTGGGAGATTTAGGAGCTAAAACGATGCGTTTAAGGATCGTTCATCACAATGACACACCCTCGGACTCATTAGGATGCAAACTAGAACCTAAGGAGGACTCATGGAACCTTACCAACACAAGCCACGCACCAAATCACACCTTAATGATCCAAGGCGAAGTTTCTGGAGCAAACCACGGTTCACTGGCACAAACCACGGCCGTGATTCTACCCGTGGATTTTGCCAGATTCTTGTGACAGTTGTGCCATGACTCTCATGGCCAGCTCATGCAAAATTTGTTATAAAAGTGGTCCTTCATTAGCTCAGAAGAGCATCTTGGAGCAGCTCTCCATTATCCACTATCATCCAATCAAAATACTCTCTCAAGAGGAAGAAGGAAGAGGAAGAAGGAAGAAGAAGGAAGTAGAAGGAAACCACCATTGGAGAAGAGCTTGAGAGGAGGAGGAGAAGACACACCATTGATAGACTTAGAGGGCTTTGTAGTGAAGAATTTCGGATTCAATTTCTAGAGTTGTATGAACCATTGGAACCTTCTTTAAGAAGGGTTGTGAGTTATTTCTAATTCCATTTTCAGCTTGGTTTGGTTTTAGTTCACTTGTTCATCTCTTTCTCTTCATTATCTTGCAAATGGATGTCATGATTTTATGTTTGATTGTTTCGATTTCTATTATGAATGTTATAGGTTAAATAGACGTGGTTCTAGGGTAAGGAAAGGATGGTTATGGCTAGGGCTATGATAGGATGGACTAAGATTTACCTTTGGATGACTTGTGTGCATGAACGTAGCTGCTGTTAGGAATCACGGGTAGTTCTTGCCAAACCACGGTCGTGGAAAGGTAGAACAAACCGTGATCTTACCTGAATCGATGGATCTAGCCTTAGATTGTTAGAATGTTGAAATCCTAGGTGTTTGGTGAGTTAAATCTATCCTAGGGTGACCTAATGTTAGCAACTAAGTGTTAGGAGAGACTTATCCGGTAATCCTTGCTCTTAGATCTTCAGATAACAAACCCTAGGTAGTGGTGAGCCTCATAAGCCGCCATTGGATTAAGTGTGCTAGGATGGTTGTTTAGAACTAACCCTTCCGAGACTTACCCGGTAAGGATAGGTTAGATCTCTAGATAACAATCCGGTTTGTGTAGAATTCCTATCCTTAGGTTCTTAGAGACTTACTCGGTAATGAGACCTTAGGAATGGACTAGTGGACCATGAGACCTACCCGGTAATTGATCCCAATCTAGAAACACTTAACCCCAACATATCATAGTTAATCCAAGGAAAGAATAGATAGCTTGAGTCCTATGCCATAACCGGAACTTCCAAACCCCTAGAACCCGCTTTCCTATCTTTGATCTATATCTCGTATCTTTGCTTGTTTGCGTTGATTTGTTAGCTTAGTTGATCTTTCTCTTTTCGCATGATTTGTGATCTTTGATTGATCACCGAAAAACCAACCAAAAACAATTGAAATTTTCATTTCTTTATTTCTTTCTCTTTTCTTAACCTAGATCTTCACTAGACTTAATCACAAATTGAATCAATCTCATCTTAGTCTTTGTGTTCGACCTCGGAATACTATCCCTACTACAAACGTCCCGTACACTGCGGGTTCGCTAGGAGTTAGGATAAATATAACGAGAATATAAATTTAAAACCCATTGCGTATCACACATCCTGAGCGTAACAAGTTTTTGGCGCCGTTGCCGGGGACTAGGTCTAGATTGAGTCTATTTTGTGATTGTTTATTAGTGTAGATCTTTCTTGTTGCTTTTGATCTCTTTTTGGTTTGTGTCTTTGCTTTTCAGGACATCTCTTACTCTTTAGGTGTATGCGAAGATTTCGTGGCAAGGATTTAGCTCCATTCGATCCCGAACCGGAGAAAACCCTTAGATCTAGATCCAAGAGCATTAAAAAGGGAAAGGAGATGGCCGGAAGAGATCTCCAAGCTGAGTTGGATGAGGCTTTAGAGCAAATTAGGATAAGGGATGAAGCTTTGGAGAATGAGAGGAGACTTGCCAATGAGAGGCAAGAGGCAACTAGGAGGGAGATTGAGGAGATTAGGCAAGCTCTTGTGCAAAGAGAGCTTAACCGTCAACAACCTCCTCCACCTCCACCACAACCGCAACCGACGGTGAACATTAGGGTTGTGCCCATTGCTATGGAAGAGCCACAAACGTTGGGGCAAAGAATGGATCCGGCACAAAGAGCACACCGTCCGGGTGTGAACTTAGGAGATCCCGCAACCCATGATTACGAGCTCCGCCCTCAACAAATGATCCGGCATAATCAATTTGGAGGGATGGAAGGAGAGTCTCCTCATCAACACTTGATGAATTATGAGATCTTGATGGAGACTCTTAGACCGCCAAGATTGGAGAGCAACAACCATAAGCTTAGGGCTTTCTCCTTCTCTCTTAAGGATAAAGCCTTGGCTTGGTATCAATCTATTCCACAAGGGCGAGTTGGTACTTGGGAGGAGATGACAACCGAGTTTTTGACTAAGTTCTTCCCACCTTCCAAGACTACCGAGTTAAGAGGGAAGATCAATGCCTTCGTGATGAAGGATAGAGAGAGCTTGTTCAAGTCTTGGGAGAGATTCAAAGACCTTCTCCTAGATTGTCCACACCATGGCATACCGAAAATTGAGCTATTGGAGATCTACTTCAAAGGACTTGATGAAGATAGCCAATTCAAGCTCCAATCTCTTTCCGGTGGGACTTTCATGGAAAAGCATGTAGATGAACCTTGGGAGTTTGTGGAGAAGCAAGCTCTAGTGATTGAGAAATACTCCCATAGGAAGAGTGAAGGGAGAAAGGCGGGAGCATATGAGGTGAGTGAGGTCACCATGAACAATTTCAAGCTTGACGCCATCAACAACGAATTGAAGTCCTTGAGGGAGTTGTGTGCTACAACTTTGAAGAATCAAGCAACTCCTCAAGTGCTTCCACAAGCCAATTTGTCTTCCAAGGAGGAGGATGTGAATTACATGGGAAGGGGCAACTACAACAACAACTACCAAGGCCCAAGGAATTTCAACAACAACCGGAAATTCAACAATTACCGGCCCAACCACAACCATCCCGGATTCTCTTACTCTAACCCGGATGGAGCCTTGAACCCTCCCGCTTCCACGAGCACAACTCCACCACCAAGAGCTTCACAAGAACCTCCACCCAGATTCACTCAACCTCCGAAAGATAGGACCGAATTGATGTTTGAGCAATTGCTTGGAAGGTTGAGTGGTCTTGAGAGCACCGTGACCTCCATTTCTAAAGCTCAAAAGGTTTTGGAAGCACAAGTGTTCCAAAAAGCGGGTGAAGCCCATAGAGATCCGGGAAAGCTTCCCGGAAGAACCGAAGACAACCCAAGAGGCCAAGTGTTGGCTATCACAACAAGGAGTGGATTGAGCATGAAAGATCCTTTGCCCAAGGACAATGCTAAAGGGAAACAAGTGGTGATAGAGGAAGAGACTTTGCAAGGAGATGGAGGCAAGAGCAAGGATGTAGAGCCAACCTATGTGGCACCGCCTCCATACAAGCCACCACTACCGTTCCCACAATCACGAGCAAGAGCTCGTTTGGACAATCATTTCGGTAAGTTCCTTGAACTAATGTCTAAATTGTATATTAACATTCCGTTCATGGATGCTATTTTAGGAATGCCGGCATATGGCAAGTTCTTAAAAGAAATACTCTCCAACAAAAGGAAGTTGGAGGAGTATGGGGAGATAAGAATGACCAAGAGATCCTCGGAATTGATCCAAACAATGAAGGAGGAGATGTGAAGTATGAAGCCCTTTGTGATCTTGGGGCAAGTGTAAGCATCATACCGCTTGCACTTTGCAACAAGGTAGGGCTAGGAGAGCCAAAACCGGTCAAGATGACCCTATATATGGCGGACCGTTCTATCACTCATCCGGTCGGGATTTTAGAAGACATCCCGGTGCAACTAGGAGGATTCTATGTGCCAATTGATTTCGTTGTCTTGGATATTCTGGCGGACTATCCGGTTCCCATCATCTTAGGAAGACCCTTCCTAGCTACCTCCGGATGCCTAGTGGATTGCAAGAATGGAACTCTCTCCTTCAACATTGGAGAGGAGAACATCAAGTTCAAATTGTCCACAATGATGAAAGGGCCAACCCTTGATGAGGATGTCTTCAACATAGTCGAGCAAGAAGAATCTAGAGAAGTTGTGAGCTCGATCTTGATCAAGGATCCCTTGGAGAAGGTTCTTACCTTAAGTATGGTGGAGGAAGGTGTTGAGGACGATTGCAATGAAGAGATCAAGGCCTTAGAAGCACTAGAGGAGGAGACAAGTGCTCAAGATGAAGAAAACGAAGAGGTGTTGGACAGCTGTAGGAACCACGGCCGTGGAATGTGTTCCACGGCCGTCAAACTCTCTGTAAAGCCACAAAAATGGAGCCAGGCAAGGTCCACGGCCATGGACTTGGAGCAGACCGTGGTTCCAGCCGTGGTTTCCCCTGGATCAGCCCTTGATGATGATCAAGCTTCTAGGAGTCTTGGAGGGTTTTCATTTGCTTTGATTCATCTCATCCCACATTGTGTGGATCGTCTCCAATCGATAACGGTCCTCCTAAACTTGAACTCAAACCCCTCCCCTCTCATTTAAAGTATGCTTTCCTTGGTAATGATTCTACATATCCGGTGATTGTGAATGCATGCTTGAGTGATGATGAACTTGCTAAGTTGTTGCATGAGCTAAGATTGCATAGGAAAGCCATTGGCTATACTATTGATGATTTGGTTGGCATTAAGCCTTCTTTGTGCATGCATAAGATAATGATGGAAGATAACCACAAACCCTCTATTGAACATCAAAGAAGATTGAATCCTATAATGAAAGAGGTAGTCAAAAAGGAAATCATTAAGTTGCTAGATGCGGGAATTATCTACCCTATTTCGGATAGTAAGTGGGTTAGTCCCGTTCATGTAGTACCTAAGAAGGGTGGGATGACCGTAGTGACTAATGAGAACAATGAACTAATCCCGACTAGGACGGTTACGGGGTGGAGGATGTGCATTGATTATAGGATATTGAACATGGCCTCTAGGAAAGATCACTTCCCTCTCCCCTTCATTGACCAAATGCTAGAAAGGTTAGCTCAACACTCTCATTTTTGCTATCTAGATGGCTATAGTGGATTCTTCCAAATCCCTATCCACCCCGATGACCAAGAGAAAACAACCTTTACATGTCCATGGGGTACTTTTGCATATAGGAGAATGCCATTTGGGTTGTGTAACGCACCCGCCACCTTCCAAAGGTGTATGATGGCTATCTTTTCGGAATACATAGAAAATATCATGGAAGTGTTTATGGATGATTTCTCTATTTATGGTTCTTCCTTTGATAATTGCTTGGCTAACTTGTCATTAGTATTGCAAAGATGTGAGGAGACAAATCTTGTCTTAAATTGGGAAAAATGCCACTTCATGGTAAGTGAAGGTATTGTGTTGGGACACTTGGTGTCTAACCGTGGCATTGAGGTTGATAGGGCCAAAATTGAAACGATAGAGAAGTTGCCGCCACCTACCTCGGTGAAGGGGGTAAGGAGTTTCTTAGGGCATGCCGGTTTTTACCGGAGGTTTATTCAAGACTTCTCTAAAATTTCTAAGCCTCTCACTAACCTACTAATGAAGGATGTTGATTTTGTCTTTTCCAAAGATTGTCTTGAGGCTTTTTGTAGGTTGAAGAACGCTTTGATCTCCGCACCTATCATGCAACCTCCGGATTGGAGTTTACCATTTGAGATCATGTGCGATGCAAGCGATGTAGCCGTTGGGGCTGTTTTGGGGCAAAGGAAAGATGGGCGCACTCATGCCATTTATTACGCTAGCAAGACGCTAGATGATGCCCAACTCAATTATGCTACCACCGAGAAGGAGTTGCTCGCGGTTGTGTATGCATTTGAGAAATTCCGCTCCTACCTTGTTGGAGCGAAGGTCATAGTGTATACGGATCATGCTGCGATCCGTTATCTACTTACGAAGAAGGATGCCAAGCCTAGGTTGATTCGGTGGATCCTTCTTCTACAAGAATTTGATTTGGAAATCCGGGACAAGAAGGGATCCGAGAACTCGGTGGCGGATCACCTTAGTAGACTCCCACCATTGGAGCTTGAAAGAGATGACATCCCAATTGATGACTCATTCCGAGATGAGCAATTGCAAATGGTGGAGGAATGCTTGTTCCAAGTGTCTAGAGGAAATGAGCCATGGTATGCCGACATTGTGAACTACTTAGTGTGTGAGGAAGTGCCTCCCGGATTGACATATTCACAAAGAAAGAAGTTCTTCAACGATGTGAGGCACTACTATTGGAGTGAACCACTTCTATTCAAGAGAGGGCCGGATGGAATGTTTAGAAGATGCATACCGGAAGATGAAGTGGAGAGTGTGATCCGGCATTGTCACTCCTTACCATGTGGAAGCCATGCTAGCTCACACAAAACGTGTGCAAAGGTATTGCAATCCGGTTTTTATTGGCCTAACTTGTTTAGAGATGTGCAAGGTTTTGTAGCGGCATGTGATGCTTGCCAAAGGACGGGCAACATCTCAAGGAGGAATGAAATGCCCTTGAACAACATTCAAGAAGTCGAAATATTTGATGTGTGGGGTGTGGACTTCATGGGACCATTCCCTTCTTCATGTGGCAATCTCTACATCCTATTGGCGGTAGACTATGTGTCGAGATGGGTGGAGGCAATCGCCTCTCCTACAAATGATGCCAAAGTGGTGGTGCGGTTCTTCAACCGAGTGATCTTCCCTAGGTTTGGTACACCAAGGGTGATCATTAGTGATGGAGGGAAGCACTTCACAAATAGAAACTTTGGAGCGCTTTTGGCTAAGTATGGGGTGACTCATAAGGTGGCGACACCTTACCATCCCCAAACTAGTGGCCAAGTGGAGATCTCCAACCAGGAGATCAAGGCCATTCTTGAGAAGACGGTCTCTAGGACGAGAAAAGATTGGGCTATGAGGCTCAATGATGCCTTATGGGCATATAGAACCGCCTTCAAGACACCGATTGGCACCACTCCTTACAAGTTGGTCTATGGCAAGTCTTGCCACCTTCCGGTAGAGATGGAGCATAGAGCTTATTGGGCCATTAAGTGGCTAAATTTTGATCTTAAAGAGGCGGGAGAAAAGAGATTGCTTGAATTAAATGCCCTCGAGGAGATCCGGTTGGATGCTTATGAGAATGCCCGAATTTACAAGGAGAGAACCAAAAGGTGGCATGACAAGAGGATCATCCCCAAGGAGTTGAGTGAAGGAGATCTTGTCCTTCTCTTCAACTCAAGGCTAAGGCTCTTTCCCGGAAAGCTCAAATCAAGATGGACCGGGTCATATGTGGTGAAGAAGATCTTTCCCCATGGAGCTATTGAAATTGGAGGGGATCATTGTGAAAACTTTAAGGTGAATGGGCACCGGTTGAAGAAGTATATCCCGGGAGCTCCGGTAGATATGATTGCCCCACTTTACCTTGAGTAGACGCCCCGAGTTTGGTCACGCTAATGACCTTAAAGAAGCGCTTGGTGGGAGGAAACCCATTGGTAACGTTTTTCCCCTTTCTTGTTTTGCTTTTGTTTTAGATTTTTCTATCTTTGTGTGTTTTGTCTACTTTGTGTGTGTGCTAGAGCATTAGTGGCATTGGAAGCCTTGCTTGACATAGGAATGACGATGATGAACCCCTCATCAATTATGGTGGAGCGGACGCGGAACTTGAACGGCTAGCGGTGCCTAGCGCGGGTCCCGACGCCTTGATAAACACTTAGAGCTCTCTACCATGGTTGATAGGATCATCCAACATCAATTCTACTTGAGAATCCCAAATACCGTAGCAATCCACTTTTACATTGTGAGAACCTTCTTTCACTCTTCTTTACTTCATTTACACATTGGGGACAATGTGTTTCTAAGTATGGGGTGGGGTTTGCATGATCCTTTGCATGATGAGTATCTAGGATAGTTTAACATTTTCACATGTCTTGCATTGTATATATTCAATTCGAAAACCCCCTAAAAATTCAGAAAATTTAAAAATTTTTTGTGCTTTCTAGGCTTGGATATGACCCTAATGATGAATCTTGTCTTGTGGATTGGCTATGGATGGCCTCATGTGTTAAATTGATGATTGCATATGTGGACATAAAGTACTTCTCTTGAATTCTATGAATGATTTGTGATCATGATGTTAGCCTAGAATGGATTGAGTATTGAAGCTCGAAATTACATGATAGTTCTTGCATACCATCTAGGAATGAATGAGGCAATTCATCTTTCTCTACTTCTCATCTTGATCATGATTGTTTGAGCACCTCAATTGAGATAAATTTGACCTCTTTTGACCCATCCGGGAATAGGAGCATGCTAGTGTGGTTATGTGTGTGAAAAGCAAGGTGTGTAATGAAGGTGTTAATGAAAGAATGTCATGAATAAATGCTGAATTTGTTGTGAAAATTGTAGCCAAAAATATAGGTTTGGCGACGTTGGTTTAAATGACAAGTAACTCGGTACACTTCACATAATCGGGTGTTGGTGCCTTGCCAAAGTCAAATAAACCAATAGTCCTAACGAGTTTTGGTATGTGTGCCCGGTGTGGATGCACCTCGAAAAATAGAAAAAGCCCGAGGATGGCTAATCACCAAGGTTTCGGCTTTTGTACACCAATGCCATTGTCTCAAAAATAAGTCAAAGAAAAAGAAAAGAAAGAAAAGATAGAGGAAAATATACACTTGAGGGAAGTTGATCGAGGACAAGATTGTGGAGTTAGTTCCGTTCCCGGATTAGCATCACATAACCTAGAAAATCCCCACCTAGTCACTACATTTCTTGGCCTCTTATTTCACAAGACCTTATGACCTATTTGCATGTTTGTAAGACTTAGTGATTTAGATTGGATGTACTCTTGATCTTCTTGACTTCTTCATCTTTACATTTCATGCATACTTTCGAGTTAAGTGCAATTGTCTTTCCATGCTTTCGCTTGTTTGATGCATGATTGTCTACCCTTTGCCATGAAACATGACTATGAAGGTGATCCAATAGTAGAAGCACAAACCCAAAAAGATTTTGCCATTTTTCTGCATACATATATCATGTTATCTCGTAGTCTATAGTTGAGAATTTGCTCGGGGACGAGCAAACCTTAAGTATGGGGTATTTTGATAACACGATTTATGACTTAGTTTTAGGTAATCATTTAGATAGAATTCTCGCTCATTCACGCATGGTTTAGCACTAGTTCATGACGTTTGCACTCAATTCACGTATTTTGTCGATATAGACGTCTACACGGACTTGTGCATTGCTTTGTAGGTATTTTGGGAGATTTAGGAGCTAAAACGATGCGTTTAAGGATCGTTCATCAAAATGACACACCCTCGGACTCATTAGGATGCAAACTAGAACCTAAGGAGGACTCATGGAACCTTGCCAACACAAGCCACGCACCAAATCACACCTTAATGATCCAAGGCGAAGTTTCTGGAGCAAACCACGGTTCACTGGCACAAACCACGGCCGTGATTCTACCCGTGGATTTTGCCAGATTCTTGTGACAACTGTACCACGACTCTCATGGCCATCTCATGTAAAATTTGTTATAAAAGTGGTCCTTCATTAGTTGAGAAGAGCATCTTGGAGCAGCTCTCCATTATCCACTATCATCCAATCAAAATACTCTCTCAAGAGGAAGAAGGAAGAGGAAGAAGGAAGAAGAAGGAAGTAGAAGGAAACCACCATTGGAGAAGAGCTTGAGAGGAGGAGGAGAAGACACACCATTGATAGACTTAGAGGGCTTTGTGGTGAAGAATTTCGGATTCAATTTCTAGAGTTGTATGAACCATTGGAACCTTCTTTAAGAAGGGTTGTGAGTTATTTCTAATTCCATTTTCAGCTTAGTTTGGTTTTAGTTCACTTGTTCATCTCTTTCTCTTCATTATCTTGCAAATGGATGTCATGATTTTATGTTTGATTGTTTCGATTTCTATTATGAATGTTATAGGTTAAATAGACATGGTTCTAGGGTAAGGAAAGGATGGTTATGGCTAGGGCTATGATAGAATGGACTTAGATTTACCTTTGGATGACTTGTGTGCATGAACGTAGCTGCTGTTAGGAATCACGGGTAGTTCTTGCCAAACCACGGCCGTGGAAAGGTAGAACAAACCGTGATCTTACCTGAATCGATGGATCTAGCCTTAGATTGTTAGAATGTTGAAATCCTAGGTGTTTGTTGAGTTAAATCTATCCTAGGGTGACCTAGTGTTAGAAACTAAGTTTTAGGAGAGACTTATCCGGTAATCCTTGCTCTTAGATCTTAAGATAACAAACTCTAGGTAGTGGTGAGCCTCATAAGCCGCCATTGGATTAAGTGTGCTAGGATGGTTATTTAGAACTAACCCTTCCGAGACTTACCCGGTAAGGATAGGTTAGATCTCTAGATAACAATCCGGTTTGTGTAGAATTCCTATCCTTAGGTTCTTAGAGACTTACCCGGTAATGAGACCTTACGAATGGACTAGTGGACCATGAGACCTATCCGGTAATTGATCCCAATGTAGAAACACTTAACCCCAACATATCATAGTTAATCCAAGGAAAGAATAGATAGCTTGAGTCCTATGCCATAACCGGAACTTCCAAACCCCTAGAACCCGCTTTCCTATCTTTGATCTATATCTCGTATCTTTGCTTGTTTGCGTTAATTTGTTAGCTTAGTTGATCTTTCTCTTTTCGCATGATTTGTGATCTTCGATTGATCACCTAAAACCAACCAAAAACATTGTGTTTTCTATTTCTTTATTTCTTCCTCTTTTCTTAACCTAGATCTTCACTAGACTTAATCACAAATTGAATCAATCTCACCTTAGTCTTTGTGTTCGACCTCGGAATACTATCCCTACTACAAATGTCCCGTACACTGCGGGTTCGCTAGGAGTTAGGATAAATATAACGAGAATATAAATTTAAAACCCATTGCGTATCACACATCCTGAGCGTAACACGCTTCATCTAGCGTCTTGCTAGCGTAGTAAATAGCATGGGTTCGTCCTTCCTTTCTTTGCCCAAGCACAGCCCCTATGGCTACGTCACTTGCGTCAGACATAACCTCAAATGAAAGATTCCAATCCGGAGGTTGGATAATCAGGGCTGAGATTAGAGCTTCCCGAATCATATTAAACGCATCTAAGCATTCCTGCGAGAAATCAAAAACTGCATCCTTCATCAATAAATTAGTAAGCGGTTTTGATATCTTGGAGAAATCCTTTATAAAACGTCTATAGAATCCAGCATGTCCTAGAAAACTTCTTATCCCTTTCACCGAAGTTGGGGGAGGAAGCTTTTCTATAGTCTCTATCTTAGCCTTATCCACTTCAATCCCTCTACTAGAGATTAAGTGTCCTAATACAATGCCCTCTTTCACCATATATTGACACTTCTCCCAATTAAGAACTAGGTTAGTGTCTTCACACCTTTGTAACACAAGAGCAAGGTGAGAAGACAATTATCAAAAGAAGAACTATAAACGGAGAAATCATCCATAAAGACCTCCATGATCTCCTCTATGTACTCCGAGAAGATAGCCATCATGCACTTTTGAAAGGTGGTTGGGGTGTTGCAAAGCCCAAACGGCATCCTCCTATACGCAAACGTTCCCCACGGACACGTGAATGTGGTCTTCTCTTGATCGTCCGGATGTATCGGGATCTGAAAGAAACCACTATAACCGTCAAGATAGCAAAAGTGTGAGTGTTGTGCTAACCTCTCAAGCATTTGATCGATGAAGGGTAGTGGGAAGTGATCCTTCCTCGTTGCGTTGTTGTTCGCCACTTCGCGTGCGTGCAAATAAGTCTTAAATTTATAAAACTAGAAATCAAGCAAGCGAACCCGCAGTGTACGGATCGGCGTAGTAAAGCAAGAATTCCAAAGTATCGAACACAGGGATTTGAGGGGTTAAATCCAGTTATAGATCGTCAAGCAAGTAAATGTATGAAGCTTTGAAAATATTGGGAAAACAACAACCCTAAAGATCCAGGTATCTAATTGTGGCAATCGATTCAAGATATACTAAAGAACTAAGAGAGTTAAGAGTTGCAAAGGTATGCTAAGGTAAAGCAATGTACGGTGAAGTTCCAAGGCTTTATATGACTTATCTAAGGACACTCTCTATAAAGGTTGTTGAGGCTTCAGTATAGAAAGGATCTAAAGACAAGAATTAATCTCAAATACCCAAACTTGTAACCCAAGGATCAAGACTAACTAAACCGATTAAGGTTGTGACACTAGAAATCGAAGTAGAGGTTGTTGAGGCTTCACTACTACCTAGAAAAGACAAGTCAAGACTAGATTAAAGCTAATCTTTAACCTTGGATCAAAGTAAAAGCAAGGTTCGTAAACTAGGGTAAATTACGGGTGGATCTTGAGTTCCACGGCCGTGGAACCTCAAAAACAGGCCGTGATTCTGGCTCGTCGGCGAAATCTCTCTAACTCTCAGGGTCCAATCAATTTATGATCGATCTATCATCATCTAAGCCACAACTATCAACCCTTCACCTTAGAATTGCTAAAAGGTTTTAGCACAACTTCCAAATCTTCAAGCCTTTGCAAATCTCCGTTGCAAAATGGCAATCTCCGCACGTCCAACTAGAACCCAAGGCACGTGCAAGCAAGCGTAAGCGAAGGTCCCGAAATCTCCCTCCATCAGTCCTTTTATAGGGAAAGATAGAATAAGTGTCCGGCCCATGTGTGTAGACAATGTGTCTATATTTTATTCGTCAAAAGATTGCCTAAATCACGGTTTTATGGAATTCCACGCCCGTGGTTTAGAGCGTGGAATTGGATTACGGTCCTTCACAACTTCCACGACCGTACTTTATACCGTGTAACTCTCTAGAATGCTCCACGCTCATGTTGCCAAGTTCCACGGTCGTGGTTTAGAGCGTGGACTTCATTACGGCCGTATTTTAGAGCGTGGAGGCATAGGTTGCTCGTAACTCCCTTTGTTTCGTGTCATTCCTCATCCTAGCATCTTCATTGGCTTCTTTGTGGTGTCCTCAATCATTGGATATGCTCAATCCGTCTCCATCCTCTCATAATTCGTTCGGTTTTAGCTCTTATTCGCCTACAATCAACACAAAGCTTATGTAGACCTCTATATCGATAATATAGACGAACTAGCTCACAATTGCTTCAATGCTTTATCAATGAACACTATAATGGATGAAATACATCTAGAAAGCGTGCCTAAAATATCACAATATCTCATGCTAACAAAATACCCCATACTTGCCACTTGCTTGTTCCCAAGCAAGGTCTTTCAAAAGCTTTAAAACTCAAGTTAGGATGAAATATGGATGCACTTCTCAAAGCAAAACATATTTTAAGTAAATGTGCTTCTAGTCGATAGATCATTCTCAAATCTTGCTTCATTCGTTCAAAAGACTCTCATATACGTAATCAAAGAATAAAGAGGAAAGAAAACTCATGAATTGATCAAACTTCCATGTAAGCATCATAACCTTTAAACATTATCAAAATCAATCATAAGAAACTTCAATTTAGATCACCAAGTCATATAACATTCTCTTGATCTTAAGGACTTCCAAGTAAGGTCTGTAATGCGGAAAGGGAGAGGAGATTGTAAGGAATGTGGTGCATGAACCCGGAAAAGTGGATAACTAACTCTTTTCTTTTTCTCTTGCGGTTTTGCAACACTTTCAACTTAGAGCTTTGCTCTCTTCTCTTGCACCTAATTTTTCGACTTTACTTTTGGAGTTATGGACAGAGGTGCACAAAAACCGAAGCCCAGGAGATTGGTGGTTCTCAATTTCACGAGATGCCTCAAACCCTTGATGCACATACCATAATCCGTTAGGAATATCGCTCAATCCGACTTTGGCAAGACACAAACACCCGGCTATGTGAATGGTGCCGAGTTACTCATCGTCATGATTGACTTCCCCAAACCTATAAGTTCTTTTTATTCTTTGAATGCAAAAATTTTGCTTTCATGGCCCTCCCACATCAAACATGCCAAATATCAACTCCTCCATATTCCCGGATAGGTAAAGGAGGCCATTATTTCATTGAGGGGCTAAATGATCAAAGAAAGAAGAAAGAAAATCGAATTGCCTTAATCATTTCAACAAGAAGTATAAGAACTTATCATGTGATTTCAACCTTTATTTCTCAATATGATTTAGGTAACATTCTACACATTATGAAACTTGCAAAAGAGGAATAATTAACTCATACAATTTCTTTTCAATTCACTATTTGTTTAAGCATGCGATTGTCATCAAAACTCAGTTCACAAGTAGTGATTATCATAGAAATCATCTCAATCCTTAGAAGCACAAAATTTTCAAAACTTCTCGATTTTTATGGGTTTTTCAAAAGCTTTTTCATGCAATGCGATAATGAAACGTGTAACAATGGAATGAAACATGCAAGGTGTTCTCAATCAAAGCAAGCAAAGTGAGTAGAGTTATTACAAACGAATAGTCACACCCTACCCCATACTTGAGACAAACATTGTCCCTAATGTTCAAAAAAAGAAAATAAAGAAAAGAAAGAAAGAAAAAGAACTCACAAGACGGTGGTGGAGTGGCTAAAGTGGTAGGTCATCATCATCCTCATTGGGGTGCCGGTGGTGGTGGAAACGGGAAGAAAGCGGGATCATAGTTCCGCCCAAACTGCTGGCGGTAAATGTCTCTCATCATCCAGTCATGCGCATCGGCTCGTGCATCCCTAGCATCCGCGCGGATCTCCAAGGCTCCGACCCTACTGGAAAGATCGGTGGCCCAATCCGGCAGCTGCTCGTACCATCCCGGCGGCTGGTTATACCACGCTGGTGCATCTGACGGTGCTGGTGCGGGTGGTGGCTGGGCATGCCAAGCTGGTAGAGCTCCCATCCAATCCGGCTGAGTGTTGTACCACTGAGGAGGGGTCGCCATCCATGTCGGCCTCTCACTCACGCTGGCGCGGCGAGAGGAAGAACCTGAAGCTCTAGCGGGGCGGGGAGAGTGTCTAGGGAAGTCGGGAACTGCATCCGGCTGATCCGGGAAGGTACCATAATCGTGCTTCTCTCCTCCTCCCTCAAACTCATCATCTCCTCTCATCTCCTCCTCCTCTACAACGGGTGGCTCAGGGGGAACGTAAGGGGGTGCTACTAGTCTATTCGCATGCATAGTAGCGAATGTCTTCTTCCAATTATGGCGTCCAACCATAATGGAATACTCGGGAAGCCATGTAACCCCTCTACCTCCTCTACCCTCCCAAGGCATGGTAGCAGTAGGTGGACATCTATGTCTAGAAAAGATAATGCCTCGAGTCATGAGGCTCTGGAGTCCTAGAGGTCTAGCAGCTATCCTGGTGCATGCGGAGAAGTCAATACCAAGCTGCCTAGCAAGGTGGGTGACCATCCCACCGTATCCAATATTGCCGGCCCTCTTATTCTTTAGCTTACTCATAGTAGAAGCTAAGAGGGTGGAACAGTCAGCCGGCCTACCTTGCAGCATACAATAAAGCAAAAACAGCTCATTAGTCTTGATTTTCTGAGGAGTCTCCATCCTAGGGAAGAGACACTCAGAAAGAACTCGGTGGGCAATCTTCAAGGCTAAGTGATAAATCAACTTAGCCTTGGTATCAGCAGGTTGCCAACGGTCCTCGCTGGCGTATACCATAGCAATGTCCTCCCAAAAATCTTTGGCGTACACGCCACTAGGGAATCGACCATTGAAGGTCTCTTGGAACCCAAAGAAGGCTCCAAACTCCCGAATCGAGAACTCATAGTTTCTCTCCATCAGTCGGAAAGAAACAGTCCTATCAACATGACTATGCTCAAATGAGATCACAAACTCCCTAGTGATCTCCTCATATGCATCTTCCCGAATAGCGGAGAAGATGATCAACCCTGCTCTATCCAACAACCAAGTGAGATCCCCTACCACATTCAGTGGCTCTAATTCCTGAAGCAGTAAATATCTTGGTCCTATGACCGCTCTCTTCTCGATCCTTTCTAAGGCATCGAGATAGTCCTCATGAATCTTAGGGACTCTAGGGGATGGTGGTGAGGGTGGTGATGGTGGCTCAGTAGGGGGTGCCTGGGAGGAGGAGGAAGCATTGCCTTTCCTCTTCTTGTTCCTAGCTGACATTCTCCTAACCAAATCCATCTCAGTTCAAAAATTACGGCCTGTTCTAACAATTCCACGGCCGTGGTTCTTCCAGAGACCGTGGTTCGGCTCTGAATTTCTCAAAACTCAACAGATTCACACCAAACTCAACAGAAGGCAGCTCTAGACTAATTCCAATCTAATTCCAATCAATTCTCCTAAAAATTCTTGCAAAAACTGAGACAAATCGACAAAGTGAGAGAAGAGATAAAAACCTAGGTTTTCGGGTTTTGAAATCCGAATTCTGTCTTCTCCGGTGATTTGCCGCTCGAATCGTTGCTTGAATCTTGTAGGTGATTGGATTTGCTTCACTTTTGGTCAAAGAATCGTTAGAAACGATTAACGAACGGGAATTTGAGAGAGGGGGACGATTTCGGCGTTCTTGGGCGTGGAATTTGGGGTTTTGGTGTGTTTTGTGAAGAAACGTGGTTTTATAGTGCCCGTAAATTTTTTCGAAAATTACGGTCACTCGGGTGTTTCCACGGCCGTGGAAATGTACGGAACCGTGGTTTTGGTGATTTTTCTCAGGCTTTTACAAATTACGGTCACTATAGCTGTCACGGCCGTGGTTTTGGCCGTGGAACTCTCTGTAATGTGTCAAAGTCCAAGTTTCGTCAATTTTCTTCAAGCCTTTCCTTCTCCCTTTCTCTTCCACTGATCCTACATCCAAAAACACGAACATACCGGAAGGTATCGAAGGCAAAACAAAACAAAAACGTCTAAACTATTCTAATCTATGAATCAAAAACAAAAACGTAAGTGCAATACCTTGGGTTGCCTCCCAAGAAGTGCTTGTTTAAGGTCCGTAGCTAGACCTTATTCGCACTTATTCAAGTGCGGTAGGCGCGAACTCTTCAGCTTGGAGTTCCGGTGTATACTTCTTGAGTCATTGATCGTTCACCTTAAAGCTTCCGCCCTTTTCACCCCATACTTCAACTGCACCATGGGGAAAAACACGTTTGATTAGATAAGGTCCAGTCCAACGAGATTTAAGCTTACTTGGAAAGAGACGAAGCCTTGAATTGAAGAGGAGAGCTTGATCTCCTTCTTTGAGGTCCTTTGGGATGATATGCTTATCATGCCAACGCTTCGCTCTTTCTTTATAGATCTTGGCATTTTCGTAGGCGTTCAAGCGAAGTTCTTCAAGCTCATTGAGGTCTAAGAGACCCTTCTCTCCCGCTTCCTTCATGCTGAAGTTCAACCACTTTATTGCCCAATACGCCTTATGCTCCAATTCTACCGGCAAGTGACAAGACTTCCCATACACAAGGTTGTATGGTGTTGTTCCGATGGGAGTCTTATATGCAGTCCGGTATGCCCATAATGCGTCATCTAGCTACAAAGACCAATCATTCCTTGTCCTTGAAACCGTCTTCCCTAGGATCCCTTTAATCTCCCGGTTTGAGATCTCCACTTGTCCACTAGTTTGTGGATGGTAAGGGGTGGCGATCTTGTGAGTCACCCCATACTTAGCTAAGAGAGCTTCAGAACGTCGGGCAATGAAGTGAGAACCTCCATCACTAATGATAGTCCGTGGTGTCCCAAATCGTGGGAAGATGGTCTTGTTAAAGAACTTAACCACTACCATGGCATCATTGGTGGGAGAGGCAATTGCTTCAACCCATCTCGAAACATAATCCACCGCTAAAAGTATGTATTGGTTTCCACAAGATGATGGGAAAGGTCCCATGAAGTCTACTCCCCAAACGTCAAAGATTTCCACCTCTTGGATGTTGTTAAGAGGCATCTCGTTCCTCCTAGATATGTTCCCTGTTCTTTGACAAGCATCGCAGCAGGAAACAAAGATTTGCACATCTTTAAATAAAGTAGGCCAAAAGAATCCAGATTGCAATACCTTAGCGCTAGTCTTGTTCGAACTAGCGTGTCCTCCACAAGGTAGTGAATGACAATGACGGATGACACTTTGCATCTCATCTTCCGGTACACATCGCCGAATGATGCCATCCGGACCTCTCTTAAAGAGGAGAGGTTCGTTCCAAAAGTATTCCCGAACATCCTTAAAGAACTTCTTTCTTTGTGCGTAGGATAATCCGGGTGGTAATTCCTGGCAAACCAAATAGTTAGCAAAATCAGCAAACCATGGTTCGTTACCTTTGGTGATCACATCGATGCACTCCTCTATGATATGTAAATGCTCGTCCGGAAAGGAGTCATCTATAGGTAGATGGTCGTCCTCTAGATGTGGTAGACGACTCAAATGATCCTCAACAGAATTTTCCGAACCCTTCTTGTCACGGATCTCCAGATCGAATTCTAGTAGGAGAAGAATCCATCTAATCAGCCTTGGTTTTGCATCTTTCTTCGCAAGCAAATACTGGATTGCAGCATTATCCGTGTACACAATCACCTTAGCACCTACAAGATAAGAGCGCAACTTTTCAAATGCATATACAATTGCTAGAAATTATTTCTCGGTAGTGGCGTAGTTGAGCTGCGCTTCATCTAGCGTCTTGCTAGCGTAGTAGATAGCATGGGTTCGTCCTTCCTTTCTTTGCCCAAGCACAGCCCCTATGGCTACGTCACTAGCGTCAGACATAACCTCAAATGGAAGATTCCAATCCGGAGGTTGGATAATCGGGGCTGAGATTAGAGCTTCCCGAATCATATTAAACGCATCTAAGCATTCCTTCGACAAATCAAAAACTGCATCCTTCATTAATAAATTAGTGAGCGGTTTTGATATCTTGGAAAAATCCTTTATGAAACTCCTATAGAATCCAGCATGTCCTAGAAAACTTCTTATCCCTTTCACCGAAGTTGGGGGAGGAAGCTTTTCTATTGTCTCTATCTTAGCTTTATCCACCTCAATCCCTCTACTAGAGACTAAGTGTCCTAATACAATGCCTTCTTTCACCATAAATTGACACTTCTCCCAATTAAGAACTAGGTTAGTGTCTTCACACCTTTGTAATACAAGAGCAAGGTTAGAAAGACAATTATCAAAAGAAGAACCATAAACGGAGAAATTTTCCATAAAAACCTCCATGATCTCCTCTATGTACTCCGAAAAGATAGCCATCATGCATCTTTGAAAAGTGGTTCGGGCGTTGCAAAGCCCAAACGGCATCCTCCTATACGCAAACGTTCCCCACGGACACGTGAATGTGGTCTTCTCTTGATCGTCCGGATGTATCGGGATCTGAAAGAAACCACTATAACCGTCAAGATAGCAAAAGTGTGAGTGTTGTGCTAACCTCTCAAGCATTTGATCGATGAAGGGTAGTGGGTAGTGATCCTTCCTCGTTGCGTTGTTTAGCTTCCGGTAATCTATGCACATCCTCCATCCAGTTACGGTTCGTGTGGGTATGAGTTCATTGTTTTTATTGATGATGACCGTCATTCCTCCCTTATTTGGAACCACTTGAACCACTTGTACGGGACTCACCCATTTTGCTATTGGGGATAGGGTAGATGAAACCTGCATCAAGTAGTTTAAGAATTTCCTTCTTGACAACCTCCTTCATGGTCGGATTTAACCGCCTTTGAGGTTGTCGCGAAGTTCTAAAGTCTTCTTCCATTAGGATCTTATGCATGCATAGTGAAGGCTTGATTCCTACTAGATCCTCTATAGTATACCCTAAGGCTTTCCTATGTTTCTTAAGAACAAACATGAGCTTACTATGTTCATCAATACTCAAATCGGAAGTAACAATTACCGGAAAGGTGGAATTAGGTCCTAGAAATGCGTACCTTAGATGTGTAGGAAGTGGCTTCAGTTCCATCACTATAGGAGTCTCTAATGTCTCTTGAGGAGTATCCGATGTTTCCTTAGAAGTGTCTAAGGATGTAGAAGGTGCTGGAGAAGAGTCAAGAGAAGTGGTGGAGAAGATACAATCTCCATCAGATTCACCCAAAATTACGGCTCCCCTGTTCCCTCCACGGCCGTGGTTTTGGGAGTGGAAGTCAATTACGGTGCCTCTGTTTGTTCCACGGTCGTGGTTTTGGCCGTGTAACTTACTGAAGTCCTCTGAATAGCTGATTACGGTCATATTGGTAGATTCCACGGCCGTGGAATAGCACGACCGGCCGTGATTTCGTACGTTTTCTGACCCATCATAGAGTTTCTCAAATTCTTCTTCATACACTTCTTTTTGCTTCTCTAAGGCTTCAATTTCATCATTGCATTCCTCTTCTTCTCCTATATCCATAATGCTCATACAAAATAACTTTCTGTAAGGGATCTTTGAAGAGAACCGAACTTACCTCCTCTCTAGATAGCTCTTCGTCATGGATGTTGAATATATCCTCATCGAAAACTGGTTCCTTCACCAAAGTGGAGAGAACGAATTCTACCTTTTCTTCTCCTATGTCGAAGGCGAGTCTAGCATTCTTGCAATCAACTATACAGCCGGATGTTGCAAGAAACGGTCTTCCAAGTATGATCGGGACCGGGCTATCTGCAGGAATGTCAAGCACAACAAAGTCTATAGGAACATAGAACTTACCAAGCTTGACCGAGACGTCTTCAACTATACCGACGGGACGAGTTATGGGTCGATCCGCCATGTACAACGTCATTTTTACCGGCTTAGGTTCGCCTAAACCGATCCTCCTGGATAAGGCAAGCGGAATGATGCTCACGCTTGCTCTTAAATCACATAATGCATCATATGTGACATCTCCCACTCCTATGGGAATACAAAATGACCCCGGATCCTTCACCTTTGGGGGCATCTTCTCCTTCGTTGTCTTGATGAGATCCGATGAATCCGAACTCATCTTGACCTCTCCAAAATCCTCTAATTTTCTATTGTTAGACAGGATCTCCTTTAGGAACTTTCCATAAGCTGACATACCTACAATTGCATCAATGAAAGGTATATTAATATGTAGTTTTCTCATGAGTTCAATAAACTTACCGAATTGCTTGTCTAGACGCGCTCTTGCTCTAGATTGCGGAAACGGTAGGGGAGGTTTGAAAGCTGGAGGAGGAACGTAGACATCTTCCTTCTCATTTCCCTTTTCTTTCTCCTTTTCAGCGGGGACTTCTACAAATTTAGGCTGCGGGTCGATGGTTGTTGCTCCGCTCCTAGTTGTGATTGCCATCACCCTTCCCTTTGGGTTATCCTCCGTCTTTCCTGGAAGTTTTCCTTGATTCCTAGGAACTTCTTCAGCTTGACTAAACATTTGGTTTTCTAAAACCTTTTGGGCTTTATCAACCTTAGTAATGTGATCATCGACCTTGATGATGCGAGTCTCTAATCCTTGAAGCTTTCCCAAGATTGTTTCCAACATGGGATCGGACTTTTCTTTCCCCGAAGTGCTTCCGCTATTAGATGCTTGTTCATGGCTTTTCAAGGGAATGGAAGAAGAAGAAGGTGGAGTTAGTGAATTTCCTGAATTTGGATAAGAATTACCGGAATTGTGTTGTTGGTTGGACCGCCAATTGTTGTTGTTTGAACCCCTATTGTTGTTCTAGCCGTTATTCCGGTTATCGTTGTTGTTCCAATTATTCCGGTTATTGTTCCGGTTGTTGCGATTTGTATTCTCATTCCCATTGTGGTTATTGTTGTTTCCCAAATAACCCACATCTTGTCCCTTTTGTTTTGGGAAGTTTGTTTTAATGGCTTCCTTCAACTCTTTAATCTCGGTATTGAGAGAAAAGATTTGAGTTTGAGCGGCTTGTGATAATTTTGCTCCTTGCTCCACTTGATTTGCTTCTACTTTCCGGTGAGAATACTTTTCTATGACTCGGACTTGCTTCTCAATGAAGTCCCAAGCGTCATCTTCCCTCATATCCATGAATGTACCACATGAAAGGGATTGGAGCTTGAATTGTGTTTCCACATCCAGCCCCTTATAGTATATCTCCAATAAACCCAACTTTGAAATGCCATGGTGTGGGCAATCCAATAATAAGTCCTGAAATATTTCCCAAGATTGAAACAAACTTTCGTTAGATCTCATAGAAAACGCATTAATCTTACCTCTCAACTCCGCCGTCTTGGATGGCGGAAAGAATTTGGTGAGGAATTCCGCAGAAAGATCCTCCCATGTGTTAAGTCTCCCATTTGGAAGAGCTTGATACCAAGATAAAGCTTTCCCTTTCAAAGAGAAGAAGAATGGATTGATCTTGTAGTTGTTGGTTGTTGCATTCTTTGGCTTCATTGTCTCCATCATGATCTCAAAATTTTGTAAATATTGATGTGGAGATTCAGCACTCGTTCCTCCAAACTAATTTTGGCGAACGATGGTGAACCCTTGCATATCATCAGCATCAAAGTTCACACCTAAGCGGCGTGGTTGCTGAATGGGATCCATCCTTTGGCCAAGAGTCCCTGGCTCTCCATCTACACGAGCAGCTCTCGCATTCCCAGCTGGAGCACGACGATTGGCGGCTGCCCGTGGAGCAAATGGGTTCGCATTGATCGTCGGATCAATGTCCTCTAGTGGTGGCATGGAAGAGTCGCTATCCTCATCGGATGAATGGGCTCTAATCGATCTTGACGATTTCCTGCTCTTCTTCTTCTTAAGATCGCTTAATTCCACCCTCATTTGAAATATCATATCCGTAAGATCGTCAACTTTCGATTGATGACGCTCCGATTCCTCCTTACGAGTCCTCTCGCTCCATCTAAGTTAAGCTTCGGATTCCGCTAACTCCGTTTGGTAATCTCGTTCTCTTTCTTCAGCCATCTTTCTTTCCTTGAGCTTCTTCCTCAAAGTCTTCTCAAGTTCTTGATCAAGAGGTAAAAGGTCTGTGTTGTTCCTAGACCAGCGCATAAACCTAAAGCAACCTGCAAATATCACTCACAAGAGATATCAAATAACATGAGCTAAGCTCCCAAGCTTGACAACCGGCAACCGAATTCGGCCTAGACCAAATCCCCGGCAACGGCGCCAAAAACTTGTTCGCCACTTAGCGTGCGTGCAAATAAGTCTTAAATTTATAAAACTAGAAATCAAGCAAGTGAACCCGCAGTGTACGGATCGGCGTAGTAAAGCAAGAATTCCAGAGTATCGAACACAGAGATTTGGGGGGTTAAATCCAGTTATAGATCGTCAAGCAAGTAAATGTATGAATCTTTACAAATATTGGGAAAACAGCAACCCTAAAGATCCAGGTATCTAATTGTGGCAATCGATTCAAGATATACTAAAGAACTAAGGACAGAGTTAAGAGTTGCAAAGGTATGCTAGGGTAAAGCAATGTACGGTGAAGTTCCAAGGCTTTATATGACTTATCTAAGGACACTCTCTATAAAGGTTGTTGAGGCTTCAGTATAGAAAGGATCTAAAGACAAGAATTAATCTCAAATACCCAAACTTGTAACCCAAGGATCAAGACTAAGTAAACCGATTAAGGTTGTGACACTCGAAATCGAAGAAGAGGTTGTTGAGGCTTCACTACTACCTAGAAAAGACAAGTCAAGACTAGATTAAAGCTAATATTTAACCTTGGATCAAAGTAAAAGTAAGGTTCGTAAACTAGGGTAAATTACGGGTGGATCTTGAGTTCCACGGCCGTGGAACCTCAAGAACAGGCCGTGATTCTGGCTCGTCGGTGAAATCTCTCTAACTCTCAGGGTCCAATCAATTTACGATCGATCTATCATCATTTAAGCCACAACTATCAACCCTTCACCTTAGAATTGCTAAAGGGTTTTAGCCAACAACAGTCATTATGATATCAAATTCAAGATTAAGAAGAATGAAAGATGAAAACCTTCGAAAACCTTCAATAAACTTCAAATCAATCTCAATCCACAAACAAAGGTAATGATGTGTATCAAATTTGGAATAACACAAACCAATCACAATCCTTGATAAGAACGAAGATCGGGATGTCAATCCGTCTTGTAATCAAACCTAAGGACAAAGCGCAACTTCCAAATCTTCAAGCCTTTGCAAATCTCCATTGCAAAATGGCAATCTCCGCACGTCCAACTGGAACCCTAGGCACGTGCAAGCAAGCGTAAGCGAAGGTCCCGAAATCTCCCTCCTTCAGTCCTTTTATAGGGAAAGATAGAATAAGTGTCCGGCCCATGTGTGTAGACAATGTGTCTATATTTTATTCGTCAAAAGATTGCCTAAATCACGGTTTTATGGAATTCCACGCCCGTGGTTTAGAGCGTGGAATTGGATTACGGTCCTTCACAACTTCCACGACCGTATTTTATACCGTGTAACTCTCTGGAATGCTCCACGCTCATGTTGCCAAGTTCCACGGCCGTGGTTTAGAGCGTGGACTTCATTACGGCCGTATTTTAGAGCGTGGAGGCATAGGTTGCTCGTAATTTCCTTTGTTTCGTGTCATTCCTCATCCTAGCATCTTCATTGGCTTCTTTGTGGTGTCCTCAATCCTTGGATATGCTCAATCCATCTCCATCCTCTCATAATTTGTTCGGTTTTAGCTCTTATTCGCCTACAATCAACACAAAGCTTATGTAGACCTCTATATCGACAATATAGACGAACTAGCTCACAATTGCTTCAATGCTTTATCAATGAAAACTATAATGGATGAAATACATCTAGAAAACGTGCCTAAAATATCACAATATTTCATGCTAACAATTGTTTAGCTTTCGGTAATCTATGCACATCCTCCATCCAGTTACGGTTCGTGTGGGAATGAGTTCATTGTTTTTATTGGTGATGACCGTCATTCCTCCCTTCTTTGGAACCACCTGTACGGGACTCACCCACTTGCTATCGGAGATAGGGTAGATGATACCTGCATCAAGTAGTTTAAGAATTTTCTTCTTGACAACCTCCTTCATGGTCGGATTTAACCGCCTTTGAGGTTGTCGCGAAGTTCTAAAGTCCTCTTCCATTAGGATCTTATGCATACATAGTGAACGTTTGATTCCTACTAGATCCTCTATAGTATATCCTAAGGCTTTCCTATGTTTCTTAAGAACAACCATGAGCTTACTATGTTCATCTATACTCAAATCGGAACTAACAATCACCGGAAAGGTAGAATTAGGTCCTAGAAATGCGTACCTTAGATGTGTAGGAAGTGACTTCAATTCCATCACTATAGGAGTCTCTAATGTCTCTTGAGGAGTATCCGATGCTTCCTTAGAAGTGTCTAAGGATATAGAAGGTGTTGGAGAAGAATCAAGAGAAGTGGCGGAGAGAGCACACTTTCTTTCAGATTCACCCAAAATTACGGCTCCCCTGTTTCCTCCACGGCCGTGGTTTTGGGCATGGAGATCAACTACGGTGCCTCTGTTTGTTCCACGGCCGTGGTTTTGGCCGTGTTACTTACTGGAGTCCTCTGAATAGCTGATTACGGTCATGTTGGTAGATTCCACGGCCGTGGAACAGCACGACTGGCCGTGATTTCTCACGTTTTCTGACCCATCGTAAAGTTTCTCAAATTCTTCTTCATACACTTCTTTTTGCTTCTCGAAAGCTTCAATTTCTTCATTGCATTCCTCTTCTTCCCCTATATCCATAATGCTCATAGAAATAACTTTTTGCAAGGGATCTTTGAAGAGAATCGAACTTACCTCCTCTCTAGATAGTTCTTCGTCATGGATGTTGAATATATCCTCATCGAAAACTGGTTCCTTCACCAAAGTGGAGAGAACAAACTCTACCTTTTCTTCTCCTATGTCGAAGGCGAGTCTAGCATTCTTGCAATCAACTATGCAACCGGATGTCGCAAGGAACGGTCTTCCGAGTATGATCGGAACCGGACTATCTGCAGGAATGTCAAGCACAACAAAATCTATAGGAACATAGAACTTACCAAGCTTGACCGGGACGTCTTAAACTATACCGACGGGACGAGTTATGGATCGATCCGCCATGTACAACGTCATCTTGACCGGTTTAGGTTCGCCTAAACCGATCTTCCTGCATAGGGCAAGTGGAATGATACTCACGCTTGCTCCTAAATCACATAATGCATCATATGTGACATCTCCCACTCCTATGGGAATACAAAATGACCCCGGATCCTTCAGCTTTGGGGGAATCTTCTCCTTCATTGTCTTGATGAGATCCGATGAATCCGAACTCATCTTAACCTCTCCAAAATCCTCTAATTTTCTTTTGTTAGAGAGGATCTCCTTTAGGAGTTCCATAAGCTGGCATACCTATAATTGCATCAATGAAAGGTATATTAATATGCAGTTTGCTCATGAGTTCAATAAACTTACCGAATTGCTTGTCTAGACGCGCCCTTGCTCTAGATTGCCGGAATGGTAGGGGAGGTTTGAAAGCTGGAGGAGGAACGTAGACATCTTCCTTCTCCTTCCCCTTTTCTTTCTCATTCTTGACGGGAACTTCAACAAACTTAGGCTGTGGGTCGGTGGTTGTTGCTCCGCTCCTAGTTGTGATTGCCATCACCCTTCCCTTTGGGTTATCCTCCGTCTTTCCTGGAAGTTTTCCTTGATTCCTAGGAACATCTTCAGCTTGACTAAACATTTGCTTTTCTAAAACCTTTTGGGCTTGATCAACCTTAGCAATGTGATCATCGACCTTAATGATGCGAGTCTCTAATCCTTGAAGCTTTCCCAAGATTGTTTCCAACATGGGATCGGACTTCTCTTTCCCCGAAGTGCTTCCACTATTAGATGCTTGTTCCTGGCTTTTCAAGGGAATGGAAGAAGAAGAAGGTGGAGTTAGTGAATTTCCTGAATTGGGATAAGAATTACCGGAATTGTGTTGTTTGTTGGACCGCCAATTGTTGTTGTTTGAACCCCTATTGTTGTTTCAGCCGTTATTCCGGTTGTTGTTGTTATTGTTCCAATTGTTCCGGTTGTTGTTCCGGTTGTTGTGGTTTGTATTCTCATTCCCATTGTGGTTATTGTTGTTTCCTAAATAACCCACATCTTGTCCCTTTTGCTTTGGGAAATTGGTTTTAATGGCTTCCTTCAACTCTTTAATCTCGGTATTGAGAGAAAAGATTTGAGTTTGAGCAGCTTGTGATAATTTTGCTCCTTACTCCACTTGATTTGCTTCTACTTTCCGGTGATGACTTGTGGGTTGAAGCTAAAGCCTTGCATATCATCAGCATCAGAGTTCACACCTAAACGGCGTGGTTGCTGAATTGGATCCATCCTTTGGCCAAGAGTTCTTGGCTCTCCATCTACACGAGCAGCTCTCGCATCCTCAGTTGGAACACGACGATTGGCGGCTGCCCGTGGAACAAATGGGTTCACATTGATCGTCGGATCAATGTCTTCTAATGGTGGCATGGAAGAGTCGCTATCCTCGTCGGAAGAATGGGTTCTAACCGATCTTGACGGTTTCCTGCTCTTCTTCTTCTTAAGATCGCTTAATTCCACCCTCATTTGAAATATCATATCCGTTAGATCATCAACTTTTGATTGATGACGTTCTGATTCCTCCTTGCGAGTCCTCTCGCTCCATCTAAGTTGAGCTTCGGATTCCGCTAACTCCGTTTGGTAATCTCGTTCTCTTTCTTCAGCCATCTTTCTTTCTTTGAGCTTCTTCCTCAAAGTCTTCTCAAGTTCTTGATCAAGAGGTAAGAGGTCCGTGTTGTTCCTAGACCTGCGCATAAACTTAAAGTAACCTGCAAATATCACTCACAAGAGATATCAAATAACAAGAGCTAAGCTCCGAAGCTTGACAACCGATAACCGAATTCGGCCTGAACCAAATCCCCGGCAACAGCGCCAAAAACTTGTTCGCCACTTAGCGTGCGTGCAAATAAGTCTTAAATTTATAAAACTAGAAATCAAGCAAGCGAACCCGCAGTGTACGGATCGACGTAGTTAAGCAAGAATTCCAAAGTATCGAACACAGGGATTTGGGGGGTTAAATCCCATTATAAATCGTCAAGCAAGTAAATGTATGAGCTTTGCAAATATATTGGGAAAACAGCAACCCTAAAGATCCAGGTATCTAATTGTGGCAATCGATTCAAGATATACTAAAGAACTAAGGACATAGTTAAGAGTTGCAAAGGTATGCTAAAGTAAAGCAATGTACGGTGAAGTTCCAAGACTTTATATGACTTATCTAAAGACACCCTCTATAAAGGTTGTTGAGGCTTCAGTATAGAAAGGATCTAAAGACAAGAATTAATATCAAATACCCAAACTTGTAACCCAAGGATCAAGACTAACTAAACCGATTAAGGTTGTGACACTCGAAATCGAAGTAGAGGTTGTTGAGGCTTCACTACTACCTAGAAAAGACAAGTTAAGACTAGATTAAAGCTAATGTTTAACCTTGGATCAAAGTAAAAGCAAGGTTCGTAAACTGATGTAAATTACGGGTGGATCTTGAGTTCCACGGCCGTGGAACCTCAAGAACAGGCCGTGATTTTGGTTCGTCGGCGAAATCTCTCTAACTCTCAGGGTCCAATATGTTTACGATCGATCTATCATCATCTAAGCCACAACTATCAACCCTTCACCTTAGAATTGCTAAAGGGTTTTAGCCAACAACAGTCATTATGATATCAAATTCAAGATTAAGAAGAATGAAAGATGAAACCTTCGAAAACCTTCATTAAACTTCAAATCAATCTCAAATCCACAAACAAGGATATAATGTATATCAGATTTGGAATAACACAAACCAATCACAATCCTTGATAAGAACGAAGAGCGGGATGTCAATCCGTCTTCTAATCAAACCTAGGAACAAAAGTGCAACTTCCAAATCTTCAAGCCTTTGTAAATCTCCGTTGCAAAATAGCAATCCTCCGCACGTCCAATGAAACCCTAGGCACGTGCAAGCAAGCGTAAGCGAAGGTGCCGAATTCTCCCTCCTTCATTCCTTTTATAGGGAATGATAGAATAACCGTCCGGCTCATATACGTAGACAATGTGTCTATATTTTATTCGTCAAAAGATTGCCTAAATCACAGTTTCATGGAGTTCCACGGCCATGGTTTAGAGTGTGGAAGTGGATTACGGTTCTTCACAACTTCCACGACCGTACTTTATACCGTGTAACTCTCTGGAATGCTCCACGTTCATGTTGCCAAGTTCCACGGCCATGGTTTAGAGCGTGGACTTCATTACGGCCGTATTTTAGAGCGTGGAAGCATAGATTGCTCGTAATTCCCTTTGTTTCGTGCCATTCCTCATCCTAGCATCTTCCTTGGCTTCCTTGTGGTGTCCTCAATCCTTGGATGTGCTCAATTCATCTCCGTCCTCTCTTAATTCGTTCGGTTTTAGCTCTTATTCGCCTACAATCAACACAAAGCTTATGTAGACCTCTATATCGACAATATAGACGAACTAGCTAACAATTGGTTCAATGCTATATCAATGAACACTATAATGGATGGAAAACATCTAGAAAACGTGCCTAAAATATCACAATATTTCATGCTAACAATAATGTAATATCCGAAATTTTTATTCCGTTTCAAACCGGATTTCGAGCCGTTGATTCCTTTATGTCTATCTAGTCGGGCACAGTATCTAAAAATTTTATCATTTTATGTAACCTCACTCCACATAAAATGATAAGATTTTATAATAAACCCTAAACCATCAAACCCTAGTTTATATCATGACTTGTCTTAGACAAGGTCATGACGTCCTAGTGACGAGGTCAAGAAGAGCCCAAGACGAAGTCAAGACGAGACCATGATGCGTTATGACGAGACCATGACAATTTCGTGGCAAAGCCATGCATGGCCATGACAAGCTGTTGCCAAGGCCTTGACAAGGCCCTGACAACTTCCAGTCCAAACTCTTACCTTGTTTCTGGCCCATCTTCATGTCAGCCTTGCCTCAGCCCATATTGCAACGACAACCTTTCCTCAGCATGTACCTCGCAGTCCGGAAGGCCCAAATGGCCAATCTCCACGTCAGGGGCCAACTGCTACACTTGGACCGGCCCAGCCATAGGAAGGAGCAGAGGAAGCCAGCCATTACAACCCTTAATGCCCTATTAACTCTCCATCTCTCCTATCTTACGTAACTAGCATTAGTAGCAAATCTCTCCCCCTAACTGCACAAATCACGCCGGCCTTCACTCTATTCTTCACACGATCCGCTGAGCGAGTTTTTGAGCGATCTGTTTACCTCAACTGCCCAGGATCACGTGCAGCCTCATCGATCTATAGAAGCACACCTAGGGCTACGCAACTGCATCTATCTTCTTCCTTACTTCTGTACGAGAGCCTCTGCTATATCCTTTCCTGAGCACGCTTGTCCTCCTCGTTCTTCAACCTTCTGACGCCACAAGCATCTGCCTCCCCCCTGTACACGAGTGACTTCTCCCTCCGCTAGACAGACGACAACCCAAGAGATGAGCCTACCTATCCTCTTCCCTTATTCGTTTCCGACCTCCCAGTCTTCTCACTCCCTTGTTGTCTACATCTAGACGAGAGGACGTTCCTGCACTTACAATAGGCGTGAAGTGTGTAGTGGCCCAACTCTCTTACATTCTCTCTCGATCCTATTGTGTTCAACCGGGTAAGGACCTATCTATACTTCGATCTACATCTTCGTTTTTTTTGTCATATCCTTACTAGCATAATATGCATCTCTCACACCTTCCTTCTTTGTGCCGGACTGATTCCCCATCGGTACAGTAGTGAGATAGACTAGAGTTGCCCCTTGGGTCAATAGTGAAACCGAGCCAAGACTGACCCCAGTACGGTAAGAGGTCAGCTTCCTCTTGCTCCTGTTTATGACATAAATGCACCTTGTGTATATGTGCATAGTGACCTCCATGGGAATAAAACCTAGGATGTGTAAATTAGAGTATATAGATTAGTGTGTTCGGTGAGATTCGAACTAGAGACCTATAGGAAGGTTGGATTGCTGTAAAAATTAGCAATAGAAATAGAAGTGAAATACCCTTGTTTCAATCTCAATTTGTAAGTTGGAAATGGGCACTGTTATAGACCAATGTTAAAGAGTTATGTAGAAGATCCACCGTTGAAATTTTAATAGATAATAGGTAGATACATGTAGTTTACCGTGTTAAAATTTGAGAAGAAATGAACGGTCGGATTAGAAGTTATAAGCTCCCAAAGTGGGGTAGTTAAGCTGTTTTTCCAGCAATGAAATTTTGGCTAAGTATAGGAAATGTAAGTGTTGTAACCAACTTTGGGAATTTTTATAGAAATGATGGTTGAACAGTTTTGAGAACTTCTTGCTTCTAGGAGTAGATGGGATGTCATAGATGATCTAGTGAATTAGTTCAGAATTTTCATAAGTTGATTCAAATTTCTTATTTGAAGCCGAAGTTGGACCGCAATGACCTTTCGGAAAGTAGGAAAATGTGAAATTTGCTAGTTTGTAACCAACTCACCTTTAGGAGTTAGAATATGACATTATAGTCTCAATTAAGAGTTTAAGCATAAATTATGGGATTTTTGGAAGTTTCGGGACAAGGGTAAAATAGTCATTTTACCATAAATTAGTACTGTAATCAATTTTGTTCTAATAGGATCTACTATCTTAGAAGTCTTAGACTTCTAATGATCTAGGAAGTGTGCTGACACACTTGCCTCCTTTGACAGGCCACTGAATTACTACAGTTACAGATCGATTTGCAAATTAGAGAGTCGAGATCTATTTCCGGTAAGTCCTTTGGGCTTACTTAACTAGTTGTCAGATATGAGTGTGAATGATGATAGTGGTGTGTGAATGATGTGTGCACTATTGTATTTCATAGTAATCATCGACCGACTTACATATATGGCCTAAGAGTAACGGGCGGTAGCATTCTGCTTAGTTAGCCCGAGGGCGCTGGGGTTCCCTTCTAGACTAGTCCATACTTGGTTTGCGGGGACGCCACCGGTGGAGATGTGTCAAACCATCACCAAGTGGATAAGGAACGAGGGCGAGAATCTTAAGATTTCTCGTCCTACAACTTTTAAAACCGGATAAAGTGAATCACATAAGTTATCAGATAATAATTGGATTGTGTGCCAGCATTTTGAGTGTTTATATTCTTCTTCAGTGTGTTTGTGCTATTTATCTTTCTACTTATATTTGATTAGTTAGCTAACTGTTTATCGTTGTTTAGACTTGCCACAAGTTAGAACAGATGTTGAGTGATCCGGATGGTAGTGGACAGTCGGGTGTCGTACTCCTTAGGATGGGGTGCAGATTCTTTTGTTGGTCTTTCAGTTATGACTGCACTTTTTCTCAATTTATGAGACTTTGTTATTTCCGGCTGTCAGTTTCTGGTCACATTCATTGTTTTGTTAAAACCTACCTTATGATTTATGAATTTCCTTATATGTGCCTTGTTGTAAGATCTAGTTAAGTTATGTCAAACTAAGGTCGGGATCCACTGTGAGGTCCTAACCAGTAGCTTCCCGAGTTCTAAAACTTGGGGTGTTACAAATAAAGGGTGAAAGTAAACCTGAAACATTTAGCCCAACTGGTGGTTTGCCGAATCCAAATGCGTCCGTCCACATTGGAAGCTTGAACCAAGGCTAATGACCTTCCTCTATCCCCCAAAGTGAGCAAAGGAGTCCTTCCATTCAATCTGCAATCATCGGGTATACTGGTAGAACCAAACCTGTCATTGTCCAAATCAAATGAAAGCACATCCCGATTTGGACCCATCCAACTTATGGCGTACATAAATCCCCCAATACAGACGGGATTGCTGGCTCCAACCTCGAAAAACTTATAGCCATAGATTGGAAACTCAAATATCTTCCAAGAATTAGTGTCGAGTGTAACACCCCAAATTCTCAGAACTCGGGGAGCTACTGGTTAGGACCTCACAATGGGTCTCGACCTTGGTTTAACAACAACTTTACTAGGATCTTACAACAAGGCACAAATGTAATTAAAACAATTTCAAAACATAAAATTTTATTTTATGAATGTGCACATGTTACAGCCTTACAAAACATATATATACGTAACATGCATGTCGTATGGAAGACTCCCCCGTCCCCATCTAATGAATACGTGGACCCGGCTGACCATCCGTTCCGGATATCTCTGCAACTGTCTATCTCTACAAATCTTTTCACGGATAAAACGTTAGCTAACAATCCAAATATAAGCAGAATAAGGATAGCACAAACGCAAACAAGGTAACATAAACACCCATCATGCTGGCACACAATTTGGTTATTATCTGATAGCTTAGGTGATTCACTTTATTCCGTTTTAAAGTTGTGGCACGAGAATCTTAAGAGTTCTCGCCTCCGTTCCTTATCCAACCGGTGTAGGTCTAGCTTACCTCCTCCGGTAGCATCACTACAAACCGAGTGTGGACTAGTCCCTAAAGAAACCCCCAGCGCCCTCAGGCTATTGAGCAGAATGCCACCGTCCGTTAATCTTAGGCCAAGGTATAGGTCGGTATATAACTATTACTACAATATAACTATAAATATCTCATTCACAGACCACTACCATTATCCATACTCATATCTAGAAGTCAGCTAAGTAAGCCCAAAGGACTTACCTAAATCAAAACTCGATTCCCGTTATCTCGACTCGGTCTGTAACCGTAGAAACGCAACTGCCTGTTATACAAGGCAAGTGGATCAATAAAGTTTCTCACTTTCTTAGAAGTTTTCAACTTCTAAGATATTCAATCGATCATAAAGAAATTACCAAAAATACCCTTATAAGGGTAATTGACCATTTTACCCCTAATCCCGAAACTCTAGAAAATTCTATAACAAAGTTCCAAACTATTCTTTGGAACTCAAAACCACACTCTTACTCTCAAAAGGAAGTTCTCTATAGAATTAGAAGAATTAAACACCTTCTTGACTTTCATAAAAAGTCGCTAAAGTCCAACTTTGGCTTAAGATATGAGGTTCGAAAAAAATGTGATAACACGATTTATGACTTAGGTTTAGGTAATCATTTAGATAGATTTGTCACTCATTCATGCATGGTTTAGCACTAGTTCACAACGTTTGCACTCAAATCACGTATTTTGTCGAGATAGACGTCTACACGGACTTGTGCATTGCTTTGTAGGTATTTTGGGAGATTTAAGAGCCTAATCGATACATCCGAGGATCATTCCTCGAGATTACACACTTCCGGACTCATTGGAATGCAAGCTAAGGGCTAAGGAGGACTCATGGAACCTTGCCAACACAAGCCATGCACCAAATCATGGCTTAACGAGCCTAGGAGGACTTCTGGAGCAAACCACGGTCTGGGACCAGACCACGGCCATGATTCTACCCGTGGATTTTGCCAGGTTTTCATGACAGCTGTGCCACGATCTCTTGGCCAGCTCTTGCAAAGTTGTAGTATAAAAGTGGTCCTGCATTGGCTGAGAGAATCATCTTTGAGTAGCTCTCCATTATCCACTATCATCGAATCAAAATATACTCTCAACAAGAAGATTCTTTGGAGGAGAAGGTAGAAGAAGGCTACCATTGGAGAAGAGCTTCATTGGAGAAGAAGAAGAACACACCATTGATAGATTTTGATAGCTTTGTAGTGAAGAACTTCGGAATCGATTTCTAGAGTTGTATGAACCATTTAAACCTTCTTTAAGAAGGGTTGTGAGTCATTCTAATTCCATTTTTTCAGCTTGGTTTTGTTTACTTCACTTGTTCATCTCTTTCTCTTCATTATCTTGCAAATGGAAGCCATAATTTTATGCTTGATGATTTTGATTACTATGATGAATGTTGTAGGCTAAATAGATGTGATTCTAGGGTAAGGAAAGGATGGTTATGGCTAGGACTATGATAGGATGGACTTAGTTTAGCCCTTGGATGACTCACTTGCTTGGACGTAGGCTCTGTTGAAGTCCACGGGTTGTTCTTGCCAAACCACGGCCGTGGACTTGGTAGAACACACCGTGATTCTCCCTGGTTCGATGGATCTAGCTTTAGATTGTTGGAATGTTGAAATCCTAGTGTTTGTTGAGTTAATCCTATCCTAGGGTAACCTAGTGTTAGCAACTAAGTGTTAGGAGAGACTTACCCGGTAATCCTTGCTCTTAGATCTCAAAGATGACAAACCCTAGGTAGTGGTGAGCCTCATAAGCTGCCATTGGACTAAGTGTGCTAGGATAGTTGCTTAGGACTAACCCTTTCGAGACCTACCCGGTAAGAATAGGTTAGATCTCTAGGTGACAATCCGGTTTGTGTAGAATTCCGTCCCTTAGGTTCTTAGAGACTTACCCGGTGATGAGACCTTAGGGATGGACTAGTGGACCATGAGACCTACCCGGTGATTGATCCCAATCTAGAAACACTTACTCCCAACATGTCATAGTAAATCCAAGGAATGATTAGATAGCTTGAGTCCTATGCCATAACCGGAACTTCCAACCCCTAGAATCCGCTTTTCTATCTTTGATCTATATCTCGTGTTTAGCTTGTTTGTTTGCGTTGATTTGTTAGCTTAGTTGATTATTATATTTCGCATGATTTGTGATCTTTGATTAATCACCCAAAGACCAACCAAAAACATTGAGATTTTCATTTCTTTATTTCTTTCTCTTTTCTTAACCTAGATCTTCACTAAACTTAATCATAAATCAAATCAATCTCACCTTAGTCTTTATATTCGACCTCGGAATACTATCCCTACTACAAACGTCCCGTACACTGCGGGTTCGCTATGAGTTAGGATAAATATAACGAGAATATAAATTTAAAACTCATTGCGTATCACATCCTGAGCGTAACAAAATGTAAAAATCCAAATAAAATATTTTAACATCCTATGAGGTGCGCTCTACTCACTAGGATAAAGAGATTCCGAAATGGATCAAAGGCTTATCCTACACAAAAATCCCAAGTTGACTACTCAACCCAAACCTCCCATACTTAGTCATATATCTACTCTTGAAACAAAAACTGTCCAACTACTCTCCTTTGGGACATCATAACTTTAGATCTGACCGTTGAATTGTTCCGAAACTTTAATATCGTAAACTAGTCATACCAACCTATAACATATCAAAAATTCAACGGTGGATGTTCATTCTAAGATAACAAAACTCCGTCTTAAAAACAGAAGATACAAACTGAAATAAAGAGGTGTGCAGAAGGTCTCTACTTCGAGCCTCTCGGCCAACATATTTTAGCAATCAAGCTACCCGATGGTCTCAAGTTCGATACTCAGTAGAAGCAAACCCAGGAACTTAACTAAACTTATGTACCACCTCTTTGTCCCAACATATACTCTTACACAGGTCCTCACTTAACCATATATATAACGTAAGGCCAAGAGAAATCACCAGGTCACTGCAGCCGGCTGGAAGATGGTCCAGTCGTTGTTGGTTCGTGTTAGAAGCGGCTAGGGCTCTCCTCTGTGTGTTGCACGACTGGTGACAAAGGTGTTGGTGATCCACTCCAATCATATGTATATGAGAAGAACTAGAGTAGGGATGATGGCTTACCAGAAGACTTGTCTGCTCAGTAGGTCCCTGAAGGGTTCGATATGGCCCTAGTGTCGAGTTCGATCGAGATGTGCAGAAGGTTTGAGGAGGATCTTTACTGCCGGATCTGGACGTCCGTAGATGGGACAACAGTGAGGTGGTATGGTCAGCGACGCCAAGGGGAAGGGATTCGATCCGGGTTTTCCAACTGTTGTGCATGGAACAGGGATGCTGATAACGAAGGAGGTTGCGCTTCTCGATAGGACCCGGGCGCAAGAGCAAGAATGAAGGTCTTCGGCTGGCTAAATTGACCGAAGGGGTGAGTCTTCGGTTCCTGTATCGGTGTAGCAAAGCAAGGTTGGAAGGTCGAAGAGGGAGAGTGAAGTTGGAGCCGTCGTTGCACCTGCTGGGAGATCGAAGATAGGAGAGACGTGCAAGCTGTCCTTCGTTGACTCTAGGTAAGGAGCATTGGAGTGGTTGCGCAAATCATGGCGTAATTTGTGCAGTAGAAACCGATGGGTTGAATGGAAGAGCACGGAATGTAACGGCTGGAAGGAGTGAGTCTGCAGGGTTCCTTTGGCTGAAGTGGTGCATGGGATGGGATGCTTCCTGGGTTGGCTGGGTAGAGGCAAGTACGTATTGGGCTGGTGTGGTAAGGTTGCAGAAATGAGGAAGTTTGTGGGCTGAAATAAAAGAGGAAGAGGTGGGCTGAAAGATTTGTTTTAGGGTCTTGTCAAAAGCTTGTCATGGCTTCGTCATGGCCTTGCCAAAACTCGTCGGGTGGCGACGTCATGGTCTTGTCATGATCTCGTCTAGGATATGAACTCATGGTTGCAATTAAGGGTTTAGGGTTTTTTTATGATTTTATGTGAGAAAAAGGTCTCACATAAAATGATAGAATTTGTGAAGAAACTGGAACTTAGGTGAAATAAAAAGGTCAATGGATCGGAATCCGGTTTGACTCGCAATTGATTGAAAGAAAAATTTTTCGGATATTACATCAGTACCCCTTAAAATAAGTTTTGGCCCAAAACTTAGAATAAGGGCATCTAATCAAAAGGCTTTCCCCAATAGGAGTATCTAACTCGGTTTCTCTCCATAGGAGTATCTAACTCAACTTTCTAACATGCAAGATCTACTCAAATATCATAGTCAAGTAGCACATGAAATCACAAAATCGAAAACAAAACTTAATCATGTAGGTCCCACAAAACAACATCCGAGTACTAACTCGTTGATACTGAAGTAGCGGCCACTCTCGCAAAGAACTTATGATAAATACACCTAATGCTCTCTTCCGTCTCCCATGTAGCCTCATCGGCTCCTCGTCTAGTCCATTGGATCCTCAATATCGGTATATCCTTAGATTGTAGATGTCTAGTACAACGCTCTAGTACGGCTACTAGTACTCCATAAAAATATGACCTTGCCCAACTACCAACTTCTAATAGTTGATGACAGGTCCCGGATCCAGTATGTATTCCCTTAATTGTTACTCGTGAACACTATGTGTACACCTTCTAGTATGGGTAGGAGTGATGGTCGATAAATAACTTCCCCATCCCCCTTAAGATTTCAACGGTTACTATTCTAAACTCAATTCCGGCTCTTTTGATGAATTTACCAAAATAGATATAGAATTTTATTCTTTCCGCTGCATCCACTCAATCCTGCCCTTTTCGGAAGATCCCGACTATCAATTCGGAAACAATTTCTTAGTCATCTACCGGCACTTTACTAAGTGCGTATGCCCTTTGTAATACAACTTGTTTGATCCGGTTTCCTTATTGTGACTCGGTCGGGTCTCTCATCCGTTACTGATTTATCACCTACTTCCTTTTGGGTCTTAAATTTGATATAACTCAAAAATAAAAATAAAAACCGTTAGTCCTTCTCTGTGTTTCATTGACGTCATCCAATTTTTTTATAGATCTTTAATATATTACTGACTCAACTCAAACTTCTTCCCCAGTTTCCAAGATCTTAAGTGGCATAGGACGTGTCCAAAATGGTGATACTAGACACAAGATGATCTCACATCACCGTCGTTTGGTCATATCCAATCAATAAATGTTAATACACCGTCAACATTGCACTCTTTTATCCATCACGGCTATCAGACCGATAATATTCCTCTGACTTGAAACACAACTCGGATTTGTTCCGATATAACATTACACGTAAACTCTCCCGAGATTATGCTTTCTCTATGCGCGATTACTCAGTTGCAAGTATACTCCTGCTACTTCTTTCCTTATATGTCTTCTGACTCAGTAGGGTGGTTACTCACCTTGAGTTTCCTAGAGTAAGCCCCACACAATACTTTTATTACGTCGTAAATTCTTCTCTTAATCCATCAAGCAAACTCACTCTAGAGTACTCCATTAGTAGAAGTCAAAACTACTTGTCTAGCAACATGTAACGAGGCCGTCGTTCTTCACTCGGATCCATAATAGGGTAACCCTCTTTTTCTGTAACCTCTAGATTCCTGTACAGTATTTCTAGTCCCTCCGCGTAGCCTATCTCCCGTTCTTTCTAAACAAATGCATCTCACCAACTATCATCATTTTAAACTCAACACGTCATTTTTTTTATATTCTCGAATTTCTTGTTCTGTGGTTTAGGACCCATCACGCTTCCGCTGTGCTACTTTGATAATTACGTCGTCACCCGTTAATCATAAGGACATTTTCCGTGATTCCAAAATGATTGACCCTAAAACTCTTCCTCTCAATTACACCATAAGTCCTATCCGGATGAAGTACCAAGTACCTTCCTTAATTGCCTTAAGGAACTAAGATAACGGTTGGAAGACGACCTCTTCCGTTTACTTTTGGAATTCTTCTAACACGGATCCAAACTCCCTGACTCAACCGGAGTTTGATCTTAACCATCCAGTAAGAAATCTCTAACACAATTCTCTTCATACCTTTCGTTAATCAAAGGAGGTGGTCACTACTTACTTGAGGAAATCCTCTAAGGCGTCGGTAAAGCTACTCCATAGATCAACAGTCCTAATTATCTCTTCCTAACGACACATAACTTGTCAGTACCAAACAACACTTGCACGTCCTCGGTTGACGTCGTTCAGTCTATAATGGACTTATCTAAATTTTCCGGATTACTTTTCTCATACCTCTTTTGCCGTGGAATTTCCTGGTGAGCACTACTTACTCTAGTTCATTCCTTTATACTCCTTTAGATCGTTCTACATTACAAACTTCCAGTTCTTCCGTGAGCTAACTCCATTTCTCGAGTCCAACTGTGTCGTCCATCTGACATCAATGGTCATTTCTAGGTCTTCCACTATAGCTTGTAAGCAAGTTTACACTACTCTCATGACCTTAACTTTCATCCACTTGCGGTTTATCTAGTATGGAATGCTACGCATCCTCTGTCTGGATTGACATAGAACCTTAACAAATTATATACTTCTTACTCCACCAGTTCTTCTTTTACAATCCATCTCTACTGGTTGTGATATGTACTCTTTTCCTAGCCAGTAGGTAGTAAATCACTCACACAATTCCCTTGCTCTCAAATGACATAAGAGGGTTATTCATGGCCGTCTAGTTCTTCTTCTTAAGTTCTTAATTAGAGTTACTGGCTCGAACTCACTCCATGTTGCTAGTAAGGGTAGCACTTGTATCGATTTAGCTTCCCATTTGTCGTCGTTGATCTCTTGAAGGGTCCCCCATATGTCTATAAAATTCTTCCATAATTCTATAGTTATTCTCCTTATCTGCCAACCGGTTACCACTAGTTGACATGTACGTGTTATGTCTCAGTTATTACCAACTAGTCCGTAGTTGACCTTTTATAAGATCACGGACTTATTGTTCTTCTATCTCTTTTTAAGTTTGATATACTTGGTGAAAATCTATCTGATAACACGATTTATGACTTAGTTTTAGGTAATCATTTAGATAGATTTCTCACTCATTCATGCATGGTTTAGCATTAGTTCACGACGTTTTGCACTGAATTCATGTATTTTGTCGAGATAGACGTCTACACGGACTTGTGCGTGTTTTATAGGTATTTTGGGAGATTTAGGAGCTTAATTGATGCATTCGAGAATCAATCCTCGAGATAACGCACCTCCGAGCTCATTAGGACGCAAACTAGAGGCTAAGGAAGACTCATGGAGCCTTGCCAACACAAGCCATGCACCAAATCACAGCTTAATGATCCAAGGCGAAGTTTCTGGAGCAAACCACGGTTCACTGGCACATTCCACGGCCGTGATTCTACCCGTGGATTTTGCCAGATTCTTGTGACAGCTGTGCCACGATTCTCATGGTCAGCTCATGCAAAATTTGTTATAAAAGTGGTCCTTCATTGGCTGAGAAAAGCATCTTGGAGCAGCTCTCCATTATCCACTATCATCCAATCAAAATATTCTCCCAACAAGAAGATTCTTTGGGAAGAAGGAGGTAGAAGGAAGCTACCATTGGAGAAGAGCCTTGTGGGAGGAGGAGAAGACACACCATTGATAGACTTAGAGAGCTTTGTAGTGAAGAATTTCGGATTCAATTTCTAGAGTTGTATGAACCATTGGAACCTTCTTTAAGAAGGGTTGTGAGTTATTCAAATTCCATTTTCAGCTTGGTTTTGTTTTAGTTCACTTGTTCATCTCTTTCTCTTCATTATCTTGCAAATGGATGCCATGATTTTATGTTTGATTGTTTCGATTTCTATTATGAATGTTTTAGGCTAAATAGATGTGGTTCTAGGGTAAGGAAAGGACGGTTATGGCTAGGGCTATGATAGGATGGACTTAGATTTACCTTTGGATGACTTGTGTGCATGAACGTAGCTGCTGTTAGGAATCACGGGTAGTTCTTGCCAAACCACGGCCGTGGAAAGGTAGAACAAACCGTGATCTTACCTGATTCGATGGATCTAGCCTTAGATTGTTAGAATGTTGAAATCCTAAGTGTTTGTTGAGTTAAATCTATCCTAGGGTGACCCAGTGTTAGCAACTAAGTGTTAGGAGAGACTTATCCGGTAATCATTGCTCTTAGATCTTAAGATAACAAACCCTAGGTAGTGGTGAGCCTCATAAACCGCCATTGGATTAAGTGTGCTAGGATGGTTGTTTAGAACTAACCCTTCCGAGACTTACCCGGTAAGGATAGGTTAGATCTCTAGGTAACAATCCGGTTTGTGTAGAATTTCTATCCTTAGGTTCTTAGAGACTTACCCGGTAATGAGACCTTAGGAATGGACTAGTGGACCATGAGACCTACCCGGTAATTGATCCCAATCTAGAAACACTTAACCCCAACATATCATAGTTAATCCAAGGAAAGAATAGATAGCTTGAGTCTTATGCCATAACCGGAACTTCCAACCCCTAGAACCCGCTTTTCTATCTTTGATCTATATCTCGTTTTATCTTGTTTAGTTTATTTGATTGTGTTGACTTGTTAGCATAGTTGATTTGTTTATTTTGCATGATTAGTGATCTTCGATTGATCACCTAAAACCAACCAAAAACATTGTGTTTTCTATTTCTTTATTTCTTCCTCTTTTCTTAACCTAGATCTTCACTAGACTTAATCATAAATTGAATCAATCTCACCTTAGTCTTTGTGTTCGACCTCGGAATACTATCCCTACTACAAACGTCCCGTACACTGCGGGTTCGCTAGGAGTTAGGATAAATATAACGAGAATATAAATTTAAAGCTTATTGCGTGCACACATCACACGATCTTAGCGTAACAAGTTTTTGGCGCCGTTGCCGGGGACTAGGTCTAGATTGAGTCTATTTTGTGATTGTTTATTAGTGTAGATCTTTCTTGTTGCTTTTGATCTCTTTTTGGTTTGTGTCTTTGCTTTTCAGGACATCTCTTACTCTTTAGGTGTATGCGAAGATCTCGTGGGAAGGATTTAGCTCCATTCGATCCCGAACCGGAGAAAACCCTTAGATCTAGATCCAAGAGCATTAAAAAGGGAAAGGAGATGGCCGGAAGAGATCTCCAAGCCGAGTTGGATGAGGCTTTAGAGCAAATTAGGATAAGGGATGAAGCTTTGGAGAATGAGAGGAGACTTGCCAATGAGAGGCAAGAGGCAACTAGGAGGGAGATTGAGGAGATTAGGCAAGCTCTTGTGCAAAGAGAGCTTAACCGTCAACAACCTCCTCCACCTCCACCACAACCGCAGCCGGCGGTAAACATTAGGGTTGTGCCCATTGCTATGGAAGAGCCACAAACGTTGGGGAAAAGAATGGATCCGGCGCAAAGAGCACACCGTCCGGGTGTGAACTTAGGAGATCCCGCAGCCCATGATTACGAACTCCGCCCTCAAGTTCTACAAATGATCCGGCATGATCAATTTGGAGGGATGGAAGGAGAGTCTCCTCATCAACACTTGATGAATTATGAGATCTTGATGGAGACTCTTAGACCGCCAAGATTGGAGAGCAACAACCATAAGCTTAGGACTTTCTCCTTCTCTCTTAAGGATAAAGCCTTGGCTTGGTATCAATCTATTCCACAAGGGCGAGTTGGTACTTGGGAGGAGATGACAACCGAGTTTTTGACTAAGTTCTTCCCACCTTCCAAGACTACCGAGTTAAGAGAGAAGATCAATGCCTTCGTGATGAAGGATAGAGAGAGCTTGTTCAAGTCTTGGGAGAGGTTCAAAGATCTTCTCCTAGATTGTCCACACCATGGCATACCGAAAATTGAGCTATTGGAGATCTACTTCAAAGGACTTGATGAAGATAGCCAATTCAAGCTCCAATCTCTTTCCGGTGGGACTTTCATGGAGAAGCACGTAGATGAAGCTTGGGAGTTTGTGGAGAAGCAAGCTCTAGTGATTGAGAAATACTCCCATAGGAAGAGTGAAGGGAGAAAGGCGGGAGCATATGAGGTGAGTGAGGTCACCATGAACAATTTCAAGCTTGACGCCATCAACAATGAATTGAAGTCCTTGAGGGAGTTGTGTGCTACAACTTTGAAGAATCAAGCAACTCTTTGAGTGCTTCCACAAGCCAATTTATCTTCCAAGGAGGAGGATGTGAATTACATGGGAAGGGGCAACTACAACAACAACTACCAAGGCCCAAGGAATTTCAGCAACAACCGGCAATTCAACAATTACCGGCCCAACCACAACCATCCCGGATTCTCTTACTCTAACCCGGATGGAGCCTTGAACCCTCCCGCTTCCACGAGCACAACTCCACCACCAAGAGCTTCACAAGAACCTCCACCCGGATTTACTCAACCTCCAAAAGATAGGACCGAATTGATGTTTGAGCAATTGCTTGGAAGGTTGAGTGGTCTTGAGAGCACCGTGACTTCAATTTCTAAAGCTCAAAAAGTGTTGGAAGCACAAGTGTTCCAAAAAAGCGGGTGAAGCCCATAGAGATCCGGGAAAGCTTCCCGGAAGAACCGAAGACAACCCAAGAGGCCAAGTGTTGGCTATCACAACGAGGAGTGGGTTGAGTATGAAAGATCCTTTGCCCAAGGACAATGCTAAAGGGAAACAAGTGGTGATAGAGGAAAAGACTTTGCAAGGAGATGGAGGCAAGAGCAAGGATGTAGAGCCAACCTATGTGGCACCGCCTCCATACAAGCCACCACTACCGTTCCCACAATCACGAGCAAGAGCTCGTTTGGACAATCACTTTGGTAAGTTCCTTGAACTAATGTCTAAATTGCATATTAACATTCCGTTCATGGATGCTATTTTAGGAATGCCGGCATATGGCAAGTTCTTGAAAGAGATACTCTCCAACAAAAGGAAGTTGGAGGAGTATGGGGAGATAAGAATGACCAAGAGATCCTCGGAATTGATCCAAACAATGAAGGAGGAGATGCCTCCCAAGCTAAGGGATCCGGGTTCCTTTTGTGTCCCAATTGGAGTGGGAGATGTGAAGTATGAAGCCCTTTGTGATCTTGGGGCAAGTGTAAGCATCATACCGCTTGCACTTTGCAACAAGGTTGGGCTAGGAGAGCCAAAACCGGTCAAGATGACCCTATATATGACGGACCGTTCTATCACTCATCCGGTTGGGATCTTCGAAGACATCCCGGTGCAACTAGGAGGATTCTATGTGCCAATTGATTTCGTTGTCTTGGATATTCCGGCGGACTACCCGGTTCCCATCATCTTGGGGAGGCCTTTCCTAGCCACCTCCGGATGCCTAGTGGATTGCAAGAATGGAACTCTCTCCTTCAACATTGGAGAAGAGAACATCAAGTTCAAATTGTCTACAATGATGAAAGGGCCAACCCTTGATGAGGATATCTTCAACATAGTCGAGCAAGAAGAATCTAGAGAAGTTGTGAGCTCGATCTTGATCAAGGATCCCTTGGAGAAGGTTCTTACCTTAAGTATTATGGAAGAAGATGTTGAGGAGGATTGCAATGAGGAAATCAAGGCCTTAGAAGCATTAGAAGAGGAGACAAGTGCTCAAGATGAAGGCTACGAAGAGGTGTTGAACAGCTGCAAGAACCACGGTCGTGGAATGTGTTCCACGGCCGTCAAACTCTCTGTAAAGCCACAGAAAACAAGCCAGGCAAGGTTCACGGCCGTGGAACTTGGGCAGACCGTGGAGTTGGCCGTGGTTTCCCCTGGATCAGCCCTTGATGACGATCAAGCTTCTAGGAGTCTTGGAGGGTCTTCATTTGCTTTGGATTCATCTCATACAACATTGTGTGGATCGTCTCCAATCGATAAAGGTCCTCCTAAACTTGAACTCAAACCCCTTCCCTCTCATTTAAAGTATGCTTTCCTTGGTGTTGATTCTACATATCCGGTGATTGTGAATGCATGCTTGAGTGATGATGAACTTGCTAAGTTGTTGCATGAGCTAAGATTGCATAGGAAAGCCATTGGCTATACTATTGATGATTTGGTTGGCATTAAGCCTTCTTTGTGCATGCATAAGATAATGATGGAAGATAACCACAAACCCTCTATTGAACATCAAAGAAGATTGAATCCTATAATGAAAGAGGTAGTCAAAAAGGAAATCATTAAGTTGCTAGATGCGGGAATTATCTATCCTATTTCGGATAGTAAGTGGGTTAGTCCCGTTCATGTAGTACCTAAGAAGGGTGGGATGACCGTAGTGACTAATGAGAACAATGAACTAATCCCGACTAGGACGGTTACGGGGTGGAGGATGTGCATTAATTATAGGAAATTGAACATGGCCTCTAGGAAAGATCACTTCCCTCTCCCCTTCATTGACCAAATGCTAGAAAGGTTAGCTCAACACTCTCATTTTTGCTATCTAGATGGCTATAGTGGATTCTTCCAAATCCCTATCCACCCCGATGACCAAGAGAAAACAACCTTTACATGTCCATGGGGTACTTTTGCATATAGGAGAATGCCATTTGGGTTGTGTAATGCACCCGCCACCTTCCAAAGGTGTATGATGGCTATCTTTTCGGAATACATAGAAAATATCATGGAAGTGTTTATGGATGATTTCTCTGTTTATGGTTCTTCCTTTAATAATTTCTTGGCTAACTTGTCATTAGTATTGCAAAGATGTGAGGAGACAAATCTTGTCTTAAATTGGGAAAAATGCCACTTCATGGTAAGTGAAGGTATTGTGTTAGGACACTTGGTGTCTAACCGTGGCATTGAGGTCGATAGGGCAAAAATTGAAACGATAGAGAAGTTGCCATCACCTACCTCGGTGAAAGGGGTAAGGAGTTTCTTAGGGCATGCCGGTTTTTACCGGAGGTTTATTCAAGACTTCTCTAAAATTTCTAAGCCTCTCACTAACCTACTAATGAAGGATGTTGATTTTGTCTTTTCCAAAGATTGTCTTGAGGCTTTTTGTAGGTTGAAGAACGCTTTGATCTCCGCACCTATCATGCAACCTCCGGATTGGAGTTTACCATTTGAGATCATGTGCGATGCAAGCGATGTAGCCGTTGGGGCTGTTTTGGGGCAAAGGAAAGATGGGCGCACTCATGCCATTTATTATGCTAACAAGACGCTAGATGATGCCCAACTCAATTATGCTACCACCGAGAAGGAGTTGCTCGCGGTTGTGTATGCATTTGAGAAGTTCTGCTCATACCTTGTTGGAGCGAAGGTCATAGTGTATACGGATCATGCTGCGATCCGTTATCTACTTACGAAGAAGGATGCCAAGCCTAGGTTGATTCGATGGATCCTTCTTCTACAAGAATTTGATTTGGAAATCCGGGACAAGAAGGGATCCGAGAACTCGGTGGCGGATCACCTTAGTAGACTCCCACCATTGGAGCTTGAAAGAGATGACATCCCAATTGATGACTCATTCCGAGATGAGCAATTGCAAATGGTGGAGGAATGCATGTTCCAAGTGTCTAGAGGAAATGAGCCATGGTATGCCGACATTGTGAACTACTTAGTGTGTGAGGAAGTGCCTCCCGGATTGACATATGCACAAAGAAAGAAGTTCTTCAACGATGTGAGGCACTACTATTGGAGTGAACCACTTCTATTCAAGAGAGGGCCGGATGGAATGTTTAGAAGATGCATACCGGAAGATGAAGTGGAGAGTGTGATCCGGCATTGTCACTCCTTACCATGTGGAGGCCATGCTAGCTCACACAAAACGTGTGCAAAGGTATTGCAATCCGGTTTTTATTGGCCTAACTTGTTTAGAGATGTGCAAGGTTTTGTAGTGGCATGTGATGCTTGCCAAAGGACGGGCAACATCTCAAGGAGGAATGAAATGCCCTGGAACAACATCCAAGAAGTCGAAATATTTGATGTGTGGGGTGTGGACTTCATGGGACCATTCCCTTCTTCATGTGGCAATCTCTACATCCTATTGGCGGTGAACTATGTGTCGAGATGGGTGGAGGCAATCGCCTCTCCTACAAATGATGCCAAAGTGGTGGTGCGGTTCTTCAACCGAGTGATCTTCCCTAGGTTTGGTACACCAAGGGTGATCATTAGTGATGGAGGGAAGCACTTCACAAATAGGAACTTTGGAGCGCTTTTGGCTAAGTATGGGGTGACTCATAAGGTGGCGACACCTTACCATCCCCAAACTAGTGGCCAAGTGGAGATCTCCAACCGAGAGATCAAGGCCATTCTTGAGAAGACGGTCTCGAGGACGAGAAAAGATTGGGCTATGAGGCTCAATGATGCCTTATGGGCATATAGAACCGCCTTCAAGACACCGATTGGCACCACTCCTTACAAGTTGGTCTATGGCAAGTCTTGCCACCTTTCGGTAGAGATGGAGCATAGAGCTTATTGGGCCATTAAGTGGCTAAATTTTGATCTCAAAGAAGCGGGAGAAAAGAGATTGCTTGAATTGAATGCCCTCGAGGAGATCCGGTTGGATGCTTATGAGAACGCCCGGATTTACAAGGAGAGAACCAAAAGATGGCATGACAAGAGGATCATCCCCAAGGAGTTAAGTGAAGGAGATCTTGTCCTTCTCTTCAACTCAAGGCTAAGGCTCTTTCCCGAAAAGCTCAAATCAAGATGGACCGGGCCATATGTGGTGAAGAAGATCTTTCCCCATGGAGCTATTGAAATTGGAGGGGATCATTGTGAAAACTTTAAGGTGAATGGGCACCGGTTGAAGAAGTATATCCCGGGAACTCCGGTGGATATGATTGCCCTACTTTACCTTGAGTAGACGCCCCCGAGTATGGTCAAGCTAATGACCTTAAAGAAGCGCTTGGTGGGAGGCAACCCATTGGTAACGTTTTTCCTTTCTTGTTTTGCTTTTGTTTTAGATTTTTCTATCTTTGTGTGTGTCTCGTGTGCTTAGTGTATGTGCTAGAACATTAGTGGCATTGGAAGCCTCGCTTGACATAGGAATGATGATGATGAACCCCTCATCAATTATGGGTGGAGCGGACGCGGAACTTGGACGGCTAGCGGTGCCTAGCGCGGGTCCCGACGCCTTGATAAACACTTAGAGCTCTCTACCATGGTTGATAGGATCATCCAACATCGATTCACTTGAGAAATCCCAAATACCATAGAAAACCACTTTTACATTGTGAGAACCTTCTTTCACTCTTCTTACTCCATTTACACATTGGGGACAATGTGTTTCTAAGTATGGGGTGGGGTTTGCATGATCCCTTGCATGATGAGCATCTAGGATAGTTTAAAATCTTCACACGTCTTGCATTGTATATACTCATTTCGAAAATCCCATAAAAATTCAGAAAATTTAAAATTTTTTGTGCTTTCTAGGCTTGGATATGACCCTAATGATGAATCTTGTCTTGTGGATTGGCTATGGATGGCCTCATGTGTTAAATTAATGAATGCATATGTGGACATGAAGTACTTCTCTTGAATTCTATGAATGATTTGTAATCATGATGTTTGCCTAGAATGGATTGAGTATCGAAAATCGAAATTACATGATAGTTCTTGCATACCATCTAGGAATGAATGAGGCAATTCATCTTCTCTACTTCTTATCTTGATCATAATTGTTTAAGCACCTCAATTGAGATAAATTTGACCTCCTTTAACCCATCCGGGAATAGGAGCATGTTAGTGTGTTGATATGTGTGAAAAGCAAGGTGTGTAATGAAGGTGTTGATGAAAGAATGTCATGAATAAATGCTGAATTTGTTGAGAAAAGTGTAGCCAAAAATATAGGTTTGGGGACGTTGGTTTAAATGACAAGTAACTCGGTACACTTCACATAATCGGGTGTTGGTGCCTTGCCAAAGTCAAATAAACCAATAGTCCTAACGAGCTTTGGTACGTGTGCCCGGTGTGGATGCACCTCGAAAAATAGAAAAAAGCCCGAGGATGGCTAATCACCAAGGTTTCGGCTTTTGTACACCAATGCCATTGTCTCAAAAATAAGTCAAAAAAAAAAGAAAAGAAAGAAAAGATAGAGGAAAATATACACTTGAGGGAAGTTTATCGAGGACAAGATTGTGGAGTTAGTTCCGTTCCCGGATTAGCATCACATAACCTAGAAAATCCCCACCTAGTCACTACATTTCTTGGCCTTTTATTTCACAAGACCTTATGACCTATTTGCATGTTTGTAAGACTTAGTGATTTAGATTGGATGTACTCTTGATCTTCTTGACTTCTTCATCTTTACATTTCATGCATACTTTCGAGTTAAGTGCAATTGTCTTTCCATGCTTTCACTTGTTTGATGCATGAATGTTTACCCTTTGCCATGAAACATGACTATGAAGGTGATCCAATAGTAGAAGCACAAACCCAAAAAGATTTTGCCATTTTTTCTGCATACATAAATCACGTTATCTCGTAGTCTATAGTCGAGAATTTGCTCGGGGACAAGCAAACCTTAAGTATGGGGTATTTTGATAACACGATTTATGACTTAGTTTTAGGTAATCATTTAGATAGATTTCTCACTCATTCATGCATGGTTTAGCATTAGTTCACGACGTTTTGCACTGAATTCATGTATTTTGTCGAGATAGACGTCTACACGGACTTGTGCGTGTTTTATAGGTATTTTGGGAGATTTAGGAGCTTAATTGATGCATTCGAGAATCAATCCTCGAGATAACGCACCTCCGAGCTCATTAGGACGCAAACTAGAGGCTAAGGAAGACTCATAGAGCCTTGCCAACACAAGCCATGCACCAAATCACAGCTTAATGATCCAAGGCGAAGTTTCTGGAGCAAACCACGGTTCACTGGCACATTCCACGGCCATGATTCTACCCGTGGATTTTGCCAGATTCTTGTGACAGCTGTGCCACGATTCTCATGGCCAGCTCATGCAAAATTTGTTATAAAAGTGGTCCTTCATTGGCTGAGAAAAGCATCTTGGAGCAGCTCTCCATTATCCACTATCATCCAATCAAAATATTCTCTCAACAAGAAGATTCTTTGGGAAGAAGGAGGTAGAAGGAAGCTACCATTGGAGAAGAGCCTTGTGGGAGGAGGAGAAGACACACCATTGATAGACTTAGAGAGCTTTGTAGTGAAGAATTTCGGATTCAATTTCTAGAGTTGTATGAACCATTGGAACCTTCTTTAAGAAGGGTTGTGAGTTATTCAAATTCCATTTTCAGCTTGGTTTTGTTTTAGTTCACTTGTTCATCTCTTTCTCTTCATTATCTTGCAAATGGATGCCATGATTTTATGTTTGATTGTTTCAATTTCTATTATGAATGTTTTAGGCTAAATAGATGTGGTTCTAGGGTAAGGAAAGGACGGTTATGGCTAGGGCTATGATAGGATGGACTTAGATTTACCTTTGGATGACTTGTGTGCATGAACGTAGCTACTGTTAGGAATCACGGGTAGTTCTTGCCAAACCACGGCCGTGGAAAGGTAGAACAAACCGTGATCTTACCTGATTCGATGGATCTAGCCTTAGATTGTTAGAATGTTGAAATCCTAAGTGTTTGTTGAGTTAAATCTATCCTAGGGTGACCCAGTGTTAGCAACTAAGTGTTAGGAGAGACTTATCCGGTAATCCTTGCTCTTAGATCTTAAGATAACAAACCCTAGGTAGTGGTGAGCCTCATAAACCGCCATTGGATTAAGTGTGCTAGGATGGTTGTTTAGAACTAACCCTTCCGAGACTTACCCGGTAATGAGACCTTAGGAATGGACTAGTGGACCATGAGACCTACCCGGTAATTGATTCCAATCTAGAAACACTTAACCCCAACATATCATAGTTAATCCAAGGAAAGAATAGATAGCTTGAGTCTTATGCCATAACCGGAACTTCCAACCCCTAGAACCCGCTTTTCTATCTTTGATCTATATCTCGTTTTATCTTGTTTAGTTTATTTGATTGTGTTGACTTGTTAGCATAGTTAATTTGTTTATTTTGCATGATTAGTGATCTTCGATTGATCACCTAAAACCAACCAAAAACATTGTGTTTTCTATTTCTTTATTTCTTCCTCTTTTCTTAACCTAGATCTTCACTAGACTTAATCATAAATTGAATCAATCTCACCTTAGTCTTTGTGTTCGACCTCGGAATACTATCCCTACTACAAAAGTCCCGTACACTGCGGGTTCGCTAGGAGTTAGGATAAATATAACGAGAATATAAATTTAAAGCTTATTGCGTGCACAAATCACACGATCTTAGCGTAACACTATCTCCTCCGGTTTCTTTGTTAATACACCTTTAGCTCCTTCCAAGTCTGCACTTCTCTTGTTCTCTTATGGATCACTATACTCTTCTGAGTCTAGTCCTAGCATTCAGCTGTCGTCAAGGGGTTTATCAAGGCTTCCACAATAACTCGTAAGTGTGTCTTCACGATTGTTACTACTTTGTTCATCGTTTGCTTGTAGTTCTCTGATATGACCGTCAATGTTGGTAACTTAAACCTTTTGGTGAATGAGAAGTTATTGTGGACTCTCTCTAGTCCACCCAAAATCACTTTTCCATATTCTTCCCCTTGATTGGTGTTCTTTGGATCCTGCTACCTTTATAGAAATTTGTTGTCTCAGTTTTAGACTTCTCGTTTTTTTTTTGATACTTATGTCGTAGTTTCATTCCATATTCTCGTATCCTTGAAGGACTCCACATGGTTACAGAATTTATTTCTCGCCATTAAACTCACTCTCTATCTTTGTACTCTTTAATTTCTCACAACTGGGTCAATACCCTATCTCCTTTGTACTCTCATGTCCATGCTTGCATATGGCGGCATCCGCCTTGATTGTAACGTCCTTTACTCCGAAATTCTTGGTGGTACTCCATTCTAAATGATTCTTTTCCCCTTATTGTTATCTCTAATCCGATCTCTTGTCGTCTCTTGCATGGTTCTTCTAATTTATCTCTCGGCTTTATACGACCAAGTCCCTTGCATGACTTCCTATTCCTTCTGTCTGAGCTGACTCGAAAATTTCTTTCTCATCGGGTTGTACTTATGGTGAAAATTATTTCAACATCTTTACTTCTTTGCCCACCCGTTCTTCGGATGATTTACAGGGTCACCACGACGTCCGCCAGAGGATAATACTCAATCCTAGGTCTGAAACCATTATCGCGTGTTGAACTCTTCAAGTCCAAAACTGATTTATCATGAGGCGATAATTGCTTTATGATATCACCACTAAAGGAGATAAGGTATCCTTTAGGATACTAACATGCTACCCATACACCTATATATAATCTTACACTAAAACATATCGATATAAGTCTATATACTAACTCGCCTATCATTCCAAGTTGCAGAGATCCACGAAGAACGATGGTGGTCCGACGTACTACTAACCCAACAACCCGACTATGTATGTGTGTAAAAATGGAAATCCGTTTTGAAAGTCTTAGACCCCTTTCGGGTTCTAGTTATTTTATACATTCGGTCTTTTAGGAGATTTCAAGTGCCATTGTTGACAACCTAGAGCTCTGATACCATGTTGTAGCACCCCAAATTCTCAAAACTCGGGGAGCTACTGTTTAGAACCTCACAATGGGTCCCGACCTTGGTTTAACAACAACTTTACTAGGATCTTACAACAAGGCACAAATGTAATTAAAACAATTTCAAAACATAAAATTTTATTTTATGAATGTGCACATGTTACAGCCTTACAAAACATATATATATATATATATATATATATATATATATATATATATATATATATATATATATATATATATATACGTAACATGCATGTCGTATGGAAAACTCCCCCATCCCCATCTAATGAATACGTGGACCCGGATGACCATCCGTTCCGGATCTCTCTACAACTGTCTATCTCTACAAATCTAAAACACGCATAAACCGTTAGCTAACAATCCAAATATAAGCAGAATAAGGATAGCACAAACACAAACAAGGTAACATAAACACCCATCATGTTGGAACACAATTTGGTTATTATCTGATAGCTTAGGTGATTCACTTTATTCCGTTTCAAAGTTGTGGCACGAGAATCTTAAGAGTTCTCGCCTCCGTTCCTTATCCAACCGGTGTAGGTCTAGCTTACCTCCTCCGGTAGCATCACTACAAACCGAGTGTGGACTAGTCCCTAAAGAAACCCCTAGCGCCCTCAGGCTATTGAGTAGAATGCCACCGTCCGTTACTCTTAGGCCAAGGTATAGGTCGGTATATAATTATTACTACAATATAACTATAAATATCTCATTCACAGATCACTACCATTATTCATACTCATATCTAGAAGTCAGCTAAGTAAGCCCAAAGGACTTACCTAAATCGAAACTCGATTCCCGTTATCTCGACTCGGTCTGTAACCGTAGAAACGCAACTGCCTGTTATACAAGGCAAGTGGATCAATAAAGTTTCTCACTTTCTTAGAAGTTTTCAACTTCTAAGATAGTCAATCGATCATAAAGAAATTACCAAAAATACCCTTATAAGGGTAATTGACCATTTTACCCCTAATCCCGAAACTCTAGAAAATTCTATAACAAAGTTCCAAACTATTCTTTGGAACTCAAAACCACACTTTTACTCTCAAAAGGAAGTTCTCTATAGAATTAGAAGAATTAAACACCTTCTTGACTTTCATAAAAAGTCGCTAAAGTCCAACTTTGACTTAAGATATGAGGTTCGAAAAAAATGTAAAAATCCAAATAAAATATTTTAACATCCTATGAGGTGCGCTCTACTCACTAGGATAAAGAGATTCCTAAATGGATCAAAGGCTTATCCTACACAAAAATCCCAAGTTGACTACTCAACCCAAACCTCCCATACTTAGCCATATATCTACTCTTGAAACAAAAACTGTCCAACTACTCTCCTTTGGGACATCAAAACTTTAGATCTGACCGTTGAATTGTTCCGAAACTTTAATATCGTAAACTAGTCATATCAACCTATAACATATCAAAAATTCAACGGTGGATGTTCATTCTAAGATAACAAAACTCCGTCTTAAAAACATAAGATACAAACTGAAATAAAGAGGTGTGCAGGAGGTCTCTACTTCGAGCCTCTCGGCCAACATATTTTAGCAATCAAGCTACCCGATGGTCTCAAGTTCGATACTCAGCAGAAGCAAACCCAGGAACTTAACTAAACTTATGTACCACCTCTTTGTCCCAACATATACTCTTACACAGGTCCTCACTTAACCATATATATAACGTAAGGCCAAGAGAAATCACCAGGTTACTGCAGCCGGCTGGAAGATGGTCCAGTCGTTGTTGGTTCATGTTAGAAGCGGCTAGGGCTCTCCTCTGTGTGTTGCACGGCTGGTGACAAAGGTGTTGGTGACCCACTCCAATCATATGTATGTGAGAAGAACTAGAGCAGGGATGATGGCTTACCAGAAGACTTGTCTGCTCAGTAGGTCGCTAAAGGGTTCGATATGGCCCTAGTGTCGAGTTCGATCGAGATGTGCATAAGGTTTGAGGAGGATCTTTACTGCCGGATCTGGACGTCCGTAGATGGGACAACAGTGAGGTGGTGTGGTCAGCGACGCCAAGGGGAAGGGATTCGATCTAGGTTTGCCAATTGTTGTGCGTGGAACAGGGATGCTGGTAATGAAGGAGGTTGCGCTTCTGGATAGGACCCGGGCGCAAGAGCAAGAATGAAGGTCTTCGGCTAGCTAAATTGACCGAAGGGGTGAGTCTTCGGTTCTTGTGTCGGTGTAGCGAAGCAAGGCTGAAAGGTCGAAGAGGGAGAGTGAAGTTGGCTGTAACACCCCAAGTTCTTGGAACTCGGGGAGCTACTGGTTAGGACCTCACAATGGGTCCCGACCTTGGTTTAACAACAACTTTACTAGGATCTTACAACAAGGCACAAATGTATTTAAAATAATTTCCAAAACATAATATTTTTATGATATGAATGTACACATGTGACAGCCTTACAAACATATATATATATATAACATGCATGCCGTATGGAAGACTCCCCCGTCCCCATCTAATGAGTACGTGGATCCGGCTGACCATCCGTTCCGGGTCACTCTGCAACTGTCTATCTCTACGAATCTACAACACGGATAAACCGTTAGTTAACAATCCAAAAATAAGCAGAATAAGGATAGCACAAACACAAACAAGGTAACATAAACAATCATCATGCTGACACACAAACCGGTTATTATCTAGTAGTTAAGTGATTCACCTTATTCCATTTTACAGTTGTGGCACGAGAATCTTAAGAGTTCTCGCCTCCGTTCCTTATCCAACTGGGTGTAGGTCTAGCTTACCTCCGCCGGTAGCATCACTACAAACCGAGTGTGGACTAGTCCCTAAAGAAACCCCCAGCGTCCTCAGGCTAACTCAGTAGAATGCCACCGCCCGTTACTCTTAGGCCAAAGTATAGGTCGGTAGATAATAATTACTAAAATATAACTATAAACATCTCATTCACACACCACTACCATTATTCATACTCATATCTAGAAGTCAGCTAAGTAAGCCCAAAGGACTTACCTGATACAAGTCTCGACTCTCTGTAAACACCACTCGATCTGTAACGGTAGCAACTCAGTTGCATGTCAAAGGGTTAAGTGCGTCAGCACATTTCCTAGGTAATTAGAAGTCCCAGACTTCTAATTTAGGAGATCTTAAAAGAACAAAATTTATTACAGTACTCATGTAAGGTAAAATGACGATTTTACCCTTGGTCCCGAAACACCCAAAAATCCTATAATTTAAGCTTAAACCCTTATTTGAGGCTAAGAAGCCTTATTCCAACTTTCAAGGATGAGTTTGGTTACAACTAGAGAAACTACACACTTTTCTATTTCCCGAAAAGTCACTAAGGTCCAACTTTGGCTTCAAATATGAAACTCGAATAAATTTATTAAAATTCCAAAATAATTTCTTAGGTCATCTATGATATGTAATCTATTCATAGGAGCAAGAATTTCTTAAAACTGTTCAACCATCACATCTACAAAATTCTCCAAAGTCGGTTCTAAAAACCAGAATTTTATACTTAGTCAATTTCAGTGTTCTTTCCCAAACAACTCAACTAGCCTACTTTGAGTTCCTATATATCCAGATCCGACCGTTGGATTGATCTCAACTTCTGGTATGTTGAACTATATATATCCTTCTATGTCATACTAAAAATTGAACGGTAGATTATCTCTCTAACGTATCGAAAAATATTCCCCAACTATTCAGTTTATATACACAAAACAAAATCTGAAAAATATGTGAGTACATGAGATCTTCAGTTCGATTCCCACCGCTAGCTATTCTGGCCCAACTCTTTATTCTCTCACATCCAAGGTTCGAAACCTACTGACATCCATTCTGCAAGGTTACCCTAAGGCTGCCTAACACACAACATAAGTTTTTTGGAACCAAGGCCCTCCTGCACTACGCTATACACAACATGACAACAATAACAGTACGCACAAAAGAGGCTTACCGACAAGGGATGGCACACCTAGTTCTTTGGTTGCTGGCCCGTAACTGAAGTGATGGTGTTCCGAATTCACAATAGAGGTCCTTGGTATGCTAAGCCGCTGAAAGAAAGCAGGGAGGGTCTTGGTGTTGAACGGCTATAAAAGGGACCTTCTGTAGGTATCCAGAACGAGGTCAGGCAAGTGGATCTAGGAAGCTACTGATGGTCCAAGAGTAGAGAGAGTGGACAGAACTTACCAACACTCAGCTGTTGCTCCGGAAGTGTCAATAGTTGGACGGTGAAGCTGCTTGTCAACTGCAATAGGGCTATGCAATCGAGGCTTCTACGATGGACGTTGCTGAGTGCAGAAAGCCAGGCTCCGGGGCAACCTGTAGGAGGTGCAGAAAACTACGTACAGCAGGTCTGATCCTTGATGAAGAGCCAAGAGTACTCCTCTGATGCGTGCTAGTCTGAAGGGAAGCCTCCCTTCGCTTGCTCGTGTCTCCATTGTTGGTGCAGGAAGGGTCGTAGAGAGATGTCCTCGTGCAGATGCATCACTAGGCTGCTGTTAACACTCATTGCTACTGCGCTTGACACTGGAGGAGGCTGCTGTCATCGGCTAGGGTTGCGGCAGTGTAAGAGTGAGGACAGACGGTCCAATCCGCCAGGCTGAGAAGGAGCCAATCTAGTTGGGAAGGAAGGATGATCAGGGTTGCTACACTTACCATTCTAGGCAGAATCTCAACTGCTGTATCCAGGCTTGTATCTAGACGTGAAGATGGGGAGGTGGAGGCTGCAAGGTAGCGTGATTTCAGGGACGTGAAGACGAGGTATCTCTTCAGCATCACGAGACGAGGTTGGCGTTACTCTGGACGGCAACAGTCTCTCACTAGTGGGCTGGTGCTTCAGTGTTGGGCTGGTCCAATCCGCCAGCAAAGGACAAGGTCAAGGGCTGGAGACGTGGGCTGAAACAAGAGGCAAAGTGGGCTGAGTTTTGTCAAGGCTTTGTCAAAACATGTCATGGCTTTGTCAAGCCCATGCATGGCTTTGTCATGATCTTGTCGTGGTCTCGTCATAACTCGTCATGGTCTCGTCTTGGTCTCGTCAAGAACATGTCGTAATATAAATTAAGGTTTGCTATAAAAATCTTATCATTTTATGTGAAGTGAGGTTACATAAAATGATAAAATTGTGAGATATTGTCTCTGTCTAGGTAGATATATAAGGATCAACGGATCGAAATCCGGTTTGCTACGGAAATAAACGGAATAAAAATTCCGGAAATTACATTGGCACCGTCGTTGCACCTGCTGGGAGATCGAAGATAGGAGAGACGTGCAAGCTGCCCTTCGCTGACTCTGGGTAGGGAGCATTGGAGTGGTTACGCAAATCATGGCGTAATTTGTGCAGTAGAAACTAATGGGTTGAATGGAAGAGCACGGAATGTAACGGCTGAAAGGAGTGAGTCAGTAGGGTTCCTTTGGCTGAAGTGGTGCATGGGTTGGGATGCTTCCTGGGCTGGCTGGGTAGAGGCAAGTACGTATTGGGCTGGTGTGGTAAGGTTGCAGAAATGAGGAAGTTTGTGGGCTTAAATAAAAGAGGAAGAGGTGGACTGAAAGATTTGTTTTAGGGTCTTATCAAAAGCTTGTCATGGCTTCGTCATGGCCTTGCCAAAACTCATCGGGTGGCGTCGTCATGGTCTTGTCGTGATCTCGTCTAGGATATGAACTCATGGTTGCAATTAAGGGTTTAGGATTTTTTTTTTTATCATTTTATGTGAGAAAAAGGTCTCACATAAAATGATGGAATTTGTGAAGAAACCGGAATTTAGGTGATATAAAAAGGTCAACAGATCGGAATCCGGTTTGACTCGGAATTGATTGAAAGAAAATTTTTCCGGATATTACACCGAGAGTGAAAACCGGGAAGAATTCCGAGCAATGGTTTGCGACTGTATGATCTATAATAACATACTTATAATCATTAATGGCCAAATTGAACCCAATACCAAAGTTCATAACAGTCTCCCCTTTCTGTATTTCAAGACACTTAGGAATCCGTCCGGCCTTTCGAATCCATTCATTCCTTAATATTACCTTACCTGTTTCACCAATAAGCATGATCAATCCATCAAACACGAAGAGAACTCTCAACCCAGGTTCTGAGTAGAAAGACCCCATGGTTGTCAAAGTTACCGCACCGAAGTACGTATTCTGGCTAGGAATTATAGATTCTTCCAAACTGATAACATAGGTAAGATTCGGCATCGTCATTGTTATGGCGGGTGAGATGCAAACGGGCAAATTTGAGATCGTCGATGCAGATTAGCCATGAATTAGATATGCATCGAAATCGAAGGAGCGGTTTGACTGATAATCTTGATAGTATTTTCGGTAACAGATCGTCCGGGAGATAGCGGCCGCAACTTTGCGCCCTCGTCATCTTCGACTTTAGGTCAAATTTATTTCAAATAACAAACCTAAAAGCAACCTAAATATCATGGGAAAGCAAGCACAAGCCTCTTATTATATCTTGTGTAAATATTATATTTTTGTTAAGATATTATATCTTGTGTAAATAATTATCATTCCACAAGGAAAAGCAAGCACAACCTAAATATGGAAGATAATGAATAAGGATTATTATTTTTGTTAAGATATTGTGTAAATATTATATCTTGACGTAGGAGAACCAGCGGAATATAAACATATCACAGTGAAGAACGATAAACCAACAGATACAATGAACAAAACAACTCTTACAACAAAAGAAAAATAGTGGAAAATTACTTAGTTTTTTTACTTTCAGTCTAGATTACGCGTGTTCTTAGTGTGACCATGTGTCACACTTGAACGTTAGGGTGGCAAGTCAAATGAATATTTTATGTTTGTTTACTATTTATCTTATATGTGTTCAGGAGTTTCTATGTTTGCTAATAAAATCTCAAAAATCAGGAAAACATATATTGTGGTGAATTTCAAACAATTCTATATTGTGTAGCCTTTGAGTCTCGTCAACTATGATTCCTATGGATCATCAATAATGAGAAATTCCAAATTGAAATAAAAATTAATGATTTGGTATCATATGTTAAACAAGAGTATGAAGGATCAAAAGGCTAATTCAAATAACCATGGTTATGATCGAATCAACAACGAGAAGCTCAAGGTGGTAAAATATGGAGGGGAACCATACAATACAACAATAAGAAAAGGTTATCCACTCCAGTGATTATAAAACTAAATGGTTATACTATCCCAACAGAGAGTGGTGTAGCGTATTAAATGAAATCGAATGAACTAGAAAGCAAAGCTATTCGTCACGTGGGCTCATCTATCCCAAAAAAATTTTGTTTTAGAAACAACTCTTTTTGTAGATACAGTTCAAGTACCGAAAAAGTAAATTGTTTATCTTATAAGAGCACCAACAGCACCAACATCAGTGATCTTAACTGCAATCTTAAGGTGCCACATAGGAGAGAGAAGAAAATAATTGCTAGAATAAATAAAAACTAGTCTTGCAGAAGACAAGTACGGAAAATGTTCTTAAGATATTCAATAAATATTAATTAGTGGGCATTCAATTTTTTATTACAATAAGTGAATTTAATCTTATCATATAAATTTAAAACAAAGAAGTTACACATTTACAATTTATAAAATAATTTTACCTATTCATAGACGTCCATTTTATATATGTTTTTTACATTATAAAAATAACTAATATATTATATAGTAAGAACATAGTAATGTATTTTGATTGATGTGGGTAAAAGATAAGTTGTGTTCTTGAGGTAGGTGGAAGAGAAAAAAAATATTAAAAAATAATTTACGATTAAATTGAGTATCCTCTAATGTGGATACTCTAAGTGTTAAGGAGTTTCCATATTTGCTAATAAAATCTCTACTTTATTTTGTCAGTCAATTTGCAGATTTATGGGTTGATTTTCTTCTCAAAGAATCCGAGAAAGAAAAGAGAGAAGCCATGAAAGTTGATGTTGCTGCCATAAATGGAGAGCAGCCAGTTTCAAATCCAAGTGCTTCAGAAAATGTAACATTACTTGATAATAGAGCCAATAAGATTGGACTCCCACCTTTTTTCTTGAACACAAGGCCACCATATAGTGTAGACTCAAGAACACCATATACATACTCAGCTATACAGCAATACGAGTTTCCCAATTCAGAGTTCTCAACGATGCCTCTCACGCCATCACAAAGCCGCACCTGACATCCAAGCTTGCCTCCAAAACACTGAAAATATATGCTCGAGTAAAAGCATGTAATTACCCATACAATGTCTTAGCATCCTTCTCTTTGTAAGTCATGTCATGCAATGTTTCAATTCATTTAATAGGTTGATTCAATTACACATAATTTGTTGCACAAGTTATCAAAATTTCCATTATCCCTTGTATATTAGAAGCGAAAATCGAAATTGAATCGTTCGTTGGACGACGAATATTGGAGAGATCAGGGGACGAGTTGTATTTTATAATTCTTATCTTGATGTCATTATAAAGATTTGTGAAACCCTCATGAATAATCAAGATTACTGTGTGCGCCTTGCAAAAGTGTCAAAGATTCAATGACTTCCATGTTGAATTCCTAGGGTTCATGTATGAGTTGTTTGTGATAGAATAGATCGGGTAGAAGAGAGAAGCGTGAGAAAGAAATAAAATATAAGCATCGTTAGATGTCTAATACCATGTAGAATTAGAATAGGATATGAATGTGTTTATTATTGATCAGAAAGGAGAATATATACACAATATATACAAGATATAAAATATATAATTTTTTAATATTATACGTTAAACTAAATACACAAAATAAAGAAATTAAGGTGTACAATACATAAAACCAAGATGTCTTTTCTTTTGCACAGATTTTATATGAGAAAATTACGGAGGCTTCATTTGTTGTATTTTAAATTAAGACATATTTTTTTCTTTTCATTATTTACCTTGATTTTATGATAAAAAAATAGAATATTTTACACTATTTTTTAATATAAGTCCCGATTTTATGGGAGGAAAAATAGGAACACAATGTGAAATTATGTCGACAATTCTTTTTATTAATGTTGTTTTTGAAGTTCGAATAAAATACGAAATGCTTTGATAGAAGAACAAAGTATACACAAAGTTAATAAAGAATATTTCCTATTTTCTTCAAAAGTATAGGAAATGTTGTTTTTCACATATTGACCTACGGTTTTCTAAAACAAAGTAAAATTTTGATCAATATTTTAGGAATATTGTTTTACATATATAGAAATATGGTTTCTTAAAACAAGTAATAAAATATAATCACTCACAAAATAATATTTCACATGTTAAAGAATATTTGTAAGGCCCCAATTTTAACCGCGTTTGCGATATTTAATTTTATGTCTTTTATCGATATTTTAATAGTTTAAATATATTTGTAAGTATTTTGAGATCATAAAATTTTTTTTTTCTTTCGAGTATATTAATATATATTTATACATATATATTCCGTATATTATTTTCGGAAAATCGGAGAGTCTTTCCGGTTCAAAAATCTAGTTTCGAACGCTTTTGAGACCGGATTCTCTCCCACTCCCTTTTCCTTATTTCTTTCTTTTTCTCTCTTCTTTTCCCTCTTCCTTCGGCTGGTGAGCTGCCCACTTTTTCCCAACTGGTGCGACCCCTCGTTTCTCCCCTAGTTGCAGCCTTGTTGCAGTGGCCCTTCGTTTCACTCTTGCAGCTCTCTACTCCCTCTTCCCCTGCAACCCTCTACTTCCTTAGCTGCAACCTAACCTCCTCTAACTCTCTCTTTTTCCCTTCACCACACCGACCCTCGCTGGGACTGGAATGAGAGCTGCAACGCTCCTTCGAGCCGCCGGAAAGTGGACTGTTGACGCCTTCACTCCGCCATGGCTGGCCTCGCCACCTCTCCTCCCTTCTCCCAGCTTTTGCCACCCCGGAACTCACTGCCTGTTTTCTCCAATGTCGAGCATCCGGAACCGGCAACCTCACCGGGGGGAAGGCCCCCTGCAAGCCGCCGAAGCCGTCTTCTGCACCATGCTACCCTCGCCGGCCGTTGAGCTCCACCGGAAGGAGAACGCTCAGGCCGCCGCCTGTGTTCCTCCTCAGCCTACTTCTCCTTCCCCTTTTCTTCTCTTCGCAGCTTCTGTCGCGCCGTAAATCGAAGCCCCACGCCGGATAAAGGTCGGGCTCGTCGGACCGCCAACAGCTCCGCCTGCCTCTCCTCACTGCCGGAGGAGCCCTGCCCTGGCCGCCGCCGCACCTTGCCCTCTTCTACCCGCCGCCAACAGCGGGCTTTGAAACCCTTTCCCCTTATTTAAATCGGGCTCCTTATTTTTAATGTAATTGCATTATGTACCCATTATTTAGTAATTGCAGTTTTGGCCCCTGTTTTGAGTTTTTGCAAATATGCCCTTGCAGATTAATTACAGATTTGGCCCATCTTTTATTATTGCAAATTTGTGTCCAGATTTTTAAATGTAGCAATTATACCCTCATGCAGATTTTATTTACATCACATGGCCCATATATTTATTTGCGGTTTATAACCCACATTTACAAGATTGTATATTTTGCCCGGAAAATGGTTAAACGGTTTTGTTTATCCTTGGCTTTAAGAACGAGTTTTACCATTGGGTTTATGATGTTGTTTAGATGCCCGAAAAATATAAATAAGGATTTTATATTCGGTTTATGGTTCAAGTTGTAATTTCGGGTTTAGGACCAAGTGGTTTAATTTTATATTTTTGTCCAGAAGGGTTTAACGAGTTTTAACGCTGGCTTTTGAAAACGGGTTTTCCTTAGATTTATTTATATGATATATTCCGTTCAAGTTTAGCGTATGAGCTAAACTTGTTTACTTTTGGTGTTAGGTTTGAAAACGACCCCGATAATGGCCTAACGAATCCGCATTCGACATCCTTAGATCGTCTTCCGTCTTTTGACGTCATGTGAGTACCCTCTTCCCCGAGTTTATGATGTTACTCGATTTAGTTATGTTTAGTATTAGTATCATGCTAGGTTGGATCTAGCATAACTTACAGTGGATACCAAGTAGTGGTTATGGACCTTAGGTGAGTGTTTGAGGATTGTGAAATGTTTTATGACTTAATGTGTTGATGTCACTTTGTGAGGCTTGTGAGGTTTGAGAATTGGAGTTTATGGTTGTTGAGTTTATGGGCTAGGATATGTGTATCCTAACATGGTGTTGTTACCGTTGAGTTTGTTTGGACTAGGCATGTTTATCCTAGTACGTGTAGGGTTATGATCTTGCGAGATCATAGAGTCTAGAAGTCTAAGGACTTCTAGCTTGTGTTGAGTGTGATGTGAGCATGAGGGATTCTAGGATGCGGTCCTAGAATGAGAGTCAAATGATCTTGCGTAGATCATTTGTGTAGAAGTCTTACACTTCTTAAGTTGAGCGAGTTGTTGATATAGTTATCTCCTTGTGAGCAGTTTGTGGATTCCTTCCCAAAGAAAGCGAGAGTGTTATGAGTTGAGTGTGGCGATAAGATAAGTCTCCGGACTTACTTAGCTCATATCCCTTGTATTAGCATTGATGTGTGTTTGGTGGTGTGTGTTTATTCTTTATTGTTTATAACAACTAAACCGGAAATAGGATTACCGACCTTTATATTATTTTGGCCCAAGTGTATGATAACGGGCGGTGACAACTTGCCTGGCTCCCGCGAGAGCTAGGAGGTTCTCGGCGACTATCCCGTGATAGTAGACGATTGGATGCATCAGTACCATTCCATGCCGGTAAGTAGGGACCGAGGCGAGTTTCGGTGACTCTCGTGTCACAACCTAAGTTGAATTAGAACGGGATATGACTTAATAATAAAAAGATAATAAACCAGACTTGTGTGCTTTGGTGTATATTGTGTGTTATGTTCATTTACTTGTTTTTGTGTCTTTCACCTTAATTCTAATGCTTCGAATATTAGCTAACGGTTTTATACCGAATGTTGTAGATTGCCTTGCAGGTTAGGAATGCGGCCGAGAGATCCGGAAGAGTGGGCAGCCGGGGTCCCGTACATTTTAGGATTGGGTTTTGGTTGGAGTCATGTTTGAGTTTTGTATTCATTATATATTGTATGCCGCGTGTATGGCATTTGGTCTTTCGGTTGTATCTCGGCTGAAGTATTTTGTTTGTATGGTTTCGGGTTTCATTGCATTGCATAAAATGTATTTCGTTTTGGCCTTTATTTGTGCCTTGTTGAAAGATCCGGTGAAATTGTTGTCAGGCTAAGGGTCGGGACCCATTGTGAGGTCCCAACCCGTAACGCCCCGAGGTCCGCGGATTTGGGGTGTTACAATATTTTTGATATCTAAAATAAAAATAAATAATAGAACCATAAAAAATGAGATAAGAGGGTATAATTAAATGATTATTCATCGACAATACACAGACACACACACACACACACACATATATATATATATATATATATATATGTAGGGTTAGGATCCGGTAATAACAAGTGTTACGGTAAGAAATAAGAACACATATGAATCGTTGGATTAAGAACATTCAACGGATATGATTTTTTTTATTACCGTAAAACTTGTTCTCGCTGATATTTGATCTTATTGTATAAATTATTTACGGATCATTTGATACGCTAAGATCAAAAAATCTGAATTGATAATTAAAATTTTAAATATAAATATCGATTTCAAATACATATTTTCTAATCAAGATATATGCTTGATTATATTAAAAAAATTGTAACATTTTTTTTACAAAGCTCTAATGTTATATGTCTATAATTATAATTATAAGTATAAATATCGATGTAAAATACTTGATATGAAAGGGTGTAATTAGATTACATACATTGAGATAACATCTATTGCAAGAAATATTATTTTGCATATAAGTTAAAATTTATAAATAATTTTTATTTTAAATGCATATTTGATAGGTAAAAATGTGTTTGATTACATACATCAAATGAGACAAAATTTATTTTATTGCAAAAAAAAATATGATATTACTTGTAGGTAGAATAGAGGTAACATCATCTTACTTTGACTAATTCATTTATATTTATTATTATTTAAATAGTTAGTGTAAGTTTATTGTAAAACATAAATATAACCACTTTCTTAATGACAAATTTTTAAAATTAGCAAACTAGCAAAGCATTTTATGATAGTTGCTTACCTTATTCCTTATTAGTGGCGGAGCCAGAGAGGGATGGAGGGTAAAGGAGGGACGGAGGGTAAAAAACAATAGCTTCTCTAATTCAGTTGGCTGCTGACGGGGACATGTTATCCTCAAACCAAGTGGTTTTTGGTTCAAGTCTTGTTGGTATTAACTTTTTTTTTTTTTTGTTTGCTTCTAAACATAGGGTAAATAGTTTTATTGTCATTCATATTTCATATAGATAGAAGCAAATAAAAAAGTTATCAATTGGGTGAAGTGTGCTCTTTTCTTTTATTTGCTTTTAAAATAATGTAAATACTCTTGTTGTCATACACATAGATAGAAGCAAATAAAAAAAAATTATTATTATTTTTGCTTCTAACATAATGTAAATACTTTTAGTGTCCGTTTGGTTTGAGTGGTTGAATGTAACGGAATGGAATTTGTTAAGGGAATTGAAAGAAAATGAGAATGATTGGATTACTTTTATGTATTAAAAGACCTCTAAACAAACCTATTTTTTTATTGATTCAGAATCATTCCGTTATCGGGAATGATTCTTAACGCTTCCAAACTAGCCCTTATTGTCTTCCAAATAGATAGAAGCAAATAAGAAAAATTACCGAGGGAGATTAACACTATCATTAATCTAATCGCTTTTGTAATATCCGTAATTTTTTATCCCGTTTAGTTCTGAGTCAAATCGGATTGCAATCCGTTGACTGTTTCCCGTCGATCTAGTATCTCTTCCTTCCGCAAATTTTATCATTTTATGTAGAATTTAATTCACATAAAATGATAGGATTATACCAAACCCTAGTTCCTATAATTAATTATTTAACGACGACTTTTGACGAGATCATTACAAAGCTGAGACGAGGTTAAGACGAAGCCATGACGAGGCTCAGACAAGCTCGTGCCAAGGCCAGACAGCCCAACTCCCCTGGCTTCTTGCTTAGGCCATCACACCAACCATGACAAGGCCTAGACAATAACGTGACAAGGCCAGACAGCCCGGATCTACAAGCCCAGGAGGTGCCGGCCCAAGGGAAAGAAGCTGTTGTTGAGATGCCAAGAGTTGCTGAGCTGGAACAAATGCAAATCTTGTGCAGGTAACCGCTCCTTGATTCACGCAGGAATGTTTATCTACTTCTGAATGCAGCCCACGTTCCCACTCTTCTGTCTACATTCAGAATCTCCTCTTCTTCACCCTTCCTTCTGCAGTAGACGAATCCTCTCGACCAATCTCTTCTGCACACAACCCTTCTGCACGTAACGCACCCTGCTCTCTCTTGAACCCGGACATAGGATCTCTGTCCAGCCAGCAAGGACCCGATTCAGTCTTCAGCACCACTGCTTTCATACTAGGGACAAAAGCAGTCGAAGCAACGCATCGATCAAAGGAGCGTGCGATTGTAAGCCTCCCTCTGTGTACATCCATCACAACCAACTGGTAAGATCTTGCCTGCTAGTGAATCTAACCCTCTGTACCAATCTAACCATATGTACTGCAGATTGAACATTCTCCCGGACCCAACCAGTTGATTGAGTGTCTCGCCACAGTAGACAAGTCGCTCCACGCCTGACCTATAGACAGTACTTGTGCATCCTTCCGCCTAGCCTCATATAAACAACAGACCATCCCAGAACTAGCAACACTCTAGCAAGTAGCAATCTGTAAGTTAGCCATGTTTTCACTGCTATTATTTTACGTAGAATAAATGCAAGTAGTTGGCTTAGGCCTTGGATGGTATAAGTGATAAGTAGAATGCATAGCATTAGGGGCTGCCTATGAGTGTGAGTCCAGAGAGTGTAGGTAGAGAGTGGGTTGTTGCTGTCAGAAAAGGGAGAAACAATGAACTGCTGTAAATAGGCTTTTTGTTTGCTTCAGTTTTGAAGTTTGAAGTGGGTACTGTTGTAGATCAATGTTAACGTGTTAGGGTGAAGATCCACCGTTGAAATTTCAATAGGTCATAGAGGGATATATGTATTTTATTGTGTTAAAATTTGAGAATAATTGAACGGTCGGATTAGAAGTTATAAGGCTCCAAAGTAGGATAGTTGAGTTGTTTTTCCAGCAGTGAAATTTGGCTAAGTATAGAAAATTTTAAGTGTTGTAACCAACTTTAGAAATTTTTGTGGAAGTGATGGTTGAACAGTTTTAAGAAATTCTTGCTCCTATGAGTAGATTGGATATCATAGATGATCTAGAGAATTATTTCGGGATTTTTAGAAATTGATTCGTTTCATATTTGAAGCTGAAGTTGGACCTTAGTGACTTTTCGGAAAATAGAAAAGTGTGTAGTTTCTCTAGTTTTACCCAAAATCATCATAGAGAGTTAAAATATGGCTTTTTAGTCTCAAATAAGAGTTTAAGCATAAATTAGGTTAATCTAGCTTGTTAGTTTACCAAATAGACTCCCATTTTCTTTTTCTCTTTTGTGTTTGATTTGGTTGTTTATCAACCTTTTGGCATGTTAAGATGAGTAGGAGATGAAGTTTTAAAAACACACCGGGGTTGCACTTGATCACCTTTCATCTTCCCTTGGAAGTTTATACATAACTAAACTTAAATCTATGTTTTAATATCTGTAAGTATAGTTGTGAGTTTAAGTTGATGCATAATAAATCCGTTGTTATATAACTCGTTGAAGTCTTGTTAATAAGCTTGAGGTGGATTTCAATAGTGATAAAGAAACCGTTGGCATTGTAGCAGACCTAGAAGATCTTATACTAGTGTGTTGCAATGGTTGGTATCAAAGCCTAGGTTTTAAAAAAAAGTAAAATAAAATAAATTATTGATAGTAATAATGAATACATACAAAAATCTCGACAAACAAAGTGAAGAAAATGAAAAAAAATAAACAGATAAGGGTATGATCAGGTGAACTCCAAGTGTCATCTCTACACCTTAATTGTATTTTGATTTTATTTAAAAATTTATTGTTATTTCATCATATAATGGTTACAATTATTTATTTTTTTTGGTAAAATGGTTACAATTATTATTGTATTGCTAAATATTCTATAGCTAGATGTCAACTTCCAGTGAACAACGAAGAATTGTGAGGGGAAAGGCCATAAAAGTCAAACCAGATACTCCACCTTCAGCTCTATGGTATGAAGAAGAGGGAGATATAATCCCGATACCTGCATTATGGGAATTGTCGTGCCTAGTCCCAGTTTGTCCTTACAACTCATATGCCCCACAGTAGGATTTTTCAGTATGACATGGCGGGAAACCCTTATAATATGTATCATGGGGAGACTCAATGTTATCCTCAAGAGATGTATTACCCCGGACCTCCAATGCCCATATACGCTACTCAAGAGCCAATATATGATTATATAGACTATTGGCCCCCCTTAGAGATGAAGGTTCGGTGCAAGGTCAATACACGGAAGTACATTCTCAGAAAAGAAGTAACCTCTAAATCGAAACCTGCAATCAAAAGACTCCGATAATTGCAAGAGGAAAGGAGGGAGCTTAGAGCTCGTCTGCGGAAGGTGGAAGATGAACTCTCGGAGATAGTGGAAACCCAATATGACATAATCCCTTTTTTAGAGCCAAACATAGAAATTTTCACCAATAAAAAGGGTATCCGCGTGTAACGACCGGATTTTTTTTTTTCGTTACGCTTTAATAGGGTTAGAGGAGTTTAGAGAATAAATTAAAATTTAGTGAGAGTAGGATATACAAGTTTAATTTTGGAAGTCGTTTGATTAGATGCCCTTATTCTAAGTTTCGGTACGAAACTTATTTTAAGGGGGTATTGATGTAAAACCCGGAAAATTCTATTCCGGTAATTGGATCGAGTTTCCAAATTTTTTAGACGGAATTTGTCGGTACCGGGCTCCAACGGATTGGTCTTACCATGACGGGCCATGCTTGGATCGAATGACCCACTATAAGAGTCTAGCGGCAGAAGACTTCCCTTCTCTTCTCATATGGGTATTAATTAAGGTTAATTAAATTTTAATTAAGTTAATTAGGATTTAATCTCAATTAAATCCTTAACCTAATTCGGTGTTTAGCCTCCCCTAACTCCCGCAACTCCTGCCACCATTTTAGCCCTAAATCCGACCGTAGCAGCGTTACTTTTCATAGCCTCAAAGCATTGTTTCTCCGTCTCTCCTTCACGAGTGCAACCAAGGAACGTACGTTGGCGACACTGGAAATCAGGCCGGCTCCCGCCCTTTTTCAGCCGGCAACGCAGGAACCTCCGGTCACCGTCCCGCACGACAACAGGTACGCCTCTGCAACCTTCTTTCCGGACCTTCATCAGTGCGTGATGCTTGAGCCTAACCCCCTAACCTCCAGCCTCGAACAGATCGGTAACAGTCGACCTCTCTTCCTGCACACCAGCTCCGGTACTACGAGGAAGCCGTAGGCGACACCAGGCGGGGTAGTTACCTCCTCCAAGCGCTTCAGTGATCCGGGTCTTCCGCCGTCGACCGTCGGAGAGTCGGAGTATAATACATACGACTAGTGAGCCGTATCATCTCGTTGTTCCTTTCTACAGCCCTAGGTAAGCCTCTTATGCACCCTTGTATGAGGTTTCATGGCTAGGGAGGGGTATACATAAGAGTTCTTGGTCTCTAAAGGTTCAAACTTTTGATCTTGGCATGTTTAATCTAGTTTCTTTGGGTGTTGTTGTTAATAAGGTTAGAAGCTGAGACATAGTCAAAGTTCAGTAAGAAGAAGTTTTGCTGTTAAAAAGAATCATAGAATAGACCTAGTGCTGTCCAGTTTTTTTTTTCCAAAATTGATGTTTGGGACTGCTGCCCTTGAGGAAGGTTTCGAAACTTAAGATTGATTGAAGATCCACCGTTGAATTTTTGATAGATGGTAGATGGATATATGTAGTTTACTGTGTCCAAATTTGAGAACAAATGAACGGTCGGATTAAAAGTTATAAGGTCCCAAAGTAGCGTAGTTGAGCTGTTGCAGTTTCTCAGTTTTCTATATTGGCGAGCAGCCAACTTTGTGACCAGATTTAGTTATGCTAAACTCATTCTTTTTGGCTGAATTTTGGATATGATATAGTTGACATATTGTTTTAGAACATATTAAAATTTTAGAGGCATCCAGCTAGTGGTTTGGGATTTATGATTTTTCCAAGATTGAGTCGTAAGCAGTTTTTCTGTTGTGCTGAAATTCGGTTTTGGGAGATAGTTTTAAATAGGATTTTGATCTCCTTTGCAGCTAAATTTTGGATATATTATAGATAAGATTTTATATTAGAACATATCAAAATTTGGGATAAATCCAGCGAGTAGTTTAGGAGTTATGATTTTTTCAAAGTTTAGACAGTGTGTTGTTCGTTAGGTGTTGTAACCAACTTTAGAATTTTATTTTTTTTTTGTAGAAGTGATGCTTTAACAGTTTTAAGAAATTCTTTCTCCTACGAGTAGATAGGATATCATAGATGACCTAGGGAATTATTTCGGAATTTTTATAAGATTATTCGAATTTTATATTTGAAGTTGTAATTGGACTTTAGTGACTTTTCGGGAAATAGAAAATGAGTAGTTTTTCTAGTTGTTACCTAAAATCATCCTAGATAGTAGAATATGGTTAGTTAGCCTCAAATTATAATTTAAGTACATATTTCGAGTTTTTAGAAGTTTCGGGACCAGGGGTAAAATGGTCATTTACCTGTATAAGGGTACTTTGGTAATCTCTTGTTGATCGATTTTTTATATCTTAGAAGTTGGAGACTTCTAAGAAAGTGGGATACATTATTGATTCCCTTGTCTTGTATAACAGGCAATTGAGTTCCTACGGTTACATACCGAGATGAGATTAAGATAGTTGCGACTTGACTCAGGTAAGTCCTTTGGGCTTACTTAGCTGACTTCTAAATATGAGCATGAATGATGATAGTGGTGTGTGATTGAGATGTTTAGAGTTATAGGTTGTGATAGATATTTACCGACCTATACTTGGCCTAAGATTAACGGGCGGTGGCATTCTGCTCAGTTAGCTTGCGGGCGCTGGGGGTTTCTTTAGGGACTAGTCCATACTCGGTTTGTAGTGATGCTACCGGCGGAGGTCAGCTAGACCTACACCCAGTTGGATAAGGAACGGAGGCGAGAACTGTTAATAGCTCTCGTGCCACAACTGTAAAATTGAATAAGATGAATCACCTAAATAATAGATAATAAACGGTTGAGTGCCAACATGATGTTTGTTTATAATTTTTCTGCGTGTGTTTGTGCTATTGTTATTCTGCTTATATTTGGATTGTTAGCTAACGGTTTATCCGTGTTGTAGATCTGTAGAGATAGACAGTTGTAGAGAGATCCGGAACGGATGGTCAGCCGGGTCCACGTACTCATTAGATGGGAACGGGGGAGTCTTCCATACGTCATGCATGTTATGTATCTTTATATATGCTTGTAAGGCTGTCACATGTGTACGTTCATACCATTAAAATTATTATATTTTAGAAATTGTTTTAAATACATTTGTGCCTCGTTGTAAGATCCTAGTAAAGTTGTTGTTAAACCAAGGTCGGGACCCATTGTGAGGTCCTAACTAGTAGCTCCCCGAGTTCCGAGAATTTGGGGTGTTACACCGCGTCCTTAGGATTAAAAACCCTAAGAAAAACTAGGTTAAGAAAGATGGGAATAAGCTTGTATAATACCCTAAAAAGGAAAGAAAAAGAAACTAAAAGTGTGGTTGTGTGAAGAATATATGAGTCGAGCTCTAAGAGAAGCAAAATTTGAACCCTAAATTTTCTAGATTGTACACATGGGAAGAAAAGGTTATCGTTGTAAGGATTAATTTAAAATAAAATTTTGAATGTACGAAATATGTATTTGTTATAAAATGATATGTTTAACAATGTCACTAACAAGGGCCAAATGTTGACATTCATATGAATGACCAACCACAACATTCACACACGGTAAAAAACCAACCTGAAATGGGTACATGTGAGCAATCTCGCGAAGAGATTGAAAGAAATATGAATGCACCACAATAATAAGTTGTACGGTCTCAACCACCCCAAATTCCACCGGTTAACGTTCCGGAAAACGCAGTAGGACCAGAGGCCTTGTGTAATCTGATTCAAGCTGTGGTGGATAGAGGGATGCACCGTGCATCCTCTAGTTTGGCCAGTGTAGCCGAATCATCACCACCACCAACTTTTCAACCATTGCGAAGAATGGAGTTATGACCATGCCTATCTAGTTGGTATAGCAGTGACATTCCTCAACTGAAGGTTTGTCTCAATTGAATACTTGTTTGATGTATCCCTTAATTAGTTGTTTAGTGAACGTGTTATGAACTAATACCATATGGTTCACAGTTCACATACTGTTGGGAGTAGACCGAACGCGATGAAATGACTCGTATCAACTATGCAAGGGACATCAAACATAAAATCAATCCTCATACCTTTTGTGGAATGTACTTGGCCTTGTAATTATTAAATCAAATTTTTTTGAAGCCAACATCAAACAAGTATTTCATAAACACAACTTGTACCTAGTTAGCAAGTAAATCACTCACTTGGGGAATAAACGAAGTCATCATCATCTTTCATAAACACAACTATGTAGCTTTCAATCAAGAGAACAGAGAACAAAATAAAAAAGTATTGCTAGAGACATTTTGAAGTCAACGTTTGATACACAAGGTTCTACACCGGCTACAAAAGATGTTGAGCCGTCTACAAAAGATATTTTAGATGATGCAAAGGTGAATGAGATAGTCGGTGATTCAAGTGAGGTATGAACCATACAAGTGTTTAATGTACTAGTAATTAATTCAAACATCAAACAATATGTAGTATAATGTACTCTATGTGTAATACTATGTAGCTTTGTATGTTACAATTGTAAATTTAAAGAAACAATTGTATGGCATGATAATTGTGTACAACAGGTTGTTGGTGTGGATGAACCAGTTCCCAGAGGTTGGTCTCAGGGTTCCAAGGGATAGTAAATAAATGTGTATACCCTACACGAGAAATGTCAAACTCCCCAAGGAACTCAACATGAGCATGTTACTAACAAACGAGCGTAAAAAAAACTGTTTGACTGGGTGTAAAACAAGAGGATAAATGATCGATTAGAGGATATATAAAGAACATATCTAGAGACTCAATCCAAGAAATATTGAAACCAAGCGGTTGGATTAAAGATCAGGTGCGTACTACATGATATATACATAAGGACATGAGTCATGTGTACATATTATGAAATTATAATGCACCTATGTAATACACATTGTTTTTATATTGTGTACATTGAAATAGTAAGCTCCATATATGCACTTTGATACACATCTTTTTTATTTTATTTGTACATTACAAGCAATAGATGAAATCATGATGCACCTGCGCAAAAGTATTATTGAGATTCCGGAAAGATTTGGCAAATATTTGTGTAATTCACTGTGTGGTCTAGGGCGTACGACCGTACAACATTTACCAAATATACGGATACGTTTAAGGACAACCCGGATTTCAACAAAAGCATGTTGAAGTTATCTCAAGTGACAAACAACAAATGTTCCGAAAGCCTTTATATGAAGTCGACGTTATTTATTCTCCTTTCAACATTCTTGACTCACATTGGTTGCACTGGAAATCGATCTACGTCAATGGTGTATTTATATACATGGTCCCATAATTATGTACGTAAGAGAAGATAAACCACATAGTCTACTAGAACCGATGACAGTCATATTTTCTCATATTCTTAGAGGACTTGGTAAGCACTCACACCTTGGAGACAAATTGAAGACGACATTTAATATGGCTAGAAAGACTGGATTGATCATTAACGTCGACGGGTACGTCTACTAATTGTCAAATATATACATACATACATACATACATACATACATACGTATACGTATGTACGTATGTAAGTACGTACGTACGTATGTACATAGTTTGCGTACTTATACATACAAACATACATACATAGTTTGCGTACTTATACATATATACATATATACATACATACATACATACATACATACATACATACATACATACATACATACATACATACATACATACATACATACATACATAGTTTGTGTACTTATACTTAAATGTGAAGTTGCATCTTCACTGTTAAGTACATACAATACTTAGCATCCGGTTGTACTGACTTTAGTGTTATCTGCGATATTTTTGTTCAAGCATGTTGAGAGAAGCTGACTAATGTTGTGTTCACATGGGAATTGATTGGATGGTTTGATGAGATGTGATAATCATCGATTAATTAATGGGTTATGTAAACGATACAATGCGACATACATTGTGCCTTTCTTTTATGCACTGATTGTAGTTTACAATGGATTTTATGTTATATATTTGATGTCGACATTTTGAGTTAAAATGAATGTTTAATATGAAATATACGTGCCTACTATAATTGATATCTTTATACACATTTATTTTAGATATTTTTAAATAGAATTTGGTTGGTCATACAATATACAATATTTATGTATGGACATAAATATAATTTGAAAAAAAACATAATGGATACACATATATGAAAAAGTATGTCTTACATTAATATTACGGATAAAAACAATATGTACATATCCACAATGTATGAATGTATGTATCCAAGGGCGGCCCTTGGGGGGCAAGGTGGGGTTGCCCCACCCTCCAAAAAAAATATTTATTTTTTGGTGAAAAAAACCGTTTCAAAATGGGTTGGGGCTTCTCTCGTTTATAAAATTGTTTTTTACGATTTATTATTTTTTTTAAATATCACTATTCTAGTGTTATATTTAAATGTTTTTTTGGATCTTTCGCGGAAGTGAACGAAACTTTAAAAGAATTTCCCGTTTTAGGCTCGGAGTGAAATAATTCACCAAAATGTGCGAGATTTGTTGTTTGGAGTAGAAGCGCGGTCTTAGACTGCACTCTTATTTATAAAACGCGTTGTCGAGGACAGCGTCTTAATATACGAAATAAAGATAATAAAAACACAAATAGAGGTGTGGTCCTAGACCGCGGCTATAGTGTAACGTTTTTGAAAGAAAAATTACTAACTGTAAGTAGGGCAGCTATTTTTTTTTAAAAATATATAGGCGCGGCCACGACCGCGCCTTTTAATTGTAATGTTTTTTAATTTTTTTTTGTATTTTTGTTTATTGTAAGTATATGACATATTGATTTTGTTTTATCGCTATTATAATTTCATAGATATTTTTTATCGAAAATAAATTTTCAACCCCCTCCCCTTTTTAAAATCCTGCGGCCTCCACTGTATGCATCCACAGTTATATCTAACTAAAATCTTTTATGTACGTGCAAAAAACATAGAAATCCAACCACATACGTGCAAATGTACACATAAATTAGAGGTATTGTATTGTTTACATGTTTTTAACTCAACAATGTATACAAATCTGCACTTACATAAATAACCACAATAGTTTATTACATATGTACGAAAAATAATAATGTATGTATGGTATGTTAAGTCCATAACTTATTGTCTTCTAATTAGACACATATGTAGATATAATGTATTCCATTTCAATACCAAAAAAATAAAAATATTGTACGTTCAAATACATTGAAAACTAATAAACAAATGTAGGACTTTGTAACATCCGGAATTTTATTCCGGTAGTTGAGCGGTTTATCAACCTTCCCGCTGTAAGATCCCAGTTTTTGCCTCCACGGCCCCTGCGGCCGGTCGCCCCTACGGCTGATATGATCCGCCCCTGCGGATGACGACAGATCGTGTCTGATCTTTCTTCCGTTCTTTTTATCTTCCTTCCATAGATAGAATATCTGATATTCTATCTTATGGGCCGGTTTCCTGATCTTCTTTCTAAACCCTAGACGTCTTTCCGTCTATCTTTCTAGCCCGTCCCTTTATATTCCCATCTTTTCCTCTTTTCCCCGTTTCTTGCTTACGTCTTCTTCAACCCTAGAGTGTTGCAGCCCTGCTCCTATGTTCTTGCTGAACATGTAAGTTATTCCTCCCTTGTTCTTCTTCACGTTCATGTGCTGCTACACCTTGCTTCTCTTCTGTTTCGGTTTCTTCCTTTCGTTCTTCTCTTTTCTTCTTCTCCAAGGATCAAGCATGAGCCTTGATTCTTGTGGAGCGTTCCGTTGTTGATCCTTTGTTGTTCTCAGGCTCTCTAGAGTTGAGTCTTGACGTGTTCGAATCAAAAGTGTGAACTTTGATTGCCCCTGCTGTGAGATGTATCGAAGAGAAGCCCGACAGTAGCTTTTGACAAAGATCCGCGCCTGCACAGAGCCGCCCTTGCGCCTCTGTCACGTGCCGCCCCTGCGCCTCTGCCCAACCGCCCTTTCGGTTTTCCCTGTTGTAACTCCCGTCTTTGGTGAGTTGCTTCCTTCGTTCCTTTCCTCGTTCCTTTCTTGGTTCCTTGAGGTTGTTCCTTGTTCCCTGAGTTGTTGTAAGACTAAGGTCGAGCCCTTAGCTTGTGGAGATCTCTTAGAGATCGTTGAGCCTAGAAGTTATAGACTTCTAGCAAGTAGCAACCGTTCGTTCCTGATCCGTGTTGCTTGTTCGTACAGGCTTTCATTGCTCCTTTTGTGAGGGAAACTGAGCTTTCTCCTGAGTTGTTCCTGAGTTGTGTTGAGCTTTGTGTTACCTTCGTGTGAGGTAAGTCCCTTGGACTTACTTAGCTTCATTCCGCGTATTAGTTGGATTGTATTGGCTTGTTTGTGTTGTTTATCATGATTATAACGGATAACCGGAATATGATTCACCCTTTATTACCCTTAACTGGCCCAAGTGTATTATAACCGGGCGGTGACCACTTGTCTAGTTCTACAGGAGACTAGAATGTGCTCTTGTAACCCAGATCCGTAGGTAACAGATAGTACTGATCTATTCCTATTGGTAGACGGAAGCGGAGGCGAGTTTCGGGAGATTCTCGTGTGATGACATGAATTATATACCATTATAATCATGCATATTGTAGAGGTTTACCTCGATTTACTTTGCATTTAGAGAGAACTTGTGTACCTTTTATGCTTTATTCAATTATATTTCGGAAATAGAGGTCTACACAAGTTTCGGTTGAATTGTAGGTAAATTGAGTGATTTGGAAGCAAAAGTGGAGCAAGGAGCATCTAAGGTCATTAGGGAAGCTAAAGGAGTCTTAGAGGAATCACAAAAAGCAAAGGAGTTGCGTAAAAGAAGCATAAAGGGAGGAAGGAAACAAGCCAAAAGACGAGCATTATCTGTTGAAGAAAATCGTGTCATCTACTACATAAATCGGACGATTTATCTCATTAAAAATCGAACGGTTTTGTGTGTAAATCGGCTAGCACGATTTTCTTTTTTTTTCGGCCCAATGGTAAAAACGACTCAAAGCCCATCACTTTTAGGCTAGAGAAGCGTTTTGCCAAGCGGCCCATTAGCAAGGAACTATAGGTTGGAACCCTAGGAACGAAAACGGGACGGCCGCAGCGGAAAATCTTTACACGTTTGTGAGAGATTGAATATTCTTGGAGAGGGATTGAAGCGATATTGCCGGAAAGTCAATCTTGATCATATTTGTGAGATTCCTTGTTTCCATTGCGATCTTTGTGGTTTTTGAACACAATATTGAGTTGATTGAGAGATACATTGATTAGTTTTGAGATTGGTTTACATAATTGAAAGTTATTGAGTTTTTATTCAAGATTCAGGTTTATTTGATTTATTCACTCAATCTTAAATTTGATTTGATTTTGAAAATGGTTGGATAAAACCATTGTGATTCTGGGGAGAATAGTTGATGATTGAGGCTTAGATGATGATAGACTGAACTCATTCAACCAATTGGACCCTGAGAGTTTAGATTTTAACTTTGCGACAACAGGAAAATTGGGTTGTTTTTGAAGAAAATCGTCCGATTTAATGATGAACAACACGATTTATTTCCCTGCCGATCTTTGATTGATTTAATCTTTAACCAAAGTTAATCCTTGCCTAAATCTCAACCTTGCTTAACCTTTTTAACCTTTATTTGAGTGTATGAAGAGATTTCAACCTTGATTCTACATTTAATAGATTAAGATTTCAAGATTTGGGTAATAGAGAGACTCAACATTCTTTATTAAGGTTTTAAGTGTGCTTTCTATCTTTACCTTGGAGAATCACATCCTGGGGTTTTGGGTGGTTAGTTTGAGTGTAATTCTTGTCCTTAGATCTTTCTATATTGCAACCTCAACAACCCTTATAGAGAGAACATTTGGATTAGACAAATAGGTTTCGAAACTTCACCGTACGATATCTACCTTTGAAACACATAACCTTGGCAATATAAACTCTGTCCTTTGATCTTTAGAAGTTTCTTGAATCGAAAGCCGCAGTTGGATACTTGAATCCTTGGAATCATTTCACCCTTTTATAAATCATAAAAAGCTTTTGCATTTTGTTAGATTACTGAAATCGATTTTATTCTCACCAAATCTCTGAGTTCGACTCTGGAATTTCTTACCTTGCTACAGCTGATCCGTACACTGTGGGTTCACTTTGCTTTGAGTTCTAGATATAAATTTAAGACTTTGATGCACACACTTTTGAGCGAACAAGTTTTTGGCGCCGTTGCCGGGGATTTGGTCTAGACCAAATTCCGTTTTGGGTTGTCTAGCTTGAGAGCTCTTGCTCTTGTGATTTGATTTTTCTACTTGAGTGATCTTTGCAGGTTCTTTAGGTATATGCGAAAGACTAGATCTACCAAAGATCTAGTTCCTTTCGATCCCAAATTGGAGAAAACTTTAAGGAGAAAGTTGAAGGAAAAGAAAATGGCTGAAAATAACGAGAGAAACATCCAAGCTGAGTTGGATGAAGCTCAACGTCAACTTAAGTTGAGTGAGAAAACTCGTGTAGATGCTGAAACGAGTCATCAATTCCAAATTGATGAACTCAGGGCTATGATGTTGGACATGAAGTTGGAGTTGAATGATGCTAGGAAGAAGAAGAAAGTCAAGAAGTCAACTAAGTCCACTAGAGATGATTTATCCGATGATGAAGAACTCGATCCGGATATGCCGGAACTTGAGGAAATCAATCCAGTGATTCATCTTGTTCGTAACAAACCAAGACCACCGGTTGTTCCTCGCATTCCAGCTGGGGATGTGAGAGTTGCTAATGAAGGAGATAAACCCCAAACTTTGGGGCAAAGGATGGATCCAACTCAGCAACCACGCCGTCTAGGTGTAAATTTCGGAGCTGAGGACATCCAGGAATTCAGCTTTACACCACAAGTCATCACCATGGTTCGCCAAAGTCAGTTTGGTAGAGCAACTGCTGAATCTCCACACCAACACTTGCAGAATTTCGAGATTCTCATGGAGACCATAAAGCCGAAGAAAGCTACTACAAGTAATTACAAGATCAAACCGTTCTTCTTCTCTTTGAAGGACAAAGCTCTAGCCTGGTACCAAACACTTCCAGCTGCAAATCTGACCACATGGGAGGATCTCTCTTCGGAATTCCTCACCAAGTGCTTCCCGCCATCCAAAACGGCAGAATTGAGAGGTAAGATAAATGCTTTTTCTATGAAGCCTAACGAAAGTTTATTTCAATCTTGGGAAAGGTTTCAGGATCTCTTATTGGATTGCCCACACCACAGTATTTCAAAGCTGAAATTGTTGGAGATCTACTACAAGGGATTGGATTTCGGAGCTGAGGACATCCAGGAATTTAGCTTTACACCACAAGTCATCACCATGATTCGCCAAAGTTAGTTTGGTGGAGCAAGTGTTGAATCTCCACACCAACACTTGCAGAATTTCGAGATTCTCATGGAGACCATGAAGCCGAAGAAAGCTACTACAAGTAATTAAAAGATCAAACCGTTCTTCTTCTCTTTGAAGGACAAAGCTCTAGCCTGGTACCAAACACTTCCAGCTGCAAAGCTGGCCACATGGGAGGATCTCTCTTCGGAATTCTCACCAAGTTCTTCCCGCCATCCAAAACAGCAGAATTGAGAGGTAAGATAAATTCTTTTTCTATGAAGCCTAACGAAAGTTTGTTTTAATCTTGGGAAAGGTTTCAGGATCTCTTATTGGATTGCCCACACCACGGCATTTCAAAGCTGAAATTGTTGGAGATCTACTACAAGGGATTGGATATGGAAACACAATTCAATCTCCAATCTCTCTCTTGTGGCACATTCATGGATATGAGAGAAGATGATGCTTGAGACTTCATTGAGAAACAAGCCCAGGTGATTGAGAAGTATTCCCATCGAAAGGTGGATCCAAATAGCCGGAATCAAGGAGATCCGAGAGCTTAGTTGAAACACACTTCTCAAACACAAATATTCTCCCTCAACAATGAAATCAAAGAGTGGAAGGAAGTCATCAAAACTAGCCTTCAAAAGGCTAAGGAGCAAGAAGCCAACTATATAGGAAGGGATAACAATCAAAGGAATGATTACCGGAACAACAACCGGAACAACAACTGGAATAACAACAATAGAAACTCCAACAACAACAATTGGAGATCCAATCAACAAAATCCAGGTAGTCCCTATTCTCATGCTGAAAAAGCTTTAACATCTCCATCTTCTTCTACTCCTTTGAAAAGCCAGGAACAATCATCAATGGATCGAACAAGCCCGATCCCTTGTTGGAGACGATCCTAGGGAAGTTACAAGGATTGGAGAGTTATATAACTTCGGTTGATAAAGCCCACAAGGCTTTAGAAAACCAAGTGTTTTGCAAAGCCGGAGAAGTCCCAAGAGATCAAGGGAAGCTTCCCGGGAAGACGGAAGATAATCCAAAGGGAAGGGTTATGGCAATCACTACAAGGAGTGGTGTAACAACCACCGATCCTCAACCTAAAGTAGTTGAAACCACCACCGAAGAAGGGAAAGAAAAGGAGAAGGAAGACGTCTATATTCCTCCTCCCGCCTACAAACCACCTCTACCTTTTCCTCAATCTAGAGTGCGGGCGCGGCTAGATAAACACTTCGGTAAGTTTATTGAACTTATGAGTAAGCTGCATATTAACATACCTTTTATGGATGCAATTTTAGGTATGCCAGCTTATGGAAAATTCCTAAAGGAAATCCTCTCTAACAAGAGGAAATTAGAAGACATTGGAGAAGTTAAGATGAGCACGGAGTCATCCGACCTCATCAAGACAATGACAGAGAATATGCCACCTAAGCTGCGTGATCCGGGATCATTTTGCATACCCATCACCTTAGGAGAGGTTACTTATGATGCACTTTGCGACCTTGGAGCAAGTGTGAGCATCATACCACTTGCTTTAAGCAAGGCGGATGGTCTAGGAGAGCCTAGACCGGTGAAGATGACGCTTTACATGGCCGACCGTTCCATCACCAGGCCAGTTGGGATAATAGAAGACATTCCTGTAAAACTCGGTAAGTTTTACATTCCTATAGATTTTGTCGTTCTTGACATCCCTGCAGATTATCCAGTTCCCATCATTCTTGGGAGACCATTCCTTACAACCTCGGATGCATGGTAGATTGCAAGAATGGGCAACTATCCTTCAACATGGGTGAAGAGAAAGTGGAGTTCGTACTCTCCTCTTTAATCAAAGAGCCAGCCTTAAGAGAAGATGTTTTTAACATCTTTGATGAAGAAGAGTCTAGAGAAGTGGTGAGTTCGATCCTAATGAAAGATCCACTTCAAAAGGTTCTTAGTATACGCATCATGAAGGAAGGAGTAGAGCATGATTGTGATGATGAGGTAAAAGCATTAGAAGATGTGAAGGAAGAACCAGGAGCAGGATTTGAAGAGTTAGAATTAACCCCAGAAACGGTGAAAAAAATCGACCTACATGAAATAAATCACTCGATTTCTGAAAAGGCAAGTCGATTTTTGACAACAAGAAGAAAATCGACCTAAAAATCGGACGATTTTCTTCACAAGGGGTCGATTTAGCGATGAATTCTCTGGTTTCTACGAACTTGACTGCAGTTGTTCTCAACTCTAATAGTGCACCTTCCCCACCTTCAGAGGCTTCTCCCATGACATTAGAAGGTCATGACTCATCAATCAAAGCACCTCCTTCATTGGAATTGAAGCCCCTTCCTACACACTTAAGGTATGCATTTCTTGGGCCTAACTCTACATATCATGTTATAGTTAGTGCGAAACTGAATGATGATGAATTAGAGAAGCTCATGAATGTTCTGAGGCAACATAGGAGAGCTTTAGGCTATACTATTGATGATTTGATAGGCATTAAACCTTCTCTATGTATGCATAAAATCTTAATGGAAGAGGATTACAAGCCTTCACGTCAACCTCAAAGACGGTTAAATCCGATCATGAAAGAGGTCGTGAAGAAAGAAACCCTTAAGCTACTTGATGCAGGTATCATCTTCCCTATTTTCGATAGCAAGTGGGTGAGTCCAGTGCAGGTAGTACCAAAGAAAGGAGGCATTACCGTTGTTACCAACAAGAACAACGAGCTTATTCCCACAAGGACAGTTACGGGATGGAGAATGTGCATCGACTACCGTAAGATGAATGTGGCCACCAAGAAGGATCACTTTCCCCTTCCTTTTATTGATCAGATGTTGGAAAGGTTAGCCCAACACTCTTACTTTTGTTATCTAGATGGATATAGTGGTTTCTTTCAGATTCCCATTCACCCGAATGATCAAGAGAAGACGACCTTCACATGCCCTTGGGGTACGTTTGCTTATAGAAGGATGCCATTTGGCTTATGCAACGCTCCAGCCACCTTTCAAAGGTGTATGATGGCAATATTCTAAGAATATGTAGAGAATATCATGGAAGTATTCATGGACGACTTTTCGGTATATGGTTCTTCCTTTGCTAACTGTCTCTCTAACCTTTCATTAGTTCTTAAGAGATGTGAAGATACTAACTTAGTTTTAAACTGGGAGAAGTGTCATTTCATGGTCACCGAATGAATTGTGTTAGGGCATATAATATCAAATAGAGGAATAGAGGTTGATAGAGCTAAGATAGAAACTATTGAGAAGCTACCTCCTCCATCCTCTGTGAAAGGAATTAGAAGCTTTTTAGGACATGCAGGCTTCTATAGGAGATTCATAAAGGATTTTTCTAAGATTTCAAAACCCTTAACTAATCTTTTAATGAAAGACGCAACTTTCGAATTCTCGAAAGATTGTCTAGAAGCTTTTTGCAGGATCAAAGAGGCTTTGATTTCAGCACCAATCATCCAACCACCCGGTTGGACTCTTCCTTTCGAGGTCATGTGCGACGCAAGCGACGTCGCTATAGGAGCCGTACTCATACAAAAGAAAGATGGTCGTATGCATGCCATCTACTATACTAGCAAAACGCTAGACGAGGCTCAATCCAATTATGCCACTACGGAAAAGGAACTTCTAGCCGTAGTTTATGCTTTTGAAAATTTTCATTCCTATCTTGTAGGTGCGAAGGTGATAGTCTATACGGATCATTCAGCAATCCGCTACTTGTTCACGAAGAAGGATGCGAAGCCAAGGCTTCTAAGATGGATCTTACTCCTACAAGAGTTTGATTTGGAGATCCGTGACAAGAAGGGCTGAGAAAACTCAGTTGCTGACCATCTTAGTCGTCTTCCACACCTCACTGATGAGATAGATGAGCTCCCTATAGACGACTCATTTCCTGACGAACAACTACATGAGATTGAAGAGTGTCTTTAACACATCTCGAAAGGTAATGATCCATGGTTTGCTGACATTGTAAATTACCTTGTTTGTCAGGAGATCCCCCCGGACTTTCATATGCTCAAAGAAAGAAGTTCTTTAAGGACGTCCGACACTTCTATTGGAACGAACCTCTTCTCTTCAAAAGAGGTCCCGATGGCATACACAGAAGATGCATTCCAGAAGACGAGGTGGAAAGTGTCATCCGCCATTGCCACTCTTTACCATGTGGAGGACATGATAGTTCCCACAAAACTTGTGCTAAGGTACTTCGTTCCGGTTTCTTTTGGCCTACCTTATTCAAAGATGTGCAAAAATATGTTGTTGCTTGTGATGCTTGTCAAAGGACAGGTAATATCTCTAGGAGGAATGAAATTCCCTTCAACAACATAAAAGAAGTGGAGATCTTCGATGTTTGGGGAGTAGATTTTATGGGATCATTCCCATCCTCTTGAGGAAACCAATACATACTCCTCGCCGTAGACTATGTCTCAAGATGGGTAGAAGCAATCGCTTCTCCTACTAATGATGCAATGGTAGTGGTGAAGTTCTTCAATAGAATGAACTTCCCAAGGTTCGGAACTCCCCGAACCATCATTAGTGATGGAGGAACGCACTTCACAGCCCGTCGATTTGAGACTCTATTGGCTAAGTATGGGGTGACCCATAAGATAGCTACACCGTACCATCCGCAAACCAGCGGACAAGTCGAGATATCCAATCGAGAGATGAAGGGAATTTTAGAGAAAACTGTCTCTAAAACAAGGAAGGACTGGTCAATGAAGCTTGACGATGCACTATGGGCGTACAGGACTGCCTTTAAGACACCAATAGGTACGACTCCATATAATCTCGTTTATGGTAAATCTTTTCATCTTCCTGTAGAGCTAGAGCATAAAGCATATTGGGCTGTCAAGTGGCTCAACTTTGACATGAAAGAAGCCGGAGAGAAGCGGCTTTTAGATATCAATGAGTTGGACGAGATCCGGCTGAATGCGTATGAGAACGCAAAGATCTACAAGGAAAGGACGAAGCATTGGCATGATAAGCACATCATTCCAAAGGATTTGAAAGAAGAAGGCCAAGTTCTTCTATTCAACTCGAGGCTTCGACTATTCCCAAGTAAGCTTAAATCCCGTTGGACAGGACCTTATGTAATTAAACGAATTTTCCCCAATGGTGCAGTTGAAGTATGGGGTGAACAAAGCGGAAATTTCAAAGTGAATGGCCAACGGTTGAAGAAATACACACCGGAAGTTCCGGTTGAGGAGATAGCTCTTATCCTCCTCCATTGAAAACCAAACCAAGCACTGTCCAGCTAAAGACGATAAATCAAGCGCTTCTTGGGAGGCAACCCATGATAATAAAACTCTTTTCTTCTTTTATCACTTAGTTTAGCTTAGCTTAGTTGCTTCATTTTTTTTGTTTTCGCTTTTGTTTGTTCCTCGATGCACTCTTGGTTTGTTTGTGTCAATAATCGCAGGAAATTAGGTCCAATTTGAGAAATCAATGAAGATAGGGAGCATAAATCAGTTCAAATTGCAATCTTTAAGAAAAACAAGGAAAGAAATCGAGCTACATAAAGCAAATCGTTCGATTCAGGAACAGAGCAAGTCGATTTTTGGCAACAGGGAGAAAAATCGACCCACCAGACCGACTCCCCTGAAATAAATCGTCCGATTTTCTTCTTGAGTTGATTTAATGAAGGAAAATCGTCCCGATGAATAAATCGCCCAGATAAATCGTCCGATTTTCTTCATTAAATCTCCAGCCTATATAAAGCCTACACCACTCGATTCTCTCATTCCATAAACTCTCCATTCCCGATTTCGCTTCTCTCAAAGAACCGAAAATCGCCACACTCTAATCTCCTCATTCCTTAATCGTTTTGAACGATTCTTGGCCCTAAACTGAAGCATTTTCGACAAGGAACAAGGATCTATCAACAACAAGCTTGGCAATCGACTCATCCATCCGGAATTCAGGTTTTTCAATTCGAAACCTAAGTTTTTCGCTCGATTTTGATTCTTGCTTAGAGATTGTTTGTTTGCTGAGATTGATTGAGGGGTTTTCTTAGAAACAACAATAGGAGACTGTGTGTGGTGATAGTTTAGTCAGAACTTTACAAAATTGTGAAAATTGTTGAAATCGACAGAAAAATCGACCCAACCCAGATAAATCGTTCGATTTTTCTGAAGAACAGTCCGATTTTTTGTTGCAGAAATGGAGACTTTGAAGAGAATCACTAGAAATGTGGGGAAGAAGAAGGGATCTTCTTCCAAAGCCCCTCCCCCACCTCCACCACCCTCTCAAACCATACCAAAACTCCCCCCTCCCCTATCCAAAATAAGAAGAGATATGAACGTCTCTTAGATCGTCCCTTCACCCCTCCTCGATACATTGTGCTAGATGACCTAGACTCTTTGTTTGTTCGAGAGGATGTGGATATGATGTTAGATAGAGTTGGGCTGAGTCAGTTTGCTATGATTAGGGAGGATGCTTACACCGAGATCACCCTAGAATTCCTTAGCCCATTTGAGCATGATCCTAGAGAGAGGACGGTCTCTTTCCGCCTCATGAACCACAACCATGATATGACTATTGATGACTTTGGAGATTTGTTTGGTTTTCCCTACTCTGATGCAGGCACATTTGCGAGAGGAGTTAGTGCTAGTGCCTTTTGGGAGACCATCTTAGTGGGAAAGTATGGTCGTGATAAGTGGAGACCCAGAAATTCGAAAGAGGCTAGCATGTACAACCTTTCCTTTAAGGTAGTGCATAGGATCCTTAGTGAGAGCTTGTTTGCACGGACGGAGACCCCACAGAAGCTCAAGGATGACGAGCTCTTTATCTTGTATTGCATGACATATAGCACCATTCCCGATATCACCTGTAACACCCCGAATTCTCAGAACTCGGAGTATTACTGGTTAGGACCTCACAATGGGTCCCGACCTCAGTTTGACAACAACATTACTAGGACCTTGCAACAAGACACAAATAAAGAAACCGAAATTCATAAAAAAAACCATGTTTTTAGAGTAATGAATGCAACACTGTCTAGCAGCCTACAGTACTTAAACAAGAGAAAAGAACAACTGTCTTAACCAACAGAAAGGAAAGACAAAACAACCCCAACCCCGCTCTAAGGAGTACGGAGACCCGGCTGACCACTACTTCCGGATCACTCAGCTGCTGATCTAACCTGCGGTAAATCTAAAATAACAACAACAAGAACCGTTAGCTAGTTATCTAAATATTAGCAGAATAATAGCAGCACAAACACACTCAGATAAACATAAACACTCAGCATGCTTTCAAACAAGTCCGTTTTATTATCTTGCTTTAATTTACTCATTCACTCTAGTGATACTTATTTTGTGACACGAGGGATTCCCAAACCTCGCCTCTGCCCCCGTGTAACCATCAGGAATGGATCCGATGCACCTCACCTTGTACCTGTATGGTCTGGGTATAGAGAACCTCCCAGTCTCCTGTCAGAGCTGGGCAGTGATGTCACGGCCCGTTATACATACACTTGGGCCTTAAACGTAAAACAGTCGTCCTATCAAGTTATTATTATTAAATCAAGCAATAGCACACACCACTACTATCACTCAGCTAACACTCAGAAACTGGCTAAGTAAGTCGCAAGGACTTACCTGAGTCAAAACACTCTAACACTCCTCAGATAGTCTGTACTCGTGGTAACTCAAGTGCCTGTCAATGAAGGCATGTGTATCAAAATCACCTTCCGATGTCCAACCTCATGCTAAGGAATTACGGAACAAGTTCTTACGGTAGAAGACCATTTTACCCTCAGCCTAAGGCCTCTCAAATTTATTCTTAAACTTTCTTATCGACTCACTTATTTAGTTGTGTAATTATTTGGTACTCGTATATACATCTACATATTTAATTTCTCATCTTGTACAGATTTAGGTACACTTACGTCCTGAGTATATATATATATATATATATATATATATTCTTATGTTTATGTATATAACCCTGAAATCTCAACTTATTTATATATATATATATATATCTCTTTTATATAGCTTCGTAAATCCCAGCTCGTATTTATGTGTAGATACTCGCATTTTTTTTTATATATTCTATATATTATGTTTATAAGTATACATATATCCGTACTCGAATTCACTCTTCTTTCTTACTTATGTCATCATATATAAACTTATAGATTTTACTCTATTCCAATTCCGAACTTCCTAAAACAGTAGAACACCAACTCAACTAACTCGTAAAATCATATGAATCCGTATACCCGTACATTTTACTCATTCATTTATATATATATAAACACACACTCGACTGTAATATTCAGCACACATACCCTAACACGTGTCTCACTTAGATCAGCGTCAACACGCTTGCAAAATAAAAACTGGAGCTGTCCAACACTGCAGAGGTCGACTGGCTCGATTCAACAAACTCCCGTACGGCCCTGTCCGGCGTTGCAGTCCGACAGGGAGACTCTAGGCGGCACCGGTCTGCAGCCGAAGGCGGGGAGGCTCTTAGCTGGTTCAACACAGCAGCCGCAAGGATGGACGGTTAGCACTGCGTACAGGAACAGAAAGAGGAAGGTAGGGCGGATGACGGGCCAGTACACTTACCGGTCTGAGGCGGACGGCAGGAGGCTGCGCTAGCGTTCCGGTGAAGACGAGGAGGAGCAGCGGCGTCCTCGTTGTCTGAAGAAGCGGAACAGTGAGTCTCGGACAGAGAAGAACGGAAGGAGGGAAGGCCAGTATACTTACCGGACTCGACGGAAAGCGGCGCAGGCTCGGCGGCGTTGGACGGTGGTTGGCAGCAGCGGCGACGGAGGCTCACAGGCGTGCCTCGCAGCGGCTGCGTGATGCCAAGGTTAGGCCGTGTTTTGTTTCGAAACAGAAAGGGACGGGAGAGATAGACCGAGTCGGTGGCTCACCTGGGGGTCGCAGCGGTGGCGGTTGTAGGGCCAGGGTCCGGCGGTTGCTGCGGAGCTGCAGATGGAGGCGGAAGATCAGTCCCGGTTTCGATGCTGTTGCGGGATAGGAAAAGAGAAGCGGCGGTGCAGATGAGGGAAGCGATAGGTTTAGGTTTAGATTAGGATTAACGTAATATTAGATTAGGGTTCAGATTAGTTTAATAAGTTGGGATGGTGGGCTGCTGATTGGGCCTCGCAGTGGCCCACATCCGGCCCGCTTTCATATTAGCACGGAAAAGGAATTCGTTACTCGCTCGGATTCTAGTTAGGTACGGAAAAATATATAATACGGAATTAATTCTGTATTATTTTTATTATTATTATTTATATTTTTTTAAGGTGTGTACTTTATTTCCGGTCCTAAGTGTTATCATTTTATGTGATTTAAGGTCACATAAAATGATAACATTTAAACTCGCTTTATTTTGTTTATTTATTTATTTAATTACGATTGTCGTATCGGAATTTGGTAAATTTCCATTCGTCGGAAACTTAAAATTTTCGGTTATTACATCACCTCTATGCTTGCTGACTATCTAGGAAAGATAGCCAACAAGGCAAAGGGTGACATTTGTGCTGGAGGCCTTGTCACTCATGTGACAAAGGCATTGGAGTTAGATTTCTCGGGTTGCACCCTAGCTGAGAGTGCCCAGTCCTTAGGATCACAGAGATTGATTGCGAGACAGATCTTAATTCCTCGAGGGAGAGGAACTCTTCATGTGCCCATACCATGGGCAAAGGATCCAAAAAAGAAGCCATCCGAGATAGTGTGGAAGTCCGAATACACCATTCGGAATAAGAGGAATTGGAAGGAGACGTTTGTACTGATGCTTGAGGAGATAGCTCCTCCTTTGTATTATGATGATGATGCAGGTTACACTGAGGATGAGGAGGATCATGAGGATGGAGTACACCAGAAGAACATGCTCGAGTACGAGAGTGACACTTATAGTGGTCACGCCACGGATGCCATGGACACCGAAACTCATGGTGCAGGACCCAACCGGACTAGTCGAGGCACTGAGGAGACAGAGGATGACATGCAGCCACCTCGCCACTCCTTTGCACATGCTCCTAGCCACGGTAGAGGCCATGGACGAGGACATAGACTTCCCCGCCATTTTAGAGACTTAGTCTCTAGCTTCCAAGGTCTACGCACTGACTATCAGGCCCTCCACACCGACTACAGCACCTTGAACACTCAGTTCAAGGAATACCGGCAGGAGACGGACGCTAGACACTCCTCCTATGACGGCCAGATGAGAGATATGTACTACCATCAATTCGGCCACTTCTATGATCCCAATGCACCAATGTATCCATATCCTCCACCTCCGCCACCACCGACCGAGGATTGAGATTCCACTCCTTTTACATTGTAAGTATTTTGCTCCATCTTATGCTTGATTTTTCACATTGGGGACAATGTGAGAGTTAAGTATGGGGTTGGGGTACTTACAATCTCTTTTACTTCATTTTAGCACTCTATGCACTGTGTATTACTTTTGATGATTTGGCTTGTAATAACTCTTGCACTACTTGTTTTCCACTATGACATTCGCATTTGCATGCTTTCTTTCAAATATTATGAGTTTTCAAAAAAAAAATTTGTGCTTCTTATGATAGAAATGACCTCTATGATGAGAATTGTGATGTGGAAAGGCAAAAAGATGACATGGTTATGTTGAGATTTTGATTTTAGCATGAATGAGCTTACTTTTGTTACTTGAACACATGAATGGTTTATATGATTTTGATGTTTTGATAGGATAATGAAATAATGGTCGAAGCTATATTATAAGTTATTTTGCATCATATAAGAATGACCAAGGCAACTCACTTCTTCTCTATTCATATCTTGTTCATGCTAGCTCCTCAATGAAATATGTGACCTCCCTTTTACCATCCGGGAACTAGGATAGGTGATTGAAGAAAAAGGCATGCTTGATGTGGGAGGGCCAATGAAAATGTGTTAAGTGAAAGTCTAGCAAATTATAAGTTTGGGGACGTTGAACAAAAGGATGTGGGAGGGTCCATTTAATTTAGGAAATAAATAATTGTAAATAGGAGAGAAAGATCATGAAATCTTTTTTTTAAATAATTAAGGGGTCTAGTTTGTCATCTAAAACACATAAGTGTCTAGTTTATTCACAACAATACAAAAACTACCTATTTGACCATTTTACCCTTAATTTTATAAGTTCCGATATGAGTCTAATTTATATAGACTTATACCGTGTAAATATTAGTTAGTTTGTACAAATATATATACAAATTGTAATGTACGGTGCGAGTGATTATGAAAGTTCAAAATTTCATGTAGCATGAAGTATATTTTTTTCTAGTATCATATACAAAATAACTTTACCTTAATTAAAAAATTAAGATAAGCTAGGACAATTTAAACACTTATAAATAACTATAAGGTTATTTATAGATTATGCATAATTATGGATATAGAAATATAGTTATTACATATATATAAGGTCAATTTAGATAAGTAAAATAAAGTGTAGTTTATATAAAGTAAATTAAATAAGGGTTCTTTTCATAATTAACCAAATCGTGGGATAGTAGGGTAAATTGAGTAGTAAAGACAAAATAGTGAGGATGAGTAGATTGTCTATGTGTTACCACATAAGAGTGTGCAAAGGATAAAAAGACGCGTATCATGTAGGATAAAAAGACGCGTATCATGTAGGACAAATGAAGTAGCTGAAATTGGAGAGGGAGAGAGTCCGGTGGAATGTATATGGAGGGATCCGGATCCAGCTCTAGATCCAGATCTGGATTTAGATCTGACATGTCAAGTGACAGGGGTCATGAGGAAAGGCTTGGGCTCCATGTTAGCAAGGAGACGAAGATAGGGGAGAAGAATCTTGCAGAGGTGAATGCTAAATTGGTTGATTGTCTCAAATATTAGTTCATGGTTATATAACCTTGATTTTACTCTCAAATTTTGTACATGTTCGTCATTCCTCCGCCATTGTAGCAGCTTCGTGGGAGTGAAATCCCCCTACGGCCCTACTCTCTCCTTCTCCTGCACTTAAAATGAAAAACTCAATTGGTCTCACCCCTGTTGCTTCCTTTACCAAGTCAAACAAGCCAGGTCTATCTTTTTCTATCATTAATATTCATCAATTCGCACAATACATTGATGTTGCTAATCAACTGTTTATGTTGGAATTTAGGGGTTTTTGATAGCTAGAAATACTGCACTTCGGAGGGGTTCCTCTCTAAATGAAGGGGTTTTCAATTTTAGCCTCTCGAAGCTTCAAGCTGTAGAAATTAAGGTGAGTACTTTTCAGCTTTACCAGAAAGTGGGGTTTCAATAGACTTGTTAATAACAAATACAACTCCATGTAAGCAAGGAAGTCAAGCCATGAAGAAGAAGAATCTCGCAGAAAGTGGGGTTTCATGACCTGGGACTATATGTACAGGTAGCTTGAAGGAGGTGAACACCGACACTCGTTTGGTGGCAATCGGTAATTTCTTATGCACAGCAGTACAACACAATCCATTGGTTTCCTTTCATCTCCATTGATTTATAATGTTGTGGGAAATATTTTGTTTTGGTATGTATAATTTCTGGTATGTATAATTTCTGGTATGTATAATTTCTGGTATGTATAATTTCTGGTATGAATAATTTCTGGTATGTATAATTTCTGGTATGTATAATTTCTGGTATGTATAATTTCTGATTTTCTGGTATGTATGATTTCTGGTATTTATAAATTCTAGTATAAAAAATTCTGGTAAGAAAAAATTCTCGTATTTTAATTACATAAAATTAAAAAAGAAAAAAAAATTGAAAAGGCAAAAAAATAATAAAATTAAAAAAAAACAAATTCAGTAATTAAGAATTAAAACTTACATCTACATAATACTAACAAACATCTATTATTCTTTTTTTAAAAAAAATAGAGGGGTTATTTACTTTTCCTACCATTAAATGAAAGTGGTAAAAATTATGGGGTACATTTACTAAACACAAAACTAAAAAAAAGGTCTAGTAGGCCAAATTCTTTCTTTTGTATTAGACTAACGCATATTTTATTGATTCAGCGGTTACGTGATCAATAAAGTGATAGTATACGAACAGATGAAAATGTGATACATGTGTCATTAAAGGGTACGGACATTATGGGTAAATAATAACGATGGCTTGGTAGCATTATTTGAAATGTCCGTTGGGCCTAAGTAGACCCCGTTAATTAGGTCATCTAATTCCAATCTCGCTACCGGTAGAAGATATTAGGAGTCGTGGATTTACCATGAGGTTCTCCAAGACTTGTCTTTCGGTTGATTAACGGCTAAAATCAGACATGGTATCTAAGGTGAAATTGCTAGCGTATCGCTAACACAATTAATTGTTTTTTTCGGTTAAGGGTTGAATATCTAATAAGGTTGACGTTATGAATAGTATTTGTTATATGATTTGAGTTATTATGTATATTTTACAAAATTAAGTTGATCCAACTTGGCAGCTTACTAGATAGACTGACCCATTTTCTTTTTTCTCTTTTGTGTTTTGATTTGGTTGCTTATCAACCTTTTGGCAAGTTAAGATGAGTAGGAGGTGACGTTTTGGAAGCACACCGGGGTTGCAGTTGATCACCTTTCACCCTCCCTTAGAAGTTTATATATAACTAGACTTAAATATATGTTTTAATATATGTATGTATAGTTGTGAGTTTATGTTGATGCATAATAAATCCGTTGTTATATAACTCGTTGAATACTTGTTAATTAGTATGAGGCAGATTTCACTAGTGATAAAGAAGCCACTGATGTTGTAGCAGACCTAAAAGATGTTAGACATGGTGCACTGCGAAAGCTTACTCATTGAATCCGATAGGAGACGAGTTTCTCCTACTACTACATCAATGGAGTCTGGAAAGAGGAGTGTTTTTTTTAGTAAAATTTGCGTAATGTGTATCGTCATGTGTATTGAAGGTGTGTTTTGAGGGACTAATCTTCTGGCTATGAGATTCGTCTAAAAAATTGCAGTTGACTCTTTCTTCGTCAACATTGGCGACTCTCTTCAGGTAATCTACAAATTGATTGGTTTCTCAGCTAATTATTTGGCTAGATTTTAAGGTGGGTGGGAAATGTAGGTCATGACGAATGGAAGGTTAATACAGAACATCTTTCCCAATTACCTGAAACTATTTTGATCAAGCACAGGTTAAGTTAATCATCAAGCAGAACTGCAGAAGAGTCAACTATGAAAGAAAAAGCGAAGAACATGGTACAGCAATGGAGAGGAAGATTCAATTAATGCTTATGTATTTCACAAAACATCCACGTGGTTCAGTAAATCTAAAACATACCTTAGACTGAGACTCAACTAAGACAGCAACTTAAACACATTCCTAGCCACTGATTTAACTACAAAAACATCACTCCCAAATAATCAAAAGAAACATTCATTGCAATTTGAATACGTATAATCAATGAATCTATGCACTAAATACTCTGTATTAACCTGTTCCTTTACTGATCTCCTTCGCCTCTTCAATCTTTCTTTCTGGCTCAAGCTCATGAGCCACATCATAAGTCGCGTGCAGCCCGACAAAGACATAGTAGATCAGCATAACCCCGCTGCAAATAAAGAACCTCACAAAGGCCAGATAGCCCAATGATCCGATCAGAAAAATGTTTATCCCAATTGATAGAGATGGTAGCCATGGGACGAGCGGGACTCCCCACACTTTTGGAGCGCGCACCTGTGGAAGGAACTGCAATGTCAATGTGCCCGCAAGCCAAAACACACCACACACCGTGAAGCCAATCCATCCACGGATATTTGAGTTCCAAAGCGCGCTCACACCAATCGAAGAAGCGAACACAAGAAACATACAGATCAGGAACTTCAGTAAACCTTCCCTAGGAGTCACATCCTCCATATAGTACCGTCTCACTAGCAATGCAACCGCCATCAACATAAAGATTAACAGAGTGCTGAATGACATGACGCTAGACAAAACATCCAAGCTCGAGAAGAAAGCTACAATGGCACTAGTTATAGTAGTCAGCAGTGTAGCATAGATTGGAGTTCCGGTTTTCGGATGAACGAGGGCAAACCAAGGAGGGATCATGTGAGCCCTAGCAATCTGAGTTGTGTACCGAGACTGACCCATGGAACCAACGAGCAAGCTCGTTGACATCCCCTTGATTGCACATATGGATACCAAATACTTTGCCCATTTCATCCCAATACTCGCGAAAACCACTGAATAAGGAGCATTCACATCAATTTGAGTATAGTTCTGCATCATAGTAAGTGTTAAAGACATCAAGCAGTACAAAATCGTAATGAGCGACATTGAACCCACAAGCCCCAATGGAATGTCCCTAGACGGCTTCTTGGTTTCCTCAGCCATGGTTGCAACCATATCAAAACCGGTATAAGACCAGTACACAACAGCAGCAGCCTCGAAAACGCCCTCAGCTCCATGTGGAAAGAATGGGGTCAAATTGGAAGATTTAGTATGAATAAAGCCAACAATTATAACGAACACTATAACCATCGAGCTAACAATTGAACTAACCCAGTTCAAAATCGATGTTCCCCTAGTTCCAGACATTGCGATTCCATTGAAAACCAATAACACAACAACAGCCACAGGATCCAATAGATTAAAACCATCAGCAAAGCCATTAACCTTGAATCGGAAAAAGTCTGAATCATCCTTAATCACACTAGCGAGATAAGAAGACCAAGACCTACCCAATCCGGCAGCTCCGACGACGGCTTCAAGGAGGATATTGCCGGCGGCGAGGAAGGCGACTAGATCACCGAGTTCGATTCGAAGGAACGAGAAAGAACCACCGGCGACAGGGATTTCAACGGTGAATTCAGTGTAACAGAAGACGGATAGGAGAGCAGAGGATCCGGCGATGGCGTAAGCAAGGGCAATCGCAGGGCCTGCATGGTTATGAGCTTCCTGACCGGTGAGAGTGAAGATGCCGGAGCCGACAACGGAGCCGAAACTAAGCCAGATTAAGTCCCACCATGTGAGGCATCGTTTCATAGGATTTTCACTGGTTTTCGGGAGGGTGAGAAGCTCAGTTGAGTCAGTCGAGCGATTGAGGAGGCGGTCACGGAGACGAGGGAAGGTTTTGGAGAGAGCGGATTTGTAAGTAGAAAGTGACTGGAAGGAGGGTTCTGGGTAGAAGTCTTGCTTGCTCCATCGCCAATAGCTTCTTCTTCTCAGTGTTGACCCGGATGGGGATTCGGATTCGGGTTTGGAAGAAGACATTGGATTGATGAGAGGAGTTCGGTTCATGTGTGATCGATTTGTGAGGGGAAAGAGGTCGGATTTGTAGGGGAGAGTTGGAGAATTTTTTAATCTACGAAATTCAACCACGTTTATTTTGCAAATCGCTACCGGGTGAAAAGATGGGTTGACTATGGACTCTATTTGCAGTTGGGCCCCAACATAGATTCGATATCTTACCAAATGATTGGTTTAGCTTTTTTACACGTATTATAATATAGTAACATTTCATTATTCTAAATAAATTAATATTGAATTCGTGAAAATCTCTTGAATAAATTAATATTGAATTCGTGAAAAAAGTTAAAAATATTAAATAATTTTAGAAAGGACAAAAGAATAACTGTCTTGGTAACTAATGCGTGGCTCTATAGTAACCCTAATTATTGGCAAAAGTTAGAAACATTAAATTATATACTGGGAAAGGTACATTACATATTGAGATGGTTTCATCTGTATCATAAGAAATTGATAATAATGAATTAAGGATGAAGGAGGGGTTAATAGCCCTCGATTGATGTCAAAACTCATATCATCTAAACTATCGTTTAAAAAAAACTATTTTGGAGAATTCCGGATAGTATCCAATAGTTTTTTTACTTCAAATGGTGTCCTCGTATTTTCATTATTTTCAAACTTTGCCTAAATTCGTTAAATTTTAGCAAAAGTTTATCATCTTTTTACCCAAGTAAAAACAAATTGAAAAAAAAGAAAGAAAGAAAGAAATATAATAGATTTAAAAGAAAGAAAGGAAAAAAAACGCTCCTCACTCCTCTTCTCTAAAGTGAAATCGTAAAAGAGAAATTTGCATCTCATTCTCCTCTTCTCTATCGATTATCAGTTGGTTTCACGCTTGCTCCCGTCTTGCCCAAATCTAAACATTCAAAAACCCTAATTATTGGTGGAATTGGTGCATATGCATATTTCTAAGTCGCCTCCATATTGCCTAATGAGTTATTCAGATATAAGTTTAGAGTTCAATTTGTTATCGAGACCTTCAGTTTTACCTCCTATTTTGCAAGATGACTTAACTCAGCTTTTAGCTATTATATATTGGCATAACGACATAGCTACATAATTTGACAATGATCGTCTTGAGTAGGGTGTCAATTTGTGCCTTTTGGTTTTTTTTTTCCTTTTTAAATTTGTTGAACTTTAGATCAATTACACAAGAATTGATATGTTGGTTTATATTAGAGATTCCTCAGTCACAATTCTTGTTAATCGGGGTTGCTCATCGGGCTGCTTTCTTGCATTCGAAAAAGAATGTGTTGTTGTCGTTTCATTTTAAGAGGGAAGTGTTCGAAATCATCGAGCTTTTGCAAGAGCTTCAAAGGACCCTTGTGAGTCTTTCCAATCTTGAAAACCGGGTGTCAGCTTTGCAACTTAGTTGGGAAGGAAGAGTGTTGAGGAATGTTACGTGGGTCATGGCAAAAATAGAAAAGCTTATCCTATTTAAAAAATACAAGAGTGTATATTATGGTAAAATCTTTACAAAAATAATTATTCAATGGAAAAAGTTAAAAACATTAAATGATTTTGAGCTAGGCAAAAGTCTAGCTGTCTTCGTAATGATGCGTGACTCTACATACTACAATAACCCTACCCAATTATCGAGTGCTGCTTGTAGCATGTGATAATTGAGGAGGAATTATTCAATTTGATTTAATCTAATTGTACAATTAATTTCCTAAAGTAATACGAATCTATATATATTTCTATTCTATATAATCTATCTATATATATATATATATATAGAGTATAGATCCTATGAGAACACCCTAACGTGAGAACATGAGAACATATTCGTAATTATTATTAGTTTTGTTACGAATGTGTCATATCGTTTAATGTATTATTCGTAGTTATTGTTGGTTGAGTGGATTATTCGTAGTTATTGTTAGATTCTTAATTATTATTATTCGTAGTTATTATAATTTTTGATATCTACTCTAAATCTCAACCCTTAATACTCACATCCACGGTGTACGATTGTTCTCGTGTTTTCACATTAAGTGTTCTCATGGGAACCACACCCTATAGAGAGTATAGATTATATATATATATATATATATAATCTATATTTTAAAATAAAGCTATCACAATTAATACTATTTTTTTTAAATTACTTATTAATTTTGTAACGATTTTTTTTCATCAAACAATTACTTTTCCAATAATCCTCAACCCTCTTCCTAGGCATGAGTCGGTATCAGATTTAACACCAAATTTTTAAATTTATATTTAGATGGTTGTTAGGCATGAGTCGGTATTAAATTTAAACTTGGTCCTTCGGTGTTATTCTTGATTAGGAGACTTGGGAAATGTTCGTCATATTTGCCTCAACATTGATACCAACAATCCCACGCTAATCTTCAAAACAAAATGATCTCCTCATCGACCAATTCTTCATTTGAGTTATAAACATCATTAATGATAATTCCATTACCCTTCTTGCTATCTAGAATTGCTTCCACTATATCCCTAGTCCTATGAGGATACATCTATTTGTTTGAAATCTCCATACCTAAACCCGTGACATGGAAAAAACAGAAGAGGCAAACTCTAACAACACACTACGTAGACAAAAACAATCTCAATTCCAATATTGGGTAAACGAGATAGGAAAGAAATAAAAAGCACATGGATTGCAACTGCTACTTGAAATCCTAAGATCATCCCCAATAGTTTTCCTAAACTCTTCTCCAAAATAAACAATTAAAAGTAAAAATCTACCCTTTATATTTTTATCAAATCCAACAGATTTTCTATCTTGACAAATTCTCTATTTATATGGAGAATGTCTTTAAATTTAGGGAGGAGTCTCCACTTTTTCCCATTATTCTCCATTTTGGAGAATGAGATGGAGAATCTATTGGACCAAAATCTTTAAAATTCTTCAACTATTTTAAAATGGAGAAGCTATTGGGGATGCTATTAAAATCACTTGTATGGAGAATAAGGTTACGCACTAGACGCGGGTCAAGAGATAAACTTGAGCTAGAAAACAAACCCCTAGAAACCTTAAATTGGAGGAGGGCCACACAATTTGGATTTATGGACACCGGTAACTTCAGTTGAGATCCAACATCTCTGATTCATCATCGAACCCATTGTCGCCGCAAGGATCCAAGCTCACACACCTTTCTTCTCTTGCGCGGTGAATGGTAGCCCATGAGCCAAAAAATCAAAACAAAGACCTGTCAACAAAGTCAAATCGGAAGTGGTTGGGATCAAATTGTGGAATTAAATGAGATCTTGTCAATTATAAACGGTGAACACTCAAATTAGAAGAGAATCATGGTGGAAATTGTGTGGAAGCATCGAAAGCAAAGGCACTCCAATGAGAACATCTTTCAAGTTGTCTCAAACTATGGGACCCTCCCACTCGAGATCCCATGTGATGCATCCGACTTCGCCATAGACGTGGTTTTGGGCTAAGAATAAGGACATAAAGGTTCATGATAGTGCCTATGCTATCAAGGCCATGGATAAAGCCCAATGGAATGCCACAATGGAGAAAGAGCTTATAATTGGAATGTTTACCTTTGATAAAGTTTAGGACTTATCTCATGGTTTCTAAAGTTATTGTCTACACTGATCATGCTACTCTTGGATACTTAGGGCCCGTTTGGTTTCAATTCCGGAATCGAAAACGGAATGGAAACGAATCTAGTCCATACGTATACCCTTATTCATGAAAATTTTTGGAATTATTCCTTGTGGTTTGAAGTAATTGGAGTAGAGTTTGGTTACTTTTGATACCCTATAGGGTAATAAAATGTGGGGAATCAAGTGCATTTTGCTTAAACCATAAGGAATGATTCCATACAATATTATGAATAAGGATATAGATATGGACTAAATTCGTTTCCATTCCGTTTCCGTTTCTGGAGTTGGAAACAAACGGGCCCTAAATGGTCAAGAAGGGTGTCAAATAATGCCTCCTCTAACGAATATTGCTTTTCCAAGAGGTTGACATAGAGATAAAAGATAAGATGGGGATAAACAACACGGTGATCGATAACCTTTCTAAACTTGTCTCTCACCTAATTGATGATTCACTCCCAAATGATGCCCCTGGCTCCTTGTCAACTCCTTATCCCGCCCCAAGCAACGGAGGAGTTAGGTACCGTTAAAAAAGCTAAAATAAACGTTAGATGAGGGTAACCCTCCATTGAATACCTTTGTGATTATCCTTATTTTATCTATTATATACATTTAGGACAATACATGATTTAAGTATGGTGGTTGACATTCATTCTATATTTTATTTATTTTATAGGTCTAGATATCATTTCCCTTCACGATGTCATCTATTCATGCATCATTTTAGATGGTATATTTGTACATTTCACATCTCATTTGATATTTTTTGCATTCATATAGTGTAGAAAACACTCATATTGCATATTATGGTGTCTACTTCGTTTTATTTTGTGTTTCACGTGTTTAGTTATGGTGCATTTCTACAAAAAAAAACCAAAAGACACGTCATAACACGAGAGTTCGAACCTCCATGAGATCAGGATTTGCTCATATTGCATATTATGATGTCTACTTCGTTTTATTTTGTGTTTCACGTGTTTAATTATGGTGCATTTCTACAAAAATATCAAAAGACGCGTCATAACACGAGAGTTCAAACCACCATGAGGTCAAGAGTTGCATTAGAGCATCACATATGACCATAGAACGAATGATCTAGTGAAGTATAAATGGAATGGACCTCAAATGGAGACATGCACTTAGAGGATTCAAATTTCACATGTTGAACTAATTGCACGAGTTGAGACGACATGCAGCACAAGGTAACACAACTTGCCAAGTCGTGTCTAGCCGTGTCATACCCCGTGTGGGGTCGTGCACTTTACATTTCAACAGAATTTCCTTCACACGGCATCCGCACGACATAGAGACTGTATGTTAACTTGTATTTATGTCGTGTCCATCCCGTCATTGGCCGTATCATCTATGCAACAACTGCGTAGATCTTTTGTGGCCCGATTTCATGTATTATAAGTAGCTAGTTTTCAATTGTTAGAGGGGTTCAAAATTTTCCCCTTCGGAACCCTAGTTGTGACGCTAGTTTTCCCTTTTCTACTTGGATTCGCCAAGAACAATTTGGTTGGCAAATTTGTCAATTTTTGCTCATTGATTCTTGCACGTTGAACCTTGCTTGAGGTATTAGACTGATTTATGCAAGATTTATCCTTTGTTTATTTGCTTTAGATTTTATGCCTACTACTTACCTACTTTCTACTTATTTTTCTTCTTTTAGCACATTTGGCTAATTTCTTATGATATAAGGATTGATTCAGCCTTGTGATTGATTTTTTTTGTATATAATTATGTATATGAATTGTTGAATGATTATTAACTGAATATTTTTATCCTTAGTGACATTGTTTCGACTTGGACCTTAACCAGAAGGCACGTTTGATCCCTTTGTTACATATGTTAAGAAACAATACTTTCATTGAGAATAGAAACAGATTAGTTTTCTACGCATGCATGTTGATTCTGTTAGACCTTCTAAGATTGACCTTGGTTTGGGGAGAGACATCTACCTTTACCTCGAGGGTTTCTACTTGTCATAGATTTACCGATTTTTATACCTTTTTGGCTTTTATGCGAAAGTATGACCTGTTTTTATTACCACTCTAAATTTACTTTTACTTATATGATATGAAAGTAATTGGGGCATTTATTTTGTTAAGTATATTGTTCCCTACCTACCTATTACGATTTTCCATCTTATTAGCTCGTTTTGGCTTGACTAACCATATTCTTTGTAGCTCGACAAATTATTCCTTAGGCATGTTTAGACTCCATTGGCCCTATTCAGGAATTAGGAGGAAAAGTTATGCGAATGAAGAAGAGAATGAAGTTCAAGTGCGGGGTTATATGTGAATATGTTATATGTATGAATGATCCTTGTGTGGTTGTTGGTGCATTATTTTAAAATTCCTAGTGGTATTGTGATTATAAGAACATGAAATTATTTTTATATCATGTAATAGTTTTGTACACCACTTGGAATTAATTTCAAAAGGGGGAAGATTTGTAAAAGGCACAAAATGGTGAATAGATAAAAGTGACGTGCAAGTGATGTTGAGTTAAAGTGTGAGGATTCCGAGTAGAAGTTGCAAGGAACTTAATCAGATGAAGCATTTGAACCGATTGATGACGACCGGTCGACCCAATTGACTATACCGATCGAGGAATATGATATTCTCTATAAGTATTGTTGAAGGTTTTGGTCTAACTATAGGTTAGTGTATTGTGAGCGTATCCAAGTAAGTCTTCGGACTTACGTAGCTTCTATTTGCAGAAACTCGTGCTTGAGAGATTTATATCCCGTTGTGTTGAATTGTTAATGATGTTATGCATTGTGATGTGCTATGTGTGAAGCATGCTTGTTGTGATTTATCATGAACATGATGATGTGATATGTAAAGCATGCTTAATGTTGTTGTTATGTATATCATGTCATGGTTATGTGAAATGATTAATTCATAAGTGTTATCCTGTTGAGACGTGATTATGTATGACATGATAAGCTTGTTGAGGCGTGTGATATAATGGTGGCTTGTAAAGGTCAAGAGCATGTAAAATGGGTAACTGATATTGAGCTTAACCATTAGTCAGGTCGCTAGCAACAACGGTGATGATGGGCCGGTACGTTGTTCAGGTCGTTAGCGTAAGTCAAGACGTTGAGTTTAACCATTAGCCAAGTCGCCAGAAATTGTAGTGAATGTTGGGGCTTGTCCAATCCTGGATCACTTGTGCTTGTATAAGAAATGATACCGAGTCTGATGGGTTTCCAAACTTGGGTCACACGTAATTAAAATTGTATATGCATGGTTGCCTTAACATGAACGAGAAAATGTTATGTGGTCATGAGTTAAGATTATAACCCGCCACAAGAAATCATGGCCCGTAGGCTTGATCATTCTGGATCCAACCTAAGAGCAAAATGTTTGAATTAACTTAATTTGTGCGATGGTGATGCTCACACCAAAGCTAGAACTATATAAGCAATGATTCCGGATTTGGTTTGGGGTTGCTAATTGTAAATTTCATACTACAATCACGTGCATTATTCATAAAAACATAATATCATCTCATGAGCACATTATATGGTATTTGAATACATGCGTAGTGATGTATTAATATGATCTCTCGTGAATAGATTATGATTGGTAGCTAACGGGTTTAAACCGATTCTTTTTAAGTAATACCTATCATAGAGACACTACAAAGACGTCAATTGCAAGATGTGGACAACTGGGGCAATGCTATCCCGATGATTGGTTGAACTTCTTTTAAAAACTAATCTCTAGCAAGAGAGTCTTTTATTGCTTGTGTGCAACTATGTAAATGTGTTGGTTGCAAGCTGGTATTTCAAGACAACTATTCAGTTATCATGTTTTGTCATTTTGGATATACATACTAACTTCATGTATGTTGTTATGTAAATGCTTTTCTAAATGACAGGTTGGATGTTTTCATTATTTCTTCCTACTTCTTGTTGCAAGGTCCTATTTGTGAAGTTATTGTCTGGATAATTGATGAGACCCATTGTGTGGTTCTTAGTCTAGTGACGTCTTGGGTTACTTAAAACCCGGGTCGTTAGAGATTGGTATCAGAGCTTAGGTTAACAACAATAACACATGTGACCTGATATGAGACATGATAGTTCAATCTAACTACAACCCACTACGGGTTGGTTTTGAAAGGAGAATTAAGTTTTGAAAAGATCTTAAAATTAATGACATAGGGTTTTAATGGATTTAAAATCATATGCATAGTCAGGATTGTGGGAAAGACACTATCTTCTAGTCCTTAGCGTGACTCCTTGTAAGTGATAGTTCTCTCTCTAACTCTTAAGATGCATAGTGTTTTGATTAGTATCACTACTACTAGGGGTAGTAGACATGACTGAGAAAGGAACAAATTCAAATGTTCCGCTTCGTCAAAGCCGCAAAAAGGCAGCTGGGAGCAATTCAACTAAGAGACAAGAAAATTCACAGTGAACTTGCAAGTGTGCCAACTAGGATATCATGTTCTAGAAGATCATGAGAGGATAATGCTAATAGTATGAGGTTGAGGTCAAGTGTCTCAACCAGTTAAGTTGCACATGATGAACATATGCAAGGAATGATTGTTATATCATGGAAAGAGTTATATCCGATATAGTGAGGAGACAATTGTTGTAGCAATGAGTAACACATTACGAAGAGGGTTGGAGTCACATGAGACTCCGAATATTGTACCCCAACACTTGTGAGTCATCATGAGAACACGAGGAATGTGAACTAAGTTCGGAAAAGTGGTTGAAAGCAATTCGAATAAGGAAAGTTCCTAACTTTAAAGGAAGCTATGTCATGGAAGTAGATGGGTGTTAGAGCCACTTGGAACAAATCATTGATGAGGTCAAAGTACCTAATGAGTAAAAAGTTAGTTTGATAGTGACATTTATATAAGAGACAGCTATGAGTTGGTGGATCAAGAACCCCAACAACATCTTTGACTTGGACACATTCACACAATGGAATAAAATCCACTTTTGTCCAACAATAACTCGAGCTAGCTTGTTGAGTGCCTTTCTAGAAGCTTTTGAAGAAGATGCACCGATAATGGAAGTAATGAATAAGCTTCATAGAGAATGCACTTTGTTGGCTGAAGGTACATTTTCATCAAATGCTCACACCTTGTAAGGATTTGCCAATGCTAGAGTATCATAAAAGGCTTTGAGGATTGAAGCTAGGCAAGCTCATAAAAGAGAAATAGACTTGGATTATATACCATTGAAGGTATACTGTACTTGGTAAAGTTACCTAACGGTAATAGGGAGCAAGGATCCAAGGAAATTCATCAATACCCTCTAAGGTTAGGCCATGTGGATTGGCCAACGGATTTCCTTATAACCGGATTGAACCGTGATGGTGTAATCCTAGGCATGGATTGGATGATCAATTATAAGGTTAAGAAAGATGCGGGAATGCTAACATTAATGATGTTAGTCAATTGTGATACTTGTCATGTGGTCAAAGGAGGTGATCTACAAGAACCACTAGTGATGATCTTTGCGATGAAAGCAAGTACGTTGATAAGCAGAGGATGTGGAGCATATTTATGTTATGCTTTGAAGAAAGAAGGAAAGATCCATTTGAAAGACATTTTGATTGCACACAAGTTTAAGGATGTTCTTCGAGATGAATTACATGGATTGTCACCTACAAGGCAAGTTGACTTTAGAATTGATCTAGAGCTTGGAACTAGACCAATTTCTAAAGCTCCGTATAAAATGACACTTGTGGAAATGCTTTAGTTGAAGAAGCAGTTGGAAGAATTGGCGAATAAAGGATTTATTCGGCCAAGTGTACCGCCTTGGGGAGTGCCAGTATTGTTCGTGATAACTTTTTTACGGACTGTTTGGTCCGTTTGTGTACTCAAGACCGTTAGGATCATTTGTGTCCCCAATTATGGTCGGGTCCAAATTGTGCAGACCGGACCATTTTGTTGTGAGGACCATTTTAATTCAAATTACGTGCATAGTTTTGATCAAACTCAACAAACTCCAACAATCATTCATATTAAGGACCATTTTTTATTATGATACGAAACAACAAGATCAAAAATTCAAAATTCTTCATCATATATTTAGACAACAAGATCAAAAGTTTGACTAATTGTGTTTTTAATTGAGAAGTCATCAAACTCAGACAACAAGATTAAAGTTTGACTCACACAATACCACAACAAAATTAAAATTAGCGATTGAAAATAGTAAACCTTCAACAGTCTTCATTCAAAAATAAACATTCAACATATCCAAAACGGTACCAAAATGATTAAAGTGAGCATCAAAATTCAGCAAATTGGAACTATTTTAGCTTTTAATCTTCTCATAACACAATCTTCAATCTTGAATGTGATCGATAAGCTTCATTGAACATGGTTGCTACTATGACCTCAAAATTCAGCAAAACACTCTTCATGTCGTCTACAAAACGCAACAACTAAAAAGTTTAAGATTTAGCAGTCAACATAATCAAAATTCAATAAACCAAGACACCATACTAAACATTCAGCATGATCAAAATTCACCTATTAACTGTCAAACAACAAACTCAACAATCATCAGACTCAACACGATCAAAATTCAACAAACTTCTTGGGAAACACGGGGATTAAAGTCTATGTCGCGATTCGTGAGTTATTCGTCAATGGGAAGATACTGAGTCAATTAAAGCATACCATGGTTTCACTTATTGCCAAAGTAAGGGCATATTCCCGTGTGGATTAGTTTATGCCGATATCTTGCTACAATGTGGTCTACATGGTCATCATCAAACTGATGGTGAACACATATGGTCCATGCCTTAGGTACCTCATTGACCCGACCTAGTTTGTCTTCGTCCGGGGAGGTTGATGTCAAATAATGTGTTTCTTGTCCAGGAGTTGTTGAGGAGATATAATATGCAACAAGACAATAGATGATGCTTTATGAAGATCGATCTTGCCAAGGCCTATGGCACGATCTCGTGGAAGTTTCTAAGCTTTGTCATAATGGAGTTGAAGTTCCCGGCAAGGTTCATTGACTATGTAATGGAGTGTGTCTCTATGACGTCTTACTCGATCCGGGTTAACAAGACTTCACTTGTATTTTTTCAGGGTCGTCGGGCTAAGGCAAGGTTGCTTGTTATCCCCGTTCCTGTTTCTAGTTTACATGGAGTTTCTTTCGAGGATGATTCAGGTGGAGACTTCTAGGCCAGGATTCAGGTTTCATAAGCATTGTGAGAAACTTAGAGTTTCACATCTAATGTTCTCCGATGATGTGATACTGTTTTGCCGGGGTAGTAAAGCATCTATTGGTATTTTTTTGGAGTGCCTTGGCAAGTTTGAGATGATTTCAGCATTGGTTGTTAGTCTCCTTAAGTCCTATATCTACTTATTAACTTCTATGTATGAGGAGGAGGCGTCTAACCTTGCGACAAGAGGGTTTCCCTTCATATACCTGGTGGTTCCTATTTCTCCTACCATTATTTGAATTAGGGATTACTCTCCTCTCATTGATAGGATTGAGAGACACCTTTATTAGTGAAACAAGCGACACTTGTCGTTTGCTGACCATCTAGAGTTAATTAGGTTTTTTTGCAGGGTAAAACGAGCTTTTGCTTATCTCTACTTCTAGTCCATGTGTCATGCTTGACAAACTTACCAAACTTTACAGAAGGTTCTTGTGGGGTTGTCCACGTTACATGGTCTAGAGTTTGCTTGCCAAATACGGAGAGAGGTCTAGGATTGTTGGATCTTAGGTCTTGGCATGAAGCATTTATGTATAAGTACTACTAGCACATTCATGCTCAACATGAGAGTCTTTGGGTCATATGGATTCACTACAAATACTAGCATACCACCGAGCCGGAGTAGTGGACGGTCACTCCTCGGGACTCACCTTTCCTGAAGGCAATTCTCATCACTAGAGATGAGATGGTTGTCTTTAGTGACTAGACGACACCGATGAGGGATAGATTCCGAGTGGTCGAGGCTTATGAGATGCTTAGATCGTATGGCGAGGAGGTGGACTAGTTCAGAGTAGTTTGAGATTCGGACAATATGCTCAAGAATTGCTTTATCCCATGTATGACATCATTGTCCGGTTATTTACCCAAGATAGGTTATACTTCCTTGGTATTGATCCTACTTGTAGTTGGTGTAGGAGTGAGAGTCAGTCTCATGACCACTTGATCTTTGGATGTACATATGCATATGAGGTTTGGAGAAATCTTAGTGTGGACCTCGGGATTCCTGGAGATATCACTACCAAATTAAAGGTATTGGATTGGCTGACTCACATTGTACATGAAATCAGTTGGATGAGTAGATCCGAGACATACGCGTTTTCTGCTACGTTCTACTAGGGGTGGGCAACGGATCGATCCGAATGGCCGGATACCCGGGTATACTTTTTTTAGTGAAAATACGATCCGGGTCCGTCCGGATATCCGAGAGTTTTGCCAGATCGGGTTGGATAATTATCCGCGGATATACGACCGATCCGTTTGATCCGAATTATAAAAATTGGTATCCGAATGGGATTTATCCGGATCGGGTCAAGTCATTATCCAAGGAAATTCGGCTGACCTGAATGACCCGGCTGATCCGACTACTCCAAAAGTCCAAAGTGCAAAGATTAAATACCAAAGTCTAAAACTCCAACCAAACACACAACTAACATGATTTAAACATCAAATTACAATGTCCAAAGTCCAAAGAAATACGAAATTACATCAAATATTTCCAATGAAACATAGTTCTAAAGTTGCAAGGTCTAAGATCATTAATCAAAAATAGTGAAATGTGGATCAAAATGAAGTCTTTCAAGTCACAAGTCGCGGAATCATAGATCAAGAGTCTTGAGATTCATCGATTAATATATTTGGTTGCTCCAAGATCAAGTTCTTTAACCCTACAAATATCAAAACAAAACAAAGAATATAATCAATGATTTATTAGTAGTTTAAACAATAAAAGAGTTATAATGAAATATAAAATTACCTTCTTCTAATTCTTCCATTGCAAGTAGAGCTTCCACCATTTTGGTGACAAAGAAGTACGAAACGAATCAAGAACACATTCCCCATTACTAAAAGCATATTGAGAAGCAACAATGAAAACAGGAATAGCTAGCACATCTTTAGCCATATTTGACAAAATAAGATACCTCTTTTGGTTGTCCTTCCACCACTGTAGCACACTAAAACTCGTTGATTGACTTTGACATGATTTATCTAGATATAATTCCAACTCAGACTTGTTATCAACACTGTCAGGACCCATCTTCATTTGAAACTCTTCATTTAACAATGCAATATAATCAATAAGTCCATCGCTGTAACCACAATTATGCAAGCCCAACCTAGAACTATGATTGGATGAACTTTCTTGATTCTTGTTCACTTGAGGCATAGTAGAAGCATACATCTTAAACAATTCATCAGTAGTAACTTCGATGTTCAAATACAAGAGACTAACTTTATCTGCACCAAACATCTTTTGCACAATAAAGTCAACGCACTTCAATTTACGGCATGGATCAAGAGACATGGAAATGAACAAGAACAAGTTGATATAATCAACATTACCCCAACATTTATCATACTTTGTCTTCATCTTCATAGTTATTCTCTTGTTCTCACCTTTCTTGGTGCTACAAAGATTATAAACCATCATATCAACACCAAATACTTGAAGAGCATATTGGTTACAAGTCACATAATTAGATCTATATAATGATAAAGTAGCATTGTAAAAGACTTTCAGAATTGAAACCAAACTAGCAACCTATTCCAATCATCATCATTAACAACACAATCAAGTCCACAAATCTTCTTAAGCTCTCTTTCACAAGTAGAATCTCTCATTATCGAGTTGTTAAATGCTTTTTTAAACTTTATAGCAAATTAAAGCATTAAATAGCTGGAGTTCCACCTTGTCTCAATATTCAATGAAAGAAAACTTTTACTTTCTAAGTTCTCATCCACTACACACTCTTTGAATTTTTCAAGTCACGCGAGAGAAGACCTCACATATCTCACAAGAGTGCGAATTTTTACAATAGAAATATTCATCTCCTTTAAACTATCTTTGACAATCAAATTCAAGATATGACAAACACACCGCACATGTAGATACTGCCCTCCTAGAACACTAGAACCCCAATGATTAATTTTCCTTCTTAAATACTCAATGGCTAAATCATTGGAACTAACATTATCCACAATCACATGCCTAGAATGACCAACAAGAGGGAAAAAATTCTCAATTCTTTTATGCAAAGTCCAATCATCATCAATGAAATAAGCAGTGAGACACAAATGACTTAAGTTCCGGCTTGAAGTCCACGAATCTGTAGTAAGAGAAACTCTAGAAGACAATTTCCGAATACTATCTTTTAACCTTTTCATTTCCTCATGATACATTTTATAGCAATCTCTAACAACCGTATATCGTGAAGAAATTATAAATTCAGGTTGCATATCATTGCAAAAACCTCTAAAACCCTCTCGCTCAACAACAACAAAAACAAACTTATCCACAATTATCATTCGAGCAAGTGACTTCCTACATTTCTCTTGACTAAATTGCCATGTGGATGACACATGAATATTTTCTATCTTTCCATTACCATGAACAAAAGTCTTTGTACTCTTGCTAAGCAACTTCTTATTTTTATCAATGTTCGATGGAAGCTTCTTGCATCTACTAGGGTGGTTCAATATAGGAGTAGTACCATTTTTTGATCAACAAGACAACAACTTGTCTTAGCATCACAGTATTTGCATTTAGCAAAGTCTTCATCCGGAGTTTCAATAAAGTGATCCCAACAAGAAGAAGTTTTAGACTTTCTCTTACCGGATGCATCATTTGAAGTAGGTGGTTTGCTAACTCCTTTGGTTTTACTTGTTACTTGACTTTCTTGAGTATGCCCGACAATAGCAAGAGCATTATCCGGTTCAGAATCATTCAATCCTATAAAATCAGTATTTATATTTGAATCCTGAAATTAACATATAAAAATGAAATAAGTATAAATTACTCATGAAGTATTGTTTGTTTTATTTGAATTCATTCACATATAAAATCAGTATTTATATTTGACAACAAGCACACTAACACATTGATTAACTTGATATATTACCATATTGATTAACAAATTGATTTACTTAATACATTACTATAAGTAAGCACACTAACACATTGATTAACTTAATTACCATTCATGAATCCATTTGATTAACTTAATTAACAAATAACTAAGTAAGCACACTAACACATATTTGACAGTAAGCTCATGTAAACAATATTTACATTTGACAGTAAGCAAACAATATTTCATTTGACAGTAAGCACACGATAGAAAATGCACAAAGTGATGAACTAGAAGCGCACACTACAGTACTACACAACAACCAGTTAGGCAGTAAGCAGACGAAGAAAAGTAAGGGGAATTAGCCTATTGCACAAGGTCGGGGCTGTGGAGGCTGAAGTCCACCGTCGGTCTTCCAGGCTGGCGCCAATTGCACAAGGTGCCGATATAAAGGACAAGAAGAAAAGGGGAAGTAGCCTCTTCCAGGTTGGCGCCTAATCTGCCTATTACACAGCAGCCAATAGTTTTTGTTTGTTAAACTTTGGTTAATTACCATTCCTAATCCGTTTGATTTAAGGGATGGTGGTTACAAACTTTTCTTCTTCGAATTAACAATTACCGAATTCAAAGGGAGAAGTGAGAAGGGACGAAGGATCGAGAATAATAGAAGTCTAGAATACATCGACTCATTGAGAACGACGTGTGGGAGCGAGTGAAGGGAGAAATGAGAAGGATCGATCGACTGCGGATTTCCCTTTCCTGAGTCGGTTGAGCGAGTGAGGATAGTGAGTTGTGAGCGGCGGTTGAGAATGGAGAAACTAGAAAATAAGAAAGAAACCCTAGCAAAATGTTTATTTTTTTGAAATAAACTTAATTATTAATTATCTTTATATTCTTGTACCATGATTGTCTTATTTAACTATTTGGAGAATTGAGACCAAGTTATATTAAATGATTATTAATATTATGTTGAGCATTTGTAAATATATATCTTTTAATAATAAAATGAGATTAATTTTTTATTAAATAATTATTAGGATGAATATTTGTAAATTTAATTTTTATAAAAAATTTATATTTTAAAATGAGATCAACTTATATTATAAGATTATTATGAACGTTTGTTCATTTAAACGAGACTAACTTATAATAAAATGAGATCAACATCTTAAAAGATTATTGTGAATTATTTTGTTTATTTAACCTAGACTAACTTCTAATATAAGATTATAATCATAATATTTATAACAATCTATAAAAATCTATATCTTAAAACGAGATCAACTTATATTAATATTATGAATGTTTGTTCATGTAAAGATATCAACTTATAATAATAGATTATTATCGAGACCAACTTATAATAATATTTACAAAAACCTATATCGTAAAATACGATCAACTTATATTACAAGATTATTATGAATATTTGTACATTTAATGAGATCAACATAACTTATGACAAAAGATTATTATTATATTGAGTCAAACTTGTAATTGTATAAGTTGTAAACACATACTCATAATATTTATAAAAATCTATATTTAAAAAATGAGATCAACGTATAATAAAAGATTATTATGAACATTGGTTCTTTTAAACGAAACTAACTTATAAGTTCTAATATAATATTATTATTGAGACCATCTTATAATCACATCTATAAAAATCTATATCTTAAAATGAGATCAACATATATTAAAAGATTGTTATGAGCATTTGATCATTTAAACGAGGCTAACTTCTAAGTTCTAATATAAGATTATTATTGAGACCCTTATAATCACATCTATAAAAATCTATATCTTAAAACGAGATCAACATATATTAAAAGATTATTATGAACGTGTGTTCATTTAAACGAGACTAACTTCTAAGTTTTAATATAAGATTATTGCTTATTTTATTAAATATTGTCAAATATAAATATTAGTAAAAAATTACGATACACAGTATATACAAATATATTTATTTATTTTAAACCGGATATGCCCGGATATCATGTGATTCGCCGGATATCCGCCGATCCACGGATGTCCGGCAATCATGTGAGCCGCAGATATTTGGCGATCCGACGATCCGCAGATATTCGAAATTATTTAGATGTACGCAAGTATTCTATTTCTTTTTACCCGGATATCCGAATGCCCAAAACTCCGATCCGTATCTAATCCGGTAATCCGATAAAATCTCCCGGATCGGCGAATCATATTGCTTTTGCCCACCCATACATTCTACTACATTTGGTATTCTAGAAATGTTGGGGTGTTTGACCAAAACAGAATCCGGATAGATATCCTCTTGAGATTTATGAGGACCCACGTCTACATTTTTGTTGCATATGGCTTTTCCAGACGGAACTAGAGTGTGAATTACATCTTAGTAGTTGTTTTACTAGAGTTGTATTTTGATCCTCGCTTTTATGTATATTTTATCTATGTGTGTACCGGACTTGACTTTAACTTGTTGATGGCTTTTCCCTAAGGTGGATTGACCATTGTTCCGAGGTTTGGTACTTGTTTGATTTACAAGTGTCTATAAGTTGTAATCGAGGAAGTTTTACCGAATGGTGACAACAACCTCCCCCGTAAGGATATAATATCAGATGTAGTATATTTAGGTATCGAATTTACAAGGACCGCGTATGTTTTGGATGCAAATAATAGACAATTATGCTAACTAAAGAAGGACAAAAGACAACAATATCTTTTGGTGAAACAGTGATCAAAGGAAAAAACACTAATTTTTGTAGGCAAATAATGGAGGAAAACAATATAAGAAAACAAGAATCTTCGGTATAATGAGTTAAGATATTGTTGCATACACACGCGCACACGTACGCGCGCGCGCACACACACACATATATATATATATATATATATATAGAGAGAGAGAGAGAGAGAGAGAGAGAGGCCGGTTCTGGTGAAGAGCACCCTTGTAGATAGGAATGAGGAGAGCTAGGATGGTGGCACGTGGCATGCCACGTCACCGGGTTTTTTTTTTCGACAAAAAAAAATTAAAATAATAAAAAAAAAAAACGGTGACGTGGCATGCCACGTGTCACCACCACAAAAATGAACAATTAGTAATAAAAATATGGCGTTCATGGTTGTTAAAGAAAATGTTGTTCATATTTTTACAAGTATGTGTTCATAGTTTTTAAAGTAAGTGTTCATTTTTTAAAAAGTCATTGTTCATATTTATTAATAACTGTTCATTTTTTTTCCCAACACTAATTGTTCATGATTTCACACTAAATGTTCATTTTTGTATGTTTGTAAAAATTTTCTTTTTGTTTCAAATCGTGTAAAAAAAATATTATGTTCATTATTTTACAAGTGTGTGTTCATTTTTTTACAATTACAGTGTTCATATTTTTCAGAGTAAGTGTTCATATTTTTCAGAGTACGTGTTCATATTTTTCAGAGTCAATGTTCATAATTTTATTAATGATTGCTCATTTTTTCTGTTATAAGTACTGTTCATATTTTTATTACTAAATGCTCATTTTGTGGTGGTGTCACGTGGCATGCCACCTCAGACTTTTTTTTTCGGGAAAAAAAAAAAACCCGGTGACGTGGCATGCCACGTGGCACCACCACGGCTCTCCTAATTCCTATCCACAAGGGTTCTCCTCACTTGAACATATATATATATATATATATATATATATATATATAGGGTGTGGTTCCCATGAGAACACCCTCTAACGCGAGAACATGAGAACAATCGTATACCGTTGGATGTGAGTATTAAGGGCTGAGATTTAGGATAAATATCAAAAATAATAATAACTACGAATAATTATAATTAGGAATCCAACAATAATTACGAATAATCCACTCAACCAACAATAACTACGAATAATACATTAAACGATATGGCACATTCGTAACAAAACTAATAATAATTACGAATCTGTTCTCATGTTCTCACGTTAGGGGGTGTTCTCATAGGATCTATACTCTATATATATATATATATAGATTTTAGTTCAAGTGAGGAGAGAGCTTGTAGATAGGAATTAGGAGGGTTGTAAGCCGTTGGATGGATTATAAATCAAGGGCTCTCACACGCTAATCATTAATTACATTTTTGTAAATTGACTTAAAATCTGAAAAAATACCCTTACGTTCAAAATAGTCATCGGTGTTCATACTTTTATACGTCATTGTTTATATTTTTATACATCGGTGTTCATAGTAATTTTATTCATCAAAGTGTCATGTCCATTTATTCTTTTGTGTTCATTTTATAATGCATAGATGTTCATTTACAGTATATAACCGCACAAAATAAAAAAAACTCATCACAAAACGTTAAAAGATGATCATAATATGTTATATATGTGTCAAAGTTATAGATAAGTCATCGGTGTTCATACTTTTATACGTAATTGTTCATGTTTTTATTCGTCACTGTTCATCCTTTTTATGTCATTGTTCTTGTAAATATTATAAACTATTTTTCTATAAGGCATTTTGCCGAACAGTTTGTGTGCACACTAAAAGGAGTATATAGATTATTCAATTAGAGATATTAGACCAACTCAACATATGTATATACATGTATTTTCTCAATCAAACTTATCAAATACAAAAATGATTCAAACAAATTCAATTTCGAACACAAACATCAATCATAATGAAACCTAAACCTTAAGAATGAAAATCTAAATAGTGAGAGTAGAAATTCAAAGAAACAAAACCTGAATTGTCTTGTATTCTCTTTGATTTTACAATTTTTTTATGTAATCGATCTCTGAATATTGTAAACACGATTTGAAAGAAAAGTATAATTTTCAAAAAAATGATCATCATATTATACACCATGACCGTAAAAAAAATAAATACATACTTGTAAAAAAATGAACATCATATTTTATTAACACGATTTAAAAGAATAGTATAATTTTCAAAAAAAAAATCCAAATTTTTTTAAAAAAAATACAAAAATAAATAGTTAATGTTAAAAAATGAATAGTTATTGTTGGAAAAAATGAACAGTTATTGCTGGAAAAAAATAAACAATGACTCTTTTAAAAATGAACACATACTTATAAAGATATGAACACCGATTTTTATTTACAAAAAGAAAATCTGGAAGAAAAAAAAACGGTGACGTGGCATGCCACATGTCACCACCACGACTCTTCTCATTCCTATCTGCAAGAGTCCTATTAGAGGTGGGTCGCAAACCTAAACCTAAACCGGCATATCCTGAACCGCCGGTTTGGCGGTTTGACACATGAATTTTAAAAAAAATAAAAAAAATAAAAAAATAATATATATAACAATATACGTATAATATATATTAATTAAAAAGTTATTCATTTGTTAATCTTTGTACATTTTAAAGTTTTGTAAATTGAAATTTTACATAACTATGTTTTTATAATTTATATTTTATACATAGATTTTTTTTTTTTCAATAGCATTTAAATAGAATTAGTAAGTAAATAAAAGAAAGCAACTAAAATAAAATTACTAACTAAAAAACAACAAAGCAAACTCAAATTTTTTATACATTGAATTTTTTTTCATTACATTAGCTTTTGAATAAAATAATTACATAGTAAAAGAAATTACTAACTACAATAAAAGAAAGAAGCAACTAAAATGTAACACCCCAAATTTTACAACTCGGGGAGTTACTGGTTAGGACCGCATAGTGGGTCCCGACCTTAGTTTGACAACAACTTAACAAGATCTTACAACAAGGCACAGATAAGGAAAAACCGGAAATCATAAATTCAGTCTTAACAATGTATGAATGTGACCAGACAACCAACAACCGGAAAACATAAGATAACGAAGTACGGAAAGAAGGAAAAGAACCAAGGTCCAACTAGAAATCCCACAAATAAAGAAACTGCATCACATCCTAAAAGTACGACACCCCGGCTGACCACTACCATCCGGATCAATCGGCATCTGCTCTAACCTGTGGTAAGTCTACACAACATAACAACTGTTAGCTAACTATCCAAATATAAGTAGAATAACAACAACACAAACACACGCATAGACAAAAATAAACAAACATCATGCTGGCACTCAACCGTTTATTATCTATTATTTAGGTGATTCATCTTATTCAATTTTACAGTTGTGGCACGAGAGCTATTAACAGTTCTCGCCTCCGTTCCTTATCCAACTGGGTGTAGGTCTAGCTGACCTCCGCCGGTAGCATCACTACAAACCGAGTATGGACTAGTCCCTAAAGAAACCCCCAGCGCCCTCAAGCTAACTGAGCAGAATGCCACCGCCCGTTACTCTTAGGCCAAGTATAGGTCGGTAAATATCTATCACAACCTATATCTCTAAACATTTAATCACACACCACTATCATCATTCATGCTCATATTCGGAAGCTAGCTAAGTAAGCCCAAAGGACTTACCTGTTATAAAGCTCGACTCTTTGTAAACCAAACTCGCTCTGTAAACTGTAGCAACTCAGTTGCCTGCCAAAGGAGATAAGTGCATTAGCACACTCCAACGTAATTAGAAGTCTAAGACTTCTAAGATAGAAGGTCGTAATAGAACATAACTAATTACAGCTCTAATTTATGGTAAAATGACCATTTTACCCTTAGTCCCGAAACTTCCAAATTTTCCGAAATTCATGTCTAAACTCCTATTTGAGACCTTACAGTCCTATTCTAACTCCTAAAGTTTAGTTTGGTTAAAAACTGGCACTTTTCCTATTTTCCTATTTTCCGAAAGATCGTAAAGGTCTAACTTCGATTTCAAATATAAAATTCGTAAAAGCTTATAAAAATTCCGAAATAATTCTCTAGATCATCTATGATGTTCCAACTACCCTTAGGAGCAAGAATTTCTCAAAACTGTTCATCCATTATTTTTATAAAAATTCTCAAAGTTGGCTACTCCACTTACAATTTCTATACTTAGCCAAAATTCCAATGTTTACAAAACTGCTTAACTACCCTACTTTGGAAGCTTATAACTTTTAATCCGACCGTTCATTTCTTCTCAAATTTTAATATACTAAACTACATATATCCATCTATCATCTATTAAAATTTCAACGGTGGATCTTCATTCAAACTCTCAAACATTGGTCGACAAAATGGGAAGTTCCTAACTTAAAAGCTGAAGGAAAAGAGTTGTATTTACAGCAGTCCTTTATTTCTACCATTATGTTTATATAATTCTGCAGCTACTCATTACCAACCTAACCCATGTTCCAGGCCGAACTACAACAACACATCATTCCATTCCTAAAGACTCGGTACACATACACAAGATCATACGTTAGCCTTTCCGTTACCTCTATACAGAAGGCTTTCTACGGCTGTTGCACTTGCTGTTTAAGCAGGGTTCTATCTCGTTCTGGCCGGTGTCGCTGAAGCTAAAACAGGAGGGAGATCATTACTCTGGACTGGTAAGAGCGAGGCAAGGAGAATGAAGGAGGAGCTTACCGGAGATGTATGCAGAAGATCTCGCAAGATTCTGCTTCGTATTAGGTAACTTGAGGCTGACTACGGTGGCTATGAATCGATGTACTCAGCCCCTTTAGTTCAGTAGATGGCTGCAGTTCGAAGCACAGCAGTGTTAGTCGATGAAACAAAGAAGAGGATGATGGTGAAGACGGAATTAACGTTCATTGTACCAACCTGGATTCAGTCGCGAGATTAGGAGACGATCTTGTGTGCTTGGAGCGGCTGGATGTGTGCAGACGTAGGCTGGTTGGGCAGTCGGCTGGTGGATCTTCAACCTCGAACCAGGACGTGTAAAGGTAGGAGAGAAGGAAGCGTAATGCAGATAAGGGAAGAGCAAAGTTCGGGGAGGCGATAGGAAAGAGAGACGGTTACAGAAGGAAGAGAGAGGAGCAGTTAGCATGAATCTGGACAAACACAATCAGCTGAAGAAGGAAGGAAATCAGCCGGCTGTTACTATCCTCTGTAACGTTCAGTAGCCCCACGTAATCTGCACTTCCAAGATCTTCCTGGGCTGCGAGCTGGGCTGGACGCTGGGCTGGAGAGATAGAGCAACAGATGGGCTGAAGCTGTGGATCCAAGGTGCTGAAGCTGGGATGCGGACAAGCTGCTGAAGCTGGCGAGTTTCTGGGCTGGGCAAGCTGTTGGCTGAAGTTGCGCTGGACTGGGCTGGCGCTGGCAAGTTGCGCTGCTGGGCGCTGCTGGGCGCTGGGCACACTGGCGCTGGCTGTCAACAGCCTGTCTGGGCTTGTCACAGACTCGTCACAACCTTGTCTGGCCTTGTCACAGCTTCGTCACAGACTTGTCTGGGCCTTGTCACAGCTTCGTCACAGACTTGTCCGGGCCTTGTCACAGCTTCGTCACAGACTTGTCAACGACGAGTCATATTCTAAATTAGAGTTTGGGGCTAAACTTATTATTTTATGTGAAGGTAAGCTACATAAAATGATAAAAACTTTTAAAAGATTCTATCATTTTATGTGAAGGAAATCTACATAAAATGATAAATTTTATAATAATGTGTCTAACTAAGTAGACGGATATGGATCAACTGATCGAGATCGGGTTTGTTACAGAAATAAACGGAATAAAAATTCCGGATATTACATCAGTACCCCCTTAAAATAAGTTTCGTCCCGAAACTTAGAATAAGGTATCTACCCAAACATTTCCCTTCAAGAGTTATATTCTAGCATGCAAACTACTCACGCCATTAGGCACATAAACATAAACAATCATTTAAACATATAATCACAGAAATCATATAAAGTATCGTCTCAGTACTAACCCGTCGGTACTGAGGTAGCGGCTAACTCCGCAAAGAACTCAGGGTAGTTACGTCTAATACTCTCCTCTGTCTCCCAGGTAGCCTCATCAGCTCCTCGTCTAGACCACTGGATCCTCAGCATCGGTATCTCCTTAGAACGCAGGCGCCTAATACTACGCTCTAGGACGACTACTGGATACTCCACAAAAGAGTGGTCTGGCTCGACTATCAGATCCTCATGACTGATGACGTGTCTAGGATCCGGTATGTACTCTCTCAGCTGAGATACATGAAAAACTGGATGTACTCCCTCTATTCTCGGTGGCAGTGCTAATCGGTATGCAACTTCTCCGACTCTCTCTAAGATCTCAAATGGACCGACATATCGGGGGCTCAGCTTCCCCTTAATGCCGAAACGTCTAACTCCTCTCATAGGTGACACTCTCAACCACACCTGTACACCTACTCTAAACTCCAAAGGTCGACGTTGTTTGTCGGCGTAGGATTTTTGTCAACTCTGAGCTGCTAACATCCGCTCTCGGACTAGGGCAATCCGAGCGATGTCATCCTGTATCTGGTCTGGTGCTACCCCACCAGCCTTGCTAGGCTCGTCCCAGCACAACGGTGTACGACATCTCCGCCCGTACAAAGCCTCATAAGGTGCCATCCCAATAGACGCGTGCCAGCTGTTATTATATGAAAACTCTACCAGTGGGAGGTGATCTGGCCCTACCTACCCCCAATCTAGTACACACGCCCGCAACAAGTCCTCCAAGGTCTGAATGGTCCTCTCAGACTGACCGTCTGTCTGGGGGTGATAAGCAGTGGTAAAGTGGAGGCTCGTCCCCAAAGCAGTATGCACCTGTTGCCAAAATCTCGAGGTAAAACGTCCATCTCTGTCGGAGACGATCGTCCTCGGTACTCCATGAAACCTCACAATGTGTTTGGTGAACTCCTCAGCTAGACGACTTACCGGCAACGTTTCCTTAATCGGAATGAAACGTGCGGTCTTTGTCAGACGGTCTACCACTACCTAAATAGCATCAAAACCTCTGATGAGCCTCAACCCTGTAACAAAATCCATAGGTATATCCTCCCACTTCCAATGTGAACTGGAAGTGGGTGGAGCTCTCCTCCGGACTTGTGATGCTCAATCTTGACCTGCTGACAGGTCGCACACTAGGCTACATACCGAGCCACATCAGGCTTCAAACCGCCCCACCAGAAGGAACGTCTCATGTCCTTATACATCTTACTCGCTCCTAGATGTACTGAGTATGGGTTAGCACAAGCCTCACCTAGTATCCTCTGTTTCAAATCACTGTCTGATGGTACACGGGTGTGGTCCTGACGTCTCATCACTCCGTCAGCACCAATGGTGAACTAAGGTGCTTCATCTCGTGACATCCGGTCTCGAATCCGGGTCAAAGTCGGACAAGTCTCCTGCTTTTGTCGGATCTCACCCAACAGATCAGAAAATAACTCTAAGGTGGCTAACTGATGAGCTGTATCGGAAAACTGGATCTCTACCTCCAACCAAGTTAAGTCTCTCTGTAACTGTGGTTGTACTGTCAACCGGGCTAACGCCTTCTCCCGAGGCGTCTTCCGGCTCAAAGCGTCAGCAACAACATTCGCCTTCCCGGGGTGATAGAGAATCTCAAGGTCGAAATCCTTGATCAACTCTAGCCACCGCCTCTGGCGGTTATTCAACTCCCGCTGAGTGAATATGTACTTCAGACTCTTATGGTCTGTGAAGATCTGACAGGTCGCCCCATAGAGATAATGACGCCAGATCTTAAGAGCATGTACTACCGCAGCCAACTCCAGGTCATGGGTGGGGTAGTTCTCCTCATACGTCTTCAACTATCGAGACGCATATGCTATGACCTTACCCCTCTGCATCAAGACACACCCCAAGCCCAGCTTGGATGCGTCACTGTACACTAAAAAAGTCCTCTGTACTCTCAGGCTGTGCTAAAATCGGAGCAGACGTCAATCTCCTCTTCAACTCCTCAAAACTCTGCTGACACGGCTCAGACCAGAAGAACCGAGTAGTCTTCCTCAGAAGACAGATAAATAGTCGGGCAATCAGGGAATCCCTTCCACAAACCGGCGATAATAGCCTGCCAAACCTAGAAAGCTGGGAACCTCTTTAACATTCTTCGTAGGTTGCCAAGAAGACACTGACTCGATCTTTGCCGGGTCGACCTTAATCCCCTCAACATTCACTACATGGCCTAGGAAAGCCACCTCTGACATCCAAAACTCGCACTTGGACAGCTTAGCATAAGGCTGGCTATCCTGCCGAATCTGTGATACTGTCCTCAAGTGTCCGGCATGCTCCTTTCGACTCCTAGAGTAAACTAAGATGTCATCCATGAAGACCACTTCAAACTGGTCTAAGAAGTCGATGAAAATCCCATTCATCAACTCCATAAATACTGCTGGCGCATTAGTGAGCCCGAATGGCATCACTACAAACTCATAGTGGCCATACCTAGTCCGGAATGCCATTTTAGGTATGTTCTGGTCTCTCACCCTCAGCTGGTGATAACCCGACCTCAAGTCTATCCTCGAAAACACTGGCGCTCCATACAACTGGTCCAACAGATCATCTATGTGAGGCAGTGGATACTTGTTCTTGATGATGACCTTGTTCAACTCTCTGTAATCGATGGATAACCTCATCGATCCATCCTTCTTCCTCACAAACAATACTAGTGCTTCCCAGGAAGAAACACTAGGGCATATGAAGACCTTCTCTGCTAACTCCTCTAACTGCTTCTTCAGCTCAAGCAGCTCTATCGGTTCCATGCGGTACGGGGCCTTCGAGATCGGTCTCGTGTCTGGCTCTAACTTAATGCTAAAGTCAACACTCCTCTGTCAATCTAGAAATTGACCCCAAATTTTTTTTTTGTTGGAAGAGCGCCATTAGTCTCATTTGTATGGAATGTCAAGTACCCTCTATCTGGATTGATGTAGGATATGATCAAAATCACCGGCTACCTCTTACTCATCTAGTTCTTCTAATACGAATTCATTTGTACTAACTGTAATTTGTAACCTTTTCCTAGCCCGTAGGTAAACAACTGCTCACACCCATTCTCTTTTGAAGTTTGATTTACTTGGTGGAAATCTATCTCCTCCAGTTTCTCCATTTATATTTCTCTGCTCCTTCTGTAATCTACACTTATCTTTCTCACTCTAAGGCTACTATACTCTTTCTTAGTTTAGCTGTATCATTCATCTGCCATCAACCGACCCATAAGATCTCCCACGATAGCTCGTAATTGCATCTTCGCGATTCCTTTTACCTCAGTCATCAACTGCTTACGGTGCCCCGGTTTGAATTGTTGGTATTGATAACTTAAGTCCCTTTGCGAGAGGGAAATCATAGCGGTCCTTGGGTACGTTGAGATCATTTTCACACAATATTGTTCCTTAGTGGTGTTAAATTATAATGTTACCTTGATAGTGATCCCTTGACTTTGCTTCCAGGATTCTATCATTTGGATATCTGTATCACGATCTTTCTTGTAACTCACTTGTCTTATGGAAATTCACTCTGCCTCCATGTTTATGAAATCTACCCTCCCCTTTCTGGCTAATCCATAAGCTTCAGTTGTGCAGCTCTTTAAGTCTTCATAGTTGGTTCGACGACATATCTCTTCTTAACTCTCAGGTTATGAGTGTCTAGGTGGGACTCTCTTGATTAGGATGTCGACTTACTTTGCCAATAGTGGCCATATTTCGCTCTGCTTCTAACAACAACCTTCATAATTTGGTCCATCGGTAAGCTTGAATTTAATGTCTCTTGTCTGGATTGGTTCTATATCTTACTTTGACTTTCCTTACTATGACTGTTTCTGATGGCATCCACGTTGTTCATATCGTCATTTTACACCCCACTTGAAAGAATCTATGTGATGTCGCTCCTAATTTGCATAATTGTCGATCATCCAATGCTTTTCCGGAACTACTCTTATGTATAGTCTTCATTTGATCCTGTTAAGTTGACTCGAAATCCCCTTCTTGCATGCTCGTTGGTATTGTCCTTCAGTCTTCACTTTCCGCCTCGACGCTCCTCAACAAGCTCGAAGGAGTTGTCCACCGTTCGCCTACCCTAATGCACATAAGATGTGCATACAAATCCTCACGTTGACACCCTTCAAAATCTACTTAGATGTGTCAACGAAGTGAGAAACTAATTATGTTATCTCCGTTAAGGACATAATATAACTATTATGCTACTAACCTTCGGCTTAAACTTATCTATTGTACATATCTTTATAAGAAGCTACTAAGTCAACATAACATTTCTACAAGTACTAAGCTGCCGAGATCCGCGGAGGTAGTGGTAGTCATCTGTACTTTCTATCTCCAACCCGACTATGCATGAATTTTGAAAACCAAAATTTCTTTTGGAAAACTCAGACCCCTTTCGGGTTCTGCTTATTTACTTATTTGACCTTTTAGAAGATTTCAAGTGCCATTGTTGCCAACCTAGTGCTCTGATATCATGTTGTAACACCCCAAATTTTACAACTCGGGGAGTTACTGGTTAGGACCGCATAGTGGGTCCCGACCTTAGTTTGACAACAACTTAACAAGATCTTACAACAAGGCACAGATAAGGAAAAACCGGAAATCATAAATTCAGTCTTAACAATGTATGAATGTGACCACACAACCAACAGCCGGAAAACATAAGATAACAAAGTACGGAAAGAAGGAAAAGAACCAAGGTCCAACTGGAAATCCCACAAATAAAGAAACTGCATCACATCCTAAAAGTACGACACTCCGGCTGACCACTATCATCCGGATCAATCGGCATCTGCTCTAACCTGTGGTAAGTCTACACAACATAACAACTGTTAGCTAACTATCCAAATATAAGTAGAATAACAACAGCACAAACACACGCATAGACAAAAATAAACAAACATCATGCTGGCACTCAACCGTTTATTATCTATTATTTAGGTGATTCATCTTATTCAATTTTACAGTTGTGGCACGAGAGCTATTAACAGTTCTCGCCTCCGTTCCTTATCCAACTGGGTGTAGGTCTAGCTGACCTCCGCCGGTAGCATCACTACAAACCGAGTATGGACTAGTCCCTAAAGAAACCCCCAGCGCCCTCAAGCTAACTGAGCAGAATGCCACCGCCCGTTACTCTTAGGCCAAGTATAGGTCGGTAAATATCTATCACAACCTATATCTCTAAACATTTAATCACACACCACTATCATCATTCATGCTCATATTCGGAAGCCAGCTAAGTAAGCCCAAAAGACTTACCTGTTATAAAGCTCGACTCTTTGTAAACCAAACTCGCTCTGTAAACTGTAGCAACTCAGTTGCCTGCCAAAGGAGATAAGTGCATTAGCACACTCCAACGTAATTAGAAGTCTAAGACTTCTAAGATAGAAGGTCGTAATAGAACATAACTAATTACAGCTCTAATTTATGGTAAAATGACCATTTTACCCTTAGTCCCGAAACTTCCAAATTTTCCGAAATTCATGTCTAAACTCCTATTTGAGACCTTACAGTCCTATTCTAACTCCTAAAGTTTAGTTTGGTTAAAAACTGGCACTTTTCCTATTTTCCTATTTTCCGAAAGATCGTAAAGGTCTAACTTCGATTTCAAATATAAAATTCGTAAAAGCTTATAAAAATTCCGAAATAATTCTCTAGATCATCTATGATGTTCCAACTACCCTTAGGAGTAAGAATTTCTCAAAACTGTTCATCCATTATTTTTATAAAAATTCTCAAAGTTGGCTACTCCACTTACAATTTCTATACTTAGCCAAAATTCCAATGTTTACAAAACTGCTTAACTACCCTACTTTGGAAGCTTATAACTTTTAATCCGACCGTTCATTTCTTCTCAAATTTTAATATACTAAACTACATATATCCATCTATCATCTATTAAAATTTCAACGGTGGATCCTCATTCAAACTCTCAAACATTGGTCGACAAAATGGGAAGTTCCTAACTTAAAAGCTGAAGGAAAAGAGTTGTATTTACAGCAGTCCTTTATTTCTACCATTATGTTTATATAATTCTGCAGCTACTCAATACCAACCTAACCCATGTTCCAGGCCGAACTACAACAACACATCATTCCATTCCTAAAGAATCGGTACACATACACAAGATCATACGTTAGCCTTTCCGTTACCTCTATACAGAAGGCTTTCTACGGCTGTTGCACTTGCTGTTTAAGCAGGGTTCTATCTCGTTCTGGATGATGTCGCTGAAGCTAAAACAGGAGGGAGATCATTACTCTGGACTGGTAAGAGCGAGGCAAGGAGAATGAAGGAGGAGCTTACCGGAGATGTATGCAGAAGATCTCGCAAGGTTCTGCTTCGTATTAGGTAACTTGAGGCTGACTACGGTGGCTATGAATCGATGTACTCAGCCCCTTTAGTTCAGTAGATGGCTGCAGTTCGGAGCACAGCAGTGTTGGTCGATGAAACAAAGAAGAGGATGATGGTGAAGACGGAATTAACGTTCATTGTACCAACCTGGATTCAGTCGCGAGATTAGGAGACGATCTTGTGTGCTTGGAGCGGCTGGATGTGTGCAGACGTAGGCTGGTTGGGCAGTCGGCTGGTGGATCTTCAACCTCGAACCAGGACGTGTGAAGGTAGGAGAGAAGGAAGCGTAATGCAGATAAGGGAAGAGCAAAGTTCGGGGAGGTGATAGGAAAGAGAGACGGTTACAGAAGGAAGAGAGAGGAGCAGTTAGCATGAATCTGGACAAACACAATCAGCTGAAGAAGGAAGGAAATCAGCCGGCTGTTACTATCCTCTGTAACGTTCAGTAGCTCCACGTAATCTGCACTTCCAAGATCTTCCTGGGCTGCGAGCTGGGCTGGACGCTGGGCTGGAGAGATAGAGCAACAGATGGGCTGAAGCTGTGGATCCAAGGTGCTGAAGCTGGGATGCGGACAAGCTGCTGAAGCTGGCGAGTTTCTGGGCTGGGCAAGCTGCTGGCTGAAGTTGCGCTGGACTGGGCTGGCGCTGGCAAGTTGCGCTGCTGGGCGCTGGGCACACTGGCGCTGGCTGTCAACAGCCTGTCTGGGCTTGTCACAGACTCGTCACAACCTTGTCTGGCCTTGTCACAGCTTCGTCACAGACTTGTCTGGGCCTTGTAACAGCTTCGTCACAGACTTGTTCGGGCCTTGTCACAGCTTCGTCACAGACTTGTCAACGACGAGTCATATTCTAAATTAGAGTTTGGGGCTAAACTTATTATTTTATGTGAAGGTAAGCTACATAAAATGATAAACTTTTAAAACATTCTATCATTTTATGTGAAGGAAATCTACATAAAATGATAAATTTATAATAATGTGTCTAACTAAGTAGACGGATATGGATCAACTGATCGAGATCGGGTTTGTTACAGAAATAAACGGAATAAAAATTCCGGATATTACATAAAATAAAATTACTAACTAACATACAAGTTATACAACAAAGCAAACCAAATTTTTTTATACATTGAATAAAATAATTACATAGTAAAAAAAATTACTAACTACAAGTCTACAATAAAATAAAGCAAGCTAAATTTTTTATACATTCAATTTTTTTATTACATATTTACATTAGTATTTGAAATTTTGAATAGAACTAAATGAAAAAAAAAAGGAAAGGGCTTGAACCGGTTTCCCGGTTGCCTACGTATCCTCTTGGGGTTTAAGAGGAATCAAAGCCTACGTAGTTCTCTTACCTTTACTTACCTTTTTTCGGACTTCCGAATTGTTTTCGTAACCCCCTTACCTTTGCGCCTCGGACTCGGAAGTAGTGGCCGGATCATCGGAGTTGGAATCCGATGATCTATCATGAGCGGGTGCATTCCGTTGTTGCCTCCTCTCCGCCCTTATCCAATCTTGAACACAAACTTGAGCCTCCAATTTATCGGGCTTCAATTGACTCCTCTTGTAGCTTAGCATGTTTCCTCCTTGACTAAAAGCTTGCTCCACGGCCACCGTTGATGCGGGAACGACCATAATTTGTTGCACAATCTTGGCTAATGTTGGATACTTTGGGGCCATTTTCTTCCAATATTGTAAAACTTCAAAACTATCAATATCACCATCAAAACTAAAAGGAGTAGTTAGATAATCTTCAAATTCCACACTTGCGGATGAATGTCTAGGTGTTTTTGTTCTTTTAGATAAAATTTGTCTAGCTTTAGAAAGAAGAAGAAGAAGAAGAAGAAGAAGAAGAAGAAGAAGAAGAAGAAGAAGAAGAAGAAGAAGAAGAGGGTGGAGGAGTTATTTGGGTAGAAGCACTAGCACTAGTTTCAAATAAAGGAAGTAATTTAGCAATTTCAACACGAACATTACTAATAATAGAATTAACGTTCTTAATAGAAGATAAACCTAAACATTCATAATAAGCATTTAAAAATTCCGTAACACCATCAATTTTAAGTCTAGGATCGAAAACGGCGGCAATAAGATAAACTAGGGGAACGTCATCATAATATTTTAGCCATTTTGTTTTCATTTCGGCCGTAGCATATTTAAGTGATTCTAAACCTAAACCTAAACCGGTTTGTAAAGCCTCGGCAACATTTACGGCTATTTCTAAAAAACAACAAGAAGTAGGAATGTAAACATAACTCAACGTATTAGTAGCATCACTAAAAACTTTTAAAACACTACAAATATCAAAACAAGTTTGCCAAATACTTTCATCATCTAAAATAGACCAAGAAATAAATTTTGTGAAGAAAATTCTTGTAAAACATCTTTATAACGAATAGCTTGAGTAAGTAGTTTATAGGTTGAGTTCCACCGAGTTCCAATATCTTTCGAAAAAGCAATCGGAGGAACATTTTTTTCTATACAAGTTGATCTCCATTTTCTTTATAATTCGGTTGAATGCCAAATATGTTCAATTACATCGGTTATAGGTTCTAACATTTCATGTAAAACTTTTAGGTCATCTTGAACACATAAATTTAAAATATGACATGCACATCTTTGTTGAGTAAAAAAAGTTTTTATAAGTTGACCCGCATTTCCTACTAAATGGTTAACGGCGCAGGTGTTAGTGGAAGCATTATCAAATGAGTATGAAAAAACACAATTTTGTAAATTAAATTCTTGTAAAACCGTTCTTATTAAATTAGCAATGTTGGCGGCACTATGTCTTTCATTAAAATGTCGAAATGCAATAACAAATTTATGCAAGTACATATCATTATCGATAAAATGTAAAGTGATGCCCATGTAAAAATGTTTTTGTGATAAAGTACTCCAAATATCACTACAAATTGAAACTTGATGCGAAAAAAATTGTAAAACCGTAAGAATTTTTTGTTTCTTTTGTTCATAAGATTGAGAAATTAATTTCGAAACTTGTTTACGAGAAGTTGGTTTATAAGCCGGTTGAAGATAAGTAGTGTTATATTCTCTTACATTAATAGATTCCGCATAAGAAAATGGAAAAGCTTCGGATGCAATTAAGTTGGCTAATCCTAAAGATTCATCAACATGATTATAATTAAATAAAGAAGATTGAGAGGAAGAGGATGCAAACCCGTGGGACAATTGAGTTTGTCCCCGTGTTATTCCGAGCTTCTCCGGATGAGTCTTTTGCATGTGGGTTTGCAAAGTCCCGTATCCGCCCTTCGCCTTCCACTTGTACACCTTCGGACAATAATTGCACGAAACTTGGCAATAATCGTCCATCACCGGACCCTTCTTGTAATGCTTGGTGAATATGTCGGAGGTGAGCATTTTCGGTGGAGGGGCTTGTCGGAATGGCCCTTCACCTAGTGGTCCTTGTGGAACTTGTGGCATTTCCAAATCCGGCGGTTGAGTCTCGCTTTCTTGTGTGCTAGGAAAGAAAGCGGGAGTTGGAGTGAAGTCGTAGTCGCTTGGGTAATCCGGGTTTGCCATTTCGAAAGATCGAGAATACGAGAAAGAGAATACGAGATGGAGATTGAGAGTAGTAGTAGATAGATGAGAATGTTGGTGTGAGATAAATGGAAGAATTGTATGGTATTTATAGGAATTGTGGGTATTGATTTTTTTTTTTAATTAAACTAATATTACAAAAAAAAAAATTAAAATACACATCCAACGGCTCTAATAGCCGTTGGGATGTGGGGCCCACCGGCTAATAGCCGTTGTGGGCCAAAGAGCCGTTGGCTTTTGCCAACGGCTCTTTTTTTGCCAAACCGCCGGTTTGGTAAAAAAAAATAAAAAAAATATAAAAAAAAAAATAAAAAAAGGTTCAAACCGGCGGTTTAACCGGCGGTTAACCTCCGGTTTGAACCGCCGGTTTAGGTTTGGTCTAGAACCAAACCTAAACCTAAACCGCAAACCGTCGGTTCAACCAAACCGGCAAACCTAAACCGCCGGTTTGTGCCGGTTCACAAACCGCCGGTTCGGCGGTTTGGTTTGAACCGGCCCCATCTCTAGGTCCTATATATATATATATAAATATATATCATGAACATTAATATATGATAGTTGTAGGTAACAATCTAAAACAACCTTGGGTAGAGACAAACCAGGACCGTGTTTTCCAACTCACGTATTTCTTAATCCAACGGTTCGGTGAGTACAAGAAAACCTATGAAGCATTCAGAAATCCGGAAAAGACAAATAAAAAACATTCGCTTGTTGCCATTAAGTTTAAAGGTACAAAGACTGAAATATTCTACAATAGGTAGAAATCCTCGAAGCCTTAATACACCGGTACTCTCAAAATCAAGTTCTTTTCAATAAATCCAATAAAACAAACTTTGCTTTTGGTCATTTCCTTGTTTTATCTAAATTAGGTAAAAAAAACACCGCTTCCTTCGAAGGTAATTAAAAGGTAGGAATGAAGCATTTTGAAAAAAAGCAATATCACAACTCACAAACATATATACAACAATAAATAAAATCATTATAGGGATCATCAAGTCCTTAGATCAAGAGGAAGCTTAGCCACCCATGAAGGTGGCACACTCCAACCAGTCGACCGATACTGGGGCAGTGGGGAATGTGGATTCAACGGTTCAGGGCAACAAGTCGACTAGGCTGGTTGCCAATCGTCCACTGTCAGAATTCCCAATTCTTAATTCCAAGGAGAAGAAGGCAATTCAAAATACTGGGTATACTACAAGGAGTGAAGCTCAAACGAGAAAGTCTGGAAGAACACAAATTGAAGGTGTTCATGAATGTAGGCGTCGGATAGGAAGGAACCTTTCTTTTTAAAAAGGTCGAACGCCATACCGAAAGAACAAGTATAGGGTATTCATTACTAGGGCAATTTGTGGGCGCAAATCTGGGATTCTACGTCCAATCAACTGCGGAAATCGTGGGGAGTCCCATCCAGGTTCAAAGAGGAAGGAGGATTCATGTTCTTCATGTTCGATAATGCATACGATAGGGACAAGGTTCTCAAGGAAGGGCCCTATGTCGCTCAAGGACAAACCCTCATAATCAAGAATATACCGGATAAATTTGCGTTCGATAAGGGTTGCATTACATCAATACCTATTTGGGCACGGATACATGGTCTACCTAAGGATTATTGGACGGCGGAGACGTTAATTGCCTCAAAGCTAGGTGTCCCGATGTTGATGGACCCGGTCACCGAGAATAGAAAACGGGGTACGTATGCTAAGGTCTTGCTTGAACTAAATTTTGCCGAGGAAATTTTTCGGGAGTTTGATATTGCGTATGAGGACGCTGAAGTTAGTGTGTGCAAAGTTCTATACGAAAACGAACCTTATTATTGCCCGACATGTCTCTCCTTCGGACATGCAATGGTTGGATGCACGTTTAACAATAGAGAGAAGGTTAAGCACGACTAGGAGCTACCTAAAGATGAACACAAGGTGAAGAAGGTTTCTACAGCGGTTGGGGACGGTGCAAACGATGTGGGCATGATGAAGTCGAATGAAGCCACTAAGGTCGATGAGGAAGGGACTGGGAAGACCGATCGTTTGGATTTGGTGAAGGATAATGAGAAGTGTGATGGAATTACGAAAGTGAGAGATGACTTGACAACCAAAGACAGTACACAAATGTGTGAGGAGAACACCAACCAAGTGGAGCAGCCAACTATATCACTTGTGGAGGATGAGATGGACACGTATGCACTAGAGACGGGTCGTAATGAGGCTAAGGTGAACCGGTCGACTACGCCTCTTGTAGAGGAAGTGGAGCCCATGCACGCAGTGGGAGACTCGGCCAAGGTCACGTGTAATGCAAATTCAAAGGAGGACATATAGGAAGTAGTTAGTGGTGTACACGAAGACTTGCATGTGTTGAATGCTCACAATTCATGCATGGAAAAGTCAAAAGCTAACACTCTATCTTATGTTACAGAAATAGGAAATGAAGGCAACTGTGATAAGCATGGAGACATGGGTACGCTGGAAAGTCAACAACCACGTAAGAGGAAATCAAAAGTTGGTACTTCGGCCAAGAAAATTAGAAGTAAATCCGTCCCACCTAATAGAGAGAAGGAGGTCAATAAAGCTGTGGATCAAGTGATTATCAGTCTCCCCGCTCTAACCAAGAAATGGCAATTGAAGCAGAAGAAGGTGGGGGCTAAGGGTAAGACCAACATGGACATCATGATCGAGGACAAGACTAAAATATGTGTCAAGTTGAACACGTTTTGGATATTGATTTTGTGTAATATGGTTAATTTGTATTGGCCTTAATTGTTTTAAGTAGCAATAGACTTAGCTGATTATGTACTAGGGGTGATGAGTCGTGGGTCATTTTTTAAGTCTTTGTAGGAAGACGAGGGATGTAGTTCGATTTCAAACCGTCTGATGTCGCGTTTGACACTTGACCCGGACTTGTTCGGGACCTTGAGAGAGTATTCTTTCTTTAATTTGACCGTATACCCCCAATAAACGTACTCTTTCTGTAAGATACACAAAAAAAAATATCTCAAAAAATTTCAAATTCACATCCGTTAAATACTTCAAAAACTATTTTTTGAAGGAGTTTATTTATTTATTTATTTATTTAATAGGAAAAAAATATGCAGCATTACTCGAGACTTGTCTCTCCTCCTCGCGTGTATGCTTGTGCTGGAAGCACCATTGGAGAAGATACGAGATATGCCACGCGCACTCTTTCGGACTGCCATGGTTCAGCTTTGAAGCTCCGAGGCGCCATTGCGCAAGCTACGAGCCGCGATTCCCTTAAATCTTCCAACTTTGAAGCTGATACTTGGAGCTACGAGCCTCTTGAGCTACGACATTTAACTTTCGAACCATCAAGGGCGAGATTGGAGCTTCAAACCACTCAACGAGCTAAACAGAAGGATTAATTCATCAATCGAGGTTACATAAGGTATAAGTTTTAGATTTTTCACATTTAAGGTCTTGAGCCCTAATTCCAGATTCTGATTAGGGTATGTAATTTATCCTGGATTCCGTACCAAATGTGACTTCATTTTTGCTCCTTGATGTGTATTTGGATGACTGTGGTGTTGCTTGATATCCTGCTCTTCCGATTGGGTTCCAGGAAATGTTGCAGTTTCCATCAATTCCCTTATTTGCTTCCTGATTTATGCTGTGTCGTAAATTCTTCACAGGTGATTTGACTACCTGGCAATATTATCAGAATATTGCAGCATCTTAGTTTCTACTGGTTTGACTGAGAATACTATAATAGGGCTTTTGTTTAGGGTTGTGGATTTCCCCATTGCTTGTTGACCTGAGGGTGAAAGAAAGGAACTTGGAATCTGGCAGTGTTTGTTTGTGGCAGTATGGAGTCATTATTGTTCCTGTTGCTGTATGTAGACTCTGTTTAGTTTGGTCAGGGGTCAGTTATCTTGTACTTGTTCGAGGAGATAGTTGGACTATTGGAGACGAGTTTGCTAGTGGGACATGCTCAAACCAAGGGACTACGATGTACCTGCCTTGTTTCTGGTCCTAGTTGTGCTTCCAGTTGCAGCCTACATTTTACTTGGGAGATGGAGTGAGTCGTCAAAGAGAAAGGACAGGATAAGTTTGATGGCCCGACTAGCTGCTGAGGAATCCGTCAGAGCAGAAACGGTAGTTGCTGCCGGTGTAATGCCCGTCGTTTCTCCTCCAAAGGCTACCTTACATGAATGTGCTAGATGTCATGCACCAGCTACAACTCGCTGCTCCAGATGCAAGTCTGTTAGATACTGGTATGTGGAGCTCTATACCTTTTATAAGAACTTCTGTGATGACCCCCTCTCCTCTAATTTTCCTTTGTTTTCATGGTTTCTCTTGTTTAATTGCATCATACTTTCTGGGTAATTGTTTGTAACTTTATATATAAAGGTAGATAATGACATGTATAGAGAGGTTCTTTGCCTTTTTTTTTTTTTACTGACAAATGGCTTCGCCTCAAGAACGTTTGGACTGTGTGTGTGAAAAGTTGTCTTCCAGTTAATCTGATGATACATGCTCACGATTTTAGGTAGTGGGCCTCTTACGTTGTTGCGATTAATAAGCTAGATAAGCTTCCTTTTGGTGTATAATTTCAATGTTTTCAATGATAAGTGCTCGCTGAGATCCAGACTTTTAATGCTTATTAAAGCAGTTTGATGCTGTTAATTACTTAGTTTCTCTTTCATCTGCTCTTGTGTGCATGTGTCTTATGCTTTTGGAATAACACACATATATCTTTTTCGTGCTTAGATACAACTAGGGTTGTTATATGAGGCGAACTATGCGAAAACGGCTCAGGCTAAGCTCTATAAAAGCTTTGGCTTGAGCTCATTCATTTGACTAACCAAGCCAAGTATGAGGCGACACACACATTTTTAAGCTCAATTAAAATTTAGACTTGCCTCGAGCTCGACTCAATTCTAAACAAGCAGAACATGAACATATCAAAGTTCGGCTCGAATAACACCCCTAAAGAATATAAGCACATTATTAAGTTCGATTAAAATTTAGGGTTGGCTCGAGCTCGATTCTAAACGAGCTGCACACGAGATACCACAACTTGCTCGTTTGGCTAGAATAAGAGCCCCTAGATACATCGAGGACAAAAGGTGAGAATGCAGACAGAAAAGCACCTTTTAGATAGAGTTCTCTTCTACAATTTGGTTTAATTAGAGGTCTGATCCTATTATGAGCTCAAGGTTCATTTTGTAAGGAGAGGATTCAATTATTTTCTACAAAAGGAAAGCTTAGGACCAATCTCATGTTCTCTACATTCAGAATTATGACATTATGGCTGTACATGCTCTCATTAGAAATGAATGTGGAACCAAGTTATGCCCACCAAGTTGCTTACAATGGCCATTTACACTGGATTCATTATTTATAGAAGACCAGCATTGCAAATATTGTTGGTTATAAATCGATGAGACTGATGCTATTAGAATTGGAATCAATGTAAGGTTGCATAAAGTGTTGTCAATAAGTTGAGCTTTAGCTAGATTGATGGGATTTTTGCTGAAAAGGTCACATTTGACATTTTATATCCAAAATAAACCTTCTCTTTTGCAGGTCATGCTATTAAAGTTGCAATCAATGTAAGGTTGCATGAAGTTTTGTCAATAAGTTGAGCTTTAGCTAGATTGATGGGATTTTTGCTGAAAAGGTCCCATTTGACATTTTATATCCAAATCAAACCTTATCTTTTGCAGGTCATGCTATTAGAATTGCAATCAGTGTAAGGTTGCATGAAGAATAATAAGTCGAGCTTTAGTTAGATTGATGGGATTTTTGCTGAAAAGGTCACATTTGACATTTTATATCCAAATCGAACCTTCTCTTTTGCAGGTCTGCTGAAATATGTATGTAACATGATATCCATTGAGATTTATTTATCTCGATGGGTCATGATAAAAAGGATAGTTGTATGCTTATTTTGGCTTGAATCAGCCAAGTCAAACCATCATCTTTGTTGGAAACATGGGATCAGGCTCTTAAGAATAGCTATATGATGCTTGAATTATAAGTCACAAATTAAACAACCTTCTCAAGTGGAGTTGAATGGCATTAAATACTGCAAATGTCATTGGAGTGAGGGGTTGTTGATGTAAGCATGGACACCCATCCTAGAGGCTTTGCATGTATGGCCAGATCAATTTAAGCCAGAAACTCAATTGCCTCAGTAAAATACTTGAACTAGGTCCATAGCAAGTCACCAGTACCTGAGAATCTAAGATGATGGGATGTCTTTTCTGTCGTTTTATCGCAAATTATCAAGTGTTGGGCTCATTGAGAGTATTTTGCGGAATGATCACATGAGAAAATTGCAAACTGTCCTATTTAGGAAAAGCCCCTGTGCTGAGTCTTGAGATTTATAATATTGAAAAAAGAATTTGCAAATTTATCATTTTTTGTGTTATACAGGCAGCTTCATCTTCTCCATAGTAATGTAAGACATGAAAAATTGAATTTGTCTTAAAGCTAATAGCAAATTACTTTTTATAGAGGGGGATAGAATTTGACAGCTCACAGCTCTGACATTGATGGACCATATGATTGATCTACAATCTGTATTCTCATTTGCTCCCTTTTACTGTCTCTATGCTCTGACTTGATATCCCTTTTACTTTGCTTTCATATATATAGAATGACTGGAGCAGTTATCTGATTGAAAAGTAAATTCACTGCCTTCTATGATTGATTAATGCAGTTCAGGGGAGTATCAAATATTTACTGGAGGCAGTTTTGTGTGCAAGTGACATCCTTCTTTTTATAAATATTCTTTGTTAACCTTTTTTTTTTTTTACTATGATTGTCTTGATGCAGTTCAGGGAAGTGTCAAATCATTCACTGGAGGCACATCCACAAAGATGAATGCCAACCTTTAGGGAACAATAATTCATCCTCTAAACTTACATCGTCGGGAGAGCCTACTCACGAGCAGTTATTATTCAGCGAGAATGTAAGCAAGCAGTACATTAATGTTCATCTCAAACAGCCGTTGCATGGGAGTATTTATTCTGGTGGAAATGATTCCATCGATGCCGATGCCTCAGTACCCCGGTCTTCAAACATGACAGATTCTTCAAAGATGCTTAAAGGAGGGATTAAGTCTGCTGACAAGCGAGCTTTGCGTAAATCTTCTAGGGGATTAACAGAAAGAGAGGATAGATCTTCATCCGCATCTGCTGATGGCATTTCTAGAAGCAAGACACACCTCAAACCATCAAAGGAGGCTTTTTTAAAGAATAAGGTCCGACCTTGTTGTTTCTCCATCAAATTTTTTACTTTCAAAATCTTTCTTATATCAGGTAGTTAATCATCATCATTATTTATGCACTGCAGTTAATAAACAATGGTTCTGTGAACTCCAGTGATGATATTTCTATGATGTACAAGTTATACACTGATGTGTTATCTTCTGGGCAAACTGTGTCCAGGGGACATCCATGTGTTGGAGCGGAAGCTGAGTTAGATAGTGATTATAGATGTCAGGAGGGTAGATCTGCATCTGTTGATGGCATATCTGGAAGTAAGACACACCTCAAACCATCAAAGGATGCTGTGTTAAAGAATAAGGTTCAACCTTGTTTTTTGTCCCTCGAGTTCTTTTTAAAAAATTCTTTCTTACATCAGGTGATTAATTATCATCAATATATATGTGCTGCAGTGTAAAGGTATTGATTCTGTGAACTCCAGAGATGAGATTTCTATGATGTACAAGTTCTACACTGATATGTTATCTTCTGAGGAAACTGTGTCGAGAAAACAAACACATATTGGAGTGGAAGTTGAGTTAGATAGTGATTATTTATGTCAGGAAGATGCATCACATTCATCTGAAAGAGAAACAAATGCTTTTAAGCATGTTACAGAGGACCCTTTAAGCAACCGTAAATTTTACAAAGATGGAATTGTTATTAAAGGGGAAGTTGCAGAAGGGAACTCATTGCCTGAAACCATCTCCAACGGTGGGAATTATAGACAGAAAAGTGCCTTTCATTCCAAGGGTGTTAAAATATCTAGTTCATCTAAGTCGTTGGCAAGATCTTTAGTAAAGCTACCTGACAATGGAAATGAAAAGAAAGAGCATACATGTGATGAACCAGGTGAGTTGATATTTTCTGTTGAGATTTTTTTCTTCTTATTCTTTGATGTCTCCTCTTCTCACTCTATTCTTCTGATGGAAAGTTGCTAGAATGGACAATATGTTCCCAGCCCAGGATGCCAATGTGATCACTAAAATGGGTTTCATGAAGCTGATTGGTCTCAAGAAGTCATCAAAAGTTTCTAAAAAGGATGTATCAGAAACATGTGCAGATGACCATAAGAAAGCAAAGGTTGGTTGAAAACTTTGGCCTCTTAAGTTATTGCAATTTTCTTTTGCTTTATGGTGGATATGCTTCTCAAGTTGAATGATTTGCGGTTGCATGTTTCAGATGCTATTTCCTTATGAAGAGTTCATGAAGTTCTTCCAGTATGAGATTTTTGACCTAACACCTAGGGGTCTTTCAAACTGTGGAAACAGGTGCACTGTCTTTGTGGTTTTTTTTTTTTTTTTTTTAAATTTTGGTTTCTAGTTGAGCAAAAAGCCTAGGACAAAAGAAGTAGCTGAAAACTTCTATAGTTAGGAACATAGGATACATAGAAACGGGAAGTATGATATCAATGGTAAAGGAATATAATAGTATATGCATACTATCTTTGAAGTTTCTACTGGAGTTTTTATTATTCTATGAAAGCTTGCTTGGTTGATCACTTGGCAATTTTTCCTATTTTTGAAGTAAGAAGTAATAGCTGTCTATAAATTTCCTCTCCGCCAAAGTGTTGTCACCAGATTATGGTGGCTAATAAGCTCATAACATTAATTGTCTTCTTTTATCTAGGCATTCATCATCTTTGTAAGTTCACAATTTGTAGTCAACACAGTTGTTCTTATATAGCAATATGAATTTGCAGCTGCTACGCCAATGCTGTTTTGCAGTGTTTAACGTGCACAAAACCTTTACTCGTCTACTTGCTCAAGAGAACCCATTCGAGGTCCTGTATGTACCTGATGTGATTGCTTTAGAAGTCAAGTTTATGATTTCAGAGCTGTTCAAATTATATTTTCTCTGTGAATGCTATGTAGGTCGGGTCAAAAGATGGTGCCTAATATGTGAACTTGAGCAACATGTGGCAACATTGAGGGACAGTGTTGGTCCGTTGTCCCCTAGCAGAATCCTTTCACAAATGAGGAGTATGAATTGTCCTATGGGTGATGGAAGTCAAGAAGATGCACATGAATTCTTAAGGTCCACCACATTTCACATTCTTCTAGGGCTAAGAACTAACATTGTATGCCCTTTCTCTCAAAATGGAACTACTTATACTTCTGTAATGCAGGCTTCTAGTTGCATCTATGCAGTCCATATGTTTAAAAGAAGTGGGTGGAGAAAAGCATGTTCATCCTAGTCTACAAGAAACTACCTTTATACAACATACTTTTGGTGGGCGTCTCAGATCTAAGGTATGAGTTCGGATTCTGCAATCTGAGGAGTTCAGATATATACGAGAGGGAATATAAACCAATCGTCTTCAATACTTATAGTTCATGTTTGCAATTATTGTTAAACTACTAATTTGTAATGCTCAGGTTGAGTGTTTAAAATGTCATCATCAGTCAGAACGATGTGAAAATATTATGGATCTGACATTGGAAATATTTGGCTGGGTTGAGTCTCTGGAAGATGCACTTACTCAGTTTACTGCGTGGGAAAATCTAGATGGGGAAAACATGTACAAGTGTGGAAGGTTTGCATCGTTTGAACCTTTTCTAATCTTCTATTGCTTCGATTCCCAACATTTCTAGATCTTGAAGCTGTTCGTGACTGGCTTATTGATACCTGGAACACATGCAGCTGTGCATCTTATGTTCAGGCAAGAAAGCAGTTGAGCATAGACGAGGCACCGAATATCCTTACAATTGTCTTAAAGAGATTTCAGGTATCCTTCTGTTTGAATCTCTGTGTCTCTTTTGTGTGAGTTATGATTTTCTGGGTTTTGAATTTTCTTTTTTCTGACAACGGTGATGACTTCTGTGAGATGTTATTTACAATGCACACTTGTGACATTGATTTGGTATATCGCTGGACTTAAATTTGCAAATTTGTTTTCTTTGATGAAATTGCAATCTTGTTGATTCATATTATTTTGCTAATTTCTGGAGTTGTATGAATCAATATTGTTGCTTTTAGTCTGCTATCATTGTATCGAGTAACATCAGTATCAGTCAGCCCGTCTAAGGGTAGTTTCTGCTCGTACAGAGTTGCTGTTTCAATATCGATGTCATTATTGTAAATACCATTATCATTGTTTTCTTAATTTCATTTTTTTCCTTTTTGCGAATTTTCAGGAAGGAAATTATGGCAAGATCAATAAATGTATCACATTTCCAGAGATGCTGGATATGATCCCGTTTATGACTGGGGCCTATGATGTCCCTCCACTATATATGCTTTACGCTGTTGTTGTTCACATGGATACACTTAATGCATCTTTTTCAGGCCATTATGTGTCTTATGTGAAGGATCCACGTGGAAACTGGTTAAGAATAGACGACTCGGAGGTAACTTACTCTCATCTCTATCCTAATCATTATTTTATGATATTGCTTGCTACATGCTTGTGATAATATGCGCCTGATCTTGAAATTCTTTGTCTTAAATTGATACATCTCATTTCCTAAGTGGTCAATAATGGGTTCAAGAAAGTCACTGGCATGACTCATGATATCCTCAAGGCCCTCTTACAATTAAAAATTACCTAGTGCCTTAGAGTCATAGTAAAAATGATTTTTTCAGCATCAACAGGGGTGGGGTCGGAGGACTAAATGTTGTGCTGAACATTAAGTATATAATGATGCTGTCCTCATCAACCCAAATAATCAATCAGACCCCCAACTTCTAAAAACACGAGAAGAAACTTGATATTTATTTCCATACTTTCTTGTGTGTTGATAGGTCTGTTTGCTTCAATTCATTATAATGAAAAAAAATGTTTAATTGGTAGATTGACATTTGGTAGTAATAGATTTGTTCTCTCCACAGTTTCCTTTTCTCTATAAATCCTTTACTTAATTTCACTGTAGATGAACTTTTCCATGTTCAAAAGAATTTTTTTGTTGCAATGTACAAATGGGTTTTACTTCTTTATCGAGCTCAATGCATTTTCTGGACCTTTTTCTAATTCCCAAATCTAAGTTCAACTTGCATTTCGCCTTCCTTTAACAGGTTCTTCCGGTGCCAATGAGTCGGGTCATGTCTGAAGGAGCATATATGCTGTTCTACATGAGGTAGATATACTGCTTCTGGGTTGCTCTATTTGTGTCATACACGCCATGTAAACCTTAAAACTTCCCTTGATGTCATGGATTGCAAGAGCAAGTGGATAACCTCATATATGAAACAATATATGGGTGTTAAATGGATTAAATTCTTTGAGGACACTATGGGCACGGAAGTGGCTGAAAAACACTAGGAGGAAATAGACAAATGGTGAGAAAGAGCACGAGTCGCAAGGAAATATCTGTTAGAACTCAACTTGGAAAATTCTTGAATTTGAGTATTTTAGAAAGTTAATTTGAACCATGAAAGATTGAACTTATGAATTGATAAATCTCCCATTTATGTTCTAAAGATGAGAAATTTTGGTAGGATAACCACAAAACTTAATCATATTCACGGCTTAGAGTTGTTACCAACGTCACCATGGCTTATGTTATCACCAAGCTTTAAATTATGTTGGTTCCAAGGGCTTAGGGTTTTCAGGATCACCCTTCAACATTGTATCCCACTTCATATTATGTAGCCACTTCATATTTACACATACATGTACCTCCATAGGTTTCCCTTAACATTCTATATTATGTAGGTCGTATCCCCGGCCTTCAAAGGACATTCGCAGTCAAACTCAAGCTTCTACAAAGAACCGCATGCCAAAGTTTTCTAGGTCTAAAGCCAGCGAGGAGCCTTCAGACGGTGTTGGATCTTCCGTGGTCTACAACAGTCATGCCTCAAACGACATGCTTAGGTTTACTCCTATGTTGAGTGGAACTTATGCTGAATTCTCCGATGCCACCTCATCAAGTGACTGGTCCCTCTTCACAAGTTCTGACGATGCGTCTTTCACAACGGAAAGCACCAGAGACTCCTTCAGCACAACAACTGACTATCCTGACATGTGCAACCCCGACCCCGTTACCTCATTTTTCAACTCTCTGTATGCTCCACCAGAAAGCTCTTCTCAGAGGACCGTTTCTTGTAGAATGTTCTCGGGTAGCCAGCCATTGACCAGATTTTCTCGCGAGGAGAAAGGATATGTCGAATCATACCAATCAAATGATCATTATAACGGATCCTGGTCGTCAGGTAATGTTTGTGAGGAGAATGGATACGAAGAATACGCGAACAACCATCATGATTTTCAGGTATATGATGGTAGCTATGAACACAACTTCTCTCGAACACCAGAATCTTGTTGTAGAGAATGAGGGTTCTTGAACTCTGATTGAAGAATGGGCAAGTTAGGTTAATTATAGTATCTATTTCATGTCCCAAATTTTCCAATTTCAATGGTGTCGTTGAATGGGGCATCTGTTTATATAGTTAGCAGTATTGTTATTTTGGTAACTAATATTGTTCAATCGAGTTGTTAATCAGTTACCCTTTCATCTAAGTGTAAATTGATTACATTCACCAGATGCCTATAATACTTGTATCCATTTTGTAGTGTTCTCTACTTATTTTTCGGTTCCTTGGTTTGGCCTAGAGGAACTCGAATTGTGTTCCTACTTCCTACAGAAGCTAAATTTGTTTTTTAACCTAATCACTGCAGGGAACACAAACCACTAAGGGCCCGTTTGGTTCCGACTTCGGAAACGAAATAGAAACGAATTTAGTCCATACGTATATCCTTATTCATGAAATTTTATGGAATCAATCCTTGTGGTTTCATGCAAGATGTACTTGCTTCCCTATATTTTGTTTCCTATAGGGAATCAAAAGTAATCAAATTTTACTTCAATTACTTCAAACCATAAGTAATGATTCCAAAAACTTTCATGAACAAGAGTATACGTATGGACTACATTCGTTTCCATTCCGTTTCTGATTCCGGAGTTAAAACCAAATGGCCCTAATTGTAATCCCTACTGCAACATGAATTTGGTATACATGTGGTGTAACATGAATTTGGATTATTTGCGAATCTTAGGTTTTCTTTTTGCAACCAGAAGTTATTGGGATTTTGTAGCGTGCATTGTCCGTACCTTGTGCGGGTAATATCTATATTCTAGCGTGGTGGCCTCATTTTTTTTTTGCGGATTAATTAAGCAAAAAAATGGATCTTTTGCCTAACTAGACGAGTTTTATAAAAAAATTCTCGTTTTAGGCTCGGACAGAAATAAATTTCGAAAATGAATAGAAACGCGGTCTGAGACAACGTTTTTTATTCGTAAAAAAAGTTGTCCTCGACTGCATTTTTAATTTACGCAAACTTTATAAAAAAAAATACAGAGGCACGGACCGCGCCTCTAGTGTAAATTTTTTTTTAAAAAAAAAAGATATTGAGGCGCGGTCAGAAACTTTTTTAAAAAAATAATATTATAGAAGCGCGGTCTAGGACAGCGCTTCTAATGTAAAAAAAATTTAATTTTTTTAAAAAAATAACTACACTAGATTTTTTTTTAAAAAAAAAAATTTGCACTAGAAGCGCGGCGCTTCTATATCTTTTTAAAAATTTTTTTTTTTTTTACACTAGAGGGGCGGTCTACGACCGCGCCTCTATATATATATTTTTAAAAGTGTACGTAAATTAAAATGTTGTCCATGACAGCGTTTTTTACGAAGAAATCCCAAACCTAAACTTCGTGCATTTTTGAAAACTATTTTTGACCGAGCCTAAAACGAAATTTTTTTTACAAAATTCGTTTACTTAGGCAAAAGTTCCCAAAAAATCTAGATATACTTAAAAAAATACAAAGTTTTTCCGGTTAAGCGAGTTAATAAAATCTTGAACCGAATAATCTTTGCAGAAAATATCTAAATTATTATTGTTGTTTATAAAATTTGAATCAACAACAAATATCGATTGATAAAATTAATCATTTTTTAAAATAGAAGACAAACCTCATTGACTCGACTTTACTGTAAAATAATCGAATCAAGAACAACCACAAATATCGATTTTAAAAAAATTATTTTGATTATATAGAAACAGAGGTTGAGAAATACGCCAAGAAGAATAGCACCTGAGAAGAAAAGAATTCGAGAAGAAACAGGTGAAATCCCATACTATAACGTAAAAAGTAGATAAAAATATCTGAGAAGAAAAGTTTGTACGTATAATCATGAAGGCTTAAACTCTACGAAGTTTATAACGTAAAAGTTAGTAACATATAACGTACCAGGCTTATTGTTTTGTGCAGATGAGTAGCATATGAAAGGATTTCTCACCGAAGCCCGAAAATCAAAACATGCAAAAAAATCAGTAATATGAAATCTTAAACTCAATGGTTTAGGCATTCATAGGAAATAGGAAGGAAGTATGACTAAGATTACGGGATACGCTTATGAATAACTGAATAAATATTTTTTTTGGATATAAAATATGTTAAATTAATTAAAAATATTAGTTTCAATTGATCAAAATTATGTTAGGTTTAAATTCGTGATCCTGTTACTATTAAAAAAAGATTTCAAATATTCGAAATAACTGATTAGTATTGAAAAAAAAGAATTTGTATTTAGTTAGTAAAATCTTAATCCTGTTATATTAAAAAAAGAATTAAAATACTCTTTATAAAAGATTTGATGAGAATATTTTTAAAAAAAATCTAGATCCTTATTTTGCTTTTACGTTAAAGACGTCAATTAGTTTTAAAAAATTTATATGCTTTAGTAAAAAAGATTTATTGGCTTAATTTATTATTTAGTAAAATAATTAATCCGAGAAAAATTGTGGGGACACCACGTCAGCATTAGTGTCGTCTGTTTTAGTAAAGTAGATAGATGACGTGTTGTATATAAGATAGGCCAACTACTATAATTTGAAGTAACTTATGTCAGTGAGTAATTTAAAAAAAAATTTAAGTAATTTGTTTTGAATCCAAATATCTTAATTCAACTAATATATTATACCTGAAAATTTTAGTTTAATGAGTTACTAATAAAGTGTGGGTGTTGAATTAGTATGTATTTAATTTATAGTAATTTATGTTGGCTGTCAAAGTAACTAAAGGTTGACATGTATAAATTGGATTTTTTAAAAAAATTATCGATTTAATTGGTTTTTGATATTTTTAATTTACATAATCAACAAACTGTAAAGACAAGATTTGCATATACTAATGTTGGAAGTTTAACCGATGGGTGATTGGTGAAAATATATTTGACGAATTTTTTAAGTGAAAGTAATTTAAATTACCAATTTGTAAAAATATATGAATAAAATAATATACAACATGGTCAAAAAGTTCATTATTTTTATTTTTAAATTAAAATAAATCATATGTGGACATTAAAGTAGTTAATTTATAAGGTTTTTATTTTGAGAAATCCTAGTACAAAGCTTTTGTAAACTTGCAAATAGTTTTAAAAATATTTTATAAATAAATGGATTTTAAACAAATAAATTTAAAATATAGAAGATAAATAAAATCTGACTACAAAATCACGGTAAAGTTTCTAGTCTGAACGAAAATGTTGCAGAGTGTATTATTTTGGAAGCTGAGACGATTAAAGAGTAAAGAAATCCTTTAATTTTGAGTAGATCTGTTCATATCCGGGCTCGGGTCGGACTCGGGCCGGGCATTTTAAAAAAAAAGCCCGTTTTGGCGGACCCGGGTCGGGATGAGCCCGGTTCACGGGCCTGCCAAGGCTGCCCGGCGGGTACCCGTTTTTTTTTTGTTTTTTTAAAATGTGACTTTATTTGTAAATTGTAATTCAGTACTTCATCAGTATATACCTGTATAATTTGCAGTGTGCCTGTAAAACTCGAAAAATATCATACAAACGTAATCAAAAGGTTCAATTAAAAGTTTAGAACTTTAGGTTATACGAAAGTAACGAAATGTATATATATATATATATATATATATATATATATATATATATATATATATATATATATAGAGTATAGATCCTATGAGAACACCCCCTAACGTGAGAACATGAGAACAGATTCGTAGTTATTATTAGTTTTGTTACGAATGTGCCATATCGTTTAATATATATATATATATATATATATATATATATATATATTTATGTATTTTTTTTGCCGGGCTCCGGGCCGGGCCGAGCGGCCCGACCGGGCCTGGTACCTTGTTCGTACCCGGCGGGCCGGGACTGGCGGGCCGGGCCTAGCGGCCCGGTCGGGCCTCTGTCGATGTTCATACCCGCCCGTTTTTGCGGGCGGGCGGTCCGGGCCGGGCGGGCTGGCCCGGACTTGAACAGGTCTTATTTTGAGTCATGGTGAGAACTGAGAAAGTCAGAAGATTAAGTTGGTAGGAAAATGAGTTCGAACGAACGTGGTACGGTCAATTTTGTATACCCTAATATATCAATTTCACTTAAAATATAATACATGTCATAACTTTATCTTTAGAATGTACAAAATGTTATTTTTAAATTTACACCAAGTCAAGTTTTAGTCCACACTGGGGACAATCACATTTACACCAAGTCAATTTTGTATACCTATCTACTCCCCAATCTCCTATTTTATTTTCCAAATTGTTAATAAACAAATAAATAAATCATATTTATAAGTTATTTTTAAATTCAAATTGATTTTTATATCTTAAATAATATCTTAGTAAACATTAAATTTAATATTTAACTAAAGTGGGTTTTAAATAATAGATTTTCAAATAAGAAAAGAGTGATGTTATTCGGAACCGGCAAACGACACGGCGGAATCGGAATCACGATGTGTTTGGGTGGGGCGCATCCAGAGTCAGAATCGGTCCCATTGGGGCGCATTTGAAATGCTTCCGTGCTGGGCGCATGCAGACTCTTCTTTTCTTCTTTCTCCTTCGTTCTTCGCAACTGTCACCCTCTCCTTCTCTCTTCTTCGTTCAAAAGCTCAAAACCCGCATAAATCACGCAAAATTTGTTAAAAATAACACGGAATCGAGATTCAACAATGGTTCGAGATTCAAATGTCGGAGGTTCAAGTAAAAGGCAACTTGTGGATCGATTTCATGTTAGTTTTTATCGTTTTTTATCGTTTATGTTATTTTTGTGTTTTATTATGATATTAGGCCTGAAATTAGTTAGTTTAGTAAGATTCAGTTAGTTTAGGAATCATTGGAATTGGATTGTCTACGAGATTTAGTTTTTTTTGCGCTTTTATGAGTTTTATTTTTCAAGCTTTGAAACGGGCTCTCTAACGGTGATTCCGGCGAAGAAAATGACCAAAAAAGAATAATATTATAATTTCACAAATTAAATTATTATTTTAAAAAAATTTCAGATTGTGATGAGAAATATTAGAGAGAAGAAGAAGCGAGAAGCTAGACTCGTCAAAACATCCGTCCGTCGAGAGGCTAAAACTCGACGGGATAGACTTGTCTCGGCATCCATTCGGGCACCCTTGGAGGCATCCATTGACGCATCACTTCATGCATCCGTTGAAGCCCATGATCATATCATCGGCGAGGAGGATGTGGGACCATCATCACTTATTACTGATTACGATATAGAGGAGTCCTCGCACGGTATTCCGCATCTAGATGACATTCTGGATGGTGAGCATGAGCATATACATGTTCAGTCAGAGGAGGTACATGTGGAGCACGAGCAGGTACGTGTTCAGCCGGAGCGGGATCCTGTTGAGCCAGAACATATACATGTTGAGCAAGAGTAGGTAATTGTTGAGCAGGAGCAGAAACATGAGGAGGTACCTGTGTTATTGACATGCTACGCTGACCACAAAGCTAGCGTTATATGGGCTGAGAGGGATCCCAGAGTGGTTAGGGTCGTTAGGAGACTCGATGTGATTAGTAGATTACGCGAGTGGTGGCGAGATTTAGATGACCCCTTTTCTTGGTTTGGTTTGGCTAGACGCAACGGACTTACAAAGTTGGAGGACGTTCAATTTGGCGGGGTCGATCATTGTTTGATTACGGTGTTTGTCGAGAGGTGGCACACCGAGACAAACACATTTCATATGTCGTGGGGGAGATGAGTATAGCATTGCACGATGTTCAGGTGATTATGAGACTTGTAGTTGACGGAGATGCATTACTGACTTCCGTTGATGATAGTGTTAGACATGATTGACTGGTAGAGGCTTTTGGTTATCTCTTGCGGAGGCTAGACGGCATACCAGACAGCTATATTACGACACTATTAGGACTAGAGCCGCAACCATGTTGGACCTTCCACAACCTCCTCATGACGCTATTGCATCTACATATTTGTTATTATTCATTTCACCGGCCTTGTAGTCGACAAATCTACCAACATGATGCGAGCATGACTTATCGATCTAGTACGAGATCATGTGAGCAAAAACTCGTATGCTTTGAATACAATGCTCTTCTTAAATTTAACTCCATAAGCATATCCCTTTGTATTTCCAAGTAATATTCATCCGAGAATCCCAAAACCACGGAAATTGCTCTATATCCACAGTGACCATCTCCTCGTACGTCCCTTGCTCTCGATACATATTGTTCGCTCCAAAAGGTGTGTATGCAAATAGCTTTAAATTTATATCCAAGAATTAAGCCTAACGATAGCGAACCCGCAATGTACAAATCAATCGTAGTATGGGCTAATATTCCGGAGTCGATCTCAGGGAATCGGTGAGAACAAAGCAGTAAAGGTAATTCAACTTGGGTAGCAAGCAATGCAATGATCACAATAAAGAATAAACAAGCAAGAATAATGGGAATGCAGATTATAAAGATCCAAGTATCCGGTTACGGTATTCGATTCAAGATTTCTAAGGATGTATACGGACAAAGCTGAATAGCAAGGTATGTATATCTTCGGTAGGTTGTCGTCCGGTTTAAGATTTGACTTCCCTTTATGTCCCACCCAAAGGATTCTACTTAACAGATATTGAGTCTCGTCAAGAAGAGGTCACAAGGATAAGATTAAGCTCTCATACCAACCAAAACCCAAGGAAAAGAAAGATAAAGGATAAAGGGCATGACACTCGTCTTCACCTAATAGAGGGATTTGAATCCTCTATCACCTAGAGCTTGTAAACACTCACAATCAGCAAAGCCAAGGCCAGAAAAGGTTAACAAAAGTAGGATTTATGCAATCTTGAACTTTGGATAAAGGCAAAAGCGAAACGTGCAAGATAAATGAAACCACGGCCAAATCTTGGAAAACCACGGTCGTGGTTCCTTAAGAACAACCCGTGGAAATCCTCGATTAAGAATAGAAATCAAGAAGGATATGCAACCAAGAACACAAAGAAGAATAAAACCAATCTTCAAAGAATGAATAACTCAATCAATCAAACAATATAATCCCAGAATGTGTTTTCAAAGACAAGAATCAAAGATTAGAACAATCTCACAAATCTCTAAAGTAGAACCAATGACTTCTTCAATCTCCTCCAATGGTAAAGCAATCTTTTCCGATGTACGGAAGATGGAATCCAAGCGCCTTCCTTCCGGCCTAAAGCGAGATCTCCGTCTCTGACGTGATCTCCGTGTTAAACGTGATATCCTCAAATGCAGCCGTCAACCTCCTTTTATAAAATAAAATTGGGTTAAAAGGCTCCTTCCTTCCATGCTGACGTGACAATTAACGTAACGGACTTTTCCTAAGAAAACCACGGGTGACGTCATAAAACCACGGCCGTGGCGACTCTCGACCTTTGTTTCCACGTGTAAAATTCAATTAATTATTAAAAACCCGGCTGTGGAACTTCTTTCTTAACCGTGGTTCTTCCTTTTCGACGCTTTTCACCTTGGCTTCACTTCATACTTCTTCCAATGTCGTTCCTATGCTTCCTAATGTAATCATCATTGACCAACACTTAGTGAATAGATCTTTTCCACTCCATTTCAGTTCCAAATCACCTAAAATCACAACAAAGCTTGTGTAGAACTCGATTCTAAGATAATATGTACATATACTCGATAAATGCTACAAATGCTTGTCCATGTACTCAAAACAAAGGGAAAAACTACCTATATGCACATCTAAACTATGTCATATTTCATGTCATCAAAATACCCCATACTTGTCTATTACTTGTCCCCAAGCAAGGTTCAATCTAGAATACAAAGATGTATGAAATATGAATGCAAAGGCAAGGAAAAACACAATATTTTTGGATTAGTGCTTCTATTCAAAGATCGCTCTCTACACTTGCTTCATGGTCTTCCGAAAAATCGTTATGTGAACAAAAGGATTCATGTCTTGAAAAGAACAATCACATTTTGCAAAAGTTTCAAAACAAGCATTATAACGTTAAGCAAAACCAAAATCACTCATGGGAAAAATCCAATTCGGACCACAAAGCCAAACACCAATCTCAAAGATCTTAAGGTCTTTCAAATAAAGGTCAAAGAAACGTGTTAGGGTGGGATATGTATAGGATATGTGGTGCAAAATCCGGAAAAAAGGACAATAACATCACAACTTCTTTTAAGCACACTTTAACTTTCACCAATAGGATCTTTGCTCTTCTTTTTCAGCATAATTTTTCGACTTTACTTTTGAGATCAAAGACATAGGTGCACAATAACCGAAGCCTAGGAAATCAGCACTAACTCATTTTTTTGAGTTGCCTCAAAATGTAATGCGCATACAATGACTCGTTAGGAATATCGCTCAATCCGACTTTGGCAAGACACAATCACCCGGCTATGTGAATGGTGCCGAGTTACTCATCATCATGATTGACTTCCCCAAACCTATTTTCCTAACGCACTTCATCACTTTCAACTTCAACTTCACAACTTTCGCACAATTGCATCCTTATTCCCGTATAGGTGAGAAGGGGCAAAATATAAATATACATGAGGAGCTAAAAGCATGATCAAGAAGAAGAAAGGAATAAAAACGAAGCGCCTTAATCATATCAATAAGAAGTGCAAGAACTTATAAAAGCGGTTTCAACCTTCAAATTCTCAACATGATTTAGATTAATTTCCAAATTATAAAACTTGCAAGAAAGCTCAACAAAAAAAATTCAAATTCTTCACAAATCACAATTCATTTCAAACACAAAAAAAATCATCAAAAATCCAATTCACAAGTAGTTTTCTTCATCAAGGTCATCTCCAATCCTAGAAGCACAAAAATTTTAAAATTTTAATTTTTTTTTGGTTTTTCAAAACTATCGAATGCAATGCAACAATGTAACGTGTGACAAAGGTAATGAAAGATGCAAAGGTACGATGGTTATACAAGCAAGTAAGTATCTCAAAGTTATTACAAAACAAAGGTATTCAACCACCCCATACTTGAACTACACGTTGTCCCCACCGTGTAATAGAAGTAAAGGTAAAAGTACAAGAAGCTCACAAGTTTGGTGGAGAAGCTGAAAAGCGAATGTCATCATCAAAGTGGAGGCGGGAATGGATGTCATGTCGGGTCATTGGGGCAGCTGAACTGGGCGTGGTAAAGGTCTCGGATCATCTGCTGCCCCTACTCGACGGTGCCAAGGCGGTCATCTATGCTATCCATCCTTTGTTGTAATGTGGGAAGCCACGGAGGCTGTTCATCGTACCATGATGGACGCTCTAAAACTACTGGCATGGCTCTGGGAAGGACTGGCTCAAGGACGGCGGGCGGTGGACCTCCTAGGAGGCTCGTGTTGCCCTCCCATGGATGGAAATGAAGATGGCAGCTCCTGAGAACTACCCAACTCTCTGTCAGCCTTATAGTCGTTAGGGCCGGTGTCCGTCCCCGTGTCCATGTAATCCTGGCTCTGTCCTAATGCCGCCTCAGCTGCGACATCATCCTCCTCATAATCTATACCTACCATATCACCATGCATCTCCTCAAACGTCAACTTCCAGTTGACGTTGTTCCTAATGGTGTACTCCGCTTTTCACGGAATCCTTCTCGCTCCCTTGCCCTCCTAGGGCATAGCTGCGTGTGACGGCCCTCTGTGTCGGGAAATCAGATACCCTTATGAATAAAACGTGCAAGACCAAGAGGCCTAACCTCTGCAACAAGCTCACAAGCGGAGAAGTCTACCCCTAGACGGCGAGCGATGTAAGTCACAATACCTCCCACACAAATATCCCTTTCTCCTTGTTTTTGATCTTCCTCAGCTGTCGGCTAGTAGAGTGACACAATCAGGAGCGGTACGGGTGGCCATGCAGAACAAGATGAACAACTCATTGGCCTTAAGCCGTTGCGGTGTCTCGGTCCTAGGAAAAAGGCACTCAGACATGATTCGGTATGGTAGCTTGAAAGACAAATTGTGTATCAAACTCTCCTTCGAGTCGTCCGGATTCCACCAATCATCGGAACTCACTACCATAGCAATAGACTCCCTAAAATCATGCGGTCTAGTGTTTCTAGGGAAAGTTCCGTTAGTAGTCTCAATAAAGCCGAAAATCTGAGCAAACCTCCCAATGGGCATGTTGTAGTTCTGATTCATCATTCTGAACTTAACCTTCCTTTCCCTAGCATCATGATCAAAGGAGATAAGAAACTCCATGGTGAGCTCCTCATAAGCATGCTCCCTAATACCAATGAACATTCTAAGCCCGACATTATCAATCATCATATTCAGATCATCCAAAACATTCAAGCACTCAAGATCCTCAAGTAAAAGGTACCTAGGGGCTACAATGATGCGTGGTTGGATGGTTTTGTAAGCTTTCTTGTGTTCTTCTAGAATGCGGGGGAGTCTAGGAGGTAAAGGTTGTTGTTGTGGGGGTTGTGGTGGTGGTTGGGAAGAGGAAGAGACCTTGCTTTTTCCTTTCCTAAACAATATTTGGACACTACGTCTCCAACCATCAATATTCAACAAAACCACGGGCGGATCTTGACAAACCACGGCCGTGGAAACCTCTATCACCCCGTGGCTTCTGTCGATTTTTCAGAAATCGACAACAACAAACAACAAACTCACAAGCAACAACCCTAGGCTATTTCTAATTCCAATTCCATCCAGTAATCTATCAAATCATCAACAGAATCGACAAAATCAAACCAAGATCGAGTATGAAAAACCTAGGTTTTTGGATTGAAAAATCCAAATGCTTGCTGATTTCTTGTTTGTGTTGTGCAATTTAAACTCGGAATCTTTAACGGAGCGTTGAGAGATTTGATTTGGGAAGAAGAATCGCTTCAAACGCTTGCCGGATGTGAAGATCGGTGCCGGGGTTCGGGTCGGCGTTTTCGCAAGCTGAGCATGGTTTTTGGGGTTTATGTTTCAGCTTTGGAGTGAAGTGTGGCCTTTAATACCTTTCGGGGAAATTTGGAAACCCACTGCCCCTACTGACAGAACCACGGGCGTGGTTTCACCTGTGACGCCTCTCAAATAGCCTTTCCACGGTCAAAAATAGAATACCACGGTAGTGGAAACCTATTTTATCCCGTGGAATCTTTGATTACATCCAAAATTCTAAGTTTGACGGTGTTTTGCTTTCCTTCACTTCTTTTTGGATATTTTCTAGTTCATGTCATCCAAAGACACAAGAAAAACCGGGAACGAACCAACGAAAACAACAAAAACAAACTAACTAAGCTAATCTAAGAAAAAGAAAAAAGAAAATGATATCTTGGGTTGCCTCCCAAGAAGCTCTTTGTTTAAGATCCGTAGTTAGACCATTCCTTTTTGCTTCTTCAAGTGATAAGGGTGGTTGCAAGCTCCTCAATATGAACTTCCGGTATGTACTTCTTCAGTCGTTGAGTGTTGACTTTGAAAGTTATGCATTGTTCACCCAATACTTTAACTGCACCATGAGGAAAAATATACTTAATCACAAATGGTCTGGTACAACGAGATTTCAACTTACCTGGATACAAATGAAGGCGGGAGTTGAAAAGAAGGGCAAGATCGCCTTCTTTCAAATCCTTCGGAACGATGTGCTTGTCGTGCCATCTCTTCGTCCTTTTTTGGGAAGCTTGAACGTTCTTTGATGTGCTCTTCACCTTGTTATGCCTTCTTGAGCTATCTCTAGATGTTTGTAAACATGGAGAAAAGGTGAAACAATGTTTTATAATGTTCTTGAGAGGGGAGGAAAAAACATCAGGAATCTTGAATTCCACAGATTCACTGTTACTTCCACGGTCGTGGAACGAACCGTGGCTGCTCTCGACTTGCCTTTCCACGGGGTAATTATTGAAAACCATGTCCATGGAACCTTGGTTTTGGATGTGGTTTTGGCCATCTTTCGAGTGTTTCCGTACTCCCTTCACAATGTTCTTTATCATGCTTCTTTTTGCCGGAATGTCGGGTGATATGAGATTCACCGTCTCCCTTAATTCCTCTTCCTGGTATAGCAAATTCTACATCTTCTCCGCCGATATTAAAAGATAGCTTGACATTTTTGCAATCAACTTGACAACCTGAAGTCGCTAAGAAAGTCCTACTAAGGATGATTGGCGTCGGATAATCTGCAGGAATGTCCAAGACCACAAAATCTATAGGAAGGTAGAAATTACCAAGCTTTACGGGAATGTCCTCTAGTATGCCAACGGATACGGTGGTGGATCGGTCAGCCATATGGAGTCTTATCTTCACTGGTCTAGGTTCTCCCAAACCCATTTTCTCACAAAGCTCAAGCGGGATGACGCTCACGCTTGCTCCAAGATCGCAAAGTGCGTTGTACACGCCTTCTCCAACCCCAAGGGGAACGCAAAACGAACCCGGATCTTTTAACTTGGGTGGCATTCTTTCCGTCATGGTTTTGATGAGTTCAGATGACTCAGAAGTCATCTTTACTTCACCAAAATCCTCTAGCTTCCTCTTGTTGGAGAGGATTTCCTTCAAGAAGTTCTCATAGGATGGCATACCTAAAATTGCATCAATAAAAGGTATGTTAATATGGAGTTTGTTCATTAGTTCAATGAACTTACCAAAGTGTTTATCAAGATGTGCTCTCGCTCTTTTTTGTTGAAACGGGAGCGGAGGTTTGTAGGCCGGAGGAGGAACATAAACGGAAACCTTCTCCTCTTTTTTCTCAGCCCGAACCTCAACTTCTAGGTGCTGCTCGCCTTTTTCTTTTTCCTTTGGCGCAGGATTGGTGGTTTTCACGCAGCTCCTCGTAGTGATCGACATCACTCGCCCCTTCGGGTTGTCTTCAGTTTTTTCGGGAAGTCTCTCTTGATCTCTAAGAGCTTCTTCGGCCTTGCGAAACACTTGATTTTTCAAGGCTTTTTGTGCCTTAAAAAGTGAAGTGGCATGATTCTCTAACCCTTGCATCTTCCTCATCAATGTTTCTATCATTGCTTCAAACTTGTCCTTTGCCGGCTGGCTTGAACTTGATGAAGCTTGTCCCTGACTTTTCAAAGGAATAGAAGAAGAGGAAGAAGGAGGAGTTAGTGAATTTTCAGCATGGGAATAAGGATTACCGGAATTTTTATTGATTGGATCTCCAATGGTTGTTAGAGTTCCGGTTGTTGTTGTTCCAATTGTTGTCCCTATTTCCTTGTTGGTTTCCTCTTCCAACATAGCCCACATCTTGCTCCTTGGGCTGCTTCACATGAGCTATCAAAAGGTCTTTCAAGACCTTCATTTTGCTATTCAAAGTGTTCAGCTCCTTAACACTAGAGGCGGTAAGGTTTAGCACCGGAGCCCTTGAGCTTTGGCTCCCCGCTTCTTCACCTCTATGTGAGTACTTCTCCATGGTGAGAGTTTGCTTCTCAACAAATTTCCACGCCTCATCTACCGGCTTGTTTATAAAAGTTCCACTTGAAAGTGATTGTAGCTTGAATTGCGATTCCGCATCCAACCCCTTAAAGTAGATCACAAGCAAATCAATCTTTGGAATCCCATGATCTGGGCAATCCAATAAGAGGTACTTGAACCTTTCCCATGAGATGAAAAGACTTTCGCCATTCCTCATCACAAATGCGTTGATCTTAGCTCTAAACTCCGCCGTCTTCGATGGTGGAAAGAACTTGGTTAGGAACTCCGCGGTCATCTCCTCCCACGTGTTTACTCTTCCGGCGGGGAGTGAGTGATACCAAGCTAGCGCCTTGTCCTTCAAAGAGAAAAAGAAAGCATGCAGCTTATAGTTATTATTTTCGCACCTTGAAGGTCTCAATGTCTCCATCAAGATCTCATAGTTTTGAAGATGTTGATGCGGTGACTCCCTTTCCATTCCTCTGAAGCGATTCTGCTGGATCATAGTAATCACCGGAGGTCGAACCTCGTAGTCACGATCAGCTGGGTCTACCAAATGCACGCCCGGAGGGCGGGTTCGTTGGACTGGATCCATACGTTGCCCAAGTGTTTGTGAAATGCCCACAAACGGATCAGCTGGTTCCACTCTTGGTGGAGGTGGTGGTGGAATATAAACTAGTGGTGGTAAGATGTTAACGGGTGCCGGTGGAGGTGGATTGACCACAACTCTAGCATCCTCGTTTCTCTCCTGGTGGTCATTTTCTTAGCCTCTATCAACTTCTTTTTGTAGGTCTTTTCCGGTTCAGGATCGTAGGGAACGATTTCTTTACCGGCTCTTGTTCTTCGCAAAAACCTATGAAAGATCTGCAAGAACACTCAGCAAGAGTAATCAGTAGCAAAGGTAGAAGCTACCAAGCTAGACAACCGTGCACTGGATTGGTCTTGACCAATTCCCCGCAACGGCACCAAAAACTTGTTCGCTCCAAAAGGTGTGTGGGCAAATAAGCTTTAAATTTATATCCAAGAATTAAGCCTAACGATAGCGAACCCGTAGTGTACGGATCAATCGTAGTATGGGCTAATATTCTTGAGTCGATCTCAAGGAATCGGTGAGAACAAAGCAGTAAAGGTAATCCAACTTGGGTAGCAAGCAATGCAATGATCACAATAAAGAATAAAGAAGCAAGAATAATGGGAATGCAGGTTCTAAAGATCCAAGTATCCGGTTGCGGTACTCGATTCAAGATGTCTAAGGATGTATACGGACTGAGCTGGATAGCAAGGTATGTATATCTTCGGTAGGTTGTCGTCCGTTTTAAGATCCGACTTCCCTTTATGTCCCACCCAAAGAATTCTACTTAACGGATGTTGAGTCTCGTCAAGAAGATGTCACAAGGATAGGATTAAGCTCTCATACCAACCAAAACCCAAGGAAAAGAAAGATAAAGGATAAAGGGCATGACACTCCTCTTCACCTAATAGAGGGGTCTGAATCCTCTATCACCTAGAGCTTGTAAACACTCACAATCAGCAAAGCCAAGGCTAGAAAAGGTTAACAAAGGTAGGATTTCTGCAATCTTGAACATTGGAAAAGGCAAAAGCGAAACGTGCAAGATAAAGGAAACCACGGCCAGATCTTGGAAAACCACGGTCGTGGTTCCTTAAGAACAACCCGTGGAAATCCTCGTTCGAGGGTTTCGTCTCACAACTCTCAGGGTCCGATCTGTTAAGGCTCAATCTATCATTATTTGTACCACAACCATCAACCCTTCACCCTAGAATCGCAGGGGGGTTTAGCCAACAATCATCATCATAATCAAATCAAGATTAAGAATAGAAATCAAGAAAGATATGCAACCAAGAACACAAAGAAGAATAAAATGAATCTTCAAAGAATCAATAACTCAATCAAATCAAAAAATATAATCCCAGAATGTGTTCTCAAAGACAAGAATCAAAGAGTAGAACAATCTCACAAAATCTCTAAAGTAGAACCAATGACTTCTTCAATCTCCTCCGATGGTAACACAATCCTTTCCGATGTACGGAAGAATGAATTCAAGCGCCTTCCTTCCAACCTAAAGCGAGATCTCCGTGTAAAACGTGATATCCTCAAATGCAGCCGTCAACCTCTTTTTATAAAATAAAATTAGGTTAAAGGTTCCTTTCTTTCATATTGACGTGGCAATTAACGTAACGGACTTTTTCGAAGAAAACCACGGGTGACGTCATAAAACCACGGTCGTCGTTCCTCCCGTGGCGACTCTCAACCTTCGTTTCCACGTGTGAAATTCAATTAATTATCAAAATTCCGGCCGTGGAACTTCTTTCTTGACCGTGATTCTTCCTTTTCGACGCTTTTCACCTTGGCTTCACTTCATACTTCTTCCAATGTCGTTCCAATGCTTCCTAATGTAATCCTCATTGACCAACACATGGTGAATGGCTCTTTTCCACTCCATTTCAGCTCCAAATCATCTAAAATCACAACAAAACTTGTGTAGATCTCGATTCTAAGATAATAGGTGCATATACTTGATAAATGCTACAAATGCTTGTCCATGTACTCAAAAGAAAGGGAAAAAGTACGTATATGCACATCTAAACTATGTCATATTTCATGTTATCACATATGGCTCCATGAACTTTGGGAACTCTCCTTCTCTCCAACGAAATTCTGCACCCAATGGTTGTTTTCCTTTACGACGCGCACTACTAGTAAGAGTCAACTCCGTTATAGAATCTATATCATTTGCTTTCTTCCCTTTTTGATCCTTTGGGCCGCCCAGGATCACGTGTAATCGAATGCTCAAATTAACTAGGCTCTCTTCTTATTGATCTCGGGGTTGGGGGTCGTCCCTTTGCCCTAACTTTTTCTGCCGGCTCCTTCATCGTCGTACTCCCTGGGTTCTCGATGTCCTCCAATTAAGATGCAATGCCGTGTATGTTTAACAATATAGTGAATGTTTTAACAACTTACGCATTTGTCGTTCTTGTGCCAAAATGATGGTGTACGTCACACCATGCTCGAGCAATTGCCTCATTATACAGGGTAAGTCATGACGTCTCGAGATAATTCATTAACCTAGGATATGATTGTCAATAGTCTCTCCTTTCCAACAAACGCCGTTGGTAGCTTTCATTGGATCTCGACTCGAACAAGGCATGACAATGGGATATGAAGACAACTTCTACTTCTTTATTGCGAAAACGATGGCCTCTTTGTTAATAATGTTGCACTTTATATGGAACGTGCCCAATATATGCTTCACCTCGGGAAATACTACACTCAGGGCGCTTATAAGACCTAGCTCACAATCGGTGGCAATCACCTCCGAGATCTTTCCGTATAACAAATAACGGAACCTCCTCAAAGCCGACTCGTAGTGATCTAGGTTCTCCTGTTCCATGAATACAAAAGCAATTGTGAATGTCTTCTTTTTGCTAGTGATGCCTACGATCTCCAACAATGGCATATTGTATCTAAAAGTAATACAAAGCAACAATTAAGTTCAAATTTTCTAGGAAAAGATGTTTGAGTGTAGGAAATAAAGTAAAAATGCGCCTTGATACTTACTTGTTGGTCTTTTATGTCGAGTCCATCACAATAACATAAGGAAACATACTGAGCAAATACCTCGAATCGGGATGTGAGATAAAGAAATCAACCACCTCATTAGAGTCCGGACTTCTCCTAGTGTTTACATAATATCCACGTTTCGTCAACGTATGAAGTGTTTGTTGTAATGTTCCTCTTCCTTCGGCTTGTTCCATTCTAATCTTCAAACCGGTGTTGTAAACTTGCCGGATGGTAGTGACATTGTCAAGATCCTCTAATTGCACGAATTTTAAAATATATCTCGGTTTTAACCTGGAACCCAATTCACGCTCCACCTTTCGGATCTGCTTGGGAGTCAAGCATCATGCATATACATGATCCCTTAACACCGAAGGAATTACGTGGTTGCGGATTCCACATACAACCCTCATTGTCTATTTTTCCTCTTCAATTTGCGTTCCCTCAAGTTGAGACAAACACATACACTTCTTCGAGTTTTTTTTCCAACTAGAACTTGGACATTGATCGGGATTAACGTCTTTCTCTTTTCTAGGTTCTCCGTGTCTATCACATGTCAATTGTAAGATACGAAAACCCCTTCTATATAACCATAATTTTTTAATGACCAACACCATACTCATTGATTTTGCCACATACCGAGCCCAACCCAACAAGTTTTCTATATCCAAAAAAAATATCCATGGAGATCATATTCGTCAAAAAATAGAGTATTATTTCTAAAATACACATATTATATTCTTAAATAAGTAAAACTAATCCGACTAATTCAAAAATTTTAGTTCGCTATTCTAACACATCTAAAGCTATTACGACTAATTCTACAATTCTGATTTTCTATTCTAACATTGTCTAAAACTATTCCGACTAATTCTACAATTCCGATTCTCTATTCTAACATTGTCTAAAAGTAATTAGATAAAATATAAATTGTATAGTTACTTCAAGTTGTGCGAGAAGTTCTTCCGGTTCACTATATATTTCCACTTTAACGGCATAATAGAGTTTTTACCATCGGATTCTACATCGCCTTCTTCGGAAAACGTCGACGTTTTAACGAGTTTTTACAGATTTGTTTCTTTACGTTGTGGTGCTTTTGGATGTGAATAGTAAAATGATTTGAGATGTAATTTATAAGCTCGAAAATTACAATGGCTACTTTTCAACGGCTACTTCCCAACAGCTAGTTTTCAACGGCTCTCTAACGGCTACTTTCGAACGTATATGAGCCAGAATGGGGCGCATGCGCCATCCGCCCCGTGCCAAGCCAGGTGCAGGCGCAGTCCGCTTGCGCATGGATTGACGCGAGGGCGGATGGTGTCTGCGCCCCGCGAAGTGCGGGGGCGGACTCTGCATGTGTTAGCGGGATGTCCGCCCTAATAGTAACCCTGAAAAATAAAAAATCTCCTGTCATGAAAGTCAGTATGTGGTTGGAATTTTATGCCGGTTATCAAGTTTAAATTCGAGTTTTCACTGTGGCGTTACACGAGTTTTCCGTACACTTTCTTTGGCCAGCACGTTGGCACTATTTTTTCTTTGTTGTGACTTCCTTCATTTCTTACTAGTGCTTCTATCGGTTTACATTCTCACATTTGATTTTTTATTTAAGTATTTTAGTTTGTATTTTGCTTGTATTGTTTGACAATTTTTTCATTTTCCGTTTATACAAATTTTTTCATTTTCATTTTCCTTCATTTCTTGATTGTTTAAGAAACCTTCTGCATTTTCCGTCTAAAAAGAGGAAAGGAAGCTTATGTTGCAATCAAACTTGAAATGAAAAAGGTTTACGATAGAATAAAATTTAATTTAATTATCAATGTCCTTGAAAATTATGGATTTGCTGAAAAAATTATACAGTGGATGAAAGAATGTATTTCTACTATCTCATTTTCTATCCTTATGAACAAACCTATTGAACAACTTTTTTTCAAAATGTGGATTACGACAAGGAGACCCCCTTTCTTCTCTCATCTTCATTATTGAATTCGAAATACTTATGCAGAACCTTTAAAAGCTTCGCAATGACAATAAGAATCTTATTGGATTTTTAGTTTCGAGGAAAGGAACCATCATCCCATTTTTGACATTTGTTGATGATGTCATAACTTTTACAAAAGCTTCCCATGCGACATGTCAACTAACACTTGATACAATCGACAATTGTATAGCAAGAAACAAGTTAACTTTCATAAATCGGTTTTTGAATTCTCTCAAAATACAACTAGCACGACAAAAAAATCATCCATAATATTCTCGGGAATTCAAAGTTCTTAGACATTAGACAAATACCTTGGATGTCCTATTAGTAATGGAAAGGCTAATCATGAAACTTTTGAAAATGTTATGAATAAATCTAAACAACAATTATTAAAATATAAAGTTAAACCCCTCCCCCAAGAGGGACATATAGTTCTCATAAGATCTAACCTAAGCGTCTACCAAATTTCATTATACAATCATTTCATAGACATTAGGTAGGAAGGAGTTTCAAGTTTAGTTCATCCCACCATCAAACTTATTCTTAGGAATTACTTACGATGAGAATATTATCTTATTCTTAGGAATTACTTACGATGAGAATATTATGTTTGTGATCTACATAAATTTAAACTAGTGAAAAAAGTGGCCCATATGGTCAGTCTATTAGCTACGCCATTGATTCTTTAAAGAATATGTTTGGTGTGAACTTAACTAGACCTGTTCATATCCGGACTCGGACTGAGCTCTATAAAATATTAAACCCGTTTATTCGGACCCGGACCAAGCCCGGTAACCGGTCAAGGAATGGTTGTCATAACAGGCCGGCCGGCCGGGCCGACCCAGGCCTACGGGTAACGTTTTTCATTTTTTAAAAAAAAATAATGTTTTTAATATGATTTTTTAAAAAAATATTTAAGATATTTTATATAAAATATATTATACTTATACTTAATATTTGTAATAAATACAATATATTTTTTATTTTTTTACGTGGACCAGCGAGCCGAAATTTCTGCCCGGTCAAACTTCTTCCTTTGTTCTACTCATTTTTTCAAACGGACTACCCAAAGCTCCCAACGATTTTTCTAATTTTTCAGAATAGTTTAAAAAAAAAAAAAAAGTCTATACCACATTTATTATTATTTATTATTATTATTTTTTTGGTAGTAAACATTTATTATTATTTATATTCCATATAAAGTCTATACTGGAAATTTATTCTTACTGAGCATTCATTTTTAGAATATTATCTCCACAGTAATGACTATTATCTGGTATGGAAACAAAAAGTCAAAAAAAAAAACAAGGAAATAACGTGTTTCCACCTATGAAAATGTGTGGCGTGTCAACACACTTACTTGATGACGATTGTGTCTCCCAATCTTACCTATCAAACTCTGCCGCTATTGCAATTTCCACACCGGAGAATAAACATACATTCTTTTTAATATTAAAATATCAACCTAAATTCATTATTATTATTATTTATATTCCATATAAATACTCTTCTTAACAATAAGTCATACTTACTATCATATTAGTTTATAATTCAACAATCTATTCTATTTATTATATTTGTATCAAATACTTTTTAAATATATCGGATACCTAATGCAGTTTAATAATTGTACTAGCTAGATGCTCTACTCATTTTCAAAATCATCCGTCATTATTTCACAATCACGCAAAATATAGTATAGTTTGATAATTGTACCACCTAATTACTATACATGACTCTATAAGTCTATTTAAATCAACAACTTGACGTATCATGGGTCCGTATAGTGTGCACGATAGATTATTTTAGGAGATTATTATTTTCAATAATCTTTCAATAATCTTGATAATCTATGTGTATGGGGGTATTTTTTTGGGGCCAAAATAATCTCCAAAAATAATCTGGGCATAATAATCTCTCCAATAACCTCATATAAAAGCCTCACTGAACGCACCACATGTCGCCCTACATCCACAAAATTCTCTTCATTTTATCTGGCTACAAATCCGGATATATGGATGACAATTATCATTATATAAACGGAAATTGAAAAATAGCTTTCATTCCAGTCTCATTGGAGATTACTTTCCGATGAGTAGAATAAATAAGCAAATTAATAATACTTTATAATTATTTAATATAATTTGGAATTTTTTTTAAAATTTTTTTATGATTTTATTTTATTACATTGGTTTATTTTTTTTATTATATATTAAATATATTATTTATACAAATAAATTCCCGAAGTGAACCTGCACCCCCTATCTACATCCCCAAATATCCAACATATTTATCTTATATTTGGTAATTTCCCTTTTGTCAAATCTTTTAATTAGTGGAGAGGAGGATAAATAAACTATATTTAAAATAAATTAAGTAAAATATAAACTGATTTGTTTAAATCATGAAAAACTTTACCAACAATCCTAACAACAACTTCCTAATAACATGGCATTGCAACTTAACAACTAACAATAAACAATACTAGCATTTTTCTAAACACTAGGAAGACCAAAAACAAACCAAATAACATTAATCATTTCTAACACTTTGTAATTGTATCATATTAGTTCCGTTCATAATAGAAATATATACAATGGCCAAGGGAAATGTGATTTTTTTTTCAATGTACGTTATTTAAAATCTAAATAATTACTCCATTTATTTCACAATAGCTAAATATTTACATTTTGATTCATAATATATAATATTATAAATGTTAATACTACTTTTATCTTAATACGTGTGGAGTTGAAACTAAAGTATAAGTAAATATTTGAGGTTGAAATTGGCATAATTATTTTCCGGGTCAAAATTTAAGTGTATGAGTCTCGTGGTTGAGGTTCACATTTGACTTGCGAAACACGTTACACATATTGGTGCAATGCACGTATTTAAACCACCAACCCCTCTTCCCGAACATATATCACATACCCCAATTTCTCCAAAATTCAGCTGCTAAACATGGCTTCTTCTTCTTCTTCCCCTAAACTCATCCTTCCTCTTCTTTTCATTCTATCACTTCTCATGATCCACCCGACTCACGCAATCCGACCCGGAAGATCGATCCTTATCTCTGGTGGCGAACCTACAACGACAACAACCCTGCCGGTGGCAGAGCTCTTGAAGCAGCACCGTCAAAGAGGGGAAGGTCTGGTATTCAACTTCTTGCCCAAGGGAGGTCACGCATCTTCTGGGCCGTCCAAGAAGCATAATTGATTATATATATATATATATATACATACACGTATACTATGTTATTAGGTTCATTCTTTTTCTTTGGGTTTCTTCTCGATCCCTTACTGTACGTGTGTAGCGGTGTAGGTAGGGAGATGAACTTCAGGTGATTGTTATAGCTAATCCTATACAAACAAGCTTGTATACTGTTTGATTATGAATCGATTTGTTAATTGTTTGAATACGTACCTAGTGACGTGTGGTTCATCGTATACAACTGCACTACTAGGTTCAGTGTTCTTTGATTTCATGTACCTCAATTATCTCATACATTGAATATCGAGTCTTTATCGACATATAGCCGATAATTAGTCAAGTATTCAACGTAAGAGGAAACGATCCTTACCAAACGAGATTAAGAGAACTATTGGTTCTTATAATCTTAATCCTACCAAACAAAACGCAACCTAACCATTAACAGAAGTCGTTAAGAAGAGATTCATACTCATCTGCATCAAATGCTTATAGTACTATACGTCTATGTTACACACCCAAAAACAACTCTACCAACTACAGAACAACCGTGTTAAGATAATAATGCTCATACATTAAAGTTTGAACTTTCACAAGACCAAGACACTCAAGACTAAGCCTATAGGATAGGTGTTATATTTTGACTTTGAATCCCATATATTAGGTATATATTTATGACCAAAAAGTCTATGATATATCTAATAGAAAGGGATATACAAAGGAATTATAATATCAATGTGACGTATACGTGCATGTTTGACTTATAGCCCTCTAAATTTGAAACAAGTTATGAAATACATGATTAAGTATATTATTAATTAGAATTAGTCAGTAGTATATTAGCATGTCGTAGGTTTGGCATAGATGTGAATGGTATTCAAAGTGAAAATAGCGTAGGTCAACAAACCAAATCTTGAATGCCTATCAAGCTTGACTTTTAGGACACAATCTAAACAACCTTCTACCTTGCTAATTAGCCTCCATATCTATTGTTTTGGTCGGCTAAAGCAAGACAAACGTTTATCCCTAACATCAACCTACATGTGAATCTTGCTCCATCGTGTCGGTGCTTTGACATTAACCCTGTGGAAATCATATTATTTCACCAATATATCGGCTTCACTATACAAGTTTTTATTATATCGTTAATTGAACCGGTCTACCATCAATATTTTGAGATAGGCCAAATAGATGTTGGTTCACTTGATTGAGTCAACTTTTTTTTAAAAAGAATATATTTTTACTTAATCTAATATGTAAACTATATTTTATTTTGCCGAGTAAGTCGAATTGAAAGCGTCGGGAAAAAGCTAAGAAGCTGGTGTTATTGGTTATGGCGCGTGACAATTAATATGGAAGAGCAGCTGGTTTATTCTTGCTGCCTTGGTCACCAAGCTTCAAGTTCACACATGGTCAACATTTCCACAAAATTGATCCTACCAACTCTCATTCACGTAACTATAAATGCTTAAATTTCTTCAAATAATATTCTAATTTTTTTAGAAAACTTTTTTTAAAAATATATAGTTGTTATAATTTAAATTTAATTTTTATATTAATAGTTTAAAGTTTTTATGAATTTAGTTGGAATATATTTTGGAATTTTTTTAAGTAATTTATATGAAACACAGTTTATGATACTATATTTTTATCATAATATTTTGTTAGTTCCAAACCTTACACTATCAGTTCATACGGTGTGTTAAATTTTAGTTCACACTATACTATTTGACATTTATATTTTCAAAAGCTTTTAGAATATTATGTCTTTTAAATTTATAATATTAGTGTAAAATTGTGTTCAATTAGTTCGAATGATATGTCCCGTTAATTTTAAACAATGCATTTCATTAGCTCAAACATTGGTAGTAAATGAAACAAAAGTAATAGTGTAAAATATTTTTGCAAAAAATTATGAGCCAATAGTAAATAAAAATAAATAAAATAGAACTCATTAAAAATGAGTGGTCGTTAGAAGATTTTGCTTTTACAGTCAGTCCGTAGCCATGGCCAACACCATACCCGAACAATAGCCTAATTATGAAATAATAATCTAAAAATAAAATTTACAAAATTGAAACCCAAACGAATCCATGTGTCTAATAAATCAAAAGAACTCCTACTCTATAATAGATTTGTTCATATTCGGACCGAATTCGGATCAGATTTTATATAAAGTATTAAGTCTGTTTATTGGGGTTTATCTCGGATGACGGGCCTGTAATGGTTGTTGTATCTATCCGGACAGGTGGGCGGTCGGGCCGGACCTGAAGGTACTCGATTTTTTTTATTAAAAAAATATTTTAATTTTTTTCTGTAGTATTTTTTTTATAAAAAATTAACTATATATTTTTTTGAAGGGTAAAAAGTAAACTATATTTATGATTTTTATGTAATGTGTATTAAATTTATTATATTTATATTAAATATTTTATATTTAAACTATTTTATAATATATACAATATAATAGGTACACATTTTTATTTTATCCGGGCCTAGAGTGGTGCCCGGGACCAACCCGACGGGCTTGACGGCTAGGCTTTTTGGCCCGATGGGGCTTCTTCCGCCCGATTTTCCAGCCAGGCCGGACGGTAGACCTGTACAAATCCGGGCTCGGGCCAGGTTCGGGCCGAGTCATACCTAAGAACTCCATCCATAAGGTGCGGGTTGGGATGGCCCGGCCCGACTTGTCCGGGCCACACAAGCTACCCATGTCCACCCATGTAAAAAACGGGCGGGCTACCGGGCCGGCCCGGATAGCCCGAATGTACTTGCATAGTGCACTACCAACAACTTCAATAACAATCAACACACAAAAAAAAGTCCAAATACCTACAAAATAATAAATACCATTACAAACAAGTTAGTCCTACAATCTTGTGTTACAAACGAATATAACTTGTCAAAATACTCCAAACAAACTAAATAAACAATCAGAATATGTAAAACTCAAAACAATATAAATTATATACATACATATATATATATATATATATATATATATATATAAACTATTATATGTACAAAATTGTATACGGGCCGGGCCGGTTTAGCCCGTGGGCCAAAGAGTTTACCCTTACTCGTCCCATTAAAATACGGACCGGGCCAAGCCTGAACGGGCCAAATATGATGTTCATACCCATGTTTTTTCCCGGGCGGGCGGGGGACCGACCCGATTTTGTACAGGTCTACTGGACGGGCTACCGAATATGATGAGTTCTACTCTATAATAATCTAATTCCAAGGTGTCCAGCATGATAATCCAAACTCAAAATGACTTGGATCCTAAATGCCCTCTTAACTGTCCAAGGGCTCATCCAGCAAATGTATTTGTGATTGGGCCAGTCCAATCAAGATATTGGGCTTAGTTGGGCTGGTCCAGCCCAATTTCATCAAGGAGATTAGGATCGTATGTATTAGATTTTCACGAATTTATTCCATCATTCGTAGACGCATTGTCTATTTGTCCGGTTAACGAGTTTGAAACACTTAATCTAAGATTAAGATAGAGACAAATTAGGTTTGGAACATCGTTGCTCACTGCATGCACGTAACAATGTTGCCAATAGATCGTACTGATGTCACATATACGTACTTGTTTTGATCACAACTTGAATATATGGCATCAAAACGTACATATATGTTCAAGGAACAGTGCACAAGGAGATATCAAAATTGATTTCCTTGTATAAAGAGCATCAAACAAAGATTGCTACGATATTTATGTTATTTAGGCCACAAAACAAAGCAATCTTGGTGGCAGCTTTTGACCAGCTAAGAATATACGTACCTACACTATTCAAAAAGCTTGCACATTTATCCTTTATCATTATATTCATTTTAAAAGTAAGACGCAGTGTCCCGTGTTCTGTCGTATCTGATATAATTAAGTGCCCGTTCGGTTGGAGCGGTGGAATGGAAACGGAATAGAATCGGATAAGGGTTAAGAAAGGAAATAGAAATGATGGAATTACTTTCATGTGTTAAAAGACCTCTAACCAAATGTATTTTTTGATTGATTCGAAATCATTCCGTTATCGGGAATGATTCCTAGGGCTTCCAAACGGGCCCTAAATATGATCTGACACGATTAAAACACGTTTCAGAGGTAGGACACGGGGATGATACATATATGACACGACGAGGATGCGGATTGTGTCCGGTCAAGACTACGTCAACGAAAGTTTATCCTATTTTTAAGGCTAAAAAAGAGAATTATTTTTTTTTAAACTTAAACAAAACCTTATTTACCGTAATATTTTTTTTCCTTCTCTACCCTTTTTTCCGACTAACCTAGCCTTAGATGACCACCATGCGAGATTGTGGTTGCCGAAAGTACGACACCGATCTTTTTCTTCGATTCTAATGTTAAAATGTTGTTGTTCCGTTGACCAACTCTTCTCTCCATTCTTCTTATGATTTCATAAATTAATTTTGAATATTTGATTATTAATTTATTGTGTAATCTTTGTTTGTTCAATGTTGAGTACCTTATTCTAAGTTTTTCACTTTTTCTATTTTTACAAATTTTTATTATTGTTTGTTTTGTTGATCACGTTGTTCGGTTTTTGTTGATTTGTAAAATGGATGGTTCTTTAATTTTGAAACTAAATATGTTTATTTGAGATTTTAAGGCTAAATATGTTTATATATATGGTTTGTAAGAGTGAAAAATGTTTGTTTCTAAGCTTTGGTTCATTTTTTTTTGTTGTCATGTTAATATTTTTATATACTCATATATCATTGAGTTTTTCACATCGATGTATCTCATTATGATATATGAATTCTACATTTCAATAACTTTAAAATGATATAATATTTTATTTTTCTCAATGTGTCCCCGTTTTCTATGCTTTAGAGAATTGTCATTCCTCTATTTTTTTTCGTCGTGTTCGTTTCCTGTGTCTATGCCCGTGCATCATAGGTCTTAACCCATATAAACTCACATACCACATTGAAAACTCACTTAGCAGATTATGCATTTCTCTTGACCAACATAACCACATAATATATGCCCATGACATTCATCGTGAAACAATTGACAATAGGCTTATACACTTTTTACTAGTGTAATTCCCGTGCCTTGCACGGATTAGTTGATATAATTTTTTAAAAACTTATAAACTTTAACATATGTAACAAAAATATTTTGATTTTAATTTCTATATTATTTTATAAATTTTTTTATTAATTAAAATTTCAAATATAAAAATCGTTTGGTTGAATATGAGGATTGATAACTGAATCCTAAATATTATAGAATTAACAATTAAAACCAAAAATAATAAAAATATTTAGTTAAATAAAACTATCAAATTTAATTATTTTAAAAAAATATTAGTTAAATAAAAATATTGAATTATCAAATAATTCTTTAATAAAATCTTAATAAAAATTCTAATTATTTATTTAAAAAGTAATAAATTATTCACTTTTTAAAAATAATTTTTTAAGCTTAGAGAAACGTGATTGCGACACGTGGCAAAAAGGGCTCTGTTTTAATACTTATAAGATAGTTCCATAATTGGCCTTGAATAATTTTCCAAAAATGTTTTTAATTAATAATTTAATCGATGGAAGAACACCGAGTACAATTCATATTCTCTTATTGTAGAGTTATAAAAAATATATGATATTCCTATGCATAGTGTTGATGATTTGTCCAATCCCACCCACCTATCACTCTTATCACACATGTTCTTAATTGACTCAAAGTACCAATAATAAATTGGTTCATGAATTTGCATCGATAATGTGTACAATTTAATTTCCCACGAATATTCTAACATATTTTATTATTCATTGGTGATTATCTATAAAATTCCGTTGATCATTTCCCGACATCTAAAACCCATTTGGGTTGTTCTTATCTAATGCAATACTTTAATTATTAAGAAGATTGTCCCTTGAGGAAATGTTTAGGTGTTAATGTTATAATTTATCGGATTATCATAGCATTTGGTATCTCTCGTACTAATATGATTTGATATCTTAAAAAGTGATATCTCATTTATCTATGATCGAATAATGGTTTAAAAATAGTAAGGGATCTTATACAAACAACTTATTTTTAAAACTTTTGCAATTATATATATATATATATATATATATATATATATATATATATATATATATATATATATATATAAAGAAGCCTAGAAATAAGGGATTGATATTATACACAAAGTCAAGAGAATACTATATACAATGAAGAGATCGTAAGATGTGATTATGTTCTTAACATGCCTCCGCAAGATGGGCAGGTCGTGAGACAAGACTAATCATGGAAAGAAGCATCTGCAGACGTGGTCGATGAAGTGCCTTTATGAGAGCATCAACCAATTGATCATCGTTAGCAATGTGAGCAACTCGAAGAGAGCCAGTTTGAACCTTCTCTCGGATGAAGTGATAGTCGAGAGCCTGATGTTTCATCCGAGAGTGAAAAACTGGATTGACACAGAGTTTGGTGGCACCTACATTATCACAACAAATGACTGGTGTAGATGAGTGCGGAGACCTAATTTTAGCAAGCAAGGAAAGGAGCCACTGTAGTTCTGTAGTTGTGTTGGCGATTGTGCGATACTCAGCTTCTGTGGAGGAGCGAGCCACAATACGTTGCTTCTTCGAGCTCTAGGAGATGGGATTGCAGCCAAGGTAAACCATATTGGCACCAGTAGCCAGTCAACATTAGAGTAGGCATGAAGGCTGAATGGAGACTGGCATCGAAGCATGATGCCATGAGATGAAGTACATGCAAGATAGCGTATTAAGCGTTTCACAACAGCCCAGTGCACTATGGTAGGTTGGTGCATAAATTGGGATAATTTGTTGATAGCAAAGGCCGTATCTGATCTGGTGAGGAGGAGGTACTGAAGACTCCCTAGAGCCTGGCGATATTGAAGAGGGTCAGGGAGGGGAGAGCCAGTGTTTAGGTGAAGTTGGACATCGGGACATAATGGTGTGGCCACATGTTTGGCCTCACTAAGCTGAAACCTGACCAGAATGTCTTGAATATATTTGTTGGTTCAAGAAGAGAACATCTTTGCAGAGGAGAACCTCGACACCTAGAAAGTACCTCAAGGAGCCAAGATCCTTGAGAGAAAATTTGGATTTAACTTGGGTAAAAACATTCTCTATAAGTTTGGTGAGGAGCCAATGACAATAATGCAATAATGTCATCAACGTATACAAGGAGAATTACATTACCAATGGATGTATGTAGGTGAAAGCGCGAGGTGTCAGATGATGAGTTTTTAAAGCTCAAAAGGAGTAGATGTGAGCACAATGTCGTGTACCATGCACGAGGGTCCTGTTTAAGGACGCATATGGATTTGTGTAAGAGACACACATGTGATGGATTTCTTGGATCAATGAAGCCAGGAGGTTGAGTCCTAAAGACTTTGGCAGGAAGTTTGCCTTGAAGAAACGCGTCATTGACATCAAGTTGTCGAATGAGCCAATTGTGAGTGACGGTAAGAGTCAGGATCAAGCGAACATTTGCAGGTTTCACTACTAGACTGAAGGTATCATCATAGTTTAGGCTTGGGCATTGGTGAAACCCTTGGGCCACTAGGCGAGCCTTGTTCTTGTTGATAGAGCCATTGGTGTTGTACTTGGTTCTAAACACCCATTTGCAACCGACAACATTGGTGGCTTGGGACTGAGGCACCAACATCCATGTATTGTGACTACGTAGGGCCTGAAACTGAACATTCTTTGCATGCTTCCATGCAGGAATAAGGAGGTCTTGCTTGTATGACTTGGGCTCAGGAGAACTAGTGAGGAGGGAACTGAGGTTGAGTTTGTCGATGGGCTTGTATATGTTGTTTTGTGAGCGAGTTGTGATGGTGTGAAAATGGGGTTGAATAGAGGTATTGGGTGAAGAGGAAGAAGATGGGGTTAGGGTTGAAGAGGAGGTAGGTGAAGGAAGGGGATTGTCTGGGCATGAAGAGTTGGAATCACTTAGGTGGGAGGGTATCGATGAGGTGATGGGTTGGACTGGAAGAGATGGGCTAGAGATGGGTAGTGTTATGGAGCACCATGAGTTGGGCTCAAGAGATTTGTGGGCCAGCGTAAGATTTTGTTTGGAGGCAAACGGGAAGTGGGTTTCAAAGAAACGGACATGTCGTGAGACGTAGGTTTTGTTAGAGACCAAATCCAAGCAATAGTATGCCGATTGAGTTGGAGAGTATCCAACGAATGTGCATGGGATAGACTTGGGATCTAGTTTGTGTTTGGTGTGCGGGTGTAACCATGGATAACAAAGACATCCAAAGCTGCGAAGATTGGTGTATGTAGGAACTTTGTTGAATAGCTTCTCATATGGTGTGAGGTTGGCTAACATTTGGGTGGGTATGCGTTTTATTAGAGAAGCAGCGGTGATGAGAGCATGAGGCCAGTATTGGAGAGGCATGGAGGCTTGAGAGAGAAGGGAGAAGCATGTCTCTACGAGGCGTCGATGACGTCTCTTGGCATAACCGTTATGTTCAGGGGTGTGAGGAGGGCACGTTTTGCGAGCAATGTCGTGTAGAGGAAGGTAGGGTTTGAGTCCAATGAACTCACCTCCATTATCAGAATATAGAGTTAGGATTTTGCTTGTGAAATGCTTCTCAACGAGGCTTTTGAACCTTGTGAAAACGGTGGTGGTGTCGGATTTCTTTTGTAGTGGGTACAACCAAATGTATTTGGTAAAATGATCCACAAACACTATATAATACTTGATGTTATCGTGTGAATTTGGAGATGTCCAAATGTCAAAATAGATGACTTCAAGAGCCTTAGTAGTGACATGAGTAGCAGAGGAGAAAGGAAGCTTGTGACTCTTATTAACTTGGCATGAGTTACATAGATCTAAAGACAATGGTAAATTTAATTTTGTGGATAAGAATTGAAATGCTTTGCCGATGAATTGACAAGCCTGTGGTGCCAAGTTGAGGAGGATAGGGTGGAAGTGAGCACAAGTGGACGTCTTGACAATGGGAGAGACATCTCATAGAGTCCTTTCTTGGCTTTCTCTTCCAGTAGCAGTTGATGGGTTTTAAGATCCTTGACAAAGAAGGAAGTAGATGAGAACTCAATATAAGCATTGTTATCAACACAAAGCTTATGAATAGAGATGATGTTTGTGTGCATTTTTGGAACGTGTAAGACATCATTTAGAAAAAAGAGTTTTGGAAATTAAAGCAAGAGACATAGAGCCAATGTTGGCAATTTTCAAACCTGGTCCATTTCCTATGATGATCTCATCAAAACCATCATAGGGATAGTGAAGGGAGAGGTTTTGGAGGTCAGACGTGACATGGTGCGTAACACCCGTGTCAAGGAGCCAATTGGAGTTGCTTGTGCCAGGTGATGGAAGAAGGGTTGTAGTGTTGGCTTGATGGGATGGAGCTTACATGGATGGTGTTCTTGGTTGTCTAGGTGGTAGTCTGATGTTGGGATGATTTCTTTGAAAAGTGGAGCAACGAGAGAGGGATTGTCCAACCGTTTCACACCATTAACACTTATCAAGATAGGGTTTAGAGGGTGGTTTGGTGGAGGAGTTGGATGGTGATGTTTGAGTACGATTAGGGTAGTTTGTTCTGGCTGTTAGGTTGGCCACATCAGGGAAGACAGTGGGTGGGTTCCTATGACGGAGAGAGCTCTTTGTTGATCAATTTCTCCATGAGTTCAGCAAAGGCGATTGGGGAATCACGGCAAGGACAGTGTCAATGACTGACTGATAGTCAGAGTCAAAACCATCTAGGACACGGTCAATGACGTCCTTAGGGACCATGGGTTCCCTATCATAGCGAGGTCATTAACAACCCTTTGCACCGGCTGCATATAGGTGACGATGGATGATGATCCCTTCACCATATGCCTTAGTTGATCCTTGAAGTGCTTGATGTGGCCACGAGTTGGGGTGGAAAAAGTCTTGGCAAGCACATCACAGGTTGCTTTGGATGTGGTTGCGTTGTTGACCAGACGGGTGAGGGAGGGAGTGATAATTCCGAAATCCTGGCTATTACATCACAAAAGCATACATCAAACGGCCCCGTTCATGAGGCCTTTTTACCTTCGGCAATGTCATCAACAAACAATGACACTTACAAACTAGACAAGTGACAAACCATCTGTATAAGGGATCGTTCATCTTTTTCGAAGCCATCATCAAATGAGACCTAAATCCGGTACAAACATACATTAATAATACATGAAAACCATGAGCGGAATACAACTCAAGTAACATAAATATGAAAGCTAAGCTAGAAACCTCTCACCAAATTTGGACGGAAAGACCTTATATAGAAGACTGAAAACATATGACTTGGTCATCCTAACAAGAACATCAATCAGAATAATGTTCCGGTTAAACACCAAGGCATTCCAGGCATGTCAAAGGTGGTAAATCGAAGTAGAGAAAACATATGTCCTGGCTCTGCTTGTCCAGATCTTGTCGGGTGCATAATAAAGTAGTCAATCCATAACCTCAAAGTTAGTACAAATATCAATAGGAATCCCAAATCCCTCACAAACCTGCCTTAAACCTCCCATGTATACGTATAGTCAAAGATCAAGTGATCATGAGACTCACTCTCATCCCCACACCAATGGCATGTTGGGTCAATAACAAGGAAATGAAATATGTCTCTAGTAGAAAGTCATCTAAGGATCCCCATCCAAAGAATGAAAGAGTGCTTGGGTGTGTTGCCCAAGTCCTACACCACCCTGAATCACTCCATAGTCTCCCTATGCTCCTTAAACATCTCATAAGCCTCTATAAATCTGAAATGGTCACCATAGAAATAAGACTCCAAGACCTCATTTAGCGTCATCTTGTCATTAACAAAAGTGGTTGTATCATCTCTAGAATTGATGACAGTCATCACCAAGGGAGAATCCTGAAGATGGGGTTCGGGTTTTCGGGTTTCGGGTTTTTGGGTTCGGGTTTTCGGGTTTCGGGTTTTCGGGTTTCTACTCTACCACTTGTAAGTATCTATAATGAATCCACCTCGTCCAAAGGTTGTCCCTCTTGGCATGAATGTGCCAGTATTACTAGGGCAAAGCATCGTGCGGGCGGTTGAAGAGAACCACAACCGAACCGCATAATTCGGACCCAACCGAACACAAACCGCACTATACGGTTTGGTTGGCGGTCCAAGATATATGAGTTTGCGGTTGTAGTTCGATTGATGAGACGAACCGTAAACTGCGCGTTTCAAACCACAATATACGAAACACTGCGTTTTGAAAAGAAGGATGTTGAAGAAATTAGGGTTGCGTTGTTGCCCATACTCAGGTACTCGACTACTCTCTCCGACGACGGTAGTGACCTATCAGCCTGACCTCAATCCTCATGTACGTTTATCATCTCCTTTCCTCTCTAAGTCTCTTCAGGCTTCAAATATTCAATCCATGACACAGATTCCGGTGAGGCAAGTTATTTAACTTCTTTTTATTAATTCTTGTTCTTCAGTTCTTCGACTTTAAGGCTTCAAGTGTTCAATATGCGGTTTCAGTCTTTATTTCTTTAGGGTAGGGTTAGGTGAGATGATCAGGACGATAGCGCTTGGAGTTTGGATCTGGACGAGGAGGAGGGAGAGTAGTGGCCCTAGGGTCAGGTTTATTGGGTTTCTTTCTCACTTTCGAATCTAGATCTAGATTTGTTTGTTCTTTTGTTGGGATATGTATCATTGTAACAATTTGGATTTGAATGTGGAACTTTCTATCAATTTTTTTTGTCTCAATCTACAAATTGGCACTTGTTTACTTCCGGTATTTTCGAAACCCAGTACCCAAGTTCTTCATTTTATATTCATATTGAAACCGCAAAAAATATGGTTCAAACCAAACCAAAACTGCACATTGTAGTTTGCGATCCATGATTTTCAAAAATGCGGTTTGCGATTGTGGTTCGATTCGGTGCGGTTCCAAACTAATGCTTAGACGTAAGTTGTACTTGCACATAAATGCTGAGATGCAAGACCTAAGGTCAAGGAGACTCAAACCCCATTACTCCTTGACATGCAAACACGTGGCCATGCAACACCAGACTAACTCCATAAGAACTGTCTACATATTGCAATCAATCCATCCAAGACCAGAGTAGGAAATGGCAAGAGTGATAACCAAAAGATCTCAATACCCTGCAACACATACCTAATCAACTCCAACCGTCTTGCTAACAATAGATACCTCTCGTTCCATGAACATATATACCTCTCAATCTTGTCAAGTAAGGGGGGGATAACCTACAACACATAGAACATGAGGCACAATTGGGATCCCCGGATATATGAACAGAAACTCGCCTACTGCAAACCCCGGAAGTTATATCAACTCGGATGCCTCAACTTAGGAACCGAGGCAAAGAAGATCGAGGATTTGGGTAGGCTGAACATTAAAACCAAAATCCTCTCAAAATGGCGTAACAACTCTAGCAGAGTACCAATTGATTGTCTATCACCTTTATAGAAGAAGACCACATCATCCTCAAACGTTAGGTAAGAAATCCTATGCTTCTTACAATGCTAGTGAAACCGGGACTCTAGCCTAGTAGTATCTCCACGGATCATCATGGACATAAACTCCATGCAGATAACGAACAAAAGTGGTAACATTGGCCATCCCTACCTCAACCCATGACACTCCTGGAAGAATCCATGCATAGTCTTGCTAACCCGGATCGAATTTGATACCGTAGTGATGCACTCTATCACCCAGTCAATGAACTTGGTCGAGAAACTAAACTTTGTCATGGAAAATCGTAAAAACTTCTCAGAGATCGTATCATAAGCCTTGGTGAGTTCAATCTTCATGAAGTAACAACTAGTATCCCTCTAGACATTATATCTTTATAGAAGCTCTTGGACAAAAAAAATGTTTTCCGCTATCAACCTCCATGAGAGGAAAGTAGATTGGATAGGGTTAATGAGATACCAAAGACACGTGCCTAACCTGTTTGAGATCAATTTGGTGATGATCTTATAGACAACTTTACAACAAGAGATAGGTCTGAATTGATCCACACGGGAAGGAGCATCTACTTTGGCAATAAGTGAGGCGGTAATATGGTTCACTTGCCGCAACAAATTCTTTTTGTTGACAAAAAACTCCCGCACAACTACGCACACCTCACTCCTCGTCGTCTCTCAAGTCGCCTTGAAGAACTTAGATGAAAACCCGTCAAGGTTTGGGGCTTTCAAATCACCAATAGACCACAATCCTAATCTCCTCGTTAGACGCCAAACCAACAAGTCCCTACTGATCAACATCTACAACACGTGGACCCACAACAAAGCACTCCCTCGGTCTCTTTTCCACTTGCTTATCCACTCCAAGCACGTCGTGAAAGAAACATACATATGACGAGGATAGTTTCTTAGGTCGTTTATATCCTATCAAAGTAATTTCCTAACTCAATACTAAAGCAAGTATAGTGATTAAGTAAGGGTCGAACCCAAGAGAGATCGAGAGTAATTAAAGCACAAATGTGATTAAACTATCAATTATATGTAAACAAGGGGGGTTTGTGATTGTTAAAGTGACAAATAGGCAAAGCAAACAAGAAGTTGATTTCAATGATTTTAAAAAAACGTTGCACTTGACAATTATCCACTTCAACATAAGATATGGTTGATCATTGTTTTCATGAAGTTTATTCCAAAGTTTGTTCCCATCTCGATCGTATATAAATACCGGTTCAACCAGCCCTGATATTACTTATTGTTAATTATAACTTGTAAACCTACATAATCAGATTTTAACAATAGCATTCAAATAAAGATAGAGAGACACCTGAATTAGAAACAGCCCGTTACTGAAATCATGTGGTTATGCTCCACTCACGAATTACACTTGCAACTTGCTTATGTAAACGTGTTTGCTACTAGAATGATGACCCGAACCCGGAACCATAATTCCTAGCACATTGGATAAAACCCAAGTATCTAGATGATCAAGCTAGATAGAGGGTGAGATACAATCAAGAAGTTAAGCACAAACATAACACAAATCATTATGGAATAACAACTTCAATTATAAAACTTACAACCAGATCTATGTCGAGAGCTTTCAATGTCAAGCACAACTAAAGGTGCTTAGCCCTTCATAGAGAATAAAACAAAACAAGGAAAATAAAAGTGTTTTAGCTATGATGAGGTGAAAATGAGATAATTCTAACAATCAGCGTAGGGCTCTATTTATACTAGAAATGAAAGTAAATGAGAGTAAATAGGTTGTGTAAATAGCCACCTTAATGACCATAAAGGTGGGCTAAACAATTGTAGTCATGTCGTCTGTTACTAAACCGTAGGCACGGGCAAGAGGGCCGCAGGGACGGTTTAGTGCAAAACACTCCATATTCAACTAAGCCGCGGGGCGGCGTGGCAGGGCCGCGGGGACGAGGTCTTTAATGCTTTGAAACGTCTAATTGTTGATCTTCTTGACGTTTCTGGTGTCAAACCATGGGGGCGGCCCAGTGTCACCGCGGGGGCGGTGACACAGTTGCTTGGGCTTGCTCTGGTCCGCTGAAAAGGGCGCGGGGGCGCTGACATTGGTCTTCAGGAGCAGTCGCCGCGGGTGCGGCATAGTGTCGCTGCGGGGGCGGTGACAGGGGGCTTCTGGACTCAGTGTCGTCGCGGGGGCAGCACAGTGTTGCCGCGGGGCGGTGACAGGGCTCCTCAGGACTCAGTGTCGCCGTGGAGGCGGCATAGTATCGCCGTGGAGGCGGCATAGTATCGCCGTGGAGGCGGCATAGTATCGCCACGGATGGCGTGACAGGGTGCCTCTCGAATCTGTGTCGCCGCGGGGTGGGACAATTTCGCCGCGGGTGCCGTGACAGGGTTCCTCTGGACTAAGTGTCGCCGCGGGCGCGGTTCTTCAACAAAGACTTTGTCATGGACTTTTCTTTGCTTCCGTTCTTCTTCCAACTGTTGCTAAATCTTTGGAATTCTTCATTTCTTAGTTCTTCGGCTGGATTTACACAGTTGACAACAAAATACAACCATTTGACTCTGAAAACACACTTAAACTACCTTAATAAGATAGTGATTCCTTCATCTATGAACATACTTCCCAACCACTCGCTCCAAGGAGGTTGTGGCCGAGCCATCATTCAGGTCGAGCGAAAGGATAAAGTCCCTCTACTCATTGGCCTTCATAAGACTATGGAAATAAGAAAACGATTTGTCACTTTTGAGAACATACTTGGATTTCGCCTGTTGTGCATAAAAACTCCTCTCGGTTGCATTAAGCCTTTTGGCTCTAGATCTGCGCTCAACCAAGTCGGTCCGCAGGGAATCAAAATCAAGATCTAGTTTCAATCTTTCAAGGCAAGCCACATACTCATCATTGACCGTCCTTGCCTTTTTTGAGATGTTCGCAAGGTGCCACCTGTGCAAACCTCGCAGATGGCCTTTCATACCCCGGAGGAGGGAACAAAGACAGAACCGGTAGATTCCCCGGAGTCAGAAGCTCTAGTTCTCCTTCACAATATCTTGGAACTGGTCAAGGGAAGTCCACATATTAAAAGTATTAAAATTTGGCTTTCCTGACACCGGACGGTGAATGATATGGGCGCTGGTGACCCGAAAACAAACAATTATGATTTGAGATCCTATTATGTGTTGTTGTGGTTGTTCATATCCATTAACTCTCCTCTATTACAATGAGAGATCGCCCGACCTTGATGACCTAATCGGCTGATTTTGTACCTGATTGCTGACATATCAATCTTTTGTGTTTACTTTCTTGTATTATGTTGTAGCCCTTTTATTTTGTTTATGTTCGTCTTTGTTACTAATGACTCAAATCATTACACAATTCTCCTCGAGTTTGACCATGACTCTTTAATTACTATTAGGTCTAGTAAACTATTTGCGAGATTTGATACTCAAGTTTCAACCCTCATTAGGGATCAAATATTTAATTGAGATCATGTTCTTAATTCAATATCTTGCTCTACTCGAAATTTTGGACAAATCGGATATATCATCATGTTTTTGCAATTACTAAGATCGATTTCTAAATGATGATTATTTTGATTTATTGAATCTAAATTACTAGACTCGATTCTAGAATCCAAACTACTACAACAATGCATATTTGATCTTAATTGATGATAACCATATACAATAGTCACATATACCATGCTTTCAAGGAAACAACCTTGCACGACTTTCGCGTCTTGTAGGATAAGAAAATATAAATCACGCAAATCTTGCTCTTACAATTAAACTTTGATGAACATATAAGATAAAAGGATGTTTATGCGCAACTCCCGCATCTTGCAATATGCAAACCCTAATTATCATAACACATGAATTATGACATGTATTCAAAAGGATAAGATCATCATCAACACCATAAATATTACATGCAAAATCGTGATCTCCAAACCCTAAAACAATAGAAATTAGCGACATGAACTTACAAAATTTCTCCTCTATTATTAATAGTGAACAATGATCGATCGGATGATCGGTATGGGCAAGTCTGACGATCGCTACATCAAAACAATGAAATTTTCGAATAAAAACTGGATAATAAAACTAATGGCCGAAATGTTTATTTATAAGGAGGGAATCAAACCTAATACTCACGGGGTTAGAGGTTAATCCTAAGAAGATAAATTTTTTTTAAAATTTCAAGTTTAAAGGCTAAAAGGTAACCTAAATTAAAAGGAAAAATAGAAAGATAGATCTTCCGATGCAACACGTGAACTAGTGGGCTGACATGCATGTGAGGTAAATCGGGCCCGACATGCAATGTCGATTGGACGATATGGTCACATGTTTATAAAATGATGGTCGATCGGCTCGGCATGCAATGTCGATTGGATTGATCAAGTGTAAAACTTCAAGCATCTTCAATTCATTTCTTTACTCTCAGATCTCAATCAATTTAGTCTTGACCTGAACTTCCTTGATCGTAGAGAGAACCTTAAATTTTGTAGACATTCTTCCGACAATACGTTGTTCTATTTTAGCTCCCAGAAGACCCAAAATGTTTGTAATATTAAAGACAAACAAGTAGATCTCCAAACTATAAAAAGTAAATAAATATATCAATATATGATGGAAATCCACACAGGATATTCAAGGAGATCTGAATTTAACAAGAATTCAACTAAGATATGTAGAAGAGAAATGATAGCCGAAGTCTTTTAGTGTCATTTGCTTGGTGGAAATCATTCAACTACATAGACAATAAGACATGAGTGTGTTGTGTGTTGGGTATGTGTGTATGTTTGAGTAGAGGAAATATCTTTGGTGGTGTTTGATCAAAATCACGATATATAACCTACTGTAGAAGATGCCGACACTCATCACAATTAACAGTAGCAAGATATGACAATTACATGCTACTGTGGACCGTCTTCATTCCTCATGGCCACACAAGAACAATACTCGAATATTATTACCATTTTTTCAAAGGCCACGTGTTACTTTTCGTACAAGAGCATATCATTACATTTTCAAAAAAAAAGATCCCTCCTTTTCAACATCGTCAAACAATTGACATTTGTCCTCGGGCCATATCATGAGGTGCGATATTTGCCAAATACAAATACTTACTGTATAATCTTAAAGATTGACTAAAAACACGTACCCCTTGGAAAATTATATATATTAATGAGGCGTACTCTTAAGTGATGTGATGTCACGATATATGTTATCTTTGTGAACGAGCTTTGAATCTTTGTTTTCATGATTAGCCGTAGAATAATACTTTAAGAAACAGGGATGAAGGGAAAGAAAAATGGCCAGGTGCCTATGGTCCAGTGAATGCATACTTCATCACTTAGATCATCAAACATATATGGTGGACCAACCTTTCCCTTACACTCTTGTTTTCATTCGGACGTCAAACTATACAATATACAGCTTGCCTTTAATTGGTATGTGATTCACTGATCGATTCTTCTCTTTTGAATCGGTAAATGTTTTGTTGTTGAACCCTAAGCGCCCGTTTGGTTCCAACTCCGGAAACGAAAATGGAATGGAAACGAATTTAGTCTATATGTATATCAATATTTATGAAATTTTACGGAATCATTCCTCGTGGTTTAATGAAAAATGCCCTTACTTCCTCACATTTTGTTACCCTATAGGGTATCAAAAGTAATCAAACTCTCATCCAATTACTACAAACCACAAGGAATGATTCCAAAAATTTTAATGAACAAGGGTATACGTATTGACTAGATTCGTTTTCATTCCGTTTCCGATTTCGAAGTTAAAACCAAACGGGCCCTAAATGTATTTCATATATATATGTGTGTGTTTAAACAAGAAGTTGTTCAGAGCCGGTAAAACGTGACCCGATCCATGAAGACGTTTTTAGAAGAAAATATATATATGGAACAAGTTCGCTTGGAACTGATTTAACCCAAAATAATAAATAACCCGAAAATGACCGGACCCGATTAAACCCAAATAGAATAATCCGATAATGACCCGAGCACCGAGATAATCCGTCCAAAATAATTAAATTATACAATATACAATCGGTGCCCAAGAACCAAACTAAACCTATTCGTAATCGGCCAGCAGGTGCTTGATTTGAAACAAACTGCATGGAAACCAAACTTGTGTTTTTTTATCAGACCTGATTCCAACCCGAACTTATTGAGTCGAACCCAACCCGTCGCAATCTGTCCCATTTGACACCTCTAGTTCTTAACATGACAATTGAGAAGAAATCTATGAGTCACTCGTTTTAACTCATTCTTGTGGATTAGGAGGTTCACGTGCACTCCGAAGCACTTTAGGTGATTTTTCTGTACATAGTGAATAAACATTATCCTAAAACAATTGTTTTCGCAATGTTAACCCTTATTTGTGCAATTTTTGCACTCATTAGCACTTATATGAACACACCAAATTTTAATTGTTTTAGCCCTAAAAACGGTTGCCTTTGCACTTTTGATTATGACCCTTAAGATGTAATTTTGGCGGTTATATCTGCACTTTAGTCCTTATTTGGTGATTATTTTAGGTTTTTTTATTTAGACACTTATTTGTACACTTTATCCTTGTATGTTCACAATCTTCACATTAAATTTGGTTTTCAAAAAAAAAAAAAGTTGATTTTTTTATATGTTAAGCATTGTATCAAAAAAGTTGGAAATAAAAAAATTGTTTCGGTGGAACATTTTGGTTTTCGGGTCATTTTCGACGGATTACTTTGTAATATTTGGTCTTTTAGAATCGGGTTATTCTAGATTATCGAGTTTAATATTTAATCTTTTTGAATCAGGTTGTTCTAAATTATCGACCCATTTAAAACCAACCTGATTCAAACTTCAAAATATTTGGAATTTTTTTAATTAATCTTCTATTAATGTGTTGTTTAGGGTTGATCTAAAATATTCAAAATTTTCATTTTTGGGTTTGTCAAAGTTTGATACAGACGGACAAGTAGAGCTGGGTCGTGTGCATACGAGCGCACATATGCATTAGGCTCAAACCCAACACATAAACTCGATGTGGTTTCATCCTAAAACCAATTGATAATATCAGGACTAGCTCACCGACCTTATATACTATGCTCGGATTATTCCCACTTTTGATGTGAGAACTTATTATCTCCAACAAGGTTATTTACCGGGTTGAACTTAGACAAATCACATAGATCTTTAATTTAAGTCAATTTTTAACTGCTCTATTTCAAGCTGTACGTCCGATCCATAGATATTTTGTTAAGCATAATGGCCGATACAATTGAATGCAAATTCAGCAATCTAAAAGAAAAGATTAGGAGAAAAGAAGATGTCGTAGTGATAAAAGCTCACCACCTTTAAACTGTCGTGGTTGGTTTTGATCCTCAACATATGTTATTCCTATAGCCATCAGTACCAACAGCTAAGCTATCTTAATTACCTTTGCTTCCCGTGCCTCCATCCCTTTATAATCAACTCTCCTTTCCTCTTCACTGTATGTCATTTCTTTCTTCCTCTCTCTCGCATTCAAGATCAACACTTTCTCCTCTTCTTGATTCGAAATGATGGCCTTTGAGCAAGACAATACTATCATTGCCACTACAAGCAACGCCATTTCTAGAACCTCTTCTAACTCTAACAATCTCGCCAATCGATCATCTATGTCTTCGGATTCTTCCGGTCCTCGCGCTGACTCGAAGAGGGCAATCAGCCCGTGTGTAGACGAATCCGCCACGCCATCGAACCCCGCTCGCTTCTCCACCTTACATGGTTCCCTTCGCCCCGTCACCCTTAAGGTGTTTTCTTCTTCTCTAGTTCCATACGTCCGTAGTTCTCTTCTATCTGTAATTGGCGCAGTCGTTCGATCTAGGGAATATCGGTCGCTCGACCTCCTTGCTCGACTTCTGTAATCTCGCTCCTATTCTGTCAGCATGCATATTCCATTTTTTTCCCATTTTTTTCCTGGACATATGACTTATCCCTTTTGATATAGCGGTTGAGAATGGTCGAGATCTTGCTCTCCAACTTTGTCTATCTCATTGCTCGACTTTGGTGATCTCGTTTCTATCCTGTCAGCATGCATATTTCTTTTTTTTTTTCCGAAAATATGACTTGTCTCTTTTTGATTGTATACTGGTTGAGAATGCTCGAGATCTTGCTCTCCAACTTTATCTATGTCATTGAATATTGAGTTTAATGATAAGCGAATTTGTTAGATACATTTTAGATGAGTTCATTTGTTGTATTAAATTCTTTGTGTAATTTATGGCTGCAGTTTGAAGATGTAGCATACTGCATAAACTCAACACCTTCCATGCAAGGGATGTGTAGTAGCAACTGCATCACACCACCAACCCCTAAGCCAACCCGGACGGTTCTCAACGGAGTTACCGGCATGGTCCGTCCAGGTGAGCTTCTAGCCATGTTGGGTCCATCAGGAAGTGGGAAGACAACGCTCCTAACCGCCCTAGCGGGTCGGTTGCCACGAGCCTCGATCACCGGCTCCATAACATACAACGACCAGCCATTTTCAAGCTCTATGAAGCGTAAGACCGGGTTCGTGACACAAGACGATGTCTTGTATCCGCACCTGACGGTCTTCGAGACGCTAGCTTATGCCGCTATCCTAAGGCTTCCGAGGAAGCTCACTAAGGAAGAGAAGCTACAACAGGTTGAAATGGTCGTTCTTGAGCTTAGCCTCACCAAGTGCCGTAACACCATCATCGGTATGATATGAAATGATACATATAGTTAACGTACGTATCATGTTTGTCAAATGAATTGATCGTTACCATTCACTTGTTGAAGCATAACCTTGTTAATATGACATAAGAATGCACGCAAATTCTTTTAGCATATGTATTTGTATATTTATCATTCTACTATGATACATACATAACGTACGTAACATGTTAAAAAAATTCAATTGATTGTAAGTGTCTTCATACTTGTTAGTTGACTTATCATTACTTTTAGGAGGGCCGTTACTAAGAGGAATATCAGGAGGAGAAAGAAAGAGGGTGAGCATAGGTCAAGAAATGTTGGTGAACCCGAGCCTTTTGCTACTAGACGAGCCTACTTCAGGGTTAGACTCGACAACCGCCCTACGGATAGTGTCCACCTTACGAGGGTTGGCTAGGGGTGGGAGGACGGTTATCACAACGATTCATCAGCCATCTGGCCGACTCTACAAGATGTTCGATAAGTTGGTGGTTTTGCTTGACGGTTGCCCTATCTACACCGGAGGCACAACCCGGGTCATGGACTACTTCTCGTCCATTGGATTCACTCCCGGGGTTGATTTCGTTAATCCTGCGGATTTCCTTCTAGATCTAGCTAACGGTATGTTACTTGTACTCATGCTACTTGGATACTAACCCCTCGTTTGGTTGCATAAATGAGAAATAAAACAAAATCAAAACGAATCTAATTCATATATATTTTATATTATAACCTAAGAATAAATTTTATAGACTTGAACAATAACATGCAAGTCGACCAAATTCATTTCATTTTGATTGTGAAGTTTCAACCAAACTGTCCTTAACGTAGGTTTTGTTCAAAAATATAGTCACTCCAAGTTCGTATTTGTATAACAACGTTATGTCTCCTAGGTCTTATGATGTTTTTTTTAGGAGGATCGGATTCGCTATCCAAAAAGGATTGAAGACACAACTTGTTGTCCGTCTTCCTTCTAGTTCGATGTAAATTTTATTTGTATATAAAGTGCAAATGAAACGAATATTTTCACTAGTAAAATTGACTTAAAAAGGATGATTATTACAAGAAAATAAGGAATAATTGTAAGAAAAATAAATTTTCTTTTGTGGGTTGGGACCGAATAATACTTTAGTTAGGAGGACTTTAAATCTTGTCAAATGTCAATAGAAAGAAGAGAAATTTATGGGTTGGAGAATAAAATGTGATCCACATCATAGGCATAGTAGATGAGTCACACAGCAGCTTAGATATATGACACCCTTCAATCTTGAAATGGCAGGCTCCTTATGATTCATACATCTGGCATATTATCTTTTCTTTCAGATGCATCCTTTTATCTTCTTCAATTACCATTGATTTATAGTTTATTAATCTCCTACACAAAATATGGAACCTGTCTTTTTCTTGTCTTCCCTTTTATACCTTTAAAGTTTTCACAAATTTTCCTTTCCCTTGCAATAGTAATTCATTTCGAGCTCAGTTCACCTAATTATATTTTCAAAGTCGGCTAGATTTTAAGCTTAAATTAGTTTAGTGTTGGTACCTTATGCATGTTTCATCGAGATAAAAAAAATATTATATTTTTACTTTTATATATTATATATCGAATATTAATTTATAAAAAAAATATTTTTTATCAACAAATATCACAAACATCTCTCAGAATTAAATTATACTTTTTTTAATACATAAAAAAATATAATTAAAAATCTATTACAAAGATTATTGTTAGAGTATAATATTTATATCTTAATATATAAATATCTCAATATATTATCACTTTTACTTATATAAAGCTAGATAAGCAAATTTTGATTTAGTTTTAAATTTAAAAAATTTATAAAATTTTGTTAAAGATTTGCGTGAGAATTTTTCAACAAACACAAACTATAGTAGATCAATTCATTAATCTTGATTGAGAAATAAGTAAAAAAAATGACAAATTTGTAAATATATTGTTTCAAATCTGTAAATAAATCGAAAAATGTTGATGTCAACGGACCTGGAGATTGACAAACAATATAAAAGTTATTTTAGTAATATATATAGATATAAACGTGTAAAAATAAGCATAGTCATTCAAATTAATTAAATCGGCTTGTTGTCACGGCTCAGAAGAGTTGGTTGAGATGTTAGGTTACCTGTGGATAAGCAAAATCAGGAGGATGTAGCCATCTGATTTTAGGCCAAGATAAAGGGACCCTTACGTGTCATACTTTAAAGGGGGGGATATGATATGCTTCATGCTTGCCTTGAAAGTCTACCCTATCCTCCCTTCTTTTCTTCTTTTGGTAATGACTTTTCCTTCTATGGATTTCAAGTGTTCTTTGGCCTTTTTTGGTTCTTCTCTCACGGGTCTTATAGATTGGAATTAGCATTACCCTTCTTTTTTTCACTTAACTTTTGACCAAGCATATATCTTAATTCTAAAGTTACCTGTATATAATTACATAATGATCAGTAAAACAGTTTGTCTTAAACCTTATACAGAACAATTACCTGTTCATTTGCTGTAATCTGAGGTTAACTTCACTATTCTCGAGTTTAACGACAAGGATGTCCCTCGTGCGTGTTCAGGAGTCATAACTGGTGCAAAGCAACAAGAGGATCAAAATGAATTCCAAGGAAGAATGTTAGACAGCAATGATGATTCAATTTCAACCAAACAACTGCTGATATCATCATATAGAAAGAGCTTGTATCCTGTTTTAAAGGCAGAGATTCAGAAAAGTTCCCAAAGACAAGATCATTCGGTACCAAAACCATCATCATCAAGATGTAAGACATTATGCAGATATATCAAATGAATCGAATTTAAGAAGAAACGGTTTAATTTTCTGCAAATAAATTGTTCCTTGGATTGAGCTGGTTTTGTTTGCTGGTTTGTTTTATCAGCCACAGAGAATCAATGGACAACCACTTGGTGGGAGCAGTTTAAGGTGTTGCTTACAAGGGGTTTGAAGGAGAGGCGGCATGAATCCTACTCGGGCCTAAGGATTTTCCAAGTGATGTCGGTTTCCATCCTTTCAGGTCTTCTGTGGTGGCACTCTGATACTTCACACTTGCAAGATCAGGTAAATTTAACCAGGAGGGTTTCCTCTTACCTTTTGCTTCTTTGATCATTCTTGAATGTCATGTATTATAACACAGCTCTGTAATAGTGAGCTTTAAAATGGAAGGCATTCAAACAACACTTACACTGAAATGTATTATCTAGCTTTAAAGTTGTTATGTTTATGTTATTGTTTATGTGAAGGCTAATATTTTCTGTTTTCAAACTAAACCAGGTGGGATTGCTCTTCTTCTTCTCCATATTCTGGAGTTTCTTCCCTCTATTTAATGCAGTATTCACATTCCCACAAGAACGTGCATTGTTGACAAAAGAGCGTTCCTCAGGAATGTATCGACTCTCATCCTACTACTTTGCGCGCATGGCTGGCGACTTACCCATGGAGCTTGTCCTTCCAACAGCTTTTGTCACCATCACATACTGGATGAGTGGCCTAAAGCCTTCACCAGTCACTTTCCTACTAACCCTAATAATAATCCTTTATAACGTGTTGGTATCCCAAGGACTTGGATTAGCGTTAGGTGCAATACTAATGGATGTCAAGCAAGCTACCACTTTAGCCTCCGTGACATTGCTCGTGTTCTTATTGGCTGGTGGGTACTACATTCAACACATCCCTCCCTTCATAGCTTGGTTGAAGTACATATCATTTAGCCACTATTGTTACAAGCTTCTTGTTGGGGTTCAGTACTCAGAAAACGAGTTCTATGAGTGTGGGTTGGGGTTGCACTGCAAGGTGTTGGATTTTCCGGCTATTAAGTATCTGGGTATTGATAATTTGGGGTATGACGTGGCTGCGTTGGCTATTATGTTGGTGGGTTATCGGCTTCTAGCTTATGTTGCACTCAAATTTGGCCAACAAAGATGATCACACAGTAGCTTATAAGTGTGACTTGTGAATGGCGCAATTTGAGTGGTTTGAGTTCAAAGATAGGCTTGACAAAGTTGCAAGATAAGGGCTTATTAGCTTTAACACTCGAGTACTTGGGTATAGGATTTACTAGATTTGCATTTGACTGACAGTGTATGCTATGTGATAAATAAGAAATGGTGTTCACAAGCATTCTTGTATGCATTTATTGTAAATTCAGTTACCATATATAAATGAAGTTCAGTCCAACAAGATGAAGATCAAAACAAACAAACAAACAAACAAAAAGAGGTTGTACTTATTTATCTGAGTTTGACATGCCAAACATAGCTTAACGATCTGAGCTCTCTCTTCAATTCATGTAACATTGAAACCCAAATGAACCATCATTCACAAAAATAATATAACACAGATGATTCATTTCATTTAGGTGTAATTAGTATCTTGAATTTATCCGAACATAACCTCATGTGACAGATTTTGCATAAACCATCACAAACAAGGACATATATTATTCTCTTCTGATTTTGATAATGTTCAAAGGTGACAACAACTACACGATTCATGAAATGATTTTATTCTACTTCACCACTAGATTTACAACATATCTTTGCATAAACCATCAGAAATGCGTATACTATATTCTTTTCAGATGACATTATTGTTCAAAAATGACAACTGTTTGGTTAATGAAATGATTCTATTCTACAATCTTGCCAGTATTAATAGACCAACTTACAGTAAGGAGGAAACTTACCTGTATCAGTTTTTTCTCTTAAAAAATACGCAGAAAGATAAAATGGCATCTCTCAAGGCCGAAAAACCTGCTGGATCTCAACAGTCTGCTCCTGTGCAGGCCAAGGCTCCTTTGCAGGCCAAGGCTCCTGCACCTAAATCAAAGGCAGCCCCCAAAACTGAGCAGAAGCCTCAACCTAAGAAGAAGGTATACTAAACCATTAAAAAATTATCAAGACTTGACTTAGTATTTTGAAGGAGAAAGTGACTTACATGGTATTGTTTTGATGTTTCCAGGCATCCGCTGCTAAGCCAGCTTCAAAGAAATAAAAGGCTACATAGTAGATCGAAGAGCTTAGCTTTCAAGACCTTAAGCCATGGTGCTGTGTCCACGTTATGTATTCGTATTAACAAAATATCTTCGACCTTTTAGTAATAGTTTGTGGCTCAGTAACAAAAGGTGCTGTAAAAGGCACGGGCATGTTATTCGTATGTATCTGTTATAACTTCTGATTTCAATGATATTAGTTCTACATAAATACTGCCTTGGAACTCTATGCTTAATTCATGGCTTAAGAATCAAAGCTAAGATCTAGTAATTTTGGACGAATATCTCTTCCAGATCAAACTGAAGGTGAAAAATATAATTATGCAATAAGTTAGGAGATTAGTACAAGCAAGATAAGTTGGGTGATGGAACAGTTGGTCCACAGAACAAGTATACGAGAAAAATGAAACACAAAAATGAAATTTAAATTTGTAAGATTTAAACATAATAGTTCAAAGCTAATTCTGAAAACACAACCCATGAAATAATACAACTAGACATTCAAAGAGAATAAAATACATACAGGTAATAAGTTGGTGACTGAGTCTCATACATTAGAAAGATAGCACATAGATGGTCATGCTGCCCAAATATAAACAGTTTCGAAGATAGATCATACACGGACATGCTGCCGATACATATAAGGGATAAAACAGTGAAAGACATACACGAACCTGCACTGAGAGGAATTATGAAATCGAAGACTATTGACCACATCAGGGAAAGTGAAAGACAAGGTCCATCCATATTTTGATGCTTGGACTATTTACAGTCAATCATGATTGTGAGACGGAGGGCATTCCACTACTCAAGATCTACAAACATATTGATCTTGCAGGAAAGTTTCATTAACCATTCCAATCATGTCATCCAATAATATAGAGTTAAGGTAACAAAAAAAGTACTGCAATCGTCCTTAACATATATGGTGAGCCAATTGTTTAGTCAGAGCAGCATTTAATCTAATAGACACAAAAAAAAAATTTATTAATCGCAAAGCATAATTTCTTATCAGAAATTGATGCTCAAAAGATTGGACATTTCTATTACTTGGGACCGAACCTAAATCCACAAAGGGACGGATGTCAACCAGGAAAATTATCTACGGAAAACCAGCTATGGCTAGAGAAAACAGTCCCAGTATCTTAACTTCAAACTTAATGGTATTGACATTTTGATTCTAAAAATGAAGCAGTGCCATTTTCCAAATTAGCTTCTAAAATGCTCTATTTTTAATTTCGCATAAATGCTTCTTTGTGATTTTTACTATGAAATAAGCATGTAATGAAGTGATAATATCATAAGGAGGTATCTTAACTTCAAAAGTAAGGTTTCTATGCAACTAGGAAGGAGCATATGATTCAACTTGGCCTATAACCATATCAGTAAAACAAACACCATGCAAAGCATCAGAATCTTATAAATTTTGATTTTGTCAATTCCATGCATCATTATATAATATTTCACTCAACAGGAACCTGAAACTTCAGAAATGGAATCATGTTCTCACACTTTGCCACAAGCCATGCCCTCCACTAAGCAACTCTCAGCTGGTTGCAGGATCTCATCCTAATTCTGAAAGAATAGATGCAACATTTCGCAACTATATATATGTCATATGTTGGACATGATAGCAACCAAATTACAAAGCAGACCTAGATTTGATCTGTTAACTCTTCTTCATAGTCCTACCCAGAACCAATGGCATCATTGAAAGCTGAAAAGCCGGTTGCATCCCAACTCTCCGAGCAGGCAAAGAAGGAGCCTACCAGTGCTTCAACCAAAGCTCCAGCCTCTAAGCCAGCCCCAAAGAAAGCTGTCCAGAAACCTCAGGAGGCAAAGAAGAAGGTATCTTATCCACACTATTGTATCTCACTTGGATAAAACAATGAACAGATATGTTACATGTTTCGGGGCATATCATTCCAATACAATATAAAACTCCACAAAATCTAGTCACTAACAATGGCTATGCAAACGCTAGACATAAACTTAAAATTGACACACTACTGTAACTTTTTCTCACAGGCTGGAGGAGGAAAGCCAGCACCAAAAAAGCAGTAATGACTCAGAGGAGCTGCAAGATAATTAGGCAACACAAGGAACAGACAGATGAGCTATGATCACTCCGATCTCCCGTTTCTCTACTTGGATTACTTTTTACCCTCCACCCTTTCCTGTTGTTACATTTTCCTTTGATTATGGGCACTATTTGTAGTGAACCATAATAGGTGTTCCACTGTTCCCTAAGCAAGTAATAATGATAAATTGGTCAAAAAGTGTTTACAAGTCAATCTTCAAACCATAAGCATGACAATTACGTCATGCTGTAAGACAGGACCCTCGTCTCAAAACAAAGGCTACTACAGGTATACAGTATGGACACTTCTATGGGATATTTCAATGGCTGCGTCAATTCACCATGCTTTCCAGCTTCAAGTGGTGAAAGGTACAGAAGATACTGCAATAATTACCAATCAGAATATAGCTCCTTTGACAAATGGTAATCTGCCATCTTTAGGGCTATAGATGACCAATTAACATAGTTGAGAATTAAAAGAATAGTCTTTACAATTTACAACCATGAACATCATACAAGGGATAACAATATTATCAATAACTGACAACCCCTTTTACATAGAAAAGATGAACATACAACGCTGAAAAATCCTGAGTATCTCACCTTCCGATTCTTCCCTCTTTGGAAGTACCATACAGAATCCACAAGGAGAAAATACTTTCATGAAAAACGATTATAATTCTCTGAAAATCATATGTACAAATGACATCACTGCTGGACAAGAGCATCAAATTCCAAATTAGCATTTCAATTAATGTAAGGGTTGATCACTGAAGATTTAAAATGGACTAACAGCACGAGCCCACTTGAGCATAAATTCAGGTAGAAGACGTCTGAATGGAGGCGCCACAGTATTCTTTGCAATGGCTTGCTCATCACCACCGTGAATTATGGCAACAATGTTTTCAAACAATTCATCTCTGCCACCTCTCATAGGGTCCTAATTAAATTTATGTGATCAGGAAAACAGTAGCATATGTCTAAATCTAGAACATGTAATAAATAAAAAAAAAGTCACTTGTGAAAGCGGAATAACAAAGACAGGGGTGTGCATACCCTACAGGAAAAAGACATTATTAAAGACGTCAAAATGGCAAGGGATTGCAGCTTTGGGAAAGAAGGATGTGTGCATGTATTCGAAGTGGTAAGGGATGCTACACCTTTAGCATTAGTTTCATTCATTAAATGAAGGAGAAGACCAACTTTTCAATTACCTGAAGAAAAAGATCAGTGTGAGTCTTTGCATCGTATAATACTGATTCGGCTTTGACTCCAAGTGACTTCAGAGTTTGTGCAAAACTTTGGCTGCATATGAATAAATTTAGGCTTGCTTATTAATGGTTCATTGAGGTAGCAAAGTTAAGAGAGGCAGAAAATAATAAGAAGAACAGGAACAGAGCAAAGCAAATTAAACCAAGTAAGCAAGTTAAGTTTTGCAAGCAGTTGATAATGATAACAAGGTTAAAGTTTCACATAAGATTTCCGTAGTTTTCTAAACAAAATGTGAACCTTCCCCAAAACAGAAAAGAAAAGAAAAATATTATTTCCTGCTCATAGCACCCGTCAATTTACTTCAACAAACATCTTTTATTTTAAAACATATAAGATCTCTCTCGATCTTCAATATATGCACGGCGATAATAGCCAGGCACCTCACTCTGCTGACTGCTGGTCCATTTCCAGCCTTGGGATTCCTCTACAGGATCTAATATGAGATTAGGAATGTCTTATTTCTTTTCTACAGCTTCATCTCAAATCAGCCCCATCATACTAGTGTTTAGTGGTTTCCATCATTAGAAAGCCATTGAAAACTTACCTAAAGGAACCATAAAGCACAATTTATGAGAGAGATTGTTCAAAAGGAGAGAGATGGAGGCAACAAAATCTTTCATCTTATTTTTCAAATAGTTGACACAAATATTGCATGAGAACACTTTACGGTGTAAGAGTTGTTCCTCTCCGAACCGTCACTTATGAACCACGGTAATTATGGAGATTCGTTATACAAGAGGAATCATGGGAACTAACAGGCAAGACAGTATTTAAACTTCAGATAGGCTCTTTATCCAAAACTCAGCCTCAAAATCAGAGATAGGAAATACAGCTTTTTACTGAAGGAGAATCTAACCTGGCCTCTGACGGAATGGAGTAATCAGCAGTACCATGGAAAAGGATTATAGGAGGCAGTAAAGAAACAGCATTTCTGACACTTGGATCCTGTACGATAATTTCTGGAGAATATTTTTGCAAAGACTGCTCTCCTTCCATTATGCTGTGATTAAAACTGTAAATTAGCTCCATTTCGAGTATTCTGATCACATGATCATGCAAGTTGTTTAACAGAAGGATATCATACCTAACAAATATAGAACGATATAGCCCTCTATTATGGAAGTGATCTACAAGGTTCAACAAGTTATACCTGCAATAAGGGTTGAGAGAAATCATAAAAATGAAAATGGCATGCTTTTATAAACCATTGAAGAAAAAATGAAGCAAGAACACAAAATGGAAATGCAGAAGCGACGTGCTTTTAAGTACAGAATGTGGATATGGTGAAAATATAGAAACGTAAATACTTTTTATAATTTAACTCAATTTTAACTCCTGGCATCTTTTACTTCAAAAAACAAAAAAAAATATAAAAGATGCTCCAAAAAAGATCAAGAGTCAAGAGTGTTCCTTCTTGTCTATTAACACCTATATAACCAAATCAACTAAAGAATAAAAAAGTTGAATCTGTGGACTTGCAAGCAATATGGATTCAATGCTCAGCACTTCTAATGCAGGGGGGAGGGGGGCCAATGATAAATTGGTAATCATCAGGAACTTACAAACAGAAGCAGTTTCAACTTGAAAAACGTAAAAAAAAAAAGGTTAGCTGTATTTACCCTCCAGATAAACCAAAGTAAGCTTTTATCTGAGAGACACTCCAAGTAATACCCTGTTGCCCTGTTGCTTCTTTGATAGATTGTTCAATGAGAGCACAAGCAGCAATGTGCGCACCAGCTGACTGTCCCATCAAATAAATTCTGCAGATAACATGGAAATCAGTGTATCATTACTATAATTGAAAATGTGCAGGTAAGAGGAAGAAACAGAATGACATCTCTACCTTAAACAATACCATAAGCAAGAAACAAGTTTTGACTACGTGATTTTTTAGGAGGTGACATTCAGCACAGCACTGAAGTTGCTTTTTGTGAGTTTTGAATGCACATCTACAGCAAGGCTGGCGGCTAGAATGCCATGAAAAACAAAATGCAGCTATGTTTTATTCTTTTATCCATATTTTTACCCTGAAGCATCATAATTATTAACTCAGAAGATCAATGTACACTGTACAGAAGCGTAAAGGATCACCAGAGTTCTTATACCTGTTAGGATCACCTCCATACTCAGCAATATGATTGCACACAAATGATATGCCTTCTGAAGCATCTTTAACCATATCACCTATTGTTCCCTGAGGAAAATTTCTGGAAGCAAACATTGACCACATATATTTTACAAATAGCATAAAGTGTGTACTGAATAAAAACTGACAAACACATTGATAACGCAGTGGTGAAGCCTCCACCCTACAGTAATAAGAGAATTCCCTTTCTCTAACAAATATCCCCAAAAAAACTCAGATTGAGTTGAGACACACCTGTAGTCTATACACGCCACAATGACATCTCTTTCACACAGGTGTCGACCTAAAAGAGAACCCCATGCCTTGTATCTGCATAAGAAATGAGATATAACTGCATAAGATTTAAGAAAAAATAGTTAATTGAGTGGTAAATTATTACACTTTTTCACATACATCGTAATATCTTTTACTGATTACAAAGTGCAAAAAAGAGTTGTAAGGGTAAAATATTAGGCATGCCACTCAAATCCAGACTTCCATTTTTAGGACTTCTATAGGAATTTAAACATCAGTTGATGACTCACCCAATAATCCAGGCTCCACCAGTTACAAATGCAACAACTGGCTTTGGCCCATCACTGTTCTTTGGAAGGTAGAGATCGAGCCTGCAGATAATTAGATATAAGCCTTATGTGCAAAAAACACACAATATAAGTTTTAGGGTTTGAAAGTTAATGCAGAAGACTTTCTAAGAAGTCCGTGATGATACCTATTTCTAGGTTTGCCACCATAAACTACGCTCCTTACAACCTGAGTTGAGAAGAAGTAATAATATCCCACTGCAAGAGGCTCATTGTTACATAAACACAAATAGCAACTATTTGCAACCAAGAAGAAAGCACTAAAAACAGGAACACTGATCGGGAGCATAAGGATGCTTTGAGGATGCAAACCTTGAATAAACCCGGGCATAAGTAGCATGGCATAACAACCTAAGGCGAGAAACTTTGTCATCCATCGATAGCCTACCCTGAACAAAGAGAACTGATTAGACATCCATCCACTAGTTGATTAAATTGTTTCTAATGTCAGCTCCACCTTGCAGAATAGGTCCATCCATCATAAGTATCCTAATTCCTAACAGTATTACAATCAGTGATCCCATGACCAATTGATCTGAAATTTATTACCAGGCAGACCATAAACTTGATTAATCAGTCAAACACATCTCACTGAAAGGTTCGGATCAACAAAATCAACTCCAAAACAATGAGCTCCAATTTCACATGCAAACCAATCCCCTAAAGCAAGAGCATTTATCAAGAGCAAAGAACAAGAGAAATCACCCCAGATATCTCAAGAGCTTCAAGCTAAGTCCAGTAACCAAATAAGTCTCAGAAGCGGCGTGGCCAACATTCTCCCTAAACGACGAGGTCGTCGACTCATGCCGCCGGGGATCAGAGGTGGAGAGGGGGATAAGCGCATCATGGCTTGCAGTGCGCCTTCGACGCTGCTTCTGCTGGCGGCTTCCAGCTCCGGTGATCGCAAGGGCATCGTCAACCGGAGTGGTGACGGTTCCGTCATAGCTGTAAGCCCTAGAAATAAGAGGAGTGAAATCATCGTTTGCTTCTTTCTGGAGGACTAATACGTCCATGGAAGGCGTGTTTGATTTGACTGCCACCATTGAAGGGGAAGTTTCTGTTATGGGAAGAATTGGGGCTTGAGATGGCATCTTGAGTTGACGATTTATACAGACAAAAGTTAAAGTTGGATGTATTTGAAAATTCGAAAATGGAGGCAGGATAAGAAGATTTGCAGGAGGAAAAAAGGCATAAAAAAGGGGGAAATTTTGGGAGGATGGTGGTGGACTGCAAATGCGAAGCCTGCAATTATGAAACTCTTTTGTCAGTTTCGTGATTTAAAAGACAATGCCACATTGCCAGTTTCCCATATGAATGCATGATGAGGGGAGGAAAGGATTGTAATTTAGAGTATTTTTGATGGTCAGTTTTGTTAATATAATTGTTTGATTAAATTATACAAAATCAGCATTAACTTTGAGTACTTTTCATAAAAACTATCAATATAATCTAAAATCGGAAAAACCTCACCCATAAATTATGTTTTTTCAAGAAAGAATATGGTCGCTACTAGGGTGAGTCTGGCAATCTATTAGGTTCATCTCTTCTCCTCAATTTCTATGTAAACTCTCTTGTTTTCCTCACCTTCAAACACAAATCTTCTCATCTTTGACCATGTATTTGTCTTCTCCCACGTACACTACTTTTGTACAAGTACTCGGCGTTACTTGGCTTTTCTCAATCGTCGATTGGTTCCGTCATGGAAAACCTTCATTAAGAATGGAACAAAAACCATCTATCTAAGGCAGAGCAACAAATGGTAGCCCTCGATGACTTTGTCTAGACGGATAGAGGAAGAGAAAATAGAACTCAACATCATTGACAAACTTCAAGTTACAAAACATGTAAACACTACATCCCTAAAAAACATTAGGCTTATATGGAAATTGAAGGAAGGGGTCTCCATCCAGAATATTGGAGAAGCCTCGCCTCTTCAATGCTCGGAGGACACGCACATTTGTGACTCCCCTTTCTAGGTTATCATGAAATACATATCAGTTGGCTATAGTACCCACAAGACGGTTTGAACTACTCGGTAGCAAACTGGGGAAAGTTCTAGACATTGACCAGCGCAACCTCAAAAACCTTGTTGGCGGACTAAGGGTGAGGGTCCTTCTTGACTTCACTAAGCCCTTAATGAGGGGTGTAGGACTTGTGATTGAAGACTCCTCCAGGTGGGTCAATTTTCATTACGAGATACTTTTCCATTTTTGCTAGGACACTCTATTAAAAAATGTTATGATGTTACTATCCGGGAACTTGGTGTTCAGGAAGAAGAATATGGCCCATTGTTGCGGGGAAATTCTTTGGGTCTATGAGGAGAATCTTAAAGTCTAGAATGTGAAATAATAAAACGGTTGGAGCAGGGTATGAATGATGAGACAAGAGATCAAGACGCCTCTCCTCCTCATTAGGGCATCCTCCCTCCAAGGTCAAGTAACGTTGGTATCATATATGAAGGAGATAACGAAAGGGAAAAGAACAAAGATGTTGCTGATACAATGCTTGATCAACCCTGAGAAAATGCAAACGCTAACAACAGACTCAAAAGAGACAAGAAACGAAGACTCAATACCTCCTTAGGTAATAGAACCTTATACGGTATGTTTGCCACTAAATTAGGACGAGATAATATAGAAGATTTGTTGGTATCAACAAAGAAATGGAAACTAGATGATGCGACTAATACCGAGTTTGTCAATTATGACATCCAAGTAGCGGCAATGGGCGAGGGAGGCCCTATGCCGCGAAGAGCAATGAAAATATTTAGTTGGAATTGTCATGGGTTAGGAAATCCTAGGATAATCACTGAGCTCCAAGATAAAACTCATAGGCACGTCGATCTTCATAATGGAAACCATGATCAAGAAAAAGGAAACTAAGAAGATCATGCAAAATTGTGGTTATGATAATGGACTCTACATCTCAAGTATTCGTCTTTGAAAGGCCTAGGTGATACGGGGTATTTGCCCGTGTATTTTGGTCTGATCTTTCGACACCCAAAAACTCGATAGAAAAGACAATAAAAAGAAAGAGATATGAAAAAAAGATGATCCGATAGTGGGAATGGATTGGTAGTTGATTAGATCAAGGTCGAACCCTAAGCAACGACCTGGAAGCATAAAAGGACACGATCGGGAGGATTGCCCAAATACACAACCAGTAAAGTTTTATAGAACCCTTCCGCTACAACCAAACACAATAGGCGTTCTAAAAGAACCCTAGAGCACCTGGAGAATTACTTGTGGCAAGTTGAAACACTATGCTCTGCCATGACAAGTAGAATACACTCAAACAAGTTCAAGCGAGTTGCGAGCAAGACGTCTATTACTCAGGTTGCTCTCCACACGTGGAGACGATGGTAGACACCGTAAAGATAACACACGTATCAAACTAAAATGTAGTTTATTTCAAGATGAGAAAATAAGAGGCACGACCTCCCTATTTATAGGATGTGGGGCAGCCTTTTGGGCTTTTTAACCTAGCTCGTAGAATCATATCTTATTTAGAATAAGATATGAACTTGTTGGAAGGCTTGGGGATCAAGCAATATGATTCCAAGTTTATCTTCAAGTTTCCCTATTAAAAAATTAATTAAATTATTTGCAAAAGGAAATAAATAAAATAACTTGCGCTAAAGTAAAATTTAAAGGTCACAAATTAACCCATAATTCAACATGTCCTTTTAGGCTAAATAATAAAATAAAAGCCCGATTCAGCCACAGTGGTTGTGTCTCCCACATGCAAGAGATGAGGCCGAGTTGGCTTTTGGATTGTCCGGTGGCTTCCTACATGGTCGTGTATGGGGAAACTCCTTCATTCGTGATGTTGATCTCCATTTCCTACATGCATGTGTATTGGAATGTGCATTTGTAGGATCTCTTATGTTCAACATAGGATCGATTCATCCTCTTTTTCGTCCATACACGTACTTGCATGGTAACGTTGGTTTCCATGCATATGTGGGTCTTGTCATCATTTATCTTCAACAACTGGTTTTAAATTCTCTATTGGAGATGGTCTTAATTTCTTTCTTTAAGGTGCTCATCATTTTCTTCCAAGAAATGGTCCGGGAAATGGTCTTTATCTCTTTACTAGAAATGGTTTCTATTTCTTCCCTGAAAATGTTATTCATTTCTCTCCTAGAAATGAATTTGATTTTTCTCCTTCTTCTTCTCCTAAGAGTGCTCGTCACTCCTTGTCTTCTAGCTTTCGTGGCTATTATGGTTGTGGTCTTGAAGCTTATGACTCTTCTTCTTCTCCTCCTTGAAGTAATCTTCACTCCTTGCTTCCTAGCTTCCATGGTTATGGCCTTGAAGCATGCTAGGTCCGGAGATACTTCTACAACCCCCCTTCTTTAAAAGGATCCAACCACGAATCCGATATGTCTTGGTGGGTCTTCATCAAGGGAGACATCGATGAATAGATAACAACTATAAGATAAACAAAGAGTGTAACATAAGAGGTATCATTCCATGGTACCTTTATGCACCATTTGTGCATACCATGAGATCCTTAATTATAGCAAAAGCAATATTTAAGGCATATAAGAAATCTAGGAATATCTTAAGAATAAATCTTAAGATATGGTAAGCATATATATCATTAAGGGTATCATATCCTATGATCCTCCAATGGCATGAAAGACATAATTATGAGGCCTTAATAATAAGAAGAGACATATTGATAGAATAAGACAAGACATATTAAGAAACAAGGAAATAACAAATCGTACACTCCTCTTCATACTCATGAGAGTTATTGATAACACGATTTATGACTTAGGTTTAGGTAATCATTTAGATAGATTTCTCACTCATTCATGCATGGTTTAGCACTAGTTCACGACGTTTGCACTCAATTCACGTATTTTGTCGAGATAGACGTCTACACGGACTTTTGCATTGCTTTGTAGGTATTTTGGGAGATTTAGGAGCTTAAACGATACGTTTGAGGATCGTTCATCAAGATGACGCCCTCGGACTCATTAGGATGCAAACTAGAGGCTAAGGAGGACTCATGGAACCTTGCCAACACAAGCCATGCACCAAATCAAAGCTCAATGATCCAAGGCAAAGCTGAAGCATCAAACCACAGTTCACTGGCACTTCCACGGCCGTGGAACCAACCGTGGTTTTTGCCAGACGGTTGTGACAGCTGTACCACGATCTCATGGCTCTCGCTAGCAAGGTTGTAGTATAAAAGTGAACCTGCAAGACTGAGAGAAGGCATCTTGGAGCAGCTCTCCATTATCCACTATCATCCAATCAAAATACTCTCTCAACAACAAGATTCTCTCAAGGAGGAAAGCTACCATTGGAGGAGAAGAGCTCCATTGGAGAGGAGAAGAAGACACACTATTGCTAGACTTTGATAGCTTATGTAGTGAAGAATTTTGGAATCGATTTCTATAGTTGTATGAACCATTTAAACCTTCTTTTGGAAGGGTTGTGAGTCATTCTAATCTTACTTTCAGCTTGGTTTTGTTTGCTTCATTTTCTCATCTCTTTCTCTTCATTATCTTGCAAATGGAAGCTATGATTTTATGTTTGATGATTTCGATTGTTATCATGCATGTTGTAGGCTAAATAGATGTGATTCTAGGGTAAAGAAAGGATGGTTGTGGCTAGGACTATGATAGGATGGACTTAGATTTACCCTTGGATGAGTCACTCACTTGAACGAAACCTCTGTTAGGGTCCACGGTTTGTTCTTGCCAGTCCACGGCCGTGGACTTGGTAGAACAGCCCGTGATTCTCCTTGGTTCGATGAATCTAGCTTAAGATTGTTATAATGTTGAAATCCTAGTGTTTGTTGAGTTAAATCTACCCTAGGGTGACCTAGTGTTAGCAACTAAGTGTTAGAAGAGACCTACCCGGTGATTCTACTCTTAGATTTCGAAGATGACAAACCCTAGGTAGTGGTGAGCCTCATAAGCCGCCATTGGACTAAGTGTGCTAGGATAGTTGTTAGGACTAACCCTTTCGAGACTTACCCGGTAAGGATAGGTTAGATCCCTAGGTGACAATCCGGTTTGTGTAGAATTTCATTCCTTAGATTCTTAGAGACTTACCCGGTGATAAGATCTTAGGAACGGACTAGTGGACCATGAGACCTACCCAGTGATTGATCCCAATCTAGAAACACTCACTCCCAACACATCATAGTTAATCCAAGGAATGATTAGATAGCTTGAGTCTTATGCCATAACCGGAATTTCCAACCCCTAGAATCCGCTTTTCTTTCTTGATTCATATCTCGCACTTAGCTTGTTTGTTTGTGTTGATTCGTTAGCTTAGTTGATTGTTTACTTTGCATGATTTGTGATCCTTGATTGATCACCTAAAAACCAACCAAAAACATTGAGATTTTCATTTCTTTATTTCTTTCTCTTTTCTTAACCTAGATCTTCACTAAACTTAATCATAAATCGAATCAATCTCACCTTAGTCTTTGTGTTCGACCTCGGAATACTATTCCTACTACAAACGTCCCGTACACTGCGGGTTCGCTAGGAGTTAGGAGAAATATAACGGGTATAAATTTAAAACCTATTGCGTATCATACACATCCTGAGCGTGACAAGTTTTTGGCGCCGTTGCCGGGGACTAGGTCTAGATTGAGTCTATTTTGTGATTGTTTATAGTGTAGATCTTTCTTGTTGCTTTTGATCTCTTTTGGTGTGTGTCTTTGCTTTTCAGGACATCTCTTACTCTTTAGGTGTATGCGAAGATCTCGTGGCAAAGATTTAGCTCCATTCGATCCCGAACCGGAGAAAACCCTTAGATCTAGATCAAAGAGCATTAAAAAGGGAAAAGAGATGGCCGGAAGAGACCTCCAAGCTGAATTGGATGAGGCTTTAGAGCAAATAAGGCTAAGAGATGAGCTTTTGGAGGAAGAAAGGAGACTTGCCAATGAGAGGCAAGAAGCAACTAGGAGGGAGATTGATGAGATTAGGCAAGCCCTTGTACAAGGAGAGCTTAATCGTCAACAACCTCCACCTCCTCCACCACAACCGCAGCCGGCGGCGAATGTTAGGGTTGTGCCCATTGCAATTGAAGAGCCACAAACATTAGGGAGACGTATGGATCCGGCACAAAGAGCACACCGTCCGGGTGTGAACTTAGGAGATCCCGCAACCCACAACTACGAGCTCCGCCCTCAAGTTCTACAAATGATCCAGCATAATCAATTTGGAGGGATGGAAGGAGAGTCTCCTCATAAACACTTGATGAACTATGAAATCTTGATGGAGACTCTAAGACCGCCAAGATTGGAGAGCAACAACCATAAGCTTAGGGCTTTTTCCTTCTCTCTTAAGGACAAAGCCTTGGCTTGGTATCAATCTATTCCACAAGGGCGAGTGAGTACTTGGGAGGAGATGACAACCGAGTTTTTGACTAAGTTCTTCCCACCTTCCGAGACTACCGAGTTAAGAGGGAAGATCAATGCCTTCGTGATGAAGGATAGAGAGAGCTTGTTCAAGTCTTGGGAGAGATTCAAAGATCTTCTCCTAGATTGTCCACACCATGGTATACCAAAAATTGAGCTATTGGAGATCTATTTCAAGGGACTTGATGAAGATAGCCAATTCAAGCTCCAATCTCTTTCCGGTGGGACTTTCATGGAAAAACATGTGGATGAAGCTTGGGAGTTTGTGGAGAAACAAGCTCTAGTGATTGAGAAATACTCCCATAGGAAGAGTGAAGGGAGAAAGGTGGGAGCATATGAGGTGAGTGAAGTCACCATGAGCAATTTCAAGCTTGACGCCATCAACAATGAATTGAAATCTTTGAGGGAGTTGTGTGCTACCACTTTGAAGAACCAAGGAACTCCTCAAGTGAAAGTGCAAGCTAATTTGTCTTCCAAGGAGGAAGATGTCAATTACATGGGAAGGGGCAATTATAATAACTACCAAGGCCCAAGGAACTTCAACAACAACCGGCAATTCAACAATTACCGGCTCAACCATAACCATCCCGGGTTTTCCTACTCTAACCCGGATGGAGCCTTGAACCCTCCCGCTTCCACAAGCACAACTCCACCACCAAAAGCTTCACAAGAACCTCCACCCGGATTTACTCAACCTCCAAAGGATAGGACCGAAATGATGTTTGAGCAATTGCTTGGAAGGTTGAGTGGGCTTGAGAGCACGGTGACTTCCATTTCAAAGGCTCAAAAGGTGTTGGAAGCACAAGTATTCCAAAAGGCGGGTGAAGCCCATAGAGATCCGGGAAAGCTTCCCGGAAGGACCGAAGACAACCCGAGAGGCCAAGTGTTGGCCATTACAACGAGGAGTGGGTTGAGTATGAAGGATCCTTTGCCCAAGGAGAATGCTAAGGGAAAGCAAGTAGTGGTAGAAGAAGAGATATTGCAAGAAGATGGAGGCAAGAGCAAGGATGTTGAGCCAACCTATGTGGCACCGCCTCCATACAAACCACCACTACCATTCCCACAATCACGAGCAAGAGCTCGCTTGGACAATCACTTTGGTAAATTCCTTGAACTTATGTCTAAATTGCATATTAATATTCCGTTCATGGATGCTATCTTAGGTATGCCGACATATGGCAAGTTCTTGAAGGAGATACTCTCCAACAAAAGGAAGTTGGAGGAGTATGGGGAGATAAGAATGACAAAGAGGTCCTCGGAATTGATCCAAACAATGAAGGAGGAGATGCCTCTTAAGCTAAGAGATCCGGGTTCCTTTTGTGTCCCAATTGGAGTGGGATAAGTGAAGTATGAATCCCTTTGTGATCTTGGGGCAAGTGTGAGCATCATACCGCTTGCACTTTGCAACAAGGTTGGGCTAGGAGAGCCAAAGCCGGTCAAGATGACCCTCTACATGGCGGACCGCTCTATTACTCATCCGGTTAGGATCTTGGAGGACATTCCGGTGCAACTAGGAAAGTTCTATGTGCCGATTGACTTTGTTGTGTTGGACATCCCGACGGACTATCCCGTTCCCATCATCTTAGGAAGACCTTTCCTAGCCATCCGGATGCTTAGTGGATTGCAAGAATGGGATCCTCTCCTTCAACATTAAAGAAGAGAACATCAAGTTCAAGTTGTCCACAATGATGAAAGGGCCAACCCTTGACGAGGATGTGTTCAACATTGTCGAGCAAGAGGAGTCTAGAGAAGTTGTGAGCTCGATCTTGATCAAGGACCCCTTGGAGAAGGTTCTTACCTTAAGTTTGATGGAGGAAGGTGTTGAGGAGGCTTGCAATGAAGAGATCAAGGCCTTGGAAGCACTAGAAAAGGAGACAAGAGTTGAAACTGAAGATCACGGAAGCATGCTGAACACCTGTAGGTTCCACGGGCGTGGAATGTGTTCCACGGCCATAGAACTCTCTGGAAAGCTCCAACGTGCAAGCTTGGCAACTTCCACGGCCGTGGATGTGGAGCCAAACGTGGAGTTGGCCGTGGTTTCCCCAGAAGCAGCCCTCATTGATGATCAAACTTCAAGGAGCCTTGGAGGGTCTTCATTTGCTCTGGATTCATCTCATCCAACGTTATTTGGATCGTCTCCACTCGATAAAGGTCCTCCTAAACTTGAACTCAAACCCCTCCCCTCTCATTTAAAGTATGATTTCCTTGGTGATAATTCTACCTATCCGGTGATTGTGAATGCATGCTTGAATGATGATGAACTTGCTAAGTTGTTGCATGAGCTAAGATTGCATAGGAAATCCATTGGCTATACCATTGATGATTTAGTTGGCATAAAACCTTCTTTGTGCATGCATAAGATATTGATGGAAGATGACCATAAACCCTCTATTAAACATCAAAGAAGATTGAATCCTATAATGAAAGAGATGGTTAAGAAAGAGATCATTAAGTTGCTAGATGCGGGGATTATCTACCCTATCTCGGATAGTAAGTGGGTTAGTCCCGTTCATGTAGTTCCTAAGAAGGGTGGGATGACCGTAGTGACTAATAAGAACAATGAACTAATCCCAACTAGGACGGTTACGGGATGGAGGATGTGCATTGACTATAGGAAGTTAAACATGGCCTCTAGGAAAGATCACTTCCCCCTTCCTTTCATTAACCAAATGCTAGAAAGGTTAGCTCAACATTCTCATTTTTGCTACCTAGATGGCTATAGCGGATTCTTCCAAATCCCTATCCACCCCGATGACCAAGAGAAAACCACCTTTACATGTCCATGGGGAACTTTTGCATATAGGAGGATGCCATTTGGGTTGTGTAATGCACCCGCCACCTTCCAAAGGTGTATGATGGCTATCTTTTCGGAGTACATTGAGAATATCATGGAAGTGTTTATGGATGATTTTTCTGTTTATGGTTCTTCCTTCGATAGTTGCTTGGCTAACTTGTCATTAGTATTGAAAAGATGTGAGGAGACAAATCTTGTCTTAAATTTGGGAAAAATGCTACTTCATGGTAAGTGAAGGTATTGTGTTGGGACACTTGGTGTCCAACCGTAGCATTGAAGTTGATAGGGCCAAGATTGAAACGATAGAGAAGTTGCCACCACCTACCTCGGTGAAAGGGGTAAGGAGTTTCTTAGGGCATGCCGGTTTTTACCGGAGGTTTATTCAAGATTTCTCTAAAGTTTCTAAGCCCCTTACTAACCTACTAATGAAAGATGTTGAGTTTGTTTTCTCCAAGGATTACCTTGAGGCTTTTTGTAGGTTGAAGAACGCCTTGATCTCCGCACCTATCATGCAACCTCCGGATTGGAGTTTACCGTTTGAGATCATGTGTGATGCAAGTGATGTAGCCGTTGGGGCTATTTTTTGGCAAAGGAAAGATGGGCGTACACATGCCATTTATTATGCTAGCAAGATGCTAGATGATGCCCAACTCAATTATGCTACCACCGAGAAGGAGTTGCTAGCGGTTGTGTATGCATTTGAGAAGTTCCGCTCATATCTTGTTGGAGCGAAGGTCATTGTGTATACGGATCATGCTGCGATCCGTTACCTCCTTATGAAGAAGGATGCCAAGCCTAGGTTGATTCGGTGGATCCTCCTTCTTCAAGAGTTTGATTTGGAAATCCGCGACAAGAAGGGATCCGAGAACTCCGTGGCGGATCACCTTAGTAGACTCCCACCATTGGAGCTTGAAAGAGATGACATCCCGATTGATGACTCATTCCGTGATGAGCAATTGCAAATGGTGGAGGAATGCTTGTTCCAAGTGTCTAGAGGAAGTGAGCCATGGTATGCCGACATTGTGAACTATCTTGTGTGTGAGGAAGTGCCTCCCGGATTGACATATGCCCAAAGAAAGAAGTTCTTCAAGGATGTGAGGCACTACTATTGGAGTGAACCACTTTTGTTCAAGAGAGGGCCGGATGGAATGTTTAGAAAATGCATACCGGAGGATGAGGTGGAGAGTGTGATCCGCCATTGTCATTCCTTGCCATGTGGAGGGCATGCTAGCTCTCACAAGACATGTGCGAAGGTGTTGCAATCGGGTTTCTTTTGGCCAAGTTTGTTCAAGGATGTGCAAAACTTTGTGGTAGCTTGTGATGCTTGCCAAAGGACGGGCAACATCTCAAGGAGGAATGAGATGCCCTTGAACAACATACAAGAAGTGGAGATATTTGATGTGTGGGGTGTGGAATTCATGGGACCATTCCCTTCTTCATGTGGCAACCTCTACATCCTATTGGTGGTTGATTATGTTTCAAGATGGGTGGAGGCAATCGCCTCTCCTACAAATGATGCCAAGGTAGTGGTGCGGTTCTTCAACCGAGTGATCTTCCCTAGGTTTGGAACACCAAGGGTGATCATAAGTGATGGAGGGAAACACTTCACTAATAGGAACTTTGGGGCACTTTTGGCTAAGTATGGGGTGACCCATAAGGTGGCAACACCTTACCATCCCCAAACTAGCGGCCAAGTGGAGATCTCCAACCGGGAGATCAAGGGAATTCTTGAGAAGACGGTCTCTAGGACGAGAAAGGATTGGGCTATGAAGCTCGATGATGCCTTGTGGGCATATAGAACCGCCTTCAAGACACCTATTGGCACCACTCCATACAAGTTAGTCTATGGCAAGTCTTGCCACCTTCCGGTAGAGATGGATCATAGAGCTTATTGGGCCATTAAGTGGCTAAATTTTGATCTCAAGAAGGCGGGAGAGAAGAGGTTGCTTGATATGAACGCCCTTGAAGAAATCCGGTTGGATGCTTATGAGAATGCCCGGATCTACAAGGAGAGGACCAAACGGTGGCATGACAAGCGCCTCATTCCGAAGGAGTTGAGTGAAGGAGACCTTGTCCTTCTCTTCAACTCAAGGCTGCGGCTCTTCCCCGGAAAGCTAAAATCAAGATGGACCGGGCCATATGTGGTGAAGAAGATCTTCCCTCATGGAGCTATTGAGATAGGAGGGGAGCATTGTGGAGATTTCAAGGTGAATGGGCACCGTTTGAAGAAGTATATCCCGGGAGCTCCGGTGGATATGATTGCCCCACTTCACCTAGAATGAGACGCCCCCGAGTTTGGTCAAGCTAATGACCTTAAAGAAGCGCTTGGTGGGAGGCAACCCATTGGTAACGTTTTCCCTTTTTCTTTTTGTTTTTGTTTTTGATTTTTTTGTTTTTGTGTATGTTTGGTGTGTTTTTGTGTGTGCTAGAGTCTTGGTAGCATTGGAAGCCTTGCATGGCATGTGAATGATGATGATGAACCCCTCATTAATTATGGGTGGAGCGGACGCGGAACTTGGACGGCTAGCGGTGCCTAGCGCGGGTTCCGACGCTTTGATGAACACTTAGAGCTCTCTACCATTGTTGATAGGATCATCCAACATCAATTCCACTTGAGAAATCCCAAATACCATAGCAAACCATTTTTACATTGTGAGAACCTTCTTTCACTCTTCTTTACTTCATTTACACATTGGGGACAATGTGTTTCTAAGTATGGGGTGGGGTTGCATGATATTTTGCATGACAAGCATCTAGGGTAGTTTAATATTATCACATGTCTTGCATTGTAAAAAAAAAATCAGAAAATTTAAAAAATTTTGTGCTTTCTAGGCTTGGATATGACCCTAATGATGAATCTTGTCTTGTGGATTGGCTATGGATGGCCTTATCTGTTAAATTGATGAATGCATATGTGGACTTGAAGTACTTCTCTTGAATCCCATGAATGATTTGTGATCATGATGTTTGCCTAGAATGGATTGAGTATTGAAAGTCGAAATTACATGCTAGTTCTTACACACCATCTAGGAATGAATGAGACAATTCATCTTTCTCTTCTTCTCATCTTGATCATGATGTTTGAGCACCTCAATTGATATAAAATTGACCTCTTTTGACCCATCCGGGAATAGGAGCATGTTAGTGTGTTGATGTGTGTGAAAAGCAAGTGTGGGGTGAAGATGTTGATGAAAGAATGTCATGAATAAAATGCTGAAATTGTTGTGAAAGTGTAGACAAAAATATAGGTTTGGGGACATTTGTTTAAATGACAAGTAACTCGGCACACTTCACATAATCGGGTGTTGGTGCCTTGCCAAAGTCAAATAAACCGATAGTCCTAACGAGCTTTGGTATGTGTGCCCGGTGTGGATGCACCTCGAAAAATAGAAAAAGCCCGAAGATGGCTAATCACCAAGGTTTTGGCTTTTGTACACCAATGCCATTGTCTCAAAAATAAGTGAAGGAAAAAGAAAAGAAAGAAAATATACACTTCAGGGAAGTTGATCGAGGACAAAATTGTGGAGTTAGTTCCATTCCCGGATTAGCATCACATAGCCTAGAAAAATCCCCACCTAATCACAACGTGTCTTGGCCTTTTATTTCATAAGACCTTATGACCTATTTGCATGTTTGTAAGACTTAGTAATCTAGATTGGATATGCTCTTGATCATCCTGACTTCTTCATTTTCACATTTCATGCATGCTTTCAAGTTAAGTACAATTGTCTTTCCATGCCTTCACTTGTTTAATGCATGATTGCTTGTCCATTGCCATAAAACATGACTATGAAGGTGATCCAATAGTAGAAGCACAAACCCAAAAGATTTTGCCATTTTTCTGCATACATAAATCATGTCATCTCTTAGTCTATAGTTGGGAATTTGATCGGGGACGAGCAAACCTTAAGTATGGGGTATTTTTGATAACACGATTTATGACTTAGGTTTAGGTAATCATTTAGATAGATTTCTCACTCATTCATGCATGGTTTAGCACTAGTTCACGACGTTTGCACTCAATTCACGTATTTTGTCGAGATAGACGTCTACACGGACTTTTGCATTGCTTTGTAGGTATTTTGGGAGATTTAGGAGCTTAAACGATACGTTTGAGGATCGTTCATCAAGATGACACGCCCTCGGACTCATTAGGATGCAAACTAGAGGCTAAGGAGGACTCATGGAACCTTGCCAACACAAGCCATGCACCAAATCAAAGCTCAATGATCCAAGGCAAAGCTGAAGCATCAAACCACGGTTCACTGGCACTTCCACGGTCGTGGAACCAACCGTGGTTTTTGCCAGACGGTTGTGACAGCCGTGCCACGATCTCATGGCCCTCTCTAGCAAGGTTGTAGTATAAAAGTGGTCTTGCAAGGCTGAGAGAAGGCATCTTGGAGCAGCTCTCCATTATCCACTATCATCCAATCAAAATACTCTCTCAACAACAAGATTCTCTCAAGGAGGAAAGCTACCATTGGAGGAGAAGAGCTCCATTGGAGAGGAGAAGAAGAACATACTATTGCTAGACTTTGATAGTTTATGTAGTGAAGAATTTCGGAATCGATTTCTAGAGTTGTATGAACCATTTAAACCTTCTTTTGGAAGGGTTGTGAGTCATTCTAATCTTACTTTCAGCTTGGTTTTGTTTGCTTCATTTTCTCATCTCTTTCTCTTCATTATCTTGCAAATGGAAGCTATGATTTTATGTTTGATGATTTCGATTGTTATCATGCATGTTGTAGGCTAAATAGATGTGATTCTAGGGTAAGGAAAGGATGGTTGTGGCTAGGACTATGATAGGATGGACTTAGATTTACCCTTGGATGAGTCACTCACTTGAACGAAACCTCTGTTAGGGTCCACGGTTTGTTCTTGCCAGTCCACGGCCGTGGACTTGGTAGAACAGCCCGTGATTCTCCTTGGTTCGATGGATCTAGCTTAAGATTGTTATAATGTTGAAATCCTAGTGTTTGTTGAGTTAAATCTACCCTAGGGTGACCTAGTGTTAGCAACTAAGTGTTAGAAGAGACCTACCCGGTGATTCTACTCTTAGATTTCGAAGATGACAAACCCTAGGTAGTGGTGAGCCTCATAAGCCGCCATTGGACTAAGTGTGCTAGGATAGTTGTTAGGACTAACCCTTTCGAGACTTACCCGGTAAGGATAGGTTAGATCCCTAGGTGACAATCCGGTTTGTGTAGAATTTCATTCCTTAGATTCTTAGAGACTTACCTGGTGATAAGATCTTAGGAACGGACTAGTGGACCATGAGACCTACCCGGTGATTGATCCCAATCTAGAAACACTCACTCCCAACACATCATAGTTAATCCAAGGAATGATTAGATAGCTTGAGTCTTATGCCATAACCGGAATTTCCAACCCCTAGAATCCGCTTTTCTCTCTTGACTCATATCTCGCACTTAGCTTGTTTGTTTGTGTTGATTCGTTAGCTTAGTTGATTGTTTACTTTGCATGATTTGTGATCCTTGATTGATCACCTAAAAACCAACCAAAAACATTGAGATTTTCATTTCTTTATTTCTTTCTCTTTTCTTAACCTAGATCTTCACTAAACTTAATCATAAATCGAATCAATCTCACCTTAGTCTTTGTGTTCGACCTCGGAATACTATCCCTACTACAAACGTCCCGTACACTGCGGGTTCGCTAGGAGTTAGGAGAAATATAACGGGTATAAATTTAAAACCTATTGCGTATCATACACATCCTGAACGTGACAGTTATCATGCTTACTCAAATGATGATCCACATGATTATCGAGAGATGAAATCAATTTAGCACAAGTAGGATCAAGATTGTCATCTACTATCCTAGAATCGGTATCTCTATTGATATGATCAATAAGATCCAGAAATTCAGCAATATATGCAATAAATTCAGCATGCAAGACAAGAGATGTGTTATTAGTAATTTTATCAAAACTATTAATATAATGTCCAGTAAATTTAGTAAGTTTATGAACATGAATTATAGGCTCGACATTCATAGTGATATGTACGATAAAAGCATCATACTTATAAACATATGTCATGAGAATGGTATGATCGGAAGAAATGCATTCACAATATTAAACTTTGAAAATTTAGTATATACAACAAGAAGTTTGGCATCATAATTGTTCTCATCAAGAGGGGCGTTATAATCATTATAGACAATAGGATAAACATGCTCCCTCAAAGGTTCTCTGAAGTCAACAAAAAGCACTATATGATCACAAGATTTTAATGATCTTTTCAACAATTAATGTGACGTCCGGAATTTTTATTCCAGTTAGTGAGCGAGTTATCAACTTTCCCGTAGTCATGGCTCAGTCTTCCCGTAGGCACGGGGTATGAGTGACGGGTTTTATAACCGAAAATCCCGTTTTGACCCTTCGTTTCCCCGCCTACGCTTTTGGACCCCTCGTTTCCTTGCATGAGGTGACAAGGCTGCAGCTGGCCCTTGGTTCCCTCCCCCTTGTGCAGCCTTGACTTCCCCTCTCTCTCTCTCTCTCTCTCTCTCACGCACGTTGTTTCTTTCCACTCATCCTCTCTTATGCTCCTTCTTCACCTTTTCTCTCTTTGGATCTCTTAGATGGTGGCCATTAGTGGGAAGCTCTTGGATCCAGCATGGTAAGCTTCTCTTTCTTTCCCTCTTCCCCTTCCTTGCTTGAGATCATCTTCCTCCCTCCTTCTCCATTGCCATGGATGAAGCTTTGTAAGAGAGTTCATTTTTTTGCATGCATGTGTTCTTAGCTCGATTAGGTCATGAGGGAGAGCCTTTTAGTGGATGATGTTTGGAGAAGACCTGATGGACTTTCGGTGTCCGGTTTTAGACCAAAGGGCCGTAGTCTCACTTATGTGAGTAGACGGTTCTCCCAATTGCCAATCAATTTAATATAATTATCTTGAACAAAAAATAAATTATTAACCAAGGGTTTGTAATCTCCACAAATAAGTAGACAAAACCCAATCAAGAGTTTGTAATCTCCGAAAAGGAGTAGACAAAACTCTAATAGAAGTTATGTTCAATTGCATGTCTTATAAACCGGTTGTTATATGTTAAAACTATTGACTTGGATAATGTAACGAGTCATTCATAAATGAATTTTTCTTCTAAGTGTATTCTCTCCTACACCGGGAATATCCAAATACCTTAGTGGGATAAAACGTTACACGTTACAAAGACTAAGTAAGAGACTTACTTGTCTTACTTTGTAGAAAGGGTATTCCTAGGTTTTGTCAATACAAAACCAAACTAAGATGGATGCCTATCCTTTGTCAATATAAAGGAACTATACTGGTCTTTCGAGTTTTGCAAACAAGCTTATAAGAAGGCCTATCCAATGTCAATACAATGGAACTAAAAGCTTTATTGTTGCAAAAACGAATGTTCAATCAAGTGCAAATGGTTCTCCCTTTTATAGGCATAGGGGGCCACGGTTTTAGGGAGCTAAAAGAGGTTAAAGTCGGTTATGGAAGTTACGTGGAAGTTACTTGGAAGATGGGCCTTGAAGCCCTAGAAAACCCGAGGCCCGAGGCCCACATAGGAAGCCCAAAACCGCTTTCCGGAGCTAGCTTAGAGCTAGCTTAGAGCTAGCTTATTTTCTTGGTCTAAACACTTTCAATGAGCTTCATTCACTTTAATATAGCTAGGGTAAGCTCCAAGATCCTCAAACACTCAATATCTTAGCTCAAGCTAGTGTAGCTCCTTAAGAAGCTCACTAGCTGCTTCATTGACATTCACTAAACATTTGAGCTTGGATTGCTCCTAAATTTTAACCACATATTCTTTAGCCAATATAAGGCCTAAGAACCAAAGGTGTGCCGATAAAATGTGGCTAAAAAGCCCCAAACGTCGGCCTTCTAAAAGCTAGCACAAGTTGACCTTGTCGTGAATTACCTTGCTTTGATTCGACTCCCCTCATAATACTAGTTGTTCTTAGTGCCGGCCACTTGTCTTGCCTCCCACAACCCGGACCATAGTGACACACATGTGAACAACTCATTGCACCTTGTCTCAAGACAAGCTCAACGGTTACAATGAAGACTTAGCCCAAATCTCCAGCAATCCTCCCCCATTTGAGCAAAGTCAAGAAACTTTTAATAGACATACATCCAAACAAAATATTCGCATAATCATAAATATCTTTCGATTGAATTTATTGAATTAGTATAATTACACATTCTGCACTAAAGAATTGTGGTGTCCTAATAGATTGAACCACTTAACTTGTTTAAGTACATGAAGGCAACATACACGAAATTTACATTTCCTTTACAAATAAATGACACATTTAAAGGCTATTGTGTCCTAATCCTTTAATGAACATATAGGCGAGTCGACCATCTACTCCCTTGAAGAAGCCTTGGCACTTCACGTTCACGTAGCCAACTCTCTTTGATCTTGCACCTATAATTGCAATTTTTCAAAAGAGTTGTTAAGAAATTACATATTTCAAACTATACATATTATATAGGCATAGAGCATTACCTTGGATGGACATTTTATGCTCACAACTTCTTGGAATGGGCTTTCCTCATTGAATTCGGCTAAGGCATCAAGCCATAGGCAAATTGGGTGTCCCATGACAAGTCGTTTTCAATTTAGGTCGTTAACCCCATCCCCTTGGCTGACTTTTGAACTAAGTCCCTAGCCAAGCTCTTGGTTAAGTGATCGGCTAGATTATTGTGTGTTCTCACAAAATCGACCGATATTATACCGTGAGTTATGAGCTCTCTAACCGAGTTATGTCTCACACCAAGATGTCTTGATTTTCCATTGTACGTTTGGTTATAAGCTTTAGCCAACGTAGCTACACTATCACATTTAATTGAGATAGGAGAAACCGGTTTTGGCCATAGAGGAATTTCTAGAACCAAATTTCTTAGCCATTTAGCTTCCTTACCGGCAACGGCAAGTGCCACAAACTCGGACTCCATGGTCGAGGTTGTGATGCATGTTTGCTTCTTTGAAGCCCACGAAATGGCACCACCACCTAATAAGAAAACCCATCCTGTGGTGGATGAGTGATCATCTAGATTAGTGATCCATGACGCATCCGAGTAGCCTTCTATCACTGAAGGATACTTACTGTACAAGATGCCAAAACCCATGGTCCCCTTGAGGTACCTAAGCACACGTCTTAGTGCCTTCCAATGTTATGAGCTAGGACAACTTGTGTACCTACTCAATTTACCAATAGCAAAAGCAATATCTAGCCTAGTGCTAGTCATTACATACATGCAACATCCTATTACTTGTGCATACTCAAGTTGAGAGACAACTGATCCTTGGTTGGGCATCAATTTTTCACTTGAGTCCATAGGAGTACTAACAGTTGAACTTTTATCACATTGGAAGCGTTTGACAATCTTCTCAATGTAGTGTGATTGTGTGAGGCTTAAGCCTTTAGCATCACGTTTAATTCTTATGCCTAGAATCACATCCGCCTCACCTAAGTCTTTCATAGAAAACTTAGTGGACAAGAAATCCTTAGTGAGATCTACTTGTCTTTGGTTTGTTCCAAAGATCAACATGTCATCAACATATAAGCATATGATCACACCTTGACCGGTATGATCAAACTTACTATAGACACACTTGTCAGCTGGATTTATCTTAAATCCATTTGACAATACGACATCATCAAACTTTTGATGCCATTGTTTTGGAGCTTGCTTTAGTCCATACAAGGATTTGACCAAGCGACACACTTTGTGCTCTTGTCCTTTTAAAACAAACCCTTCAGATTGTCTCATATACACTTCCTTATCTAGATCACCATTAAGGAATGTTGTCTTGACATCCATTTGATGAATCACTAGATTATGTATAGCAGCCATAACTATTAATAACCTAATGGTTGTAACCTAGCCACCGGAGCATATGTGTCAAAGTAATCGACACCTTCCCTTTGTCTAAAGCCTTGGATGACCAAGCGTGCTTTAAACTTGTCAATGGAACCGTCAACTTTTATCTTCCTCTTGAAGATCCATTTGCATCCCAAAGGTTTGCAACCGGAAGGAAGGTTGGCTAAGTCCCATGTATGGGTACCCATAATGGAGTCCATCTCCTCTTGGATTGCTTCCTTCCAGAAGGCAACATCTTGAGACTTCATGGCCTCGTCAAATGTATTTGGATCCTCATCTATATGAAAGTAAGAGTGACGATCCATTTCATTATCCCTTGACCCTTCAACCAAGAACACTTGGAAAATTAATTTTTGGGACAAATTAGTGCATATAGGAGCAATCTCTGACAAGTCAAGCCTGTGGGACGCTTGCCGGGATTCATCTTGAATCCTATGATGCTTGTTTGGGTATTCCTCATCTAAGGTCATGTTGATCACTTCCCTAGGCCTAGAAGCCGAGGTGAAGCGATCTTCATCAAAGATGGCATCCCTAGACTCTATTACGGTATTAACCGAGATGAAGTCATTTGATTCTATCACATAGAACCTATAAGCTTTGGAGTGTTCGGCATAGCCAATGAACACACACTCAACACCTCTTTCACCTAAAGTCTTATGTTTGTTGTCATTTAGCCTTACTATGGCTCGACATCCCCAAACTCGTAAGTAATGTAGGTTTGGTTTCCTTTTGAACCATAGTTCGTAAGGAGTCTTCTTGCTTCTTTTGTTTGGAACACGATTAAGCAAGTAGTTTTCCGTGAGCATAGCTTCACCCCAAAATGAATTCTTAAGACCCGAGTAAGACAACATGGAATTGACCATCTCTTTAAGCACTCGGTTCTTTCGTTCAGCCACACTATTTGATTGTGGTGTGTAAGGTGCCGTGGTCTCATGTATGATCCCGACACTCTCAAAGTATTCCTTATCCATAAATTCACCACCACGATCCATGCGTAGTCTTTGCAAAGAGTAGATATACGTAACAATACCTAGAGTAATCATCTATGAGGTCTATCTACGCTCTCTTTTCTTAGGAGCCAAAAGACTAGGAGTGGTGCCAGAGTGTTCCAGATTGGTGGTCCGATCTCGGAGGCTCAGCCAACGGCGGCTACTACGGATGTCAATGTTATTGCTTTGGTTAATACGGATACGGTAATGTTAGACAAGGCTGACGTAGTAGGAGATGAAAGGGACAAAGTGAATGAAGAACAGAGCAGGGAGAGGGGGGAGATTGTAGAGTCAACCACATCCAAGGAGACCTCACAAGTTGAGAGAAATCAAACAAAGAAGAAAGGAGTAGAAGATGAAGCAAATCCTGCAGAAGCCATAACGACTACAGAGGGTGAGACCATCATTGTGACACAAGGGCTAGAGGGAAAACTCACTAAAACTTGGCGAGAGGTCCTGGGAAATAACAAGAATCAAACTGAAGGACATGAGAAGGTGACTAAGAACGCTTTAGTTGGAAAAGTTAAAGTTAGCTTCCCATTTGGAAGCGATGGTGATCCAGTCATCGAGGTGGATAAGGAGATAACGGCCGATCTTGAGGCACGATGGACGAACTCTATTGTGTTTAAGGTTCTAGACAACAACTTCTTCTTGGCTAGGTTCAGAAGTGAAAGTGAATTGATGACAGTGTTAACGGGAGGACCATGGGCGGTGTTTGGACGATGTCTAATCATGAAAAAATGGACTCCGGAATTTGCCACAGATGTTCCGATCAACTCAGCACCTATATGGGTCAGAATAACGGGAGTCCCGGTGCAGTGGTATCACGAAGCTATAATTTGAAACATGGCAGAAGGCATTGAAGTACCAATAACCATTGACCCCAAGACGCTTCACTTCAACTGGGGGAGATTCATTAGAATTTGTGTTGAGTTTGACATAGGTAGACCATTAAAGAAAGCAGTGTTCATTAATGGCAAAAGATGTCCCATATAATACGAAGGGCTCGATACAATATGTTTCAAGTGTGGAAGATACGGCCACTACGCGTCTAATTGTGAGTACAAAGAAAAGACGGTAGACAAGGAATGTGAAACAAAGGAACCAGTAGCAAACACTCAACAAGATGGTACGGAGGTCTAGAAGGGAGACGAAGCTCCGGCCCCAAACTCGGTGCCGGTTCCGGCCATCGAGGAAGATCCAAACGGTTACTGCCCATGGATGCTGGTTGCGAAAAGAAACAAATTTGCGAAAGGAAAGAATCACTCGACGGTACACAACGTGAAAAATACTATCCAGAATAGAACACCAAATATACATGCACAAGGGAAGAATATGCAGCAAAAAGGACACAATATTACACAACAATGGAAAGGGAAATACGCAAAGGAGAATGATATCCAAGGTAGTCAGAAAGAGATGGGCCAGCAGGGGGAACTTAATATCACAAGTGCAATCCAAGCCCAAGCCCAAACTCAGGACAAGGGAAGCAATGTAGCAAGTTCTAGTAAAACAAGCCCAAGAACTAAAGAGGGGAATATGATGTTTGAAGCTGAGGCATGTCAGAAGGAAGCTGCTGAGATAGAAAAGAAGAAGAAACGTAACAGACTCCGAAACGAAAGGCGGCGTGTAACTAGGAGAGCCAAAGCACTGGATGAAGAAAGCAAAAGCGAGGTATCACTGAAAAGACAACGACAGGAAAAAGAAGATCCAAGAGCAAAGGAATTATCCGATAATGAAAGAATAAGACGGCATGGAAACTCAGAAGAAAGAAGTCCAGAAAAGGGACGAGAGAAGGATCCAGAAGAGGAAAGAAATGTAAGTAACATCGTGAGCACTGATTCTTTCACTCTCATGAGCCAAACACAAAGTGACGAGTCAGGAAGAGCACCGAATAAAGAAGGGTTAGATAAGTCTCAACTCGACACTATGAACACTATGCATTATGGGAAGGGAGAATTCATACAGAAAGAACGAGACAGAAGCACAGAAAAGGAAGGAGAAGCAGATGATAGTAGAATGCAATGGGAGGAAGGGACATCCAGTATAGTTATGGAACATGAAAAGATCCCTAGTAAAGACATGGACATGGAATACTGCAATGTTCCAACGAAAGGAGAAGGGGCATAACTCCACTCTGAAGAGTAAGTAGGGTTGAACCCATAGATATCAGATGTGTAGCCTCACCTTTCCGATGTTATCTATGAATTGCATCCTTTGGAATGTGAACGGAGCCGCCAAGAGTAATTTCCGACGTAATATAAATTACATTTGTAAACAGCATAATATTAACGTCTTAGCTGTTATGGAACCACGCATCTCAGGAGATCAAGCACAGAAAGTTTGCAGTAAACTTAGCTTTGAAAATTCCGTCAGAGTTGACGCTAGAGGGTTTGAGGGTGGAGTTTGGCTTCTTTGGAGAAGCAACTCCATCCAAGTTACCATCCAAAACTCCTGTGAATATTTTATACATGCTCTCATTCGTATGTCCGGTAAAATCCTTCATCTTTTGGTGGTGTATGGACCTCCGAGCATCAGTAGAAGGGTGATGTTCTGGCAGACACTCGAACGAGAGTTGGAGGGCATCAATGAGCCTTATATGGTAGGAGGCGACTTCAATTGCATCATCTCCGAGTCCGAGAGAAGGGGAGGTTCAGGAGGTTTACATGGAGATTCTGGGAAGTTTAACGACTTGATTAACAAACTCGGACTTGTGGACTTAGGCTTCTCTGGAGCAAACTTTACTTGGGATGACAATAGGACTAGAAATAAGGGTGTTCAAAAACGTCTCGACAGAGTCTTAACAAACCAAGATGGTTTTCTTGAATGTCCAGACGCGTCAGTGCGCCACCTGGCAAGGTATGCATTTGATCACTCTCCTCTTCTGCTTAAATTAAAACGTGTAGGTAGAAGTGGGAGGAACAAGAGACCTTTTCGGTTTGAGGCAGCATGGATGACACACGAAGACTTCTTCCCAATGGTTAGACGATGCTGGGAATTACATGCGGATTCAGGTTTTCCTCTCAACATTCTTAAAAAATGGTTAGTTTCTTGGAATAGATGTACCTTTGGAAATGTGTTTTGCAGGAAATACAATATTACTGAGGAGCTGATAGACATTCAAGGCAAAACGCCTACCAACGAGACCACGATTCAGGACCTAAAGGAACATGAAGCGGTACTTAAATCAGAACTTGATAGAATCTTGGAGCAAGAAGAGATCATCTGGTTCCAGAAATCGAGAGAAAAATGGCTATCTTTCGGAGATAGAAATACGACTTTCTTTCATACATCCACTATAATCAAAAGAAGGAGAAATAGAGTTGATGGTCTTAGAGCGGATAACGGAGAGTGGGTGGAAGATGAGAGTAAGATGGAGGAAGTGGTTACGGAGTACTTCAGGAACCTTTATAGCACCAGGGACTTGGAAGACTACGCGATGTCAGACAACTTGGATACTGGGTTCCCAGACATGGAAGAAGGAGATAAGGTGGACTTGTTAAAGGCCATTTCTGGAGAGGAGGTGTGGAAGGCTGTTAAAAGTATGGGAGCCTTTAAAGCTCCGGGAGCCGATGGTTTTCAACCTATCTTCTACCAGAAGTGTTGGGGAATTGTGGGAGAATCAGTAAGGATGGAAGTGACTAATTTTGTTAACAATCAGAAACTCCCCAAGGGTCTGAATGACACACTCATATGCCTTATAGCTAAGGTAGGGACACCGGAGGAGGTTAGACAGTTCCGCCCTATTGCACTATGCAACGTTCTATACAAAGTGATCACCAAGGTTTTGGTGCAAAGAATGCAAGGTGTTATTAGCCGGTTGGTTGGACCCACGCAGGGCAGCTTTATCCCGGGAAGATATATTCAGGATAATATTGTTTTGATGCAAGAGATTGTTCACTCAACGAAAAGAAAGAAAGTGGGAAGGAAGTGGATGATACTCAAGTTGGACCTAGAGAAAGCAGATGATAGGATCCGGTGGGACTTTGTGTTGGAATCGCTAGAGAAATCATACTTTCCTGCAGAATAGGGTAGTATGGTTAAGGAATGTATCACAACTACCAAAATGCAGGTTTTATGGAATGGTGAGACCACAAAGCAATTTGTGCCGGAGAGAGGGTTGAGGCAAGGAGACCCGATTTCACCATACCTCTTTGTTTTATGTGTAGAAAGGCTAAGTCATTTGATCCAGGATGCGGTGGAGGATGGGAGTTGGAAACCAATCAGATTGTCGAGGGATGGTCCTAAACTATCACATCTATTCTTTGCAGATGACATTACATTATTTGCGGAGGCTTCTACCGATCAAATGAAAAATGTTATAAGCTGCCTGGAAAGGTTCTGCAAAGCATCAAGATTGAAGGTAAATATGGAGAAGTCCAAGATTTTTGTGTCGCCCAATTGAATCAAGACCTACAAGATAGACTCCACAACTTAAGTGGTATAGAAGTTACCAAAAACTTAGGTCACTACCTTGGTATGCCTATCATTCAGGGTCGCGTCAACAAGAGTATGTTTACGGGGTTGCTGGATAGAATTAAAGGGAAACTATGCGGCTGGAAAGGAAAGAATCTGAGTCTAGCAGGTAGAGTGACCCTCACAAAATCGGTCATTACAACCTTACCTATTTATTCCATGGCTTCAGTGATACTCCCGACGAGTGTGACTTCTGAGATAGACAGGATATGTCGGGCCTTTGTATGGGGTCACACAGATGAAAGACATACTATGCACACTGTTGCATGGGAGAAGATATGTAGAACTAAACAACAGGGAGGGCTTAGAATTAAATCCATGAGAGAACTCAACTTAGCCCTTGTGGGTAAGCTCAGTTGGCGGTTTCTGAAGGATAAAGAAAGCCTCTGGGGCACGATGCTTCGCAGGAAATATGTGAGGAATGATACATCGTCAAGGATCATGACATCCCACGTATGGAGGAGCATTTAGAAAGGAGTTTCAAAAGTGGTATACCCTGGACATAAATGGTTACTAGGAGATGGCTGTACCATAGAATTTTGGGAGGACGTTTGGATGGGAGACTCCCCACTGACTAGGGAAACCCTAGGACCGATAGACATTGAGCTACAACATAGAAAGGTAAGGGAGTTCTGGAACGATAACGAAGGTTGGAATTGGCAGGTTCTGTCCACGATGTTACCGATAGAGAAGTTACTGAGATTAGCTGTTGTTGCTCCAGCCTCAAATAGCACAGGTTATAGTGAAAATAACCAATTGGATAGTCGCAAGGATGAGTTAAGTTGGAAGTTAAGCGTAGACGGGGACTATACGGTTAGTTCAGCATACACGATGATCAAGGGGGAGAGGGACAGCGCATGGCCTGACAGTGGAATTTATATTTGCATTTGGAAGCTTTCAGTACAGGAGAGAGTAAGAATTTTCATCTGGAAGTTGGTACAAGGCGGTGTGTTGACTAATGAGGAGAGACACCGACATCACATCTCAGAAAGTGCCTTGTGTCCTCACTACAACGTAGAAGTTGAAACACTGATCCACCTGTTCAGAGACTGCACACATAGCAACCAAATTTGGCAAAGTCTGAACACTAACAACCGGAGCGAGGGTTTTTTTAATACACCGTTTGCCGCCTGTATAAGAGGTAATATAACCAACACTTTCAATTATAATCATGTTTGTAGTTAGAGTGCCGTTTTTTGTGTAGGTATATGGTGGATATGGAAGTGGCAGAATGAGAAAATCTTTAGAGATGCTCCCATAAGAGATGACACCAAGAGCTTTATAGTTGACCGGACCACGGAGTATATCAAAGCTTGGAAGAGTAACATGAAGCCTCAGTTCGCACCGGTTAGAAGAATAGAGCATGTGAAGTGGGACCCTCCGCAACACGGAGTCATGAAGATAAACACGGACGGTGTTGTTAGAAGAGATGGTCATGCTACGGCGGCTGGAATTATTAAGAATAATGTGGGTGAATGGCAACGGGGATTTGTAGTTAGCTTAGGGATATGCACGGTCCCAATTTACCACGGTTTTAAACTCGCTTGGGAGTGTGGATACCACAAGGTGACTATGGAGTCGGACTCTCAGTTGGCAATCTCGCTTCTGGGAAGGCCGATATCCCGGTGTCATCCTCTCGCTAGTCTGGTGTGTAAATGCCAAGACTTCCTAGAAAGGGATTGGGAGATCCAATTCCGTCATGCCTACCGCGAGGCGAATAATGCTGCGGACTACCTAGCTAGTATTGCTTTTGACTTTCTGATCGGTCTAAGTGTATTGTTTGACCCCCCCGGGGGTATAGTGGATCTTTTACGTTCAGATGTAAGGGGTCAGGCTATCTCCCGAGTGATGATCACTTAACCTCTTTTCATTTATAAGAAGCGCGATAGATGCGCCGGAGACCACTGACTCTCCTTCACCTAAAAAAAGAGTAATCATCTATGAATGTTACGTAATACTTTTTCTTTCCTAATGAAGGAGTAGAGTGCACGTCGCCTAGATCCGAGTGGACTAAGCCAAACATTGATTGTTCTCTTTCAACTCTAGGAAATGGAAGTCTTGTTATCTTGGTCAACATGCACGTTTTACACTTGTCTTTTGGCAAGTCAAGTTTAGGTAAAATACTAGCCTTAGTCATGTCATTCATACGCTTAAAATGAACATGTCCAAGCCGTGCATGCCATTTGACAAAATCACAATTGGAAGTAAAAGAAGACAATGTAAACAAACTATTCTTGTTTATATTAATATAAGAAAGTTTATTACATAAAGAGAGAAGAAACATATTATTGTTCCAATGGCCAAAGCCTACAAATGTTCCTCTCCTAGATAATACATAATGGTCGGCTTCTATGACTTGTTTGAAGCCAAGCCTATTGAGTACACCACCAGAAACCACATTCTTTCTAATTGCCAGTGTATGTAGTACATTGGACAAGACTAGAGTCTTGCCACTTGTGAAGTATAGATCAACCCGTCCTCTTCCTATAACGGGGGTGGTAGACTCGTTTCCCATATGTATGAGTGCTCCATCGTTAGCAACAGCGTATGTCTTGAACCAACGCCGATCTTTGCAAACATGAGTTGTTGCACCCGAGTCAACCCACCATCCAAGGTCATCATCCTGCATGAACAAACATTCAAAAGTCAATGACACATAATTCAAATCAGAATTTATATTAAAGTTAGAATCAAGACTCATAAGTGAGTCACCTTGGTTTGAGGGGTTTTGGCCACTTTGGCCTCCACCCTTGGATCCATTGTCCTTAACCTTGCAATCCCGTTTGAAGTGGCCAGATTTGCCACACTTCCAACAAGAACCTTTTGGTTTCTTGTCAATATTATCCTTCTTGGACTTCTTGGACTTATTTCCCTTGTCCTTGTCTTTGTCCTTTCCTTTGAACCTCTTCCTTTTGCCCTTGCTATCCATCATGTTGGCCTCGTGGGAAGTAGAAGTTTTATCCTCCTTCTTGAGTCCCCCTTCTTGTGCCCTAAGACCTTGTCTAATTTGAAGGTGAGAGCCAACTTTCACCAACGTGAGTTCTTCCTTCTTGTGCTTTAGCACATGGCGGAAGTCCTTCCAAGAAGGGGGAGCTTATCCATTATAGACGAAACCGCAATGGCCACATCCATATGCATGGCATGTTGAGTGAACCTCCCAAGAATCCGGAGCAATTCATTGTATTATTCCATTACCGGCCTTGAGTCCACCATTTTATATGAGTTAAAATCCGAGACTAAGAATTTGCGAGATGAAGCATCCTCCACCATGTACTTAGACTCCAATTGATCCCACGTTGATGTTGATGACTCTACACTTTGGTAGACATCAAACAATGCATCACTCATGCCATTGAGAATATGACCACGACATATGTAGTCATCATTATCCCATTTGCTCCTTCGTCGGACAACCTCTATCTCCTCCACCATATCATCAACCGGCTCGGCCGGTCTAGATGTAGTGAGTACATAAGCGACTTTTAGTGTAGTCAAGAGGAAGTGCACTTTCTTTTGCCACCTCCTAAAGTCTTCACCCTCAAACTTATCCAACTTTCCAAAACGAGAAGTCATTTCTGTCATTAACGTCTTACTCATTATTGATCAATCCAATCCTACAAAATAATTAACAATAAATACACTTAGAAGATTGTTAGACTTTCGGTGTCCGGTTTTAGACCAAAGGGCCGTAGTCTCACTTATGTGAGTAGACGGTTCTCCCAATTGCCAATCAATTTAATATAATTATCTTGAACTAAAAACAAATTATTAACCAAGGGTTTGTAATCTCCACAAAGGAGTAGACAAAACCCAATCAAGAGTTTGTAATCTCCGAAAAGGAGTAGACAAAACTCTAATAGAAGTTATGTGCAATTGCACGTCTTATAAACCGATTGTTATATGTTAAAACCATTGACTTGGATAATGTAACGAGTCATTCATAAATGAATTTTCCTTCTAAGTGTATTCTCCCCTACACCGGGAATATCCAAATACCTTAGTGGGATAAAACGTTACACGTTACAAAGACTAAGTAAGAGACTTACTTGTCTTACTTTGTAGAAAGGGTATTCCTAGGTTTTGTCAATACAAAACCAAACTAAGATGGATGCCTATCCTTTGTCAATACAAAGGAACTATACTGGTCTTTCGAGTTTTGCAAACAAGCTTATAAGAAGGCCTATCCAATGTCAATACAATGGAACTAAAAGCTTTATTGTTGCAAAAACGAATGTTCAATCAAGTGCAAATGGCTCTCCATTTTATAGGCATAGGGGGCCAGGGTTTTGGGGAGTTAAAAGAGGTTAAAGTCGGTTATGGAAGTTACGTAGAAGTTACTTGGAAGATGGGCCTTGAAGCCCTAGAAAACGCGAGGCCCGAGGCCCACATAGGAAGCCCAAAACCGTTCCCTGGAGCTAGCTTAGAGCTAGCTTATTTTTCTTGGTCCAAACACTTGCAATGAGCTTCATTCACTTTAGTATAGCTAGGGTAAGCTCCAAGATCTTCAAACACTCAATATCTTAGCTCAAGCTAGTGTAGCTCCTTAAGAAGCTCACTAGTTGCTTCATTGACATTCACTAACATTTGAGCTTGGATTGCTCCCAATTTTTAACCACATATTCTTTAGCCAATATAAGGCCTAAGAACCAAAGGTGTGCCGATAAAATATGGCTAAAAAGCGCCAAACATCGGCCTTCTAAAAGCTAGCACAAGTTGACCTTGTCGTGAATAACCTTGCTTTGATTCGACTCCCCTTATAGTACTTGTTGTTCTTAGTGCCGGTCACTTGTCTTGCCTCCCGCAACCCGGACCATAGTGACACACATGTGAACAACTCATTTCACGTTGTCTCAAGACAAGCTCAACGGTTACAATTAAGACTTAGCCCAAATCTCCAACAAGACCCACCAAGAGAAGGAGGCCATTGGAGCTAAAGATCCACAACCAAAGACGAAGAAGACAAACTCCTACTGTTCGACCGCAGGGGCGGATCTTCAGAGCCGCAGGGGAGACTGCCTTGGGCCGCAAGGGTGGCCATTGGCTCAGCCAGCATGCCCTTGCTGTCTTCTTCTCCGTTTTGCAGCTTTGCTTCCTTCTTCCGCACCCGTGTCCTTGCTTAGTGAGTACCCTCCCTTGATCATGTGTTCTTAGATGATCCTATAGAGTGTTTATGAATGTATCATGAAAGGTTGGACCTAGGATAGCTGAGAATGCCAAGTAGTGGTTTGTATCTTAGGTGAGTGTTCGAGGATCTTGATATGTTATAAGGCTTGATGGATGTATGATCTTGATTGGTTCATAGGATGAGTGTATGACTGTCCTTGTGAGGCTTGTGAGGATTGAGATTGGGAGTATATGGTTGTTGAGATTACGAGCTAGGATATGTGTATCCTAGCATAGTGTTGTTACCGTTAAGATTGTTGGGAATAGGCATGCTTATCCTAGTATGTGTTATGGGTTATGATCTTGCGAGATCCTCGGGTCTAGAAGTCTAAAGACTTCTAGATTATGAGAGATTAAGCTGTTGAGAGATCTCCTCATGCATTGAGTGAGATGTGACTAATATAGATTTTAGGATGCGGGCCTAAAATAAGAGTCAAATGATCTTGCGTAGATCATTTGTATAGAAGTCTAAGACTTCTTGTGTTGAGCGAGTTTTGATAGATATCTTGTTGTGAACAGGTTGTAGGTTTCTTCCTAAGAGAAGCGAGAGTGTTGCAAGAGTTAGCGTCGGGACGAGGTAAGTCTCCAAACTTACTTAGCTTGTATTCTATGTATTAGTTTCGATGTGTGTTTTGTGGTGTGTGTTTATTGTTTATGTTATAATAACTAAACCGGTAATAGGACCACCGACCTTTATATATATTTTGGCCCAAGTGTATGATAACGGGCGGTGACAACTTGTCTAGCTCTTGCGAGAGCTAGGAGGTTCTTGGCGACTATCCTGTGCTAGTAGACGGTTGGATGCATCAGTACCATTCCATGCCGGTAAGTAAGGACTGAAGCGAGTTTTGGGAACTCTCGTGTCACAAACATAAGTTGAATTAGAACGAGATACGACTTAATAATAAAAAGATAATAAACCGGACTTGTGTGTTTCAGAGCATGTTATGTGTTATGTTGATGTATTTGTGTATGTGCCTTCACCTCGTTTCTAATGCTTCGAATATGAGCTAACGGTTTTAAACCGCTTGTGTAGATGCCCTGCAGGTTAGGGACGCCATCAAGTGAGGTGGAGGAGTGGGCAGTTGGGGTTCGCCATACATTATATGACGGGGACATTTTTGGGTTTTGTTATGTTGTTGGATTATGGCTATGTTGTACATTTTCGGATGTTTTTGTATCGGAGTTTGTGTGTCGTTTTGAGGACTCAGCTGAGTGTCCACCTTATATCTTTACATTTCAGTTTCTCGCATATACTATAAACGGTTTGAGTTTTGCCTTTATTTGTGCCTTGTTGGAAAGGTCCGGTAAAATTGTTGTTAGGCTAAGTGTTGGGACCCATTGTGAGGTCTTGCCCGTAGCATCCCGAGTCCCGCGGAATCGGGGTGTTACAAAGTGGTGTAAAAGTCCTAGGTTGACAACAATGGCATTCACAATCTTCTAAAGGTCATATGAGGAATAAGCAAAACCTACACAGGTTCTGACTTTTTATTTTCAAAATCATGTGCATGATTCGGGTTTGGGATAGAATATACGGGACCACCACTCCTTCCGCGGACCTCGGTGACGTAGTTTATTGGATTTTTAATATGAATATATGTATATGTAGATATGTAGATATGTGTATGTGGATTGTAGTTGCATGATGAACGTGATGTGTATATGTAGATATATATGTGGACTATAGTAGGTTTTGGACCTTGTATTGTTGTTATGGATTTCCGGATGTGTTATATTAGTAGTAACGTGGACATATGACTTATATAGTCTTATATACGGATACTTATTATATATAGTAGCATATGGAGATATGAGACCTAATAAAAAAGATGATAGTTTGATATCATCACCTTTAAGACGACGTTGTTGGCTTGGGATAGCGTTCATACGTGGAGAAGTACGCTCAAGTATCGAGTTGAGCATTTCGTGCTAACGAACACCATGGCGTTCTCGGATTCCGTTTAAAAGGATGTCGAAGAGGAGGATTAAGATGCCGTAAACAAAAGACAAAGGAGTAAAAGAAGAACTCCAAACAACTTAAAATAAATCGAGACGGAGACCATACCAAAAAAAGAAGTAACATGAAGGTGTGCAAGTGGTTACAAAGAAGTCACGATTGGAAGGACAACGAGACCAATAGAGATAACGTACTTAAGTTCTTCAAGAAGACCCATGGACAACTAGAGATGCGAATCGAGGAGGAGATGGGTGCCTTCCAACAAGGTTAGAGGCGGTGTTCCATTACGAGAAGTGAAGCTTTCCTTATACGCTCCTAACTTTGGAGTCAAAATGAGAAGAGGGATCGAATCAGGAATGAAAGATGTAAGATACCGTAACTTAAGCTTACGAGGTACCATTAAGTAAAGAGTCAACATTACGAGAGTTATGAGAAGAATGGCATGGTGGGAATTCACATGGAGTTGACCGGTTTCATTAGGAAGATAAGGCTAAGAAACGCCAAGAAGAAAGAAGTATGAGTAGACATGAACCCGAGAAGAGGAGTGACGCAACAAGGAGCTTAGTTATGGAAAGAGCTAACGGAGTTGAGGTGGAGTACCCCAAGGAGGGTAGCCTTCATGAGAATAAGGACACGAAGTATGGAAGAATGGTAAGTCGCCAACCTTAGAGCAAGTCAACCATAAGCTTATCGGTGATGACCGAGAACCCATTAAGTGCGGATTGCCTGTTGAAGGATTGAAGATGGGAGACATAACCTCAAGCGGGGAATATAAAGGAACGGTAACAAGAGTTGGTGTATGCCCGGCGGTTCAATGCCAATGGTAAGATGTTTATCAACTAAGGCACATTTGTCTTGGTCGTATAACGCTAAAAAGGTTTAAGTTTTGGGCATGATGAAGTGATCTAGTGGATCAGGAGGAAGGTGAAGCTTCTAGATTTTCTTTAAGCAAATGAGAAGATATGGAAAGAAGATGCATGGTGTTTCGTTCTTATGAAATAAACGATGAGTTGTCACGGACAAGAGATGAAGTCAAAGTTTCGGGACTCACCCGAAGGAGCCATAGAGGCTATGGTGTGAAACGGGGGACCGAAGCTATAGTAATGTTGTAAGATTTAAGCTTAAGGTGGTGGTACGTGGGGAATCATGATTCAAAAGTTCCAGTGGTTGGAATGGAGAATTTTTCCAGTCTTCCCTTCAGGGCATTCTGGTACGAGTTTTGAGGAAAGATACGAGTCGAGAAGTTATACTATGGCTGTCGAGAAATGCGTAAGGCTACCAATAAGGATAAGTATGTTTGCCCCGTAGTGGACAACTCGTTAGAACTAGTCGCATGTGATTGCGATGTTTGTACCATCGCTTGGCAGTCGAGATGTCACCCGATTTGGGTAGAGAAAGGAAAGGACCTAAGTAAGACGACGTTTTGGATCGATATGGTCACTACCAGCTGTAGTGAGGCTTGGTGGACTCGCTAGTGCGATTGTCGAGTTGGCATATATAGAAGTGATTTCATCGGGTTTCTGAATTGAGTTGCGGTAATGACGTTCGGGTTGTGGTCTTCGGTGGTTCCAAGGTGGACCCTAAGCTTATGCTAAATGTTGCAAACTGGGAAGCGATGTTGTGTAAGGTGGACCGTAATCTAATGTTAGGTAATGACAGTTATGGAGGCGTGAGAAGTACGAATGATTCTTAAGTTCAGATTTGACGATGCCTTATTGTACTCTTAGAATTGAGAGAACAATGATGTGAGACCATCTCCAATAAAAGGATCAGTTACACACTCAAAGGCTAAAGCATTAAAGGAGAAGCCAACAACTCCTTCACTTTCACCTTCTTCAGATTCGAGTATGGATGGAGCGATCACGCGGTCAAGAGCTAAAGAAATCCAAGACGAAGTTACAGATCTTCTCATGACATTTACCATCAAGGAAACTCTCATCACTCTCAGGAGTTCCTTAGTGACATTTTTGACTATTATAGAAGAGCCAAACCACGACCAAGAAGATCCATCAAGCAATGAAGAAGGATAAAAGCAAGGAAGAAGTTCCAGAGAAGAAAATCGACCGATTTTTTTAGAAAAATTGACCGATTTCCTGTAGGAAATTCAGTCGATTCCATTTCTTTCACTGGAACGAGTTGCAAGAGATCCGGCCAAGATCTTCTATCTTTTGACAATTATATCATGTAATAATCCTCAAATCTCTCAGACAATCTTAAGGGATTATTTAGATTCTATCTTTTTAGATTTTATATTGTATATCTTTTAAAAGATATTTTTCTAGATTATCTTTTCTCAGACAATCTTAAGGGATTATTTAGATTCTTTCAGACAATTATATCTTTTTAGTTTTTCCTAGTTTTAGTAGGTTTAGTCTCCCTTATAAATAGACTTAGTGGGGGAGATTGTAAGATAGATTAGATTTGATATTTTCCACAGATTTGTGTGACTTACGGCTTCACTTAGGGAGTTCGTATTTTATCCATTGCTATTCAATCAAAGGAGAGTTTTGGTTGAATTGTTGTTACGTTCTTGCTAGATTGTGCTTGTGTGTGTTAATCTTATTGAAGGTTGGTGCTCCTGGTCAATCCTAGTCCCTCCTTGTGCTTGTCTTACTTAGAAGGCTTGTGTAAGGTTAAAGAAGTGCGGGTTAAGGTAATCTTCTCGTTCCAGGGTTTTGACACATCATTGGTCAAGGTTCTTTTGCGGAAATATCTTGGTTCATATCTTCCTATATCTATCATTTATCATTCCATAATCATCTTCTTATCTTTCCATATCATTCACTAATCTGTGTTTTGAGTTTCAAACAAAATCGACCTGTTCTTCATATAAATCGGCCGATTTATTCTTAGAACAACTCGATTTTTGTCCCAGTTAAGGACTTTAAATCTAGATCGGGAATTGCGGCTTATCCCTGCATCAAACAAGCTTGACATGGTACGGAGATAATACAGGTGATGCGGGAAGAGCAGAGTTATCTAAACGGGTTGGGAGGTCCGAGGTGACCTCCTAAGAGACGTAGCGGTATCGAGAATATCCAGTTGATCGAATGAGAACAAGGTGATAAGTGTCGGTAATACCTCCAAGGTATGTGAAGGAGATATGCAACTTGTAGGTTGGTGGACTATAACCTTCAAGTGCGGGATGGTTTTGACGCTTTCTTCCTTCCTAAGGAAGTCAATTAGATCGTGGGATCCCAGAAATATCCGTGGATCTTTAATAGAAGCAGAAGAGGTGAGTGACCTCCATTCCGTTTTCTTTGGCACAGACGTTGAGTCATGGGGACTCTATGAAATTATGGGTACATCCAAGCGGGACATGGAATACGTATGAAGTAATGAGAAAGGTTTCACATGTGTCTTGGACAATTGTGGACATATAAGGAGAATGATCGATGAAGGGTCGAGAGTTAGGCGCTTTTATGCACGCCCGTAAGATGATATTGGTTTGGATATGATTCGACATGGCATTCATGTATGAAAGATAAGAGTATGATATGTGTATGTATATTCACACAACAAGAGTTAAGTACCCACCAGGGGTGATGGCTAGAGATGTGTAAGGACTTCGGTCTTATGACTTCGGTATCATCCGGGGGTAGGTGAATGTAAATACCAACACGCTTAGTAAGTAGACACCTTGAGAAGAAGCAACAATTTAACTGACAGTTTAGCCTTGGTTTATTTAGTTGTGATGATATGCGAAGAGACCCGCTAGAAGCGCGGGATTGGTATGACTTTGAGGAAGATTCGGGATTGAAGGTCCCGAGGAGAGAAACCATAGTTGCCTTCACGGGTCAACAGTTTTGTTGAGACGCCAGGAGCTTCTATAAGTGTTTATAACGGAGAGTTGAGATATAGCCTCAAGAGGCTTACACTACCCTTGATAGTTCACCTTGGTGCTAGTAAGAGGTACTTGGATTGGTGATGTTCACATTGTTAAGGCGGCCTTAAGGCTGATGTGGCTAAGAGCGTAGTCAGTAAGTGATAGTTGTCAGGTCAAGCTTGAGCACCGTAAGATGGGAGGAAGACTCCACCCACCGCGAGTTATGTAGTGGGAGTGGTAAGATACCTCTATCGAGGTTATTGCCGATTTAAGACCATGTGACAGTGGTGATGAGTTTAGGTCGTATGGACTGACCGACAAAGACAACGTGTTTTTACACCCTATTGGGAAATAGGGCCGATGAGTCAGCTAGTTGTGGATTCTACTAAGTGATAGTAAGATGATTTGGGATACCGAGTGTCGTAATGTCGGAGCGAGATGGACGACTCATCTCGGGATAGTTGGGCAGCGAGATCGTGCCACGTAAGAGACCATATGTCTTTTATGACAGTAGAACCCTTGGATAGTGGGTCGGCTAGAGAGGACTCTGGTGACCAGTGGATGTTGTGCAAAGAGCATGTGTGCGAGGTAGGGGTAAGGGTAGACATGATACCTCCCCTTTTGATCGAGTTTTTGTGTTATGGTAGTTGGGATGTGTTGCTTGTGATGGCCCTTTGGGAGGCACTTTATGAACAGAAGTATAGTACCCCGTGGTATTGGATCTTGAATAGTATATGTAAGGATAACCCTGAGCAAATATGGGATGACCTCGCCTGAGTAGAGATGGTCCAAAGGCAGATGTCATCCAATCCAAGTCGAGAGTTTCACAGGCGCGAGGCGTATGATGTTTTACTTTTAAGGGAAGATGAGTTCCGTTTTATGAACCTTTTTGAGAGACGAGAACAAGTAGGTTGTGAGTTACAGATTGGTGTTGCCACCAAGAGTGGACGGTGTTTACCCAACGTTTCTTGTAACAATCGAGGGAGTACGTGTATAACTCGAGTTATGTTCTTAGTTGTGTTGATCTAGTGGTAGACGAGGAGCCGATGAGGCTACAGGGAAGATGTGAGATAATATCCTTGGTTGAGTTTTTACGATGAGCCAATTACATTGAGATGGCTGATGAGTTAGGTTTTATGTGCATGCGCGGGTTTATGTGGTTTGTGCCCCGAGAGGGAATATGTTGCGTGTTTGGTTAGATCTTATCTTGGAATGCATTATGCGGTTCATGTGAGTATGTATGTAGGCCTTGCGAGGTCTTGACGTGGTCACACGAGTATGTGATGGTTATCGAGTAAAGAGTTGGCACGTTACGGTTTTGAGTCGTTACCGAGTTAGTCCCCGTGAATGTAGTGTTTAGCAAGTTTTAGGACAAAACTTTTTTTAGGGGGATTAGTTGTAACGTCCGGAATTTTTATTCCGGTTGGTGAGCGAGTTATCGACTTTCCCGCAGTCACGACTTAGTCTTCCCGCAGGCACGGGGTGCTGAGTGACGGGTTTTAACCCAAAAATCCCGTTACGACCCTTCGCTTCCCGGCCTACACTTTTGGACCCCTCGTTTCCTAGCATGAGGTGACAAGGCTGCAGCTGACCCTTGGTTCCCTCCCCCTTGTGCAGCCTTGACTTCCTCTCTCTCTCTCTCTCTCTTCCCCATTCTCTCACTCACGTTGTTTTTTTCCACTCATCCTCTCTTATGCTCCTTCTTCGCCTTTTCTCTCTTTGGATCTCTTGGATGGTGGCCAACAGTGGGAAGCTCTTGGATCCAACTTGGTAAGCTTCTCTTCATTTCCCTCTTCCCCTTTCTTGCTTGAGATCATCTTCTTCTCTCCTTCTCCATTGCCATGGATGAAGCTTTAAAAGAGAGTTCTTCTTGATCTTTGCATGATTGTGTTCTTAGCTCGATTAGGTTATGAGGGAGAGCCTTGATTCAGTGGATGATGTTTGGAGAAGACCCGGCAAAAGAAGGAGGCCTTTGGAGCTCAAGATCCACTGCCGAAGACGAAGAAGACAACCTCCTGGTGTTCGACTGCAGGGGCGGATCTTCAGTGCCGCAGGGGCGGAACTACACTGAGCCGCAGGGGCGGCCACTGGCTCAGCCAACACGTCCTTGCGGTCTTCTTCTCAGTTTTGCAGCTTTGCTTCCTTCTTCCGCACCCGTGTCCTTGCTTGGTGAGTACCCTCCCTTGATTATGTGTTCTTAGATGATCCTAGAGAGTGTTTATGAATGTATCATGCTAGGTTGGACCTAGGATAGTTGAGAATGCCAAGTAGTGGCTTGTATCTTAGGTGAGTGTTTGAGGATCTTGATATGTTATAAGGCTTGATGGATGTATGATCTTGAGTGGTTCATAGGATGAGTGTAGGACTGTCCTTGTGAGGCTTGTGAGGATTGAGATTGGGAGTATATGGTTATTGAGATTATGAGCTAGGATATGCGTATCCTAGCATAGTGTTGTTACCGTTAAGATTGTTGGGACTAGGCATGCTTATCCTAGTATGTGTTATGGGTTATGATCTTGCGAGATCCTCGGGTCTAGAAGTCTAAGGACTTCTAGCTTATAAGAGAGTAGGTTGTTGAGAGATCTCCTCATGCATTGACTGAGATGTGACTATTATAGATTCTAGGATGCGGACCTAAAATAAGAGTCAAATGATCTTGCGTAGATCATTTGTATAGAAGTCTAAGACTTCTTGTGTTGAGCGAGTTTTGATAGATATTGTTACGCTAGAATCGTAGCACGCAAAAGTCTTAAATTTATAACTCGATATATTTTTCCTAACTTCTAGCGAACCCACATTGTATAGGTCGTTTTATAGTAAGGATAGTATTCCGAGGTCGAACACAAAGACTAAGGTGAAATTGAATCAAATAGTGACTAAGGATAGTGTAGACCTAGTTTGAGAAAAGAGAAAGAAATAAAGAAATGAAAATCTCAATGTTTTTGGATTGGTTTTGTGGTGATCAATCAAGGATCACAAATCATGCAAGATTAACAAACAACTAAGCTAGCAACACAAATAAGCAAACACAAACACGAGATTGGTAATCAAAGAGAGAAAAGCGGATTCTAGGGGTTAGAAATTCCGGTTATGGCATTGGACTCAAGCTTCTAATCATTCCTTGGATCAACTATGGTATGTTGGGAGTGGGTGTTTCCAAATCGAGATCAATCACCGGGTAGGTCTCATGGTCCACTAGTCCGTTCCTAAGGTCTTATCACCGGGTAAGTCTCAAAGAGCCTAAGGTTAGGAATTCTACACAAACCGGATTGTTATCTAGGGATCTAACCTCTCCTTACTGGGTAAGTCTCGGGAAGGCAATTCTTAAACATCAATCCTAGCACACTCAGTCCAATAGCGGCTTGTGAGGCTCACTACTACCTAGAGTTCATCATCCTTGGTACCTAAGGTCGAGAATTACCGGGTAGGTCTCTTATCTCACTTAGTTTGCTAACACTAGGTCACCCTAGGATAGATTAAGCTCAACAAACACTAGAATTTTAACAATCTAACATCCTAACATTCAGATTTATCAATACAAGCAAGTCAGACAAAATCACGGGTAGTTCATCCACTTCCACGGCCGTGGTCTTGCGAGAATAAACCGTGATTTACAACAGTAGCTAGGTTCAAGCAAACAAATCATTCAACGGTACGTTTAAGTCTATCCTATCATAGTCCAAGCCATAACCATCATTTCCTTACCCTAGAATCGCATCTATTTAGCCAACAACATGCATCTTAACAATCAAACTTAACAAGCATACATTCATTGCTTCCATACCAAGATAATGAAATGAAAGAGAGATGAAACAAGTAGAACAAGAAAACAAGCTAAATAAATGTTGAGAAAGACTTACAACCCTTCAAAAGAAGGTTCGAATCGTTTCTTACAACCCTAGCAAATGTCTTCAACAAATCTCACTCAAAACACACTCAAAAACTTGGAAACTATGAAACTAATGTTCTTCTTCTTCTTCTCCAAATGAGAGTGTTTCTCCTCCTCCAAGAGTAGCTCCAATCTAATGATGAAAAATGAGAGAGTATGGGAGAGGATGTGTGTGAGGTCAGGTCTCCCTTTTAGAATCAGCCTGCAAGAGTACTTATAGCCTTCACCATTTGCAAGAGTCGGTTACAGAGATCGTGGCACAGCTGTCCCAGCTGTCCAGAGGGAATCACGGTCTATTCCATGGCCGTGGAAGTCCCAAGGACCGTGGTTTTGGTGTTTCAGCCCTCTTTTGATCGTTGAGCCATGAGTTGGTGCAAGGCATGCACCAACATGGCCCTATGTGTTCTCCTTAGCTCCTAGTGTTCGCCCCTAAAGGTGTGTGCAAATAAGTTTTAAATTTATAAAACTAGAATCAAGCAAGCGAACCCACAGTGTACGGATCGACGTAGTTAAGCAAGAATTCCAAAGTATCGAACACAGGGATTTGGGTGGGAACAAATTCAATTGCAGGTTATCAAGCGAGTAAATATGCGAGTTTTGCAAATATTGGGAAAACAACAATCCTAAAGATCCAAGTATCCAGTTGTGGCAATCGATTCAAGATATACTAATGATATAAAGACAGAGTTGAGATATGCAAAGGTATGCTAATGTAAGGTAATCGTACGGTGAAGTTCCAAAAACCTTATATGACTCACCTACAAGACACTCTCTATACAGGTTGTTGAGGCTCAATATAGAAAGGTTCTAAAGGTAAGAATCAATGTCAAATACCCAAACTTGTAATCCAAGGATCAAGACTAACTTAGCCGATTACGGTTATGACACTCACAATCGAGGTAGAGGTTGTTGAGGCTTCACTACCACCTAGAAAAGGCAAGCCTAAACTAAGTTAAAGCAAATCTTTAACTTTAGATTAAAGTAAAAGCAGGTTCATAAACTTAAGGGAAATTACGGGCAGATCTTGAGACTCCACGGCCGTGGAACTCAAGAACAAACCGTAATTTAGGGTTTGTCAACGATTTTCTCTAACTCTCAGGGTCTAATCTGTTTACGATCGATCTATCATCATCTAAGCCACAACTATCAACCCTTCACCTTAGAATTGTTAAGGGTTTTTAGCCAATAATAGTCATGTTGATATCAATTCAAGATTTAAAAGATAAAAAGATGAAAACTTCCGAAAACTTTCAATAATCTTCAAACCAATCTCAAAGTCACAATCAAGAACAAATGTTGTCAATAGATTCAGAATAAGCCAAATAAACGCAATCTTAGGAAAGAAGGAAGAACGGGGTGTCAATCCGTCTTCTAAATCAAACCTAAACAAGAAGAGAAATCTTCTCGCAACAATCTTCCAAAAGCTTCGATCTTCCGCTAATCCGGAGATCTCAACAGCAATCTCCACCAAAAGTGTGAGATTAGGGCAAATCCCAAACACGAACTTCGATCTCCAATGAGATGTCAATACCTCCAATCGAGGGCTAAACGGGCGTTCAAATTCTCTAAGCGGAGATGAAGCGTGGATTGCCAAAAATCCCTCTAAGCGAAGATCTCTACGAGGTGTAGGCGTCGATGAATGCCGCTAAGCGATGATGATGGAATCTTGCTTTGTCCGTCTTTTTATAGGGCAAGATAAAATATCGGCCCGGCCCAAATCTTCAAAAGATCGTGGCTTCAAAGTGTGGCGAAAAAGATCGCCAAGATCACGGTCGTGGAAGATTCCACGACCGTAATTTAGAGCGTGGATTGTGTCACGGTTTGGACCATATGTTCCACGACCGTAATAGTTACTGGAATGCATCACGCCTCTCTTTGCATACTTCCACGGCCGTGGAACTAGACGTGGTTTGTAGTACGGCCGTATTTTAGAGCGTGGATTAGGGCAAGAACGTGATTCTTCCCTAGCCTCGTGCATTCCTCAAGCTGAACTCCAATTTGCTCCTAAGAATGCCCTCAATCCATGGACATATTCAATCAACTCTTCTTTGCTCGATTCCGTTCGGAAATGACTCTCAATCACCTATATTTCAACATAAAACTAGTGTAGACATCCATATCGACAATATAGGCAAACTAGCTCACATATGCAACATTGCTAAATCAAAGACTATCAATATGAATCAAATACACTTAGAAAGCGTGCCTAAAATATCACAATATTTCATGCTAACAAATAACCTCATACTTAACACTTGCTTGTCCCTAAGCAAGGTCTTTCAAAAAGCTTTAAACAAAAGTTAGGATGAAAAATGTGTACCTTCTTTTGGATGAATGTGCCTTCTAAAGAATAGATCATTCTCAAACCTTGCTTCAATCGTTTATCAAACTTTCACACACTTAATCGAAGAGTAAAAAGCAAAGAAACCTCGTGAATTAATCAAACTTCTAAACAAGCATCATAACCTTCAAACATTGTCAAAATCAATCATAAGAAACTTCAATTTAGATCACAAAGTCATATAACATTCTTTTGATCTTAAGGACTTCCAAAGAAAAGGCCTAGAGTATGGAAAGGAAGGGAAAACTTTAAGGGAATGTGGTGCATAAATCCGGAAAAGTGGACAACTACCTTCTTCTTCTTTTGCGGTTTCCGCAACACTTCAACTTAGAGCTTCGCTCTCTTCTTTTCATTTTTCGACTTTACTTTTGGAGTTATGGACAGAGGTGCACAAAAACCGAAGCCTAGGAGATTGGCGTTTCTCAATTTTTACGAGATGCCTCAAACCCTTAGCGCACATACCATAATCCGCTAGGAATATCGCTCAATCCGACTTTGGCAAGACACAAACACCCGGCTATGTGAATGGTGCCGAGTTACTCATCGTCATGATTGACTTCCCCAAACCTATAATTTCTTTCTATTCTTTTGATTGCAAATAATTGCTCTCATGGCCCTCCCACATCAAACATGCCTTTTTCATTCACTTCTCCAAGTTCCCGGATAGGTAAAGGAGGCTAATATTTCAATGAGGAGCTAAAATGATCAAACAAAGAAGAAAGAAAAATCGAATTGCCTTAATCATTTCAACAAGAAGTATAAGAACTTATAGTGTGATTTCAACTTCAATTTCTCAACATGATTTAGGTAACATTTATCACATTATGAAACTTGCAAAAGAGGTAAAATTCATTCATTCAAATTCTTTTCAATTCACCATTCTTTTAAGCATGCAATTGTCATCAAACTCAATTCACAAGTAGTGATTATCATAGAATTCATCTCAATTCATTAGAAGCACAAAATTTTTCAATTTTTATGGGTTTTTCAAGTTCTTTTTCATGCAATGCGATAATGAAACGTGAAACACATAATGAACATGCAATGATAGTCTCGAATCAAAGCAAACATAGTAAGTAGAGTTATTACAAACTTTTTAGTACATCCCACCCCATACTTAGGACGAACATTGTCCCTAATGTTCAAAAAGAAAGAAAGAAAAGAAGAAAAGAAAAAGAAACTCACAAAGTGGTGGCGGGAATGTCTAAGACGAACGGTCATGCATCAAATCACTGTGGTGCCGGCGGAGGCGGGAATGGAGAGAAGCTCGGATCATAGAACCGCCCAAACTGCTGGCGGTAGACGTCCCTCATCATGTGGTCAAGGTCGTCTAGGCGTCCGTCTCTAGCATCGGCTCGGATCTCCAGCGCTCCTACTCTCTCTGAAAGTCCGGTAGCCCAATCCGGCATCTGCTCGTACCATCCCGGGGCCTGACTGTACCATGTTGGGGCGTCGGATGGTGCTGGTGCTGGTGGAGGTGTTGTTGGCTGCTCTGTAGACCAAGGAGGGGGAACGCCATACCATGCGGGAGATGTGGTCATCCACGTGGGCCTCTCACTCACGCTAGCGCGGCGAGATGACGAGCCTGAGGCTCTAGCTGGACGTGGAGAGCGTCTAGGTACATCTGGGGCTGCCTCCGGCTGGTCCGGAAACGTGTCAAACTCCTGCTCCGCTCCTCCTCCACTCTCAAACTGATCTCCCATATCCTCCTCCTCAACAACCGGTGGTGGGACATAAGGGGGAGCTGCTATCCTGTTCGCATGCATAGCAGCGAACGTCTCCTTCCAATTATGGCGTCCAGCTATAATGGAGTACTCCGGTAGCCACTCTATACCCCTACCCGTCCTACTCTCCCAAGGCATGCCCGCATAAGGTGGACCTCTATGTGTGGGGAAGATGAGACCCCTAACCATGAAAGCATGTATCCCTAAAGGAACGGCCGGTATGCGGGTGCAAGCAGAAAAGTCGACACCAAAACTCCTAGCAATGTGGGTAACTATCCCACCATATCCTATGTTGCCCTTCTTCTTGTTCTTGAGCTTGCTCATCGTAGCAGCCAAGAGAGTGGCACAATCAGCCCGGCGTCCATACAGCATGGAGTAAAGCAAGAATAGCTCATCTGTCTTGATCTTTTGGGGCGTCTCCGTCCTAGGAAAGAGACACTCCGAAAGAACACGGTGAGCTATCTTCAAGGCTAGATGGTACATCAATCTAGCCTTGGTGTCAGCGGGCTGCCAGCGGTCCTCGCTAGCGTAAATCATATCCACCTCCTCCCAAAAGTCCTTGGCGTAAACGCCACTCGGAAATCGACCATTAAAGGTCTCATGAAACCCAAAAATGGTCCCAAACTCACGGATGCTCAAATGGTAGTCTCTCTCCATGAGACGGAAAGAGACGGTCCTGTCTACGTGGCTGTGCTCAAAGGATGTCACAACCTCTCGTGTAATCTCCTCATATGCGTCTTCTCGGATAGCCGAGAAGACAACTAATCCGGCTCTATCCAAGAGCCAAGTAAGGTCATCAACTATGTTGAGAGGAGCTAGATCCTCCAACAACAAGTACCTAGGGCCAATCACTGCCCTCTCCTTGATCCTCTCGAGTGCATCGAGATGATCGTCGTGTATGGTCGGGATTCTAGGGTGAGGAGGTGAGGATGGAGGTGAAGGTGAGGATGGAGGTGAAGGTGAGGATGGAGGTGAAGGTGAAGAGGGTGGTGGTGCCCTAGAGGATGAGGAGGAGGAGGGATTACCCTTCCTCTTCTTATTCTGCTCATTCTTCTTCTCTTTTATCCTCCCTGAAACTCTTCTCACAAAATCCATTCTGCTCAAAATTACGGTCTGTTCTTCAGAAAACCACGGCCGTAATTTACCCAGAGACCGTGATTCGTCTCAGAAGTTCACGAATCTCAGCAAATCAGCAATAAATCTCCACAACAGGCAGTCCTAGTCTAATTTCCTCCAATCTCAATCAGTTCTTCCTAAAAATCTCTAACAAAAACAACCAAATCGGCAAGAATCAAGAAGAGAGAAGAAAACCTCTTTTTCGGATTGAAAAATCTGAAATGCGCGTTTGTTGGTGAATTTCCGCTCGATTCGTCGCTTGGATCTTGTTTGTGGTTAAATTTGCTTCAGTTTAGGAAGAAGAATCGTTGAAAACGATTAGGAAACGAAGATTTGAGAGAGGGTCGTGGATTTTCGGCAATTAGGTTGTGGAAAGAGGGGTTTTTGGGATGAATTTGTGAAGAATGTGGCTTATATAGTTGCAGGAAAAATTTTGAAAATCACGGTCTGTCGGGGTGTTCCACGGCCGTGGAAGTGTACGGAACCGTAGTTTTGGTGATTTTTCAAAGGCTTTTGGAAATTACGGGCACTGTGGCTATGACGACCGTAATTTAGACCGTGGAACTCTCTGTAAAGCTCCAAAGTCCAAATTTCGTCACTTTTCTTCAACATCATCCTCCTCTTTTCCTTTTCCATTGTTCCTACATCCAAAAACACGAACATACCGGAAGAAATCGAGGTGGAAATAGAGCAAAAACGTCTATACTAAGCTAATCTATGAATCGAAAGCAAAAGCAAAATTGCAATACCTTGGGTTGCCTCCCAAGAAGCGCTTTGTGTAAGGTCCGTAGCTAGACCAATCTCGCACTTATTCGAGTGCGGTAGGCGCGAACTCCTCAGCTTGGAGATCCGGCGTATACTTCTTGAGTCGCTGGTCGTTCACCTTAAAAGTTCCGCTCGCTTCACCCCATACTTCAACTGCACCATGGGGGAAAATACGCTTAATTAGAAAAGGTCCGGTCCAACGAGATTTAAGCTTACCTGGAAAGAGACGAAGCCTTGAATTGAAGAGGAGAACTTGATCTCCTTCTTTGAAGTCCTTTGGAATGATATGCTTATCATGCCAACGCTTTGCTCTCTCCTTATAGATCTTAGCGTTTTCATAAGCATTCAAGCGGAGTTCATCCAGCTCATTGATGTCGAGGAGACGCTTCTCTCCCGCTTTCTTCATGCCGAAATTCAGCCACTTGATAGCCCAAAACGCTTTGTGCTCCAACTCTACCGGCAAGTGACAAGACTTCTCATACACAAGGTTGTATGGTGTGGTTCCTATGGGAGTCTTGTATGCAGTCCGGTATGCCCACAATGCATCGTCAAGCTTCAAAGACCAATCCTTCCTAGTCCTTGAAACCGTCTTCTCTAGGATTCCTTTGATCTCCCTATTTGAGATCTCAACTTGTCCACTTGTTTGTGGATGGTAAGGGGTAGCGATCTTGTGAGTAACCCCATACTTAGCTAGAAGAGCTTCAAAGCGACGAGCAATGAAGTGAGAACCTCCATCACTAATGATTGTCCTCGGTGTCCCAAATCGCGGGAAAATGGTCTTGTTGAAGAACTTAACCACCACCATGACATCATTGGTGGGAGAGGCAATTGCTTCCACCCATCTAGAAACGTAATCCACCGCCAATAGTATGTATTGGTTTCCACAAGAGGATGGGAATGGTCCCATGAAATCGACTCCCCAAACGTCGAAAATCTCCACCTCTTGGATGTTCTTGAGGGGCATCTCATTTCTTCTAGAAATATTGCCTGTTCTGCAGCAAGAAACAAAGGATTGCACATCTCTAAACAAAGTAGGCCAAAAGAATCCAGATTGCAATACCTTTGCGCTAGTCTTGTTCGAACTAGCGTGTCCTCCACAAGGTAGTGAATGACAATGACGGATGACACTTTGCATCTCATCTTCCGGCACACATCGCCGAATGATGCCATCCGGACCTCTCTTGAAGAGGAGGGGCTCATTCCAATAGTACTCCCGGACGTCCTTAAAGAACTTCTTCCTTTGTGCGTAGGATAGTCCGGGTGGTATCTCCTGGCAAACCAAATAGTTAACAAAATCAGCAAACCATGGTTCGTTACCTTTGGAGATCACGTTGATGCACTCCTCTATGATATGTAGGTGTTCGTCCGGAAAGGAGTTGTTCGCTCCAAACGGTGTGTGCAAGCTTTAAATTTATAACCCTAGACTTAAGCTTAAAACAAGGATGCGAACCCGCAGTGTACGGGTCAATCGTAGTAAAAGCAAGAAAATTCCAGGGGTCGATCACAAGGACTCGGTGAAACAGAGTCAATACGGTATGCTATGTCAATTCTAACCACAAGAGCAATTAACACAATCAAAGATGAATAAGATGTCAAATAAAGCAAACATGTAATTCTAGGGATTAAAGCGTCTAATTGTGGTTCCAACTCAAGATCTGTAGATAAGCGGACAAAGCTGAGATTTTTGCGTGGGGAAGGTGTTTCTAAAGTGGAGTAGATCACCGGGTAAGTCTCACTACACACTAATCCCAAACCGTAACTCCTATTACCGGGTAAGTCTCAAGGAATTAAGATAAAGAACTATAACCTCAAACTAACATACCATCTAAGGGAATAGAATCAACCTTTACCGGGTAAGTCTCAGGCTAACTCACAAAGATGGGATGGAAGCACACTCAAACCCCAATAAAGGATAAACCTTTATTACCTACACTTATGATCGTTGGTACACAAACTAAGGAATTACCGGGTAAGTCTCATCCTAAGCTTGCTTTGAACCAGGAAAGGTATAATAAGAATAGGATTTGGCAAACTCTAACACTTAACTCTCAGTTATGGATCAGATAAGTCACCTCGGTCAGCCAGTTTCCACCTCGGCCGAAATGTTCATCGACTGAACGAGGTGCTTAGGGTTAAGGTTAAAGACTCGAACTTTCAGGATCCCACTGGAATCTAAGATTATTCTATCATTGTTTTTCCCACAACCTTCAGCCAATCACCCTAGAATCACACAAGGAAATTAGCCACTCATCATCATCATAAAAGTATTAAATGTAAGGGAAGAAGGTGAATATTTGAACAAAGAAGAATTTAATGAAAAGACTTCAATAACTGAAACAAATATCACACAAAAGCGTTCCTTGGATAATAATCCAACAAGACAAGACAACAATTGAGGGAATTGAAGACAATCTTACAAAACCCTTCAATAAAAGCTATAAAAGCTATGGACTTCAATCTTCCTTCAACCTTCAAAAAGGTTCTTCAACTCTCTCCCAAATTGGAGTACGCGGCTGCTGCGTATTTTTCAGTATAGGCGGATTACTTGCGCTGATAGCGGATGTTGGATTTGTGGAAAATCCAACCCTTTTTATAGGAAAAATAACCCTCCAAAGATAAGAAATCTTAGAAAGATATTATCCCATAAATATAGGTAAAATATATGATTCTGCATATTTCCTTCCTTCCAGAAGCCAAGCCCAAAAATATAAGATCACTTTCCAACTTTAAAAGATCTCAGCCAGGAATAAAATATTCTCGCCGCGTCCTAGGTATTCGCCTCGGTCGAGTCGGCCTCTCTGGATCACCTCGGTCGAGATGAATCTCTGGTCAACCGAGGTGACTCAGAACTGGATGTAGAATCTCTCAAAACTGGTCCAAAGTGAATCTTTAATTCATGGCTATGCTTTCTGGATGTAGCTCCAAATAACTCATGACTCCTTTTTGATGCAAAACGTACCATATTACCTGCAATTACAACGAAACTAGGTGTAGACCTCGATTCTCGCAAAGGTAGATGAAATGGTAGTAAAATCACATAATGTACATACAAACATGCAGATTATGAAAGATAAAACGTCCAAACAAACCCAAAAATATAGACTATAATTCATGCTATCAAAATACCCCATACTTAGCCCTTGCTTGTCCCCAAGCAAGTTCCGCATATAGAAGACAAGATAGAATGGATTATAAGTCAAGAAAATCAGTGAAAAAGCCTTTCAAAAACATTTTATGGTGTGCAACTATCATAGATCACTCTAAGAGAGTACTTCCTGGAATTTAAAAACTTAATATGCTCAAAACATTTTATGAATATAGAAAAGTTGTTCATCTTTGCATAAAATCATAGAATGCATAATAAATCATAATTATCAAAATTTATCATGTATAATCCAGTTTAAACCGCTAAGTCAATCAACAAGCTCAAGGTCTCAAGGGCTTCCCAAAAGAAAGGTCAAGAAACGTGTAGGGTAGGGATGTATGTAAGGTAATGTGGTGCTAGAATCCGGAAAAAGGATGAACTTCACTTTCACTTTTGACTTGCAACATCTTCCACCAATAAGCTTTGCTTATTTTGCACTTTTTCTTTACTTTACTTTTTGGGATGCATGGACAGAGGTGCACAATAACCGAAGCCTAGGAAATCTGCAATCATCAATTTCTTGAGATGCATCAAACCCTTGATGCACATACCATGACCCGATAGGAATATCGCTCAATCCGACTTTGGCAAGACACAAACACCCGGCTATGTGAATGATGCCGAGTTACTCATCTTCATGATTGACTTCCCCAAACCTATTATTGCTTTCTAACACTTTCACTTCCAGCCCACTTTTCAACTTTAACTTGCTTTCACCACTTCGCTTGCTTCCAAATTCCCGGATAGGTAAAGGGAGGCAAAATGTATATGAGGGGCTAAGCATGATCAAGAAGAAGAAGAGAGAAGAATGAATTGCCTTGGTCTTTCCAAGAAGAAAGTGAGAGAACTTAACCTGCGGTGTCAACCTTCAAATTCAACATAATTTGGATAAAAACAAAGTATTAAACATGCCAATAATTTCAAACAAAGCATTTAGCAACTTAAACATATCACAAAACCTTTCAAACACATAAAGAATTTAAAACCAGTAGGTAAACAAGATCTTCACTGAGATCATATCCAGATAAGTAACAAAAATTCGCTTTCGAAAACTCTCAGTTAACACCACCTCGGTCGAGGTGTTCTTGGTTCAACCGAGGTGAATCACCTCGTTCGGCCAGAATCTCCCCGGTCGAGGTCAAAAAATTTTTTATATACCCCATTTTTTTTTTCAGTTTCGACGTTTTTCTCAATCAAATAACCTGTAAGTATGCATGTAATATCAGATAATTATATAAAGGCAAATGAAGCATAAATATGAAAATATCCGATAAATAAAATACATCATAAGTGTCGAATACATCAAGTAGTCACGTAGTCAAATAATACAGACAAATACCCCATACTTGAGACACACTGTCCCAGTGGGTATAATAAAAGTCTAAAACAGGAGAACTCACCGGATAAGAGCCGAACTGCATAAAAAATATAATAAAGAAACCCTGCAGCTCCTCAGTAGTCCTGATCCGGCGGTGGTGGTGGTATGTAGGGGAACTGAGTCGGATCATAGGGATGGCCCATGATACGCTCAAACTGTAGCTGAGCCATCATGTGCTGATGATGCTGCCGCTCCTGCATCTCGCGGATATCCAGCGAAAGTGCAGCATATGAGTCGATAACCTGATCTGTCAGGTCATCGATCCGTCGGTGTGCAGCTCTGTCCCTCACTCCACGCCTCCTGCGTCCAGCAGGTCTGACTGGAGATGTCGCGGCTGGCGCCGGCTCAGTGTCCTCCTCATCATCTAAATCAATAATAGGTGGCGCGCTCGTCCCAGCTGTATCTGTCCCTGTGTCCATCGGGACGCCACCTCCTCTCTCATCCACTGTCTCATCATCGTCGTCATCCTCATCCTCAGCCTCAGCAGGGGCAGCTGCTGCCTCTCTATGATCCTCCATGAGTGTATCCCAAGCAGTCTGCCAGAAATGCGGATCAAAGACTGTGAACTGCGCAGACCAGCGGATGCCCTGAGGTGCAGTCCGCTCCCAAGGCATGGCGACGTATGGAGTGGTCAAACCACGGGGAACTAGAATCCTCCGTGTGATCATCTCCTGCAATCCCAGCGGCTTCGGAGCCGCCGCCAATGTACAAACGCTGAGGTCCATCCCGTGGTAAGTGGCGATGTGGGTGACTAGACCTCCACAGCAAATATCTCCCTTCGCCTTGGCCTTGATCCTATGCAGATCCTCTGCAAGGAGCAAGCCAAAGTCTGGGAAGCCTCCTGTAACCATGCAATAGAGGCTGAAGAGCTCACCCTGTCTGATCTTCTGGGGCGTCTCAGTACGCGCCAGAAGTGTCTCACTGAAGATCCTGTGGGCAAGTCTGAAGGCTGGGTGGAAGATGACCTTCTCCCTGGAATCTCCAGGGCGCCATCTGTCTGCGTGTGTAGTAATGTGGGCTATCTGTCCCCAGAACTCCCTAGCTACGGATCGGGAGGGGAAGTCTACAGCAGTGGGGTCAGGAAAGCCAAAGATCTCTCTCCAAACCTCTAAAGGAACGATGAAGTTCCGGCTCATCAGCCGGTACTTCACAGACCGCTCTGTGGGAAGGTAGGAGAAGGAGCTAACAAACTCGAGTGTCGGCTCTAAGTAGGCTGGGGCTCGGATCTCAGTGAACTGATCTAGCCCTACTGTAGCAATCATCCTCCTAAGGTCAGCATCTAACCCTAGGCAGTCAAAAACGGACACATCCAGAAATCGTGGTGCGATGACTGGACGGCCAGCTATCCTCTCATAGTCTACCCGGCATCTTTCGTGGATGGCCGGGCGGTAGGGACGGGATGAGGAAGGAGAAGGGGAAGGGGAGGATCTGTCTCTCAGAGCTAAACGGCGATCTGAACTCATCTTCAAAACACACTGTCAGACTACCTCGGTCGACTGACAAATACCAAGAATCACCTCGACCGAGGTGCAGAGCGACTGGACCGAGGCGAAGACAGTTCGATTTCCACTCTCTGAATTTCAGTTCTTTTCCCCCAAAAATCACTACCGATGCTTCCTAAGGGGTACTTAAAGATTTCCTCAACAGAATCAAGGGCAACCAAAGCCCAATATGCAGTAAACGAGCGAGTTAGGGTTTTCGAACGTTTTTACCTCGTTTCGGTCGAAACGCTCAAATTTCCTGCAGATCTGTAGTAGCAATCGACTCCTCTACTCTTTAATCGCGGTTTGGAAGCAGAAATCTTCGAAAACGAGCGAGAGACGAAGGAGAGCGAGGTACTTCTGTTCGCCGCGGTCGAGGAGAATAAAAAAAACGAAACTGTAATTTTTTTTCTTTTTATACTGTTACTGGATCTGCTGTCACCTCGGTCGAGATGGTCTCGACTGGCCCGAGGTGGTATGGACCGAGGTGGTTCTGCAGAAACCCTAGTCGCCTCGGTTGCCTCAAGAATCAACTCGGTCGAGGTGCTCTGACAGTGACCGAGGTGCTTCTGTCTTTTCTGAATCTCGAACTTCTTTCCTTCCAGATGTGCTCCTTCTTGTTGTCTGTCCAAAACGCCAAAAACAAAGCAAAGCAAAGCAAAAACAAAAACTATCTAAGCTAGACTAGAAAACGGGAAAGAAGAGCAATACCTTGGGTTGCCTCCCAAGAAGCGCTTGATTTAAGGTCGCTAGCTGGACCATAATGCGTCTCAAACGAGGTAGGAGATTCCCTCACCCCATACTTCACCTCCATCGTGGGGTGAAGTAAGTAGATCCATCAAACGCTCCAAGACGTGTAGGTGCTCGTCGGGGAATGAATCGTCTATGGGTGGGCTATCCGTCTCGCGGGAGGATTCCGGTAGCCGGCTGAGGTGATCCGCAACTGAATTCTCGGATCCCTTCTTATCGCGGATCTCTAGGTCAAACTCTTGAAGCAAGAGAATCCATCGAATAAGGCGCGGCTTTGCATCTTTCTTAGCCAACAAGTAACGAATGGCTGCATGGTCGGTGTAGACAATGACTTTCGCCCCTACTAGATAGGAACGAAACTTCTCGAAAGCATATACAACCGCCAATAACTCTTTCTCGGTGGTAGCGTAGTTGCGTTGTGCTTCATCTAGCGTTTTGCTAGCATAATAAATGGCGGTGGTCCGTCCATCTTTCTTCTGTCCAAGCACCGCTCCTACGGCTACATCACTAGCGTCACACATGACCTCAAAGGGTAAGGTCCAATCAGGAGGTTGGATAATGGGAGCGGAGATCAACGCTTCCTTAATCCTGTAAAAAGCATCAAGACACTCCTGCGAAAACTCAAAAACAACATCTTTATTCAAGAGGTTTGTTAGAGGTTTAGAAATCTTGGAGAAGTCCTTGATGAATCTCCTGTAGAAACCTGCATGCCCGAGAAAACTCCTCACTCCTTTAACAGAACAAGGAGGAGGGAGTTTCTCAATAGTCTCGATCTTAGCTCGATCGACCTCAATACCTTGATTAGAAACGAGGTGTCCTAGCACAATGCCTTCATTAACCATAAAATGACACTTCTCCCAATTCAAAACGAGGTTAGTGTCTTCACATCTTTTAAGCACTAGAGAAAGGTTAGATAGGCAATCATCAAAAGAGGAACCATATACAGAAAAATCATCCATGAATACCTCCATGATCTCCTCTATGTACTCGGAGAAGATAGCCATCATGCATCGCTGGAAGGTAGCGGGTGCATTGCACAATCCGAATGGCATCCTCCGATAAGCAAACGTCCCCCAAGGACAAGTGAAAGTGGTCTTCTCCTGATCATCCGGATGGATAGGAATCTGGAAGAACCCACTATAGCCGTCCAAGTAACAAAAGTGTGAATGCTGGGCCAACCGTTCGAGCATTTGATCAATGAAAGGAAGCGGAAAATGATCCTTCCGAGTTGCCGTGTTCAGCTTCCTATAGTCGATGCAAACTCTCCAGCCCGTAACGGTCCTTGTTGGGATTAACTCGTTGTTCTTATTCGTTACAACGGTCATCCCTCCTTTCTTCGGGACGACATGCACCGGGCTAACCCACTTGCTGTCCGAGATAGGATAAATAATACCTGCATCCAACAACTTAAGAACTTCCTTCTTCACAACCTCTTTCATGATCGGATTTAACCGTCTTTGAGGTTCCCGTGAAATCTTATGATTATCTTCCATTAAAATTCTATGCATGCAGAAAGAAGGGTTAATGCCAATAAGATCATCAGTGGTGTAACCTATGGCTCTTCGATGCTTTCTCAGGACATGCATTAGCTTAGATAATTCAGAATCGGAGAGGGAAGCACTAGCAATAACGGGATAAGTAGAATCCGGCCCAAGAAAGATGTACCTCAAGTGGCTAGGGAGTTGTTTAAGCTCCACAACTGGGGGTGCTTTCTGAGAGGGGTCTGTGCTTCCTCTTTCCAGTGGAGTGGTGTCAGAAACTGGACTGAATGCAATCTCAGTTTGAATCGTCTCGCTGTCGACCTCGGTCGAGGCGCAAAGGCGTTGACCGAGGTGTTCTTCAGATGCCTCGCTCCGTCCAGAAAGTGCCTCGGTCGAGGTATTGTTACTGGAACCGAGACTGGAGATCTTCGTCTCCTGAACTAGCTTCTCAGTTTTAGCTCCTGAATCTTCTTCCAGTGCCTTCAAGCTCCGTATATCTGCATCACAAGAAGCATCTATACCTTCCTCCATTAAACTGAAGCTAATAACTCTTTCGAGTGGATCATTAATAAGGATAGAGCTCACCAATTCTCTTGATTCTTCTTCATCGTAGATGTTGAAGATATCATCAGTTAGATAGGAACAGGGTAATCTGCGGGAATGTCAAGTACGACAAAATCTATAGGTAGATAGAAGTTACCTAACTTGACCGGAACGTCCTCCAAAATGCCCACGGGATGGGTGATGGAGCGATCCGCCATGTAAAGTCGAATCTTGACCGGCTTGGGCTCTCCAAGACCGATCTTAGTGCATAGCTCCAGCGGGATGATACTCACGCTGGCTCCTAGATCACAAAGGGCTTCACAAGTGACATCCCCGACTTGAATGGGGATGCAAAATGAGCCGGGATCTCTCAACTTAGGTGGCATCTTTTCCTTCATGATCTTGATAAGCTCCGAAGATTTAGATGTCATCCTAACTTCACCAACATCCTCCAGTTTCCTCTTCCTTGATAAGATCTCTTTTAAGAATTTCCCATAGGCGGGCATACCTAAAATAGCATCAAGGAAAGGAATATTAATATGTAGCTTATTCATCAAGTCAAGAAACTTACCAAAGTGCTTGTCAAGATGTGCTCTGGCTCTGGACTGAGGGAATGGAAGTGGTGGTTTATATGCAGGAGGTGGAACATAAGTTTCTGTCGTTCCTCCTGCTTTCTGTTGCGCCGCCTCGGTTGGCATCTCGGTCGAGGTGTTCTTCGACTGGATCTGGACCGAGGTGGTCTGCGTCGAGCGAGGTACTGGATCTGCAGTTTTGAGTCCACTCCTCGTCGTTATGGCCATGCACTGGCCTTTAGGGTTAGTTTCCGTCTTTGCTGGAAGCTTCCCCGGATCTCTTGGCGCTTCATTCGCCCTATTAGCAAGTTGTTGTTCGAAGGACTTTTGGGCCCTCGAAAATGAAGTCATATAATTCTCCATAGCACTAAGCTTGATCAAGATTGCCTCCAGGACTGCGTCCTTCTTTTCCGGCTGAGACGAACTTGATCCTTGCCCTTGGCTTTTCAATGGAGTAGAAGAAGAAGAAGGAGAAGAGAGGAAAGGGTTAGAGGAATCATTAGAGTTGGAGTTTGAGTGGTTGTTACCGTGATTTTGGTTATTCGCCCTCCAATTGTTGCTATTGGATCCTCTATTGTTGTTGTTGTAGTTATTGTTTCGGGGTCCGTTGTTGTTGTTACGGTACCCGTTATTGTTGTTGTTGTTCCTTTGCCCTTGCTCTTCCTTCTTAGTTTGAGCCATCAAGAGCTCCTTTAATTGCTTCACGTCGTTCTTCAAGGACGTGAGTTGGTTGTTGTTGGGTTGAGTCTCTTGAAAGTTGACTCTTTTAACTCCACCTTCAGCTCCTTGGTGGGTGTATTTCTCCATGTGCAAGGCTTGCTTCTCAATGAAGTCACAGGCCTCGTCAACCGCCATGTCCATGAAGGTACCGGCGGAGAGTAGTTGGAGATTGAACTGGGTGCTTCCGTCCAGCCCTTTGAAGTAGATCTCCAACAGCTCGATCTTTGGAATCCCATGATGTGGGCAATCCAAAAGGATATCCTTGAACCGCTCCCAAGATTTGGACAAGCTCTCCTTGTCCTTCATGATGAAAGCATTGATCTTCCCCCTCATTTCAGCGGTCTTCGAGGGTGGAAAGAATTTGGTCAAGAATTCCGTAGTCATCTCTTCCCATGTGCTAATTTTTCCTGGAGGGAGAGATTGATACCAAGTAAGAGCTCTATCTTTTAAAGAAAAGTAAAAAGGTCTTAGCTTGTAGTTGTTGTTCTCAATTCTGGATGGTCGCAAGGTTTCCATCAAGATCTCGTAGTTTTGAAGATGTTGATGCGGCGACTCCTTCTCTAGTCCTCCGAATTGACATTGGCGAATCATGGCTAGAACTTGCGGTCGAAGTTCATAGTCATGATCCGCTGGATCTCCTAGGTTCACTCCTGGACGCCTCAGTTGTTGATTAGGGTCCATCCTTTGACCTAGAGTTTGTGGAATTCCTGCAAGAAGAACATCTCGGACTGGCATCCGAGGTGGAAGTACCTCGGCCGGGGCATCGGGTACTGGAATCTGCCTCGGTCGAGGATCAACTACTGGATCCTCCCTCGGTCGAAGTAGAATCTGGTCCCGAATGGCTGCAATCTCAGCTTCGATTGCTGCAGTCCTGGCATGATTCTCTTCTTTTTCTTGCCTTAGCTCTTCTTTACTGAGACGTAGCAGCTCCTGCGTCTCTCTTAATTGGGCCGCAAGATCGCGATCGTCTTGTTGGGCCATCTTCGCTTCTCTTAAGCGTCGCTTGTATGTCTTTTCTGGTTCGGGATCGTAAGGAACGATTTCCTTCCCAGTGCGGGTTCTTCGCATATACCTAAGAAAGAACCTGCGAAAGTCACTCAAGTAGAGTGGTTAGACAAAACGGGGCAAATGCCCCAAGAGCAAACCGTACCGGCTCGGTCTAGACCAAGTCCCCGGCAACGGCGCCAAAAACTTGTTCGCTCCAAACGGTGTGTGCAAGCTTTAAATTTATAACCCTAGACTTAAGCTTAAAACAAGGATGCGAACCCGCAGTGTACGGGTCAATCGTAGTAAAAGCAAGAAAATTCCAGGGGTCGATCACAGGGACTCGGTGAAACAGAGTCAATACGGTATGCTATGTCAATTCTAACCACAAGAGCAATTAACACAATCAAAGATGAATAAGATGTCAAATAAAGCAAACATGTAATTCTAGGGATTAAAGCGTCTAATTGTGGTTCCAACTCAAGATCTGTAGATAAGCGGACAAAGCTGAGATTTTTGCGTGGGGAAGGTGTTTCTAAAGTGGAGTAGATCACCGGGTAAGTCTCACTACACACTAATCCCAAACCGTAACTCCTATTACCGGGTAAGTCTCAAGGAATTAAGATAAAGAACTATAACCTCAAACTAACATACCATCTAAGGGAATAGAATCAACCTTTACCGGGTAAGTCTCAGGCTAACTCACAAAGATGGGATGGAAGCACACTCAAACCCCAATAAAGGATAAACCTTTATTACCTACACTTATGATCGTTGGTACACAAACTAAGGAATTACCGGGTAAGTCTCATCCTAAGCTTGCTTTGAACCAGGAAAGGTATAATAAGAATAGGATTTGGCAAACTCTAACACTTAACTCTCAGTTATGGATCAGATAAGTCACCTCGGTCAGCCAGTTTCCACCTCGGCCGAAATGTTCATCGACTGAACGAGGTGCTTAGGGTTAAGGTTAAAGACTCGAACTTTCAGGATCCCACTGGAATCTAAGATTATTCTATCATTGTTTTTCCCACAACCTTCAGCCAATCACCCTAGAATCACACAAGGAAATTAGCCACTCATCATCATCATAAAAGTATTAAATGTAAGGGAAGAAGGTGAATATTTGAACAAAGAAGAATTTAATGAAAAGACTTCAATAACTGAAACAAATATCACACAAAAGCGTTCCTTGGATAATAATCCAACAAGACAAGACAACAATTGAGGGAATTGAAGACAATCTTACAAAACCCTTCAATAAAAGCTATAAAAGCTATGGACTTCAATCTTCCTTCAACCTTCAAAAAGGTTCTTCAACTCTCTCCCAAATTGGAGTACGCGGCTGCTGCGTATTTTTCAGTATAGGTGGATTACTTGCGCTGATAGCGGATGTTGGATTTGTGGAAAATCCAACCCTTTTTATAGGAAAAATAACCCTCCAAAGATAAGAAATCTTAGAAAGATATTATCCCATAAATATAGGTAAAATATATGATTCTGCATATCTCCTTCCTTCCAGAAGCCAAGCCCAAAAATATAAGATCACTTTCCAACTTTAAAAGATCTCAGCCAGGAATAAAATATTCTCGCCGCGTCCTAGGTATTCGCCTCGGTCGAGTCGGCCTCTCTGGATCACCTCGGTCGAGATGAATCTCTGGTCAACCGAGGTGACTCAGAACTGGATGTAGAATCTCTCAAAACTGGTCCAAAGTGAATCTTTAATTCATGGCTATGCTTTCTGGATGTAGCTCCAAATGACTCATGACTCCTTTTTGATGCAAAACGTACCATATTACCTGCAATTACAACGAAACTAGGTGTAGACCTCGATTCTCGCAAAGGTAGATGAAATGGCAGTAAAATCACATAATGTACATACAAACATGCAGATTATGAAAGATAAAACGTCCAAACAAACCCAAAAATATAGACTATAATTCATGCTATCAGGAGTCATCAATGGGTAGATGGTCGTCCTCTAGATGTGTTAGACGACTCAAGTGATCCGCAACAGAATTTTCTGAACCTTTCTTGTCGCGGATCTCAAGATCGAATTCTTGTAGGAGAAGAATCCATCTAATCAGCCTTGGCTTCGCATCTTTCTTCGCAAGGAGGTACCAGATCGCAGCATGATCCGTGTAGACAATCACCTTTGCACCTACAAGATAAGAGCGAAACTTGTCAATAGCATAGACAATGGCTAAAAACTCTTTTTCGGTAGTGGCGTAGTTGAGCTGCGCTTCATCTAGCGTCTTGCTAGCATAGTATATGGCATGGGTTTGCCCTTCCTTTCGTTGTTCAAGAACAGCTCCAATAGCTACGTCACTAGCATCGCACATAATCTCAAAGGGTAGAGTCCAATCCGGGGGTTGGATAATAGGTGCTGAGATTAGAGCTTGCCGAATGGTGTTAAACGCATCCAAACATTCCTGCGAAAACTCAAAAACCGCATCCTTCATCAATAGATTAGTGAGAGGTTTTGATATCTTAGAAAAGTCTTTAATGAAACGTCTATAAAATCCAGCATGTCCTAGGAAACTTCTTATCCCTTTCACCGAAATTGGGGGAGGAAGCTTCTCTATGGTCTCTATCTTAGCCTTGTCTACCTCTATCCCTCTACTAGAGACTAAGTGACCTAATACAATTCCTTCCTTAACCATGAATTGACACTTCTCCCAGTTAAGAACTAGGTTAGTGTCTTCACACCTTTGCAAAAACCTTATATGACTCACCTACAAGACACTCTCTATACAGGTTGTTGAGGCTCAATATAGAAAGGTTCTAAAGGCAAGAATCAATGTCAAATACCCAAACTTGTAATCCAAGGATCAAGACTAACTTAGCCGATTACGGTTATGACACTCACAATCGAGGTAGAGGTTGTTGAGGCTTCACTACCACCTAGAAAAGGCAAGTCTAAACTAAGTTAAAGCAAATCTTTAACTTTGGATTAAAGTAAAAGCAGGTTCGTAAAGTTAAGGGAAATTACGGTTGGATCTTGAGATTCCACGGTCGTGGAACTCAAGAACACCCCGTAATTTAGGGTTCGTCGACGATTCTCTCAAACTCTCAAGGTCTAATCTGTTTACGATCGATCTATCATCATCTAAGCCACAACTATCAACCCTTCACCTAAGAATTGTTAAGGGTTTTTAGCCAATAATAGTCATGTTGATATCAATTCAAGATTTAAAAGATAAAAAGATGAAAACTTCCGAAAACTTTCAATAATCTTCAAACCAATCTCAAAGTCACAATCAAGAACAAATGTTGTCAATAGATTCAGAATAAGCCAAATAAACGCAATCTTAGGAAAGAAGGAAGAACGGGGTGTCAATCCGTCTTCTAAATCAAACCTAAACAAGAAGAGAAATCTTCTCGCAACAATCTTCCAAAAGCTTTGATCTTCCGCTAATCCGGAGATCTCAACAGCAATCTCCACCAAAAGTGTGAGATTAGGGCAAATCCCAAACACGAACTTCGATCTCCAATGAGATGTCAATACCTCCAATCGAGGGCTAAACGGGCGTTCAAATTCTCTAAGCGGAGATGAAGTGTGGATTGCCAAAAATCCCTCTAAGCGAAGATCTCTACGAGGTGTAGGCGTCGATGAATGCCGCTAAGCGATGATGACGGAATCTTGCTTTGTCCGTCTTTTTATAGGGCAAGATAAAATATCGGCCCGGCCCAAATCTTCAAAAGATCGTGGCTTCAAAGTGTGGCGAAAAAGATCGCCAAGATCACGGTCGTGGAAGATTCCACGACCGTAATTTAGAGCGTGGATTGTGTCACGGTTTGGACCATATGTTCCACGACCGTAATAGTTACTGGAATGCATCACGCCTCTCTTTGCATACTTCCACGGCCGTGGAACTAGACGTGGTTTGTAGTACGGCCGTATTTTAGAGCGTGGATTAGGGCAAGAACGTGATTCTTCCCTAGCCTCGTGCATTCCTCAAGCTGAACTCCAATTTGCTCCTAAGAATGCCCTCAATCCATGGACATATTCAATCAACTCTTCTTTGCTCGATTCCGTTCGGAAATGACTCTCAATCACCTATATTTCAACATAAAACTAGTGTAGACATCCATATCAACAATATAGGCAAACTAGCTCACATATGCAACATTGCTAAATCAAAGACTATCAATATGAATCAAATACACTTAGAAAGCGTGCCTAAAATATCACAATATTTCATGCTAACACCTAGCTTGCTTCTTGATGAGTCCAGAAGTGTGTCATTACAAGGAACAATCCTCGAATGTATCGATTAAACTCCAAAGGCTCCCAAAATACCTACAAAACATGCAAAAGTCCGTGTAGACATCTATCTCGACAACATACATGAATTAAGTGCAAATCGTCACGAACTAATGCTAAACTATGCATGAATAGTGGAAAAAACTATCTAAATGAATGCCTAGACTAACGTCATAAATCGTGTTATCAGATATCTTGTTGTGAGCAGGTTGTAGGCTTCTTCCCTAGAGAAGCGAGAGTGTTGCAAGAGTTAGCACTGGGATGAGGTAAGTCTCCGGACTTACTTAGCTTGTATTCTACGTATTAGTTTCGATGTGTGTTTGGTGGTGTGTGTTTATTGTTTATGTTATAACAACTAAAAACTGGTAATAGGACCACCGACCTTTATATATATTTTTTGGCCCAAGTGTATGATAACGGGAGGTGACAACTTGTCTAGCTCTTGCGAGAGCTAGGAGGTTCTTGGCGACTATCCCGTGCTGGTAGACGGTTGGATGCATCAGTACCATTCCATGCTGGTAAGTAGGGACTGAGGCGAGTTTTTGGGACTCTCGTGTCACAAACCTATGTTGAATTAGAGCGGGTACGACTTAATAATAAAAAGTTAATAAACCGGAATTGTGTGTTTCAGAGCATGTTATGTGTTATGTTGATGTATGTGTGTATGTGCCTTCACCTCGTTTCTAATGCTTTGAATATGATCTAGCGGTAAACCTCTTGTGTAGGTGCCCAGCAGGTTAGGGACGCCGCCAAGTGAGGTGGAGGAGTGGACATCCGGGGGTCGTCGTACATTATAGGACGGGAACGTTTTTGGATTTTGTTATGTTGTTGGATTATGGTTATGTTGTACGTGTTCGGATGTTTGTGTATCGGAGTTTGTATGTCGTTTTGAGGACTCGGCTAAGTTTCCACTGATAGCATGTATTATAGTCTATATTTTTGGATTGGTTTAGACGTTTTATCTTCTTAAATCTGCATGTATGGATGTATATTCTGCGGTTATATTGTTGTTTTGTCTACCTTTGCGAGAATCGAGATCTACACCTAGTTTCGTTGTAAATGTAGGTAAAATGGCACGGTTTGGACTAAAATGGAGCTAAGGAAGCTAAGGAATCATTGGAGCTACATTTTGGAGCTTTTAGAAGATCTCAGGAAGCATGGAAATGATATAGAGGATTAATTTTGGACCAGATTCGAGATGATTTACATTCAGTTGAGATTCACCTCGGTCAGGTACAGTACCACCTCGACCGAGGTGATCTTGAGGAGCGTCCCGACTGACGCAAACACCCTTCCGCCGGCGAGATCTTTATTTTTGGTTGAGATCTTCTATTTTTGGAAGAAGTATATCTTATATTTTTGGCTGGATTTCTGGAAGGAAGATCTTTATTTTTGGCTGATTTATTTTAAGAGATATGAATATATTTTCTAGAAAATTATCTTTTTAAGATATCTTATCTTTGGAAAATAATTCTCCTATATAAAGGGTTGGATTTTCCACAAGTTCAACCATGCTAGAGCATCCAGCAATTGAAGGAAGTTTGAAGGTTGAAGTTCAAGGAAGGAAGGAATCATAGTTGGAGTTGGCTTTTGAAGGAGTTTGTAAGATCTTCTTAGATTGCTTTCGGGTTGTTGTCTTTTCTGATTTGTTACTTGAGGAACGCTGATTTGTGACTTATTTGATTCAGTTATTGAGACCTTTTTCTTAAGGTTTTCTTGTTTTAATATTGATTCATTTCCTATTAATTTGATTATTGTTATCATGATGATTGTTGGCTAAGTTTCTTATGTGATTCTAGGGTGATTGGCTGAAGGTTGTGGGAAAGAAGATGATAGAATGATCTTAATCACAACAGGACCCTGAAAGCTCGAGCCTTTACCTTAACTGTAGAACACCTCGCTCAGTCATTGAACATCTCGGCCGGGGTGGAATATAACTGAACGAGGTGAACCTTTTTCCTGAACCCATCCGATGTTAAGATTCAAAGTTTGCCAAATCCTATTCTTATTACACCTTCCCTGGTTCAACGCAAGCCTAGGATGAGACTTACCCGGTAATTCCTTTGCTTGTTTACCTAAGATCATGAGTGTAGGTAATAAAGGTTTATCCTTTATTGGGGTTTGAGTGTGCCTTCATCCCATCTTTGAGAGTTAGCCTGAGACTTACCCGGTAAAGGTTGGTTCTATTCCCTTGGGTCGTATGTTGGTTTGAGATTATAGTTCATTTCCTTAGTACCTTGAGACTTACCCGGTAATAGGAGCTTTGGTCTAGGATAATGAGTAGTGAGACTTACCCGGTGATCTATTCCCACCTTAGAAACACCTTTCCTTTGCAAATCTTAGCTTTGTCCGTGTTATCTTTTGAGATCTTGAGTCGGAACTACAACTAGATGCTTTAATTCCTAGAATCCGCATTCCCTTTATCTAACTTTATATCATCTTTGATTACTTTAATTCGTAGTTATTAGCAATATTTGACAACCTGATTCCGTGCTTTGTTTCACCATAGTCCTTGTGTTCGACCCTTGGAATTCTTGCTTTTATTACAATTGATCCGTACACTGCGGGTTTGCATATTGTTCAAGCATACTTCTTGGGTTATAAATTTTGAAGCTTGCACACACCTTTTGGAACGAACATCCACCTTGTATCTTTACATTTCAGTTTCTCACATACACCATAAACGGTTTGTGTTTTGCCTTTATTTGTGCCTTGTTGGAAAGGTCCGGTGAAATTGTTGTCAGGCTAAGGGTCAGAACCCATTTTGAGGTTTCGCTCGTAGCATCCCGAGTCCCGCAAAATCGCGGTGTTACAATTAAGTCATCATGTATCATATCCAGTATATTTACTTTAGCCTTTAGTTTATGAGATTCATTTCCACCTAGATTTTTATCATCATAAATAGGTTCATCTAATTTAGAGATAGAGGGTGTAAAATCACTCCTCGTTGGGCTCCCGGTAAACCCAATTACTTTGGTGTTTGAGGAAGACAAAGATGGCATATGGGGTTGAGGTTCTTTGTTTGATTTCTCTTTCTAACTATCCATTTCCTTTTCAATCTCAGTCCGCGTATTCTCCCATAATACCGTTATTTTCCACATAAGTGTGCACGCATCCTCAAGCTCTTGCTTGACTAGTCGGGCTTGCTTCTCATCTTGTTCTTCTTTTTGAACAATCGCAATCTGTTTAGGGCTCATGGGCTTAAGGGTTAGCGGCTTTCCTTGTAATTCAAACACGTATTGGTTAGTCTTTCCCTAATGGAAGGCGTCTTTGTCAGGTTGCCATGGGCGTCCGAGTAGCATGGGTCATATTTGTATCGGGGCGACGTCGCATAGGATGGTGTTAGTGTATTTTCCTATTTTGAAGGAAATCTCAACTTGTTTGTTGATATACACTTCTCCACTCTCATGCATCTAAGATAGTTTATATGGCGCCAGGTGGTAGTTTCTCCACCATTTCAATACTAGCAATATTGCAACAACTTCCGTTGTCAATGATAACATTGCAACACCTACCCAACACAATGCATCGGGTGCGAAAAATATTATCCCGCTGCTCTATTTTGGGAGGCTCTTTAGGTTTAGGAGGGTCATTTTTCCATTTCGTCATGATGTCTTGTTGAGGATCATGCATTGATGTTTGTTTTGCCTGCAAGACAGTAGCTATTCATGATGATAAAGAGTTAGTTGGTAATGAATATTGTGAATCAAAGACTAAAGTTTATAATGAACATATGATGCATGATGATTTTATTGTTGAGAAGTTTATTAAAACATCATGTGATCATATAGTGCCTTTTGTTGACTTTAGAGAACCTTTTAGGGAGCATGTTCATCCTGTTGTCTACTAGGGTTGTTCATTCCCGGATATCCAAATTTGGATATCCGGAAATATATTTAGGTAAAAGTGATATCCGTATCCAATCCGAAATTTCTCGGGTATCTGGTCCGATAAGACAAAACATATCGGACATCCAAAACCGGATATTCAAATAATCCGATTGCAATACATTGTGGTTGTTTGTATGCTTTTAGATTGAGTTTAAATTTGTGTTGTTCATGTTTTGTTTGATTTAAGGCCTTGTTCGGTAAAGCGAGATTTTTGAGTAGTTTAAGCTTTTTGAATAGCTTTAGATTTTTGCGTAGATTTGTTAGTAGAGTTTTAAAGAGCTTTGTAAATTCCAAAAATCTAACAAATAAGCTAATTGATGTTTGGTAAAAGTAGATTTATGGATAAATTTGTACGGTAGATTTACCAAAAGGACAAAAATGTACAAATTGTTAAAGTTAGCTTTGAGGGGGTAAAATTGTAAAAAAATTCGATAATCTACACAAAAAGCTAGCATTTGAAGCTTTTTAAAATTGGACCAAAAAGCTTCTGTAAAATCTAATGAAAAGCTAATCTACCAAATAAGCTGATGTAATGAACACTCATTAGCTTTCATTTTTTCCAAAGCTCTACAAAAAGCTTTACAAAAAGTTCCGCCGAGCAGGGCCTTAAGCTAAAAGTTTCAAACATATTCATGACCGGAATAAAAAATCATAATGCATCCATAATCCATAAGTAAAACATAAGTGTTTTAAATTGATAAGAAATTCATTTGAAGCTCTCAACATTGGTGTTTAACATGTGTTTAGTAGAAACACATTAGGCCTGTACAAATCCGGGCCGGCCCGTCCAGCCACCCGCCTGCCCGGAAAAAACACGGGTATGAATAAGCATTTTGGTCTGTGGGCCAACCGGCCCGGCCCGTATATAGTTTTATACATGTAAAATTTTTTTATATATGTATATATAATTTATATTGTTTTGAGTGTCACATACTCTGATTTTTCATTTAGTTTGTTTGGAGTATTTTGACGAGTTATACTTATTTATAATATAAGATTCTAGGGATAACTTGACTATAATGGTACTTGTTGTTTACGTATTTGAATCTATTCATTTTTGTGTATTGATTGTTGTTAGAACTTGTTGGTAGTTGGTAGTGTACTACTATGCAAGTATAATTGGATTGAAAGTGTGTGTTAAAAATATTATATTACTTATTTTGAACGATAAATTTCGGCAAAAAAAAAACACATACAAAGCATCCGGACCGGGCCGACAGCCCGCCCGCTTTTTACATGGGTAGACATGGACAGTGTTTGTGGCCCGGACAAGTTGACCCGGGTCGGCCCGGCCTGCACCTTATGGGAAGAGTTTTTGGATATGACCCGGCCCGAGCCCGCATTTGTACAGGTCTAAAACGCATGTGTTTAGCATCATAAAATAGAAACACATGTGTTTAGCATCATAAAATAGAAACACGGGTGTTTAGCAACACAAGATCTCTAAACTAGCAGCACAAGTAAAATTTTACCGCACAATTTTTCAAATATCAATCTATAAACATAAAAGTTCCCTAATTACATTCTTCTTTCATCACTCGTCGCTTTGTCATTGTCTGACTTTTGGCACACAATTGCAAATATCAATACCATTGACGAAGGCTTGTGGCAAATCTGGCGATTGGAAAGGTATGAAGATGAAAGGAGATCTGAGACGACTGTAAAGCTATGAAGACGAAGGGAGAAGATGAGAGAAATGAATATATGTGGCGAGCGAGCGATTAGGGTTTCACTAAGTTCTCATTCTTCTGCATGAACGACTGGAAAAAAAACTACATATGAGAATATGAGAATCGAGATTGTCGGAGACGAAGAGAGTAAGGCCGGCATCCCTGCGCCACCACTCACCTACAAAAACTAACGAAGGAACCGAAGAAAAAAAAAAGCAGTAACAAAGAGATAGTAGCAACCCGAAATTGCTTGAGAGAAGAAGCGGCGGCTGTAACTCTTGAAAATGAAAATCGATGCCTCATTTACATATATTTAGGGTTACATTTCTTCTATTAAAAAAAGTTCGGAATTTTTTTCACTTGTTTGGAGATTCTAACCCCAAACCTTGTGTCAACTAAAAAAATTTATTCTCACTCCCACCAACTAAGCTAACGCAACATAAGTATAAATTTTGGATACATACTTTACATATCATCAGATATCGGATATCTGGGTGTAAAAAAATACAATCCGTATCCAATCTGTATATCCAAAAATTTTAAACGGATCGGAGCGGATACAGATAGTTTTTCAACGGATCAATTAAATGTTGGATATTACTAAGTCGGATAGTTGGATTATTGACAGGTCGGATTTTTTTTAACACCCCTATTGTCTACAATGAACTAAAAGCCCCTCTTTTTTTTGGTGTGAAGGAGAGTCAGTGGTCTCCGGCGCATCTAGACGCGCTTTTATTAATTGGAAAGAAGCTAAGTAGTCATCACACGGGGGATAGCCCGACCCTTACATCATCAAGTAAAAGATCAACTACACCCTCAGGCGGGTCATACAATACATTCAATCCAATAGGAAAGGTCAAAGCAAAACTAGCAATACAATCCGCTACCCTATTAGCCTAACGAAAGGCGTGACGAATCTGGATATTCTAGTTTCTTTTCATAAAGTCATGACATATATGTGCTAGACTAGCAAGAGGATGATAAGGAGCAATATGTTGCTTAAGAGTTTGACAATCAATTGGGAATTGGTTTCAACGATAACCGATCGATAACCCAACTCCCAAGCAATCTTAAGGCCATGTATCACTCCCCAAAGCTCAGCCATGGGAACTGTTCATATCCCTAAGTTAGCATCAAAACCACTTAACCATTCTCATTATTAGCCCTAATCACACCTGCCGCTGACGCAAAACCATCTTTCAACTGGGCACCATCCGTATTAACCTTGACGAAGCTTTCTGGGGGCGGTTCCCACGTTATATTGATGATGCTTCTAGTGTTCCTTCTCTGGCTTGAGCCCTTTCTTCTCCACACTTTAATATATTCCTTGGCTATATCGTGCACATGACAACTTTTATTCACGGTGTTGTTAGCTTTCTTGAACGTCTTCTCGTTTCTCCATTTCCAGATCCACCAAAGGCCAACTGTAAAAATCTCACTCCACAGACAAACATTTTTATAATGAGAAGTAGAAAGAAGGTTACCTCGCAACCATGTAGCAAATGTCGAGTTGAAGAAGGAAACGTCATGCCGGTGAGCCTGTAAACCACTCCAAAGTGCTCGTGTTTTTACACAATCTAGCAGCATGTGGATATACATTTTAGTTGAATTACTGTAGCATGCACACATATCTTCCAAGTTGAGGTATCGATGTTTCCTCTCAAAATTGCTAAGAACGCCACCTTTTACCAATTTCATACGAAGACTTTAGCTCGTTCTTGAATTCCGAGGCTCAAAATACCCTTGTACACATGTAACACCCCAAATCCTAGAGGACTCGGAATGCTACGAGCTGAGACCTCACAATGGGTCTCAGCCCTTAGCCTGACAACAACTTCATCGGACCTTACAACACGACACAAATAAAAAGGCAAAACACATAGTTTTATAACATGAGCGGAAGAACAAGGTACAAATCCGAAAACAATCTAGCCAAGTCTCAAAACCAAAGGACGACATAAGTCTCAACAATCATGAAATAAAAAGATAACAGCTCCGTCCCATAATGTACGGAAACCCGGCTGCCCACTACCGCCGGATCACTCGATCGCCTCTCTAACCTGCAAGGCATCTACAAGCGGTGTAAAACCGTTAGCTAACCATCTATGCATAAGTATAAAGGTAAAAGCACAAACACACAACATACACAATCAACATGCAACACGCAATCCTTTTGTTATCTTTAATTAGGTGATATATCATTACTAATGATACTTATTTTGTGACACGAGAGATTCCCAAACCTCGCCCCTGATCCCGTTTACCAACGAGGAATGGTGCTAATGCATCTGACCGTCTACCTTCCTGGGCTGGTACAGGGAACCTCCTAGACTCTCGCAAGAGCTAGGCAGCTGATGTCACGACCCGTTATCATACACTTGGGTCAATTACGTACAATAAATAAGTCGGCCTAGTCCGGTTTCGTTGTTATTCTAACTAGCAAACACCACTAATACACATTATACTCATACAAGAAGCCAACTAAGTAAGTCCGTAGACTTACCAGTCTCTGAAGCGCACACGAACACCTCACTCGTAAGTTCCCTCGGGAAAACGTACAACGCCTGTTCAAGACAAGGCACACAATCAAACCACACTCTAGTCCACTAGAAGTCTTTAGACTTCTAGGCTCAACTCCTCAACCACCTAGTCCAAGAAGACTACACTCTCAGTCCATGACCTATCCAACTCCCATCATGACGATATACACAAAGATTACTTCCACAAAGCTAGAAACGAGCCCTCAACAACACACCACCACAAGATTCACGTAACTCACACTAGACCTCTAAGGTCCAACCACTCTAAAGTATTCCAGTTCAACTGCCCTAAGCCAGTCTAACATGCTTCTAAGGTATAACGAATCTAAGGAATGAAAGAAGGAAAGGAAAGAACGAGATTCGGGACTCACTGGAGCAAAACCGCCCCCGTGCCTGCCTGAGCCGCCCTTGCGCCTATCTAGGTCCGCCCCTGCGCTGATCTAGGTCCGCCCCTGCGCCTAACAGAAGTCGCCCATGCGCCTAACAGAAGTCGCCCATGCGCCTTTGTGAATCCGCCCCTGCGCCTGTCTGTGCAGAAAGTCCGTCTGTTGAGTTCTTCGATTGTGCAGCCGGTCCTTTAGGGTCTCCTTTGGTGGTATGAACGTCTTCCACTTCTCTCACTTGGTCTTAGCCTCCTTCTAGGGTCTAGCTTTGTCATCGAACCAACAAAACAATGGTAGATCTTTGAGCAAGGATTCAAGAGTGTCTTTCATTCAAGCCATGGAAGGGAACGGAAGAAAGAAGAAGAAAGGAAGGGACCTTACCCACGTCCCGTCACTGCAATCCCGCCTCACGAATGGTGAATCCAAGCTGGAGTACTCCAAGAGAAGAATGGAGGAGAAGGATGTAAGAGGAAGGTGCAAGAGGAGTAAGTGGGTAGGAGGAAGAAAGTAACGTGAGTAGGAAAAAAATTAGAGGAGGAGAAGGGTTGGATGCATAAAAGAGGAAGGATACCAAAGGTCTCCAGCCAACAACTCCTCAAGGAATTTAAGAGGGGAGTTAAAAGGATCGGAATGTGAACGGTTGCCCAACACGCTGCTACCCCGCCCACGCGTGTCACCGCCCCCGCGGGAATCCTAGCCGCACCCACGGCCCACTCGACTACGTCGTCAAAGCCGCAAGGGCGTAAGCCCTTGCGCCCGGCTTCTACCCTCCTCTAGTCCTATCCAAGCGTAGCGAAAAAAATCCGGTTGTTACAACACAAGCTCATCAATGGATTACAAGTTTGCCGCTTCAGGGAGTATCCTATAGGCCGAAATAGTGGTGTAGTTACCGTCTTGGGATATAGCCCATCCAAGCTCATCTTCCGGAGCGTTCTTCTAGTTTTTAACAATTGTGTTGGGATTAATCTCACCTGGTTTAACAACAGCAAGTTTCAACAGATTATTCATGGGTAGCTTGCCTCCTAAATCCTGCCAATCCCATACTTCATCCTCTCCAATAGTGCTGAACCTTCTTGTCAACTTCAACAACCTCCAGCGTGATGAGGGCAATGCTACTTAGTTATTTGGGATCCAGCCATCTATTGGACCAGAAGCTAATGGCAGTGCCATTTCCAAGGCACCATCTAGAACCTTTAGTGATAACCTCCTGTGTACCCTTCACAATACCAGTCCAAACATAGGAGGTAGCATAGGTAGATCTATTTGTGTTCCTGAGATACTTAGTGTAAGAGCTAGGATTTTCGAATCCTAATTAATGATGATTAAGGTTCATTAACTGAATCATCGATAGTAATTGACGCATAACTCGCGAAGATTGCGTAAGTAATGAGTATGAGTCTCACCGTTATGTTCCTGGCGTAATTTGGACTTATGGAGAATTTTTCACTTTTTTCTCCGGGTAATTATTTTTACCCTCCGGTATTATTTGGAGCATTTGGGAGCTTCAATTAATAAAAATGCAGTTAAGAGAAATGATTATGAAATATCATGGAAAGGCAAAACGGCCAAAAGAGTCGCTATTTCGTTTCTTAGCGGCTAAGAAAGACAGCTTAGGAAATACGCGTTTTCCGTGGCAGTTGCGGAATAATTATTCCTACAATATTCCAGAATTCTAATTTCAAGAAGTTTGGAGAAGGGGATTCAACCCGCCTTTGGATCGGTTAAAGGATATTATCGACTTCGCTAAAGGATAATTATCTTCTTCGCTATAAATAGCGGAAAATCGTTTATTAATTCATTTCCTTTCACGTTTCTTCGTAAAACCTCTGATTTCTCTCAACCTTCAAACTCAGATCTACACTCCGTTTCTAATCCGATTTTAAATCCAATTGAGGTTTTGGATTCCTCTCTTCATTCTCTTTATTTTGGTACCGAGTTTCTGCGTTTCCGAGCAATTGAAGGTCTGGTCGAGCATATATGTAAACAGGACATTTTTGTCGCTCGGATTTTGGTGAATTTGATGTTGTCCAAGCGTAGCCTGCGTCGTTGTAATTCCGAATCTTCTTTTGGATCGTCAATCGGGTTAGTGACAAATAAGTTATGAATTTATTCGTTTTCCGTATTGCGATTTGGCCTAAATTGACCTTAGGGTTGTCAAAATGGATAACTGAAAATTCCATTATGCTCGTTATATTATTCTGCGGATTATGGGTTATTTGTTTAATGAAATATGATGACAGGGAGTTCAGAAATAGCCTGCGGGCAAAACCTGGTGAAAGTTAATTTAGTTAATTAAAGGTTAATTTATTAAATTAGGATTAGAATTGAGATTGAGGAATGTTGATCAGATGATATCTTGAGAGGTTTGAGGAACTGTAATATGTTGAGTCTATGGATTGATAGTTATTATCTTTGAGAATATTGATATTGTGGATTGTGTTATGGTTATGATCTTGCGAGATCTTGAAGACTAGGAGGTGGAATATCCTAGTATGTGGATAGTGATTGATACTTGTGTGTGCCTTGCTGATGTAAGCACTGATCGTTTCTTCGAGGGGAAACTATGACATGAATATAGGTTTACCTTGTGACAGGTAAGTCCATGGGACGTACTTAGTTAGAGGTTATGGATTTGAATGATTGTCATAGTGGTGCTTGTGCATATGAATGATGCATTTATAACCTAAACCTAACTAGGACGACCATATGTGTATATTTAAATGTCCCAAGTGTATTATAATGGGTCGTGACCACTTGTCCAGTTCTACAGGTGACTGGGAGGTGCTCTTGCGACCAAGGCCCACAAGTAACAGATAGTACTGATCTATTCCTGTCGGCAAACGGAAGCGGAGGTGTTCGCCCAAAAAGGTGTGCGTCAAAGTCTTAAATTTATATCTAGAACTCAAAAGCAAGCGAACCCGCAGTGTACGGATCAGCTGTAGAAAGGTAAGAATTCCAGAGTCGAACTCAGGGATTTGGTGAGAATAATTCCGATTTCAATTATCTAGCAAAAAGTGCGAAAAGCTTTTGTGATCAAATAAGAGTGAAATGATTCCAAGGATTCAAGTATCCGATTTTGGCTTTCGATTCAAGACACTTCTATAGATATAGGACAGAGTTTATATTGCCAAGATTAATTGCTCAAAGGTAGGATTCGTACGGTGAAATTTCGAAACCTATATGACTAATCTAAAGATTCTCTCTATAAGGGTTGTTGAGGCTGCAATATAGAAAGGTCTAAAGACAAGAATTATGTTCAAACTAACTATCTAAAACTCCAGGATATGACTCTCCAAAGTAAAGAATAGTAAGCACAATTAAAAACTCAATAAAGGATGTTGAGTCTCTTTATTACCCAAATCTTGAAATCTTAATCTAATAAACGTAGAATCAGGTTTGAAGTGTCTTCATACATTCAATTAGAGGGTAAAAAGTTTAATCAAGATTAGGATTTAGGCAAGGATTAGTTTTGGTTAAAGATTGATTCAATTAAAGTTCGTCAGAAGAATAAATCGCCCTGTTCATAAGAAAAATCGGCCGATTTTCCTCAAGAACAGCCCGATTTTCCTGTTTGTCGCAAAACTAAATCTAAACTCTCAGGGTCCTAATGTTCAATTGAGTTCAGTCTATCATCATCTAAGCCTTAATCATCAACTATTCTCCCCAGAATCACAAGGTTTTTAGCCAACCATTTTCAAAATCGAATCAAATTAATTATTGAAAAAGATATCGTAAAGAAACCAAATCTTGAACGAAAAAATCAATAACTTCCAAAGCTGTAAACGATAGTCAAATCTGCTCAATGTATCTCTCAAACAAATCAATTTCGTGTTCACAAACCACAAACAATGCAATGGAATAAAGAAATCTCACAATCAAAGATCAAGAATGACTTTCCGGCAAAAGCTCTTCAATCTCTCTCCAAGAATCGTTGATTTCTCCAAAACGTGTAAAGATTTTCCAGTGCGGCCTCCTCGTCTTCGTTCGTAGGGTTCTCTTCTATAGTTTCTTGCAGATGGGCCGTTTGGCAAAACTCTCATCTAGTCCAAAATAATTGGGCTTTGTGTCGTCTATCCATTTGGCCGAATCGTGAAGAAAATCGACCCAGTCGATTTAGGTGCAAAACCGTTCGATTTCAGGGTATGAAAATCGTCCGATTTTTATATATATTGGCACGATTTTCTTGAACAGAAAGTGCTCTTCCTTCAGTTCGTCTTCTATGCTTCTCCTTTGCAATTCCTTAGCTCTTTGTGATCCTTCTAAGACTCCTTTAGCTTCCTTTACATCCTTAGATGCTCCTTGCTCCATTTTTGCTTCCAATTCTGCTCCATTTACCTACAATTCATAAGAATCTCGTGTAGACCTCTATTTCCGACAATTGATTGAATAGAACATAAAAGCACACAAAATATCTCTAAATGCAAGGTAAACTGAGACAATCTTCTACAATATGCATGAATATGATGGTACATAATTCATGTCATCAAAATACCCCATACTTGCCCCTTGCTTGTCCCCAAGCAAGATTCAAATTTAGAACATAAGATGTCATGGATTATGTATGTATGAAAATTTAAAAACTTTTCTTTTGGTAGTGCTTCTTCTTATTGGATCACCCTCAAAGTGATATTTCAAGGCTTAAAAGGGCAAAACATGTATCAATGATGACTATAAGATGAACAAACTCCCTTTTCTTCCTTGAAAGCATAAATAAAGAACATGATAAAGGTGTAGAGGCAATCAAAGTCAAACAAATCTAAGCCATTAAGTCTTAAACACATGCATAAAAGTCTCAAGGTCTTCAAATCAAAGGAAAGGTTCAAGAAACGTATTAAGGGAAGGAGTCCTTTTTGGCAATTGTGGTGCTAATCCGGGAAAGAGGAACACATAACACCTTCAAGAATTTTCTTCACCGTACATGCTTCGCATGTAGAAAGCTTTGCTTTCATTACACTTTACTTTTTTGAGAGTATGGACAGCGGTGCACAAAAACCGAAGCCTAGGAGATCGGCGTTTCTCAATTTCGAGATGCCTCAAACCCTTGATGCACATACCATATCCCGTTAGGACTTGTCGTTCAATCGGACTTTGGCAAGACACAAACACCCGGCTATGTGAATGGTGCCGAGTTACTCATCCTCATGTTCAACGTCCCCAAACTCATGAATTTATACACTTTCTTTTTAATACTTTTTCTTTGGCCCTCCCACATCAAACATGCCTTTTTCAATCACCTATCCTAATTCCCGGATGGTAAAAGGAGGGTTACATATTTTATTGAGGAGCTAGCATGATCAAGATATGAGAAAAGAAAAGAAGTGAATTGCCTTAGTCATCCTTAAATGATGTAAAAGAACTTGCAATATAGCTTCGACTATTATTTCATTCTCTCATCAAAACAACTAAATCATATAACTTATTCATGTATTCAAGTAACAAAAGCAATTTCATTCATGCTATAATCAAAATTTCAACATAACTAAGCATCCTTTTTTTGCCTATCCATATACACAATTCTCATCATAGAGGTCATTTCCATATAAGAAGCACTTAAAATTTTTGAAAATTCATAGGTTTTGAAAAAGATCATGCAAATGCAAGTGTCATAATCGAAAGCAAGTAGTGCAAGAGTTATTACAAGCCAAATTGTCAAGAGTAGTGGAAAGTACATAAAGTGCTAAAGTGAAACATAAGGTATTGTAAGTACCCCCACCCCATACTTGACATCCACATTGTCCCCAATGTGAAAATCAAGCATAAGAAGGAGAAAAATACTTACAATGTAAAAAAAGTGGAAGCTCAATCCTCTGTCGGTGGTGGAGGTGGTGGATATGGATACATCGGTGCGCTAGGATCGTAGAAGTGGCCGAACTGGTGGTAGTACAAGTCTCTCATCTGGCCATCATAGGATGAATGCCTAGCGTCCGTCTCCTCCCTGTAGTTCCTGAACTGAGTGTTCAGGGTGTCATAACTGGTGCGGAGGGTACGGTAGTCGGTGCTAAGGCTCTGGAAGCTAGTGACTAGCTCCCTGAAGTGGCGTGGAGCTCGGCGTCCTCGTCTAGGGCCTGGAGCATGTGCATAAGAATGTCGAGGTGGCTGTATGTCATCCTCCGTCTCCTCATCCTGCCTACTAGTCCTGCTCGGTCCTGCACCATGAGTATCAGTGTCCATGGCGTCCGTAGCATGCCCGCTATGAGTATCACTCTCAAACTCGAGCATGGTCTCCTGTCCTCCATCCTCATCCTCCTCGTCTGAATCACCTGCATCATCATCATAATAAGTAGGAGGTGAGAACTCCTCAAGCATCGCCTCAAAGGTCTCCTTCTAGTTCCTCTTGTTCCGAATAGTGTATTCGGATTTCCATATGATCTCGGATGGCTTCTTCTTCGGATCCCTGTGCCATGGCATCGGCACATGAAGAGTTCCTCTCCCTCGAGGAATCAAGACCTGTCGAACCACCAACCTCTGTGAGCCTAAGGGGAGGGCACTCTCAGCTAGAGTGCATCCGGAGTAGTCTAATCCCATGGTCTTAGCCACATGAGTGACAAGACCTCCTGCACAAATGTCGCCCTTAGCTTTGTTGGCTATCTTTCCTAGATAGTCAGCAAGCATGGTGGCGATATCGGGAATGGTGGTAGATGTCATGCAGTAGAGAATGAAGAGCTCATCAGCCTTGAGCTTCTGTGGAGTCTCTGTCCGGGCAAATAAACTCTCACTAAGTATCCTATGCACTACCTTAAAGGAAAGGTTGTACATACTTGTCTCCTTGGAGTTTCCGGGTCTCCACTTATCCCCTCCGTACTCACCTACGGAAATAGCCTCCCAAAAATCACTAGCACTGAGACCTCTAGCAAATGTGCCTGCATCTGAATAAGAGAAACCAAACAAGTCGCCAAAAGTATCAATGGACATAGTGTGGTCTTGGCTCATGAGGCGGAAAGTGACCATCCTTTCCCTAGGGTCGTGCTCAAACGTGCTAAGGAATTCTAGGGTGATCTCTCTAGAGGCATCCTCCCTAATCGTAGCAAACTGTCTCAACCCAGCTCTGTCTAGCATCATATCAACATCCTCTCGAACATACAACGAATCTAAGTCGTCAAACACTATGTAGCGAGGAGGGGTGAATGGGCAATCTACAATGCGTTCATAGCGTTTCTTGTGCTTGGATAGGGGAGGAGGAAGCTTAGGGATGTTGGTAGGTGGTGGTGGAGGTGGGGCAGGGGCTTTGGAAGAAGATCCCTTCTTCTTCCCCGTGTTTCTAGTTATCCTCTTTACAAGATCCATTCTAAGTCCCAAAAATCGACCTGTTCTTCACAAAAATCGGTCGATTTATCTGGGCTGGGTCGATTTTTATCTCGATTTCAACGATTCTCACAATTCTGTAAAGTTCTGTTCAATCTATCACCACACACAGTTCCCTACAATGGTTTCTAAGCAGATTCCTCTATCAATTCCAACAAACAAACACTTCCTAAGCAAACTTCAAATTCGAATGAGAAACTTAGGTTTTGGAAAGAAAAACCTGAATTCCTTATGGAGGAGTTGATTGCCGTGCGTGTTGTTGTTAGATCCTTGTTCCTTGTTGAAAATGCTTCAGTTTGGAGCCAAGAATCACTCAAAATGGTTAAGGAATGAAGATTGTAGGGTGTGGCGATTTTCGGCTTTCTTGAGAGAGAGAAATCGAGAATCAGGGGTTTTAGAATGAAGAAGATCGAGTGTGAAGTCTTTATATAGGGTCGATGATTTCTGAAGAAAATCGGCCGATTTATCAGGTCGATTTATTTGTCGGGGCGATTTTTGTTTCTGTCGAAAAAAATCGGCCGATTTATTTTGGCAGGTCGATCTCCAGGTCGATTTATGTTTCTGTTGAGAAAAATCGACTTGCTCTGTTACTGAATCGGACGATCTTCTTATGGTAACTCGATTTCCTTCCTTGTTTTTCTTGAATCTCGAAGATATAACTCAATTGTGCTCCATTCTCCGTGAATCTCTCACATTTGAACCTAATTTCCTGCGAATAATGACACGACAAACCAAGAGTGCATCGAGGAACATATAAAAACGAAAAACGAAGAAACAAAGCAATTAATTTATTCTAACTAAGTGAGGGAAAGAAGGGAAAACTATACTATCATTGGGTTGCCTCCCAAGAAGCGCTTTATTTATCGTCTTTAGCTGGACGGTGTATGATGTTGTGTTCAATGGAGGAGGATAGGAGCTATCTCCTCGACCGGAGCTTCCGGTGTATATTTCTTCAACCGTTGGCCATTAACCTTAAAACTTCCGCTTTGTTCACCCCATACTTCAACTGCACCATGGGGGAAAATTCTTTTAATTACAAAAGGTCTTGTCCAACGGGATTTGAGCTTACCTGGAAATAGACGCATCCTTGAGTTGAATAGGAGGACTTGGTCTCCCTCCTTCAAGTCTTTTGGAATGATGTGTTTATCATGCCAGCGCTTTGTCCGTTCCTTGTAAATCCTTGCGTTCTCGTACGCATTTAGCCGGATCTCATCCAGCTCATTGATGTCTAAGAGCCGTTTCTCTCCGGCTTCTTTCGTGTCGAAGTTGAGCCACTTGATATCCCAATAAGCTTTGTGTTCTAGCTCTACAGGAAGATGACATGATTTACCATAAACAAGATTATAGGGAGTCGTACCTATTGGTGTCTTGAAGGCTGTCCTGTATGCCCATAGTGCATCGTCAAGCTTCATTGACCAATCTTTCCTCGTTTTAGAGACGGTTTTCTCTAAAATCCCTTTAATCTCTCTATTGGATATCTCGACTTGTCCGCTGGTTTGCGGGTGGTAAGGTGTAGCTATCTTATGGGTCACCCCATACTTAGCCAATAGAGTCTCAAATCGACGGGCTGTGAAATGCGTTCCTCCGTCACTAATGATGGTTCGGGGAGTTCCGAACCTTGGGAAGATCGTTTTGTTGAGGAACTTCACCACTACCATTGCATCATTAGTAGGAGAAGCGATTGCCTCCACCCATCTTGAGACATAGTCTACGGCAAGAAGTATATACTGGTTGCCACATGAAGATGGGAAAGGTCCCATAAAATCGATGCCCCATACATCAAAGATCTCTACTTCTTGTATGTTGTTGAGAGGCATCTCATTCCTCCTGGATATATTACCTGTCCTTTGACAAGCATCACAAGAAACAACAAACTTTTGCACATCTTTGAAAAGTGTAGGCCAATAAAAGCCGGAGCGAAGTACCTTAGCACAAGTCTTGTGGGAACTAGCATGTCCGCCACATGGTAGAGAATGGCAGTGTCGGATGACACTATCTATCTCATCTTCGGGAATACATCTCCTGTAGATGTCATCTGGACCTCTTTTGAATAGAAGAGGTTCGTTCCAATAGAATTGCCGGACGTCTCTCAAGAACTTCTTCTTTTGAGCATATGAAAGTCCGGGTGGAATCTCCTGACAAACAAGGTAATTTACAATGTCAGCAAACCATGGATCATTACCTTGTGATATGTGTTGAAGACACTCTTCAATCTCGTGCAGCTGCTCGTCAGGGAAGGAATCGTCTATCGGAAGTTCATCCGACTCGCCGGTGAGTTGCGGAAGACGACTAAGGTGATCGGCAACGGAGTTCTCCGATCCTTTCTTATCACGGATCTCTAAATCGAACTCTTGCAAGAGTAAGATCCATCTTAGAAGCCTTGGCTTCGCATCCTTCTTCGTGAATAGTATCGAATTGCAGAATGGTCCGTGTAGACTATCACCTTCGCACCTACAAGATAGGAACGAAATTTCTCAAAAGCGTATACTACGGCTAAAAGTTCCTTTTCCGTAGTTGCATAATTGTATTGAGCCTCATCTAGCGTTTTGCTAGCATAGTAGATGGCATGAGTGCGACCATCTTTCTTCTGTCCAAGAACGGCTCCTATAGCGACATCGCTTGCGTCGCACATGACCTCGAAAGGAAGAGTCCAATCGGGTGGTTGAATGATTGGTGCTGAAATCAAAGCTTCTTTGATCCTGCAAAAAGCATCTAAGCAATCTTTCGAGAATTCGAAAGTCGAATCTTTCATCAAAAGATTAGTCAAAGGTTTTGAAATCTTGGAAAAATCCTTTATGAATCTCCTATAGAAGCCCGCATGTCCTAAGAAGCTTCTAATTCCTTTTACTGATGAAGGGGGAGGTAACTTCTCAATGGTTTCTATCTTTGATCTATATACCTCTATTCCCCTTTGTGACACTAAGTGATCTAACACAATTCCTTCGGTGACCATAAAATGACACTTTTCCCAGTTTAAAACTAAGTTAGTGTCCTCACATCTCTTAAGAACTAGTGAAAGGTTATAGAGACAGTTATCAAAGGAAGAACCATATACCGAAAAGTCGTCCATGAAGACTTCCATGATATTCTCTACATATTCGGAGAAGATTGCCATCATACACCTTTGGAAGGTGGCTGGAGCGTTGCATAAGCCGAATGGCATTCTTCTATAAGCGAACGTACCCCATGGGCACGTAAAGGTTGTCTTCTCTTGATCATCCGGATGAATTGGTATCTGAAAGAAACCGCTATATCCATCTAAATAACAAAAGTAAGCATGTTGGGCTAACCTTTCCAGCATTTGATCGATAAAAGGAAGGGGAAAGTGGTCCTTCCTAGTGGCCACGTTCAGTTTGCGGTAGTCGATGCACATTCACCACCCTGTAACTGTCCGTGTAGGGATGAGTTCGTTGTTCTTGTTGGCAACAACAGTAATGCCTCCTTTCTTGGGTACTACTTGTACCGGACTCACCCATTTGCTATCAGAAATAGGGAAGATGATACCTGCATCAAGTAGCTTAAGGATTTCTTTCTTCACGACCTCTTTCATTGTCGGGTTTAACCGTCTTTGAGGTTGGCGTGAAGGTTTGTAATCCTCTTCCATTAATATTTTGTGCATACATAGAGAAGGCTTTATTCCTACTAAATCATCAATGGTGTAACCTAGTGCTCTCCTATGTTGCTTCAAAACATGCATGAGTTTCTCTAATTCATCATCGTTCAAATTTGCATTGACTATAACCGGGTATGTGGAATTAGCGCCAAGGAATGCGTACCTTAAATGTGTGGGAAGTTGCTTCAATTCTAATGATGGAGGTACCTTGGTTGGTGATGAATCGTGGCCTTCGGGTGTTGTGGAAGAGGTCTCTATAGGTGTGGGTACTTCATCATTAGATTCGGAAGCGGCTGCGGTGAAGTTTGGAGAATTCAGAGAATTACTCATTGAATCGACCTCCCCTGTAATAAATCGGTCGATCTGCTGTACGATTTTTCTTTCTGTCGGAAAAAATCGGGTTACCTCTTCATGAATCGGACGATTTAATGTTGTCAGGTCGATTTTTGTTTCTGTCGAGAAAAATCGGATTGCATCTTCAGAAATCGGACGATTTATTTCTGGCAGGTCGATTTTCTTCACAGTTTCCGGAGTCCACTCTAGTTCTTCAATTTTTGCTCCTAGTTCTTCCTCCACATCATTTAATGCTTTCACATCCTCATTGCAGTCATGTTCCACCCCTTCCTCCATGATGCTCATGCTAAGAACCTTTTGAAGAGGGTCTTTCATCAAGATCGAACTTACTACCTCTCTAGACTCTTCTTCCTCAACAATTTCAAAAACGTCGTCTTTCAAGGCTGGCTCCTTGATTAAGGAAGATAGTATGAATTCTATCTTTTCTTCACCAATATAGAAGGATAGCTGGCCGTTCTTGCAATCTACCATGCATCCAGATGTGGCAAGGAATGGTCTCCCAAGGATGATAGGAACCGGGTAATTTGCAGGTATGTCAAGAACGACAAAATCTATAGGGATGTAAAACTTACCTAGCTTTACCGGAATGTCTTCTAATATTCCCACCGGCTTAGTGGTAGAACGATCAGCCATGTAGAGTGTGATCTTCACCGGTCTAGGCTCTCCTAGACCAACTGCCTTGCATAGGGCGAGAGGTATGATACTCACACTTGCTCCAAGGTCACAAAGAGCATCATAGGTAGCTTCTCCCAAAGTGATGGGTATGCAAAAGGATCCTGGATCGCGGAGCTTGGGTGGCATATTCTCCGTCATAGTCTTGATGAGTTCGGATGACTCCATACTCATCTTGACTTCTCCTATATCTTCCAACTTCCTCTTGTTAGAGAGGATCTCCTTGAGGAATTTCCCGTAAGCCGGCATACCTAAAATCGCATCCATAAAAGGTATGTTAATATGGAGCTTACTCATAAGTTCAACAAACTTACCGAAATGTTTATCTAGGCGTGCACGCGCTCTAGATTGAGGAAAAGGTAGAGGTGGTTTGTAAGCGGGAGGAGGAACATAGACTTCTTCCTTCTCTTTTGCTCTCCTTCTTTTGTGGAGGTATCAACTACTTTAGGTTGAGGGTTGGCGGTCGTCTTTCCGCTCCTAGTAGTTATTGCCATAACCCTTCCCTTTGGGTTATCTTCTGTCTTTCCAGGAAGCTTCCCTTGATCTCTTGGAACTTCTCCGGCCTTGTTGAATACTTGGTTTTCTAAAGCTTTATGAGCTTTGTCAACCGAAGTTATGTAACTCTCCAATCCTTGTAGCTTGCCTAGGATCGTTTCTAGCATGGGATCGGGTTTGCTTGATCCGCTTGATTGTCCCTGGCTTGTTGAAGGAGTAGAAGAAGATGGAGGTGTTAGAGCCTTTTCAGCATAAGAGTAAGGATTACCTGGACTTTGCTGATTTGACCTCCAATTGTTGTTATTTGAGTTCCTATTGTTGTTGTTATTCCAATTGGAGTTTCGGTTGTTATTGTTGTTGTTGCTCCAATTGGAATTCCGGTTATCACTCCTTTGATTGTTATCTCTTCCCATGTAGTTGGCTTCTTGCTCCTTAGTCTTTTGAAGACTCGTTTTGAGCACTTCCCTCAATTCTTTGATGTCATCTTTGAGGGAGAATATTTGTGTTTGAGCCGCTTGATTCAACTTGGCTCCCGTATCGCCTTGATTCCGGCTATTTGATTCCACCTTCCGGTGGGAATATTTCTCAATCACTTGGGCTTGCTTCTCAATGAAGTCCCAAGCGTCATCCTCTCTCATATCCATGAATGTGCCACAAGATAGAGATTGGAGGTTGAATTGTGTCTCCACATCCAACCCTTTGTAGTAGATCTCCAATAATTCCAGCTTGGAAATGCCATGGTGTGGGCAATCCAATAAGAGATCTTGAAACCTTTCCCAAGATTGAAACAAGCTTTCGTTAGGTTTCATAGAAAAAGCATTTATTTTACCTCTCAATTCCGCCGTTTTGGATGGCGGAAAGAACTTGGTGAGGAATTCCGAAGACAATTCCTCCCATGTAGCTAACTTCGCAGCCGGAAGTGTTTGGTACCAAGCTAGAGCCTTGTCCTTCAAAGAAAAGAAGAACGGTTTGATCTTGTAGTTGCTTGTAGTAGCCTTCTTCGGCTTCATAGTTTCCATGAGAATCTCAAAATTCTGCAAGTGTTGATACGGAGATTCAGTACTTGCTCCGCCATATTGACTTTGGCGAACCATAGTGATGACTTGTGGTGAGAAGCTAAACTCTTGGATGTCTTCAGCTCCGAAATCCACACCTAGACGGCGTGGTTGCTGAATTAGATCCATCCGTTACCCCAAAGTTCGGGGTCTATCTTCGTTATTGACAGCTCTAACGTTCCTAGTCGTAATGCGAGGGACGACCTTTGGTGTTGGAGTGTTTCGGGTAGGACGAAGTGATGGATCAATCTCTTCAAGTTCCGGCATGTCCGGATCAATCTCTTCATCATCGGATGAGTCATTTCGAATGGATTTAGTTGGTTTTTTGACTTTCTTCTTCTTCTTGGAGTCGTTCAACTCCAACTTCATGTCCAACATCATAGCTCTTAGTTCATCAATCTGAAATTGATGACTTATTTCAGCTTCTTTTCGAGCTTTCTCACTCAATTGGAGCTGGCGTTGAGCATCGTTCAGTTCAGCCTTGTAGTTTCTCTCATCGTTTTCAGCCATTTTCTTCTCCTTCAACTTTCTCCTCAAAGTTCTTTCTAATTCGGGATCGAAAGGAATTAGATCTTTAGTGGATCTAGTCTTTCGCATATACCTAAAGAACCTGCAAAGATCACTCAAGTAGACAAATCAAATCACAAGAGCAAGAGCTCTCAAGCTAGACAACCGAAAACCGGATTTGATCTAGACCAAATCCCCGGCAACGGCGCCAAAAACTTGTTCGCCCAAAAAGGTGTGCGTCAAAGTCTTAAATTTATATCTAGAACTCAAAAGCAAGCGAACCCGCAGTGTACGGATCAGCTGTAGAAAGGTAAGAATTCCAGAGTCGAACTCAGGGATTTGGTGAGAATAATTCCGATTTCAATTATCTAGCAAAAAGTGCGAAAAGCTTTTGTGATCAAATAAGAGTGAAATGATTCCAAGGATTCAAGTATCCGATTTCGGCTTTCGATTCAAGACACTTCTATAGATATAGGACAGAGTTTATATTGCCAAGATTAATTGCTCAAAGGTAGGATTCGTACGGTGAAGTTCCGAAACCTATATGACTAATCTAAAGATTCTCTCTATAAGGGTTGTTGAGGCTGCAATATAGAAAGGTCTAAAGACAAGAATTATGTTCAAACTAACTATCTAAAACTCCAGGATATGACTCTCCAAAGTAAAGAATAGTAAGCACAATTAAAAACTCAATAAAGGATGTTGAGTCTCTTTATTACCCAAATCTTGAAATCTTAATCTAATAAACGTAGAATCAGGTTTGAAGTGTCTTCATACATTCAATTAGAGGGTAAAAAGGTTAATCAAGATTAGGATTTAGGCAAGGATTAGTTTTGGTTAAATATTGATTCAATTAAAGTTCGTCAGAAGAATAAATCGCCCTGTTCATAAGAAAAATCGGCCGATTTTCCTCAAGAACAGCCCGATTTTCCTGTTTGTCGCAAAACTAAATCTAAACTCTCAGGGTCCTAATGTTCAATTAAGTTCAGTCTATCATCATCTAAGCCTTAATCATCAACTATTCTCCCCAGAATCACAAGGTTTTTAGCCAACCATTTTCAAAATCGAATCAAATTAATTATTGAAAAAGATATCGTAAAGAAACCAAATCTTGAACGAAAAAATCAATAACTTCCAAAGCTGTAAACGATAGTCAAATCTGCTCAATGTATCTCTCAAACAAATCAATTTCGTGTTCACAAACCACAAACAATGCAATGGTATAAAGAAATCTCACAATCAAAGATCAAGAATGACTTTCCGGCAAAAGCTCTTCAATCTCTCTCCAAGAATCGTTGATTTCTCCAAAACGTGTAAAGATTTTCCAGTGCGGCCTCCTCGTCTTCGTTCGTAGGGTTCTCTTCTATAGTTTCTTGTAGATGGGCTGTTTGGCAAAACTCTCATCTAGCCCAAAATAATTGGGCTTTGTGTCGTCTATCCATTTGGCCGAATCGTGAAGAAAATCGACCCAGTCGATTTAGGTGCAAAACCGTTCGATTTCAGGGTATGAAAATCGTCCGATTTTTATATATATTGGCACGATTTTCTTCAACAGAAAGTGCTCTTCCTTCGGTTCGTCTTCTATGCTTCTCCTTTGCAATTCCTTAGCTCTTTGTGATCCTTCTAAGACTCCTTTAGCTTCCTTTACATCCTTAGATGCTCCTTGCTCCATTTTTGCTTCCAATTCCACTCCATTTACCTACAATTCATAAGAATCTCGTGTAGACCTCTATTTCCGACAATTGATTGAATAGAACATAAAAAGCACAGAAAATCTCTCTAAATGCAAGGTAAACTGAGACAATCTTCTAAAATATGCATGAATATGATGGTACATAATTCATGTCATCAGGAGGCGAGTTTTGGGAGATTCTCGTGTTACAAAATAATTTGAATTAGTAATGATATAACGTAATGAAGATAATAAATGGATGTGTGTGAGCATTGCATATTTTGATGTGATGATGTATTTGTATGTGCTATTACCTTTACTCTTATTCATGAACTGTTAGCTAACGGTTTTATACCATGTTGTTGTTGATTTTCTGTAGGATAGGAAGACTACATAGTGATCCAAATGGGTGATCAGCCGAGGGCTTCCGTACATTTGGATGCATGGGTTTTGGGATGTTTTGTACACCTATGTATTGATGTTGCCGTTTTGTACTCGGTTGTGGATTTTGTATACGTTTGACTTGTGATTATACAGTTTTATGCATTTGGCTTTATATATATTTGTGTCTTGTTGTAAGATCCAGTGAAGTTATTGTCAAGTTAGGGTCAGGATCCATTGTGAGATCCTAACCCCATAGTGTCTCGAGTCCCGCAAATTCGGGGTGTTACTACTTTAAACTCGAGCCCATAAGCTTTCGGGATCGTTTAAAAAACGCCAGCCAAGCTTTCCTAGTAGAGCCTTATTGGTGTTAAGCATGCTCCGTAATCCTAAACCTTCTTTATCCTTCGGTAGACACAACTCGTCCCACTTAATGGTATGCAACCTCCTATGGTCATCGGTATGCCCCCAGATGAAATTCCGACAAGTCTTATTAATGCCTTTGCAAACAATAGCAAGTAGGGATAGCGTAGCCATAATATAGATAAGAAGAGAGGTGATAACGGCCTTGGTCAAAGTCACACGACCCGCAAAGATAAGGGTTTTGCTCCTCCACCCATTTAACTTGCCATTAATTTTGTCTAACAGAGTTGAGAATGTGTTTTTAGAAACTCTACCTTGAAGGATGGGGACTCCAAGATAGTTCCCAAGGTTTTTAGTCACCTCAACTCCACTGAAACGGCCAATGCTATCACAAAGATCTCTAAATATATTGGGCGAAACAAAGATCTTGGATTTTTTGATACTAACTTTTTGCCCCGATGCCTTGTAGAAAGTATCAATGTAGTTCATTATGACTCTGATCTGAGATAACGAAGCCTCCGCAAAGAGAGTGATGTCATCAGCAAAGAATAAATGTGATAGACGGGGTCCACCCTGGGATAATCTAATAGGCTTCCAAAAACCTTTATCCACTGCATCTAAAATGAGATGACCGAGTCTTTACACACATAAAACGAAAAGATAGGGAGATAACGGATCTCCTTGTCTAATGCCTCTCTACGGAACAAACTGCTCAGTAACCTCACCATTCCATATGAGTTGCATCCTAGCCGTAGTAATACATTCTTGTATCATCCTTCCCCACTCCGGGGGAAAACCAGCCACAATAACTGTACCTTCAATGAAATCCCATCTAATTTTTTCATAAGCCTTCTCAAGGTCCAACTTAAGGAGCATCTATTGTTTTCCCGTTTTATTTCTTCTCATTGAGTGAACAACTTCTTGCATGAGAACATGTTATCCTGAATCAGACGACCGGGGATGAAACTCCCTTGAGTGGGCCCCACAAGCTTCCCTATAACATTTTGCATGAGATGAACCAGTACCTTAAATATGATCTTGTAGCTGATGTTGCAAGAAGCGATAGGTCTGAATTGACTAATAAGCTCCGGTTTTCCAACTTTGGTAATGAGAGAGATCAACGTATCATTGCTTCCCTTAAACAATTTCTGATTGAGAAAGAATCTGGAGACTTCTTCCATCAGAGATTGCCTTACAGTGCTCTAACATTTTTGAAAGAAAATCGGTTGGAAACCATCAATCCCGGGGGCTTTATAAGCGCCCATAATCTTAGCTGAGAACCAAAATTCCTCCATACTAACCGGTTTCCGAACGGTATCCCAATCCTCTATATCTATGCTAGGGAACTCCATGGTGTCCAAATGATAGTCTTGCAACTCATGAGAATGATCAAGACTATAAAGTCTTCAAAAATAATCCACTACATGTTGTTCCAACCTAAGTTGATCCTCGATCCATTCCCCATTCTCAAATTGAAGCCCTGTCACTTTGTTTTTGCTTCTCTTGATGATGGCGGAAGTGTGGAAGAAAGAGGTATTCCGATCTCCCTGCTCAAGCCAAAGTTCCCTTGATTTTTGGAACCACAACAACTCCTCTTGCTCAAGAGTGTTTTCAATTTCAGATTGTAAGCGTTTCTCCTCTTCAAAAAGTCTAACCGAGTCACCATAACATCTTCTAGCTTGAATTTTAGCAAGTTTCTTCAGAGATTCCTGTTTCCTGCGATGGACATTACCAAACACATACTTATTCCAGATAATAAGAGATTTTTTAAGAATAGGAAGAGTTTGGTTAACCTCCGGGTTGTTGAACCAACACATGTCTACCATGGGATGGAAATCTCTATGCGTCATCGAAGCAGCCTCAAATCTTAACGGTCTTCTCTCTTTCCTACATATCATGACAGGATCTAATAAGGGTAGAATCGGGGAGTGATCAGAAGAAAACCTATCCAAATTTCTCACTTGAGCATCGGGCCAAAGAGATGTCCCTCTTGGTTCATAAACGCTATATCAAGTCTCTTAAACACATTCCTTTTAGCCGATTTATCATCATTCCATGTGAAATCCGGTCCGGTGAAACCTAGATCAATAAGACCATGTGCCACAACAAAGTTATTAAACTCATGAGAATCAACATGGAGCTTACCTGAGCCACCTAGACATTCATGGAGAAGCCGGATGCAATTAAAATCCCCTCCAGTAATAAGATGATCAATGATAGCTGTCAATTCCTTATCAATATCATTCCAAAACACTCGCCTTCTCATATGATTCGGAGAGGCATAGACGACAATCAAGCTAAAAGATTTTGTCCCTGTAGAAATCTTAGCATGAATGAAGCACTTATTACTATTAACTATAGTAAGTTGAAATTTCTCACTCTTCCAGAGAAGCCATAAACCTCCTTGAAAACCAATAGCTTCCACCCGGAAACAGCCCGAAAAGTTTAATCGGTCACGGATACTTTCGGCTCTAGCCCCCAATGTACGAGGTTCGAAGATTGCGAGGATATCTACATTGTGATGCATGCATAGATACTTAATAGCTCTACGGAACCCGTTCTTACAAGCTCGGAAAACATTTCAAAGAAGGCAATTCATAATAGCTAATGGAGAAGAAAATATATGCACCATCAAAGTATATGCTTACAGTGCAGATTGGTTTAGCATCTGCTGCCCCTCTGTGATTGTAATCCTCCGCCATAATATCGTCTTTACTAATGGGTGTATCCCTTTGTCGAGAACCATCAGTATCACCGTTGAGGATAATTTCCTCAATGTCCTCCTGCATAGCTGAAATAACATTAATATGGTGATTAGAAGCAGGTAAAAGGCACTTACTTGCTGCTTCACTCGGTTCACCATCGGTAACGGGTAATTGACTTATCAAAACACGTTTATCTTTCCCCTCTTCTCTAGCACCGGAGGAATATGTGATTTTTGGATTATAACTTGGATCATTTTGACGCTGGCGTTTAAGCGTTCCTTGCTCATCTTTGAGTTCGTCTGATTTCTTTAACCTCCAAGCTGTTCTCCTTGCGTCGTTCTTAAGTTTAATTTATTATGTGTTTTCTTCTTCGTTTCATTGTTTTTCTCTCCACTGTATCTTCAGAAGAAGTTGCAAACACAATAATACCTTCCGTGTTATTATTCTTCTTCTGCTGAATAATTACACCATTATTACTACTAGATGGGCCTTTCTCAGTTAAATTCTCCCTTTGCTGGTCCTTTACTATTAGGCTGGTCGAATTTTTGGTACCACTTGAGGATGCTCCACCAGTTTTAACTCCCTGGCCCATATTCTGTTGGCCCAATTTCCCAACACTGATGATTGCTAATTTGCCCTTATCCAAAATAACAATATTCTTTCCTTTAGCTTGTTGTTGCTTCCCATGTGTGATATTATTTGTTACTCTAGCTGGGATGGAAACCATCCCCTGATTCTTGGCCAGAGTATTCTTTCCTTGCTCATTCTTATTTTGCCGGGCTACCAACATCCATGGTCCGTAACCGGAATCATCTTCTAATGCTACGGTTCTTTTTCCGACGGGATTGTAGTTTGTTCGATACTACTGGAGTTCTTTGGATCATGGGTTTTATCAGACGTAGGTTCCTCCCCATTAACTTGAGTATCCAAACTATCTCCATGATCGCAGTTTGAAGCATACTGGCCATATCGACCGCACTTAAAGCATATAATGTCGAGACCTTTGTACTCAACAACACATCTTTTTCCAGTGATGTATATAGCTTTCTTCAAAGGTCTACTGAGATCAATTTCAATGCATATGCGGGCAAATCTCTCCTTGTTGAAATGGAGAGTCCTTGGGTCTATGGTAATCGAAAGTCCAACGCTTTCCGCCATACTTCAAAGGACCGCCTCATGGTACCATTGAATAAGAACTCCAATTATTCTCACCCAAGTTGGAGCAGAGCTAATCGGATTAGACGTGAAAAAATCCAGAGTCCAGCGTTTCATGATCAAGCATCTTCCAAAAGCTACCCATGGGCCACTCGTGAGGATCATCATGAGTTCATTCTCACTCCGAAATCTAGCTAAGAAGTAGTTGTTATCAAGATCAATGAGTTGCATATTCTCTCCACACTTTCATAACTCTCTAACTTTTCTCTCCATAGCTGGGAGCGCTACCGGAAAGCCCATCACCTTGAAAACTATGGACTTCTTCCATCGAGTTTCCAATTCTTTTGTGGTCTCCCTGTCAAACTCTATCACTGGGTCTCCTTCGAGTCCAAAAGGAAATCTATTTTCATCCTGCTACTGATAGACTCTCTGTTGATCTTATCTTTGTTGAGAGTATTAGTATTAACACCCCCAAGAACTTCACTCCATGTTTTTGCGACAGGTTTCACCACGATATTCACTTTCTCAATCACAGTACTATCCTCAGGCTGAGTTACTGGTGTCGTATTGGCACTTGCCGCAACAACAACAACCAGCACCTGATTCTGCTTCACCATCTATATAGATTCATCCACTGCAATGACTGCATCTTCACTTCCACCTGACGGCTGAGAGGAGTATATCATAATTGAATCTTCCTTTACCGTTTCCACCATTCCTCCTGTTGCTTCTGGATCCATTGGAGGAGGGGTGTCCATCCACGTTTCTCCGGGAAAAAGCCCTCGAAGTAATCTACATCCTAGCCCTTTTTCCACTAGGTTCCTTATAGCCCTACTTGCTATGAGATTTGATGGCAAATTTCCAATCCCAAGGTAACTCACATGATCCAATTAAAAGCCCCTCTTGGTGAACACATTTATGATATCAAACTTCTTATTGTACATACTAAAGTTTTGAAGTTTAATATTGTGAATGCGTTTTCTTCTCAACATACCATTCTTATGTCATATATTTATCAATATGCTGATTTTATCATGCCTATTACTATGAATGTCGAGCCTATTATTCATGCTCATAAACCTGCTGAATTTATGGAACATTCTATTAATAGTTTTGATAATATTGAACATAATACATCCCTTGTTATACATGTTGTATATATTGGATGTACTGCTAAATTTTTCGAATCCTATTGATAACATTAATAGTGATACCAACTCCAAGATGCTAGATGATAATCGTGATCCTACTTGTGTTAAATTGATTACATCTCTTGATAACTATGTTGATCATCATTTACCTCTCGAATTACATGTTGGTTTATTTGAGGATAATGTTGCAGCTAATGATTTGATTGAGCATGATAATCCTCCTAAAAATGAAGAAGAGTGTGTTGTGTTTTACGAACATTCACATGTAAATTTTGACTCATTATGGTGCCTAGATTCATTATTGGATTTAATTGTTCCATGACTAAAGGTCTTGTTTATCTTATGATGGGAATAACCTTACTTCATACGAGAAGCTTTGTTAAAGTGAAAGTCGAGAATATTAAGAACAACGATCCTATGATTTATTGTCTTTCCCTGATTTCTTGATATGTCTTGTCTTTTATTTCATGTTAATAAGAAGTTTCATTACATGGAGATACCTCTCTTTAAAATTTATGATTATTTTCCGATTAATATGTTTCTTCTTATTATTAAGGTCTCATGATTATATCTTTCAGACCATTTGGAGGATCATAGAATATGATATAATTAATGATACATGTGCTTACCTTGTCTTAAAATTTATTTCTAAGATATTCCTAAACTTCTTGTATGCATTACATATTGCTTTTGCTATAGCTAAGAGTCTAGGTAATGCAAATGGTACATAAAAATAAGATGGAATGATATTACTTGTTCTATAATGTTGACATACGAAGTAATAAAGAACTTTTATGATCCTGTGCGTAATGTGTTCATATGGAGTAATATATTTCCCTTACGCTTTATTCCTCTTAACAATATACGCACCTCTTATGTTGCATTCCTTGCTGATTCTATAGGTATTGAATTTTCTTAGGGATTTTGTTATCCCACATCGATTAGCTACTAAGGTTGATGGTTTTATAATTGGTATGACCTTGTGCGTAATGTGTTCATATGGAGTAATATCTTTCACTCTGAGGGATTTTGTCGTACCAGAAATTTATACCAGAAAATTTATAGCAGAAAATTCATACCAGAAAATATGTGGTGTAAACCCAACAAATAAAGTGTTTTATTTAGTCGATCATTAATTATGTTGTTTTAGGGTTTTTAAATTCCACAAAAGTCCTCCATTGCAATCAAAACAAAAAAATGTCAACTTCAACAAACAACATATTGATCTTCAAGAGCTTTGAAGTGGAGGAGATGGTGGTGTCGCAGTTGGTGATCATCAAACAAATGCTTGAGAATAACGTCTCCACCGCCGCCGCTATCCCTATTCCTAATATCACCGGCAAGATTCTCAATAAAGTCCTTGACTACTGCAAGAAACACGTGGATGCATCAAAGTCCGCCGATCCTACTGCTATTGATGAAGCTATAAATTCTTTCTTTTTCTCTCTGTTTTCTTGTTTATGATGAACCTATAAATCTTTCTTTTTTCTCTCTTGTTTTCTTATATAGAATTCCAGTATTTATACTATTTGTTGTTTAGGACAACATTCTTTTTCTCTCTTGTTTTCTTGTTTAGGGTTCCAGTATATTGTTTGTTTTTTAAGACAACATTTGGAGGTGGATTGAGTATGGAGTTCCGGTGACAGTATGCGTAAACTTGAATATGCAGGCAACAAACTAATTATGTTGTTTTAGGGTTTGGGTATGAACTGTAAAAAATAAGATACATTACTTAAATCCCTGAAAATATTTAACGTAAACAGATCGGCCTAATAATCCTTAAAAAAATGATCCTACCTAACGTATATTAATCCGATATAAATAATACTTATATTTGAATTTAACCAAAAAGTCAAGAAATGTATTGTTGGAATAATCTTTATACTCTCTATTTATACAAGTTCTAAAATCATCAACCTTAGCGGCTGATTGATGTAGGAATAATAAAATCTCTAAAAAAAATATTTAACATAAAGATGGGCCTATCCTCCAAAAAAAAAATTCGTCTCAAATAATAAAAATTCAGAAACACGCTAATTATTTGATTTTATTAACCAAAAAAATTATTTAACAAATGAATCGGTTAACAAAATCTGCAAAAAAAAATCTTTTAACAAATCAATTAGGATATAAAAACAAAAGGTTTATTGGCTTTAATTCATTTATTATTTGAAAAAAAAAAATTGTCTCAAAAAATCTAATCTGTTCAAATAATAAAAAGTAACGTCAAATCGTTCCAATAAAATAATTAATTTAGAAAAAAAAAAAAGATTTTCGAACTTAAAAATAGTTTAAAAAATAAAATTTTATTAGCGTGTTTTCACAGCGCGGCACAGCGCTAGTTTAGTATGTATAATATATTATTTCAAGTTGTGATGAATTTAGATTGGGTAAACTGATAGCATTCGGAGCTGGATCATGGATAATTTGAACGTATATATGTTATCACATTCTAAGTTTAGAACACAAACAACGATATGCCAAAAGAATAGGATAATCAATCAAATCCCAAACAAAAACGAACTTCTTACCTTAGTTAATTTTCTCGAAGCCCTAAACCATCTTAACAATTTTGTTTCCCGCCAAATTCGATCTACATGCATGCATGGCAAAGGCATCAAAATCCGACCACCTCAACACCCTCCAGGAAATCTTCAACCGGTTCGACCATGACTCCGATGGAAGCCTAACTCAGCTCGAGCTAGCCGCCTTCCTCCGGTCGTTAGGGCTGAAACCAACAGCCGACAAGCTCCACGACCTCCTCTCCAGCATGGACTCAAACGGCAACGGCAAAATCCAGTTCGATGAGATCATTAACGTCCTCGCCTCCGAGATGAACGACGCCATAGATGGGGCCCGCTCGTCGAGCCAGCTCATTAACGAGGATCAGTTGCTCGAGGTGTTCAGGTCGTTTGATCGAGATGGAAATGGATTCATCTCGCGGACGGAGCTTGCGAAAGCCATGAAACGGGTTGGCCATCCCATGACGTATAAGGAGCTTGTGAGTCTTATGAATGAAGCGGATACGGATGGAGATGGGTTCATTAGTTTCAGTGAATTTGGCGCTATTATGCATAAATCTGCTGCCGAGTTCTTTGATTTGAGATGAATGGGAGATTTGAATGTTTTTTGCTCAATTGTTGATCATGGATTATTTGGTTTTGATTCATGTTAGGTTGGGCAAGGTTGGTTTGATTTGTATGTCGCTTTTCTGGGTGTGTTATGAAAGACAAATGAAGGTTTGGTTGGCTTTATTTTATCCAATTAACCATTATTCGCCGTTTTATAGGATTCGATGAGACTTGACTCAATTGTTTGATATGGGAGTCAATTGACTTCCATGTTTGGATTGGACTAGACATAGATCCGGTTTGGACTAAACCGCCAAACCGGCGGTTTAAGTTTGCAGGTTTGGCCAAATCGTGGATTACCGGTTTAGGTTTAGCTTTGGCCGAAGGTTTGGTTAAATTTTATATTTTTCTTTAGAACCATACCGGCCGATTTGGTCTAGTTTCCTTTTTTTTTTTATAAACCACCTACCAAACCGGCGGTTTAGGTTGCCGGTTTGGGCTATGGCCCCGTAGGTTCCGAAACCTATACCGGCGGTTTAGGCTTCGGACCCATGTCTAGATTAGACGTGCTGAGAGGTAAGAAATAAAATTACCACGTCAATAAAAATAAAAAAAAAAAAATTTGTGAGCCACTTTTGCAGATCTGGGGCTCGATTTTAGATCTGATTTCCAAATCTCCTCTACTTCTAAATTCAGTTTTCAAAAATCTCCTCTTCAAAGACAATAGAAAACGCTAACCTAATTTTCAAATTCTAACCAAACAGAGTTACCAAAATGTGGGATTCGATTCAAATCTAAAAAAAAACTCCTGAGGTGCACAACTAAACACACACAACTAAAACTCAAGCTGGGATAAGCTTGGCAAAGTCAAAGTGGTAAATGACCTTCGGACTAAATGAGGAGAATAAAACTGAAGCTAAACTTTATTTTAATATTGTCTCTGCTTTTGCAAGACAAGATCACAAAATCTTTCTACTTACAAAGGAGAGAAAGAATGATTTTATTTTATCCAAAAAATATGCTACTACTAAGGAGATCTCAGACGCATAAATACAAGATGGAAGTTCTTGTATTCTTAGAAAAATCGAAAGAAGCATCGATAAAAAAAAATAATAAAAAAAAGAACTAGAACCTCTTAAATGAAGTTACCTTATAACTTCTCCATTTTTTTCAGCTACTGCAGCGTGTGATATGTCAAGATAACCTTCTTACTATTTACAGTGTCCACTGTCTATCCATAAACTGCTCTGGCTGTCTGTTAGATGAACCCACATTTAGGCTACTCTGGCCTGAATAAACGGGGCCCTGGGTGCGGTGGCTAGAAAAGTAGATGTTCTGGCTTTGTTGTTGTGATGGATCATTTTGACTACTTTGGGTTGTAAAAACTGGCACCTGGTTGTTTTGTTTAGAGTTAACATGCCCTGGGTTACGAGCAGCCTCGCTGAAGTATTCGGTGCTATAATCCTGACTTCCAAATGCCATCCTCCGAAACCATCTAATTTCAGCTGACTGTTGTGCAGAATCATATATTTCACTATGTCCGACCCTCATGCCATTGCTCAGATCAGAAGGTGAGAGTCTGTCAAAAGCTCTAACTATCTGCATGTCACAACGTTAATTAAAACTTGAAAGAATTGGGTGAAATAATCTCTTTTTTATGAAAATTGACTTACCACTATTACTGTATTAAGGGTATATTTCATTAATAGTGGTAAAAGGCTTAGTTAGCCATTTTACCCATTAAACTTTAGTATTGCCGTTAGCTTGGCGTTTTGTCTAAGAACAGCAAAGATTCGTCTAAATATTAACTTGCCTGTCCCATTCGTGGTCTTTTCGTTGCGGAGTGTCTTACACAAGCAGCAGCAGCCTCAATCATCAGAAATAGTTCACTCTCAACATAGTTCTTTTCAAGTCTGGGGTCTACTAGACCTTCAAGTTTACCAGTATCAAGTGCGTGACCGAGCAAGGGCCTAGCCTGAAAAATGCATATAATTCTTAATCAGCTTTTTTTTTAAGCACTGTTACAAGACTATTAAGTGCTTAGCTGGCTCAATGGAATTTACCCATTCAACTAGACTTTCATCTCCAAGGGGCTGTGATGCATCCACAGGCTTGCGACCTGTAAGAAGCTCCAACAGAACAACTCCAAATGAGTAGACATCTGATTTTTCAGTCAATTTTCCGCTTGTTGCGTATTCAGGAGCCATATATCTGCAATGTAATGAAAGAGAATGCTTATCAGAACTTGTAATCATTAATAATTCAATTTCAAGGGTCACTTCTTGGTCCCTAGTCATACCAAACATAGATACGGTACTTACCCAAACGTTCCCATGACACGTGTGCTAACATGGGTATCTACATCCAGTGCTAGCTTTGCGAGGCCAAAATCCGCTACCTGTGAAATGAAAAGCAATGGTTGTAAATGGGTGAGGTCAATGGGATGAGAAGATGAAAGTACTTCATCAAAGAACGATTTGTCATACCCGTGCCTCAAATTTGTTATCTAGAAGAATATTTGATGTCTTAATATCCCTGTGTATAATTCTTGGATGACCTGATATACACACAGTGAGCAGATACAAACACCAAATGTAAATAAAAATAGTGTTTCAAATTGGAGAATAAAAACACAAAATAAACTTACAATCTTCATGAAGATATGCTATGCCTCTAGCTGATCCTTCAGCAATCTTAATTCGAGTAGCCCAGTCCATAACTGGCCTATTTTCTCCTACAAATGACCAAAATGCAACATGTGATACCCATTTCATGGTCTTACAAACCTAGATAACCAATTCGCAAGTACAAGGATCAAATCTTACCATGTAGATGGTAATAAAGTGTTTGGTTAGGGACATATTCATATACCAGCAGTCTCTTGCTTTCATAAATGCAGTAGCCAACCAGAGAAACCAAATGTCTGTGATGTATCCGGCTAATAATTTCAACTTCAGCTTTAAATTCCCTTTCTCCCTGGCTTGCACCAATTTTCAGCTGTTTAACAGCAACTTCTTTTTCGTTTGCCAAAACTCCTTTATACACACAACCAAAACCCCCTTCCCCGAGAAGATTGTCTCGAGCAAATCCCTTGGTGGCTTCAAATAGTTCTTGATACGTGAACCAAGGCCGTGACTGTCCTAATCCACCATGACTATGTGGTGACAGAGTACCACTTCCAGAGGCACTTCTAACAAACGGAGTAGAACCCTCCGTCTTTACTATCAAATTAAAATCTGCAAGTAACATATGGAAATCTGACTTAAACATAGCTTCTTCATTAATCCTGCTGATTTTTTCCATACATCAACTCTTGATAATAGTTCAATAACCTACTATCTATCAACAATGTGAAGAATTTTAATGAGGCGATACATAATACGAAGGGTTTGAGAAAAATGGAAAATTACCTGACCGTGGTGAGGATCCGAAAGGGGATGGCACTATATAGCCACCATTGTGTATGGAGGTCCTTCTCTTTCTCTTGTTCATATAAAAAACCATCAATCCAATAAGACCGAGCATGAGAAGTCCTACTGCTACACCAACGGCGACGGTTCCACCTGTGGGCATTCCCCCTTTACTTGGGGGACTGGCTGTTGAATTGGCCCCTACTCTATCAGCTGGAGAAGGCGACAAAGGAGGTGGCGATATCTGTGTTAAGGGTGATGAAGCACTATCTTTAGGAGGTGACGTACTGGGCTCTCGAGCAGGTGGAGAAGGTGAACTTTCAGGAGACTGAGGTGATGAAGGTGGCCGGTGAGGAGGGGTATGTGATCGAGGAGGAGGGGGAGGAGTGCTTTCCGGAGACACGGGTGAAGGAGGTGGTTGACTTACGGGAGGATAAGATTTTGAAGGTGGTGATCTATGAGTGGCATGTGATGGGGAGGGTGGTGGAGGTGAATTTGTATCCGGAGGTGGAGACGGACTAGGTGGATTGGATGGGGGTGATGGGGCAGGTGGCACATCGGTAGCTGGAGGAGGTGGAGAAATATAGGGAGGAGGTGGTGCATACAAAGGAGAAGGAGGTGGAGCAAAAGTGGGTGGTGGTGGTGGTGGTGATGTGTCAGGGGGAGGTGATGGTAGGATAGGCGGTGGTGGTGAGTTCACAGGAGGTGGAGAATTTAATTCTAAAGGTGGTGGAGGGGCAGGAGGAGGTGAATTATCCGGTGGAGGCGGAGAAGGAACGGTGGAGGACTCTGGTGGATTAGAATCAGGCTGAGCAGGTGGCTGAGGAGCCAGAGTTGAACTATCCGGTGGAGGCGGAGAAGGAACGGTGGAGGCCTCTGGTGGATCAGAATCAGTCTTAGTAGGTGACAGAGGAGCCGGAGTTGAAGGCTCCGGCGGTGGTGGGGTGTCAGTAGAGGTTGGTGGACCAGCCAAAGGTGACGAAGGAGACGGAGATAAGGTTGCCATTATAACTGTATAAGTATCTAATAGGATGTACTATACACAGACATCTTCCATGAATCTTTCCAGAAAGTTCTAGGGATTCAATAATCAATCAAGTCCAGAGCCAGATACTCAATTCAAAGCAAGTTCAATCCCAAAAACTGCAGCAACAAGCAAGAAAACGCTATTCAAGAAGATGAAAATCTCATAAAACCACAGATCAACACACATGAATCAAAGATTTGAAACCCCAGATCCTCACTTCCAATTCAAACCAAAATCTAAGTCAAAAGGGGGCAAGTCGACATCATTATCATCACAATTTAAAGCAAAAAACAGCACACAAACAGCAATGTATCTTCCACCTACGCATATATAACCTCTGTAAACCCAGTGAGAGTACACAAACAGTGACCAATCGAAAAGAAAATTCAAATTTAAAAAAAACACCAAATATAATACCTTCCCCGCTTCAATCTACTTTCAATGTGCAGACAACCAAATATGTGCAGTAGAACTAGCACAAAAGACGAGAAGCTTGAATCAAGAAGGTAGTAGGATCTTTACACAGATCTATCACCATTCACCTCTCTTTCTTGGGGTCGATACTGTAAGCAAGCGTCTGTGAAACTCAATGTGTGACGCGTGATGAGTGTGGACCCACCAAGGCTTTAAGTGGAGATACTAAAGAAGGGGACCCTTTGCAAATATTTAGCCCCTGTCCGCTACTAGAACAGAATAATCGAGTATACAATCATGTCTCTAGGTTGATTTGCTTTGCTTAGGTCCGTAACCTTGCTTTCTTCGGACGTTGAAATTAACCATATTCAAATTAATTCCTTTTTCAGGACTACCTTTTCATTAAGTTAAACTAGGGCCGAGTATCGGTTCAAAACCGCAAATCGAACCGAACCGAACCGCAAACCGCAATCCTAAAAAACGTGGACCGCAAATCGAACCGCAAAATTGCGGTTCGGTTTGCGGTTCAAACCGCACGGTTGCGGTTCGGTTGCGGTTTGAACCGCATTTTGCGGTTTGGTTGCGGTTTTTTCTTCGGTTTGGTTGCGGTTTTGCGGTTTTTTCTTCGGTTTGGTTGCGGTTTTGCGGTTTTTTCTGCGGTTTTGCATTTTTTTTTTGCGGTTTTACTTTACGGTTTGCGGGTTTTTTTGCGGTTTGCGGTTTTTTTTGCGGTTTGCGGTTTTTTTTTGCAGTTTTGCGGTTTGAACCGCAAACCGAACCGATTAAGTGCGGTTCGGTTGCGGTTTGGACCGCAATTTGCGGTTCAGTTGGGGTTCGGTGAACCGAACAGCAATCTGCTCAGCCCTAGGGCTTCCTAGAGCTTCCTCTGTGTATTTATATTCTCACGTTCCTTCAATAATAAATACACAGTAGTTCATTACTTCTTATATGGTATCAGAGCGATCCTATTCTCCTCCGCTATGCCATCTCTATTGGCCTCCATATGCAGCCACACCAAACGGCCTTCTACAGCCACACCTCATGCTTCCCTCCTCCATCTCCTCCTCACCGGATCACCTTCGCCTATCCCTACAACCGGAGATGATCCCAACAACCTGCCCACTACTGACCACACCTCATGCTTCCCTCCTCCATCTCCTCCTCATCGGATCACCTTCGCCTATCCCTGCAACCGGAGATGATCACAACAACCTGCCCACTACTGAACAGACTATTGCAAATCTACCCACGAAACCTAAGTCTTCTCTACAACCATCCCTCTCGACCTCCTTCTCTGCAATCCCTCAACCATCCTCTGTCATCTGTTGCCGCCAGAAAGCACAACCGGGAACCGCCTCTGTCTCCAAGCCCCTGCCTTCACCCTAGCTACCGGCCAGTCCGGAGCCGCCCCCACGAATCTTCCCCGCCGCTCTGAGTGAAGTCTCCCTGTCGCAGCTCTCTCACTCTTCATCGCAAGTCTCTTGCTTTATTGCTAAATAATGGCAACGAACCAACAAAACCTACCCAACCATGGTTGAGTATCCCAATACACTACAAAACCCTCATGAAGCCACTAAACCTTTCACCATAGTGATACTCACAAACATTCTAGACAAAACACTACCAAACTCTTCTACAATCAACCCATCATACAAAACATACCTTCGCCAGGATAGATTGGTCTATGGGGCATTACTGGGCACTCTTCGGATGTGGCCAGTTTCATCTTATTCCGCCTGTCATTTACTGTGACAATATGGGAGCCACATCTTTCTCTTCCAATCCAGTTTTTCACTCCCGCATGAAACACATCGCACTTGCTTACCATTTTGTTCGTGAACAAGTCAAGAACATCAAGCTAAGAGTCACCTATGTCTCTACAGAAGACCAGCTAGCCGACATACTAACAAAACCACTACTAAGACATCGGTTTCACTCTCTACTACGCAAGTTACAACTTCGTAATGACAATTCACTTGAGGGGGAATGATAACAATAATATCAATTCAGTTATAGATTTAATTGTTAGAGCGAAGATAGGATTGGTTAGTATCGTATCTCAACAGATCTAGGGCTTCCTAAGCTTCCTCTGTGTATTTATATTCTCACGTTCCTTCAATAATAAATACACAGCAGTTCATTACATCTTATAATTAGATGCACAGAGATCTAATAAATAAAGGTTGATTTTATTAGGTTGAAAGGTATGAAAACGTTAAAATCACAAGCATTAGTAGGTATAGCGGGAAGTAGTTAATAAATAATAAACTTCTAAATATAGAAATTTATTACTATTTTTCATTGTCAGCACTTGCTTTTAGTTAATATCAATTCTATTAGACCAACTAATTATCATAAGTAGCAAAATGAACTAGGAAAAAGACACTGAGTTCTGAAAAAAATTGAAAACTAGAAAGAAAGGAAGGAAAAAAAAAAAAAAAAAAAGGCATTTTCCTGGTGACCCAAATCCCATTAGCACCTCAAATTTTCAACCCACGTCGACAATCATTGTCGTGTAATAAAAAGAGCCTTAATATTTGCACCCCTAATTTGTCAAATCAAACATTAAATCAATCATTTATCATAATTAGTATTTGATTAGTGGTTAGTTTTTGTTATTTATATGGTGTATGTATGTCCAATGTGTATAAAGGATAAAACAATATTTTACTCCGTCACGACATCACCCATTGTTATCATTTTTTTTATTTTATTAAGTTACTCGAGACAATAACTCGATTTATGATCGAATATCGGCTTTATTTTTTGAAAATGAATACTTAAATTGTTGATTAATTATAACGTTTAATTAAGTTGGATCTTCTAAGATAAAATTAAAAATATGAAATTAGTAGATTATTCAAAATAGCACGAACAATTTAAAAGTTCAAGTTATAACGTCGGGTGTTTCGGCATCTATCCAAATTCAATTATCATATGGGTTCCACATGAATTTGTTGAACTCGGTCGAATTGACGAGTGACCCTGATGATTTGGTTTGATGAACGGACCTAATTGGATTTTACCGTTATGCATAAAATGAGTTTCAATACAACGACGCAAGCGGCATCTATCCAAATTCAATTATCATATGGCCTCATTCACGTCGAAACCCTCAATTTGTACTTTATAACGACGCAAGCGGTCTTCTAAAATCTACAACATCTTATTTGCCTCAAAGTGGGGTCCAATCAGTAGGTATTGACCCAACGACAGTCCTTGAACTTTTACTTTGAAACACGGAAAATGCATAAAAATTCAATGTTGCTTGTGATTTGTGAATATATAACATTTTTATTATTAAAATGATACGAAAATATTAATGTGAAGTTAAAACATTAACTAGAATTATTGTTTATTGAATCTAAAATACATGATGTTATAGTAAGTAATATATATCTTATGAAGTTATAAATTGATCGAATTATAAAATGTTGCGGTAAGTATTATATATCTTACGAAGTTAAAACAATCATGAAGAGATGATGAAGAAACTCAACTAGTTATGCAGAGAAGTTTTGGCACAGTCAAAAAATTAGATGAATATTCTAATTTCCATTCAATTTTTTACAATTGAAATGTAAGACAATGTCGTACGCTCTTAACTCTTCTTTCGTGCAAGTCATACAAGTCGTAAATTCAAATGTTTAGAAACCTTCGTCAATAATTTGATCACCTTGCACCTTGAACATTCGTACAAAATATATTATTTTTTTCAAAAAAGTCGCTTAATATATTTTAATAATAATTAAACTAATTATTAATATTGATCATTCATGATAATTAATAATAATTCTAATAACTAATTGTAATTAGTAATTAGTAATAACAACAACAAATAATAACTAATAACTCTTCATTATTATTATTATTATTATTATTATTATTATTATTATTATTACTAATTAAAAAAAAGTTGGGAAAAAATGAAAGCATTATATATTGTTAGGTACGATAACTTTACCCTTAATTTGAAGCTTGTAATCTTGCCTAACATTTGCATCCCTTAATTTGAAGCTTGTAAATTTGTAATCATATATATTTATATGAGTTGGATGTTCGAATTTGTAATCATATATATTTATATGAGTTGGATGTTCGAAGTTGAGGCTTTTGTTGAGAGTTGACAGCTTGTCATAATTGTTAGGACTGCAGATGTCTTTTCACTCACATATTGGACTGTCAATATATTTTCATTTAGGGGTGCAAATAATTCCCCCCAATAAGAAGTAGGGTACCACATTGGTGATCAGACAAAGGAATCTGCCACGGAAGTTTTACAATACAAACGTGTTATATCAAAACTTCATTATTTATGACAGATCAGAATTTTTGTTTACAGGTCATAGAGTTGACCAATCATCCCAGTCAATAAACAGTAGCTACGTTAAGAACTAATCAAAATAAATGCTAGTGTGAGGAATAGCAATTCCAGTCAACACGTTCCATGTCCAAAACATGGATCATAAATGCATTATCAACTTGCAAAAAATATTATTGATTATCAGTGACATGTCAAAATAGCACTAGTTCAGAAGGTGTCAAATAGACTGCAGAATTCAATGCCCAGATCTACACACGGCTTATAGCCCAACACTAAGATTTAAAGGCTCCATCTTCTTCTTGCTCTGGGGGATTAGCTACTATGATAAGCAGGGAATACGTTATTCTCGTCTTTCGACTATGAAGATCATATGATCTTAGTTCAAACTTCAAAGAAAAAATACAGATTTGGTAATGTTTCATCATGTGTCTGCTACTTTACTAGTCATTACCTTGGCTAAGATATAATGTTGTCAAATGCAACGGACTACTTTTCTTGTCTGAATTAGCAGATTTGAAGAAATTATGTAGAAATTTTGATGATTAATTGGATCTTTTAACCACGGTTGAGCTTCTTCTTGATATGATCTCTGCTGCCCAACTCTTTCCAATTTCAGTTTGAAACTTCCCTGCATCAAAGAAGAAGAATGTGGGGTAATGGTAGTTTCACACAGGATATAAGATAATTTTAACATGGAAAAATAGGGAGTATGGTATACCTGCTGTTGATAAGAAAAACTCGTCAAGAACCTTCCCATGCTCTGTGATAATTAAACAATGTAGATTAGTAAAGGTCAACAAGGGGCCATGCCATCTGGACATCCGGTGAAAATGATTACAAATAAACTATCCGAGAAGAAAATGATAAGCATATTTAGAGTATCAACACATGAATAATGGTCTAATGGACATACATTTCTACACAGGGCTGTTTATTCCATTTTAGCATGATTTATGGAAATCACACCTACTACGAATAGAATAAAAAAAGTTTGATGATCACCCTTCACGGATAGCACCCCATATTGTGCCATATCTAAATCACTTTCATGTTTCAATGACACAGCACACATTCATTGACTAACTACTATATGCAAGTAGAAAATCACAGATGAAATATCAAAATAAGCTAAAATGATGATTGTACTAATGGAGTTTTGAACATGAAGGGAGTATAACCATTTCCATGAAATAGTGTTTGTTCAGTCACTATAATGGAATATTAGAGGTCATTTTGAACATAAAGGGAGTATAACCATTTCCATTTTACTTTCTCTTAACCGTTATTTTTCCACTTATATTTCTACCTATTTACCAATCGGCTTGTATATATATGTGTGGCCTGCAAAATGATGATTGTACTAATGGAGTTTGCAGATGCTGATAGATTGAGATACAAGAACCAAGAACTACCTGTTTCATATTCAAGTGCTTGAAGAATCATCTCAACCTGATTGAACAGAAAAAATCAAATACACAACAGCTATTTAATACAGAGTGAACGTATATAGTTAAAAAATATGTGCGCTCACTATATATCCATAAAACAGTAATGTTCTGATAATTCTAACTTTCTAAGCCATGACAGATACTGGCACCGACTATCTCATTGATCAGCATTTTCATGAAAAGAGAGCTCAAGTCATCTTACAAGAGACACATTGTCAATTTGTTATATTCAAGGAGTACAGAAGAATAAGTATCCATGTAAAAGATAAAAAAAATCAGAGATGAATAACATGTCACTTACAGAAAATTGAATCACACTACCATCAGAGAAAAATGGAGACAAAAGGAGCACAGAATAGCACATTACAATAGAATTGATTTTACTTAACCTATCTAATTTCAGGGATTAGGTTATAATGAAAAGGTTTATATACTATCCCATCGTCAATTTTAACTAGTTCAAACATTATAGAAGCAAGATTTCAGGTGAGTTCCGTGAGATACTTACTTTGTCAAAATCTTTGACCAAATTAGCTTCTAATGATGCGTTGTTTTCATATTCAGCCCAGAGTTCTTTAATTTCTTCAGCTGCAACATTAAATATTATAATAAGTAGTTTGAACTGAAAACTGATATGTAAGTTCCAATGCGTCCAAAATACGAAAAACACTACTATAAAGCACAGTTTACAATACACATACCCCTCATTCCTCCACCAAGCACTTCACACATTTCATTCAAAGCTGCCTGCTCTCTCCTACTCTTTTCTGCTTTTGGTATGCCATCAGATGGAGTTATATCTCCAACAATAGCTGAATATGTATCCCAAAATACGTCTCAAATGCCAATTTAAAACACTTTGATAAAATGATGAAGGCATAGCACTAAGTAGACAAATCAAAGCAAGATTCACCACATTCTGACAACAATTAAACTGTGGAAAGCAGGACATTAATATAGGTTTATCAAAAAAATTTTGTGAGAGTTTCCGCCATTTTGTGAACAATTATGATCCTCTCTTGAATAAGCGAGAGTTGCAAAAAAAAAAACTAGGTGAAATGAGGATGTCATAGGACATACGACAACTGTGGCCATGAGAAGATCAAGTAAAATGATTATGGTTGAAAACATGCACCACCATGATGTATTGTTATGAAGCTGACAATCTGGGCCAAATAAATTACACTAGAAAAAACTAGCTGCTAAACAACCATCATGCCAGATAAACCATGTGGGTCATGGAAGAAGAAACGGATGCCAGTGCCCACAGATAGGCAATGGAGAAATGCTTCATATAGGACCTTCTGATCTCAGTCAGTAAATCTATGGCGGTCTTTTGAGTACAAAACAAGCTATGAATAAATTTTAGATGGATAAAACATACCTTCAGCAATATCATGCACAATGGCTATCTTGATGCACCTGTAGAAATTATTGTTTAATGAAGAAGAATAAAAAGAGGGTGGAGAAAATCTATGTGACAACTGACAAGCATGAATTTTTGTGATGCCAATAAAATCACATGCAGCAGAAAGTAAGGTGGCTAAATAATGAACTTGAGCCTAACCTCTCTCTATTTAGACCAGGAACATCCCCAGCAATCAAAGCCATCAATGACATGCGATACATGTGATCAGCAATAGACTCAGGACCCTTGATGCCATGATTTATCCATCCTTTCCTCTTCGTTGTCTAGAGAGGAAAAACAAGATACGAGTACTAAATGTACTATAAAACTTTGACCATTTACGAAGTCAGATGACCAGTATTAATATCCGAGAGCTGACCGGAGTTCATAACCATACAAATCATAATTAAAGGTTATAATAAAATTTTGAACATTTTTATAGTAAAGATGTACAAAGTAATTCAAAGAAACTTCATGCTTAGAATTTTGACAGCAAACCAATTTTTTGGCTAGACATCACTTATCAGTATCAGTGGCTAGGTCACATAACAAAATTATCAAACATCATTGCAAACAACAGTGCTTTTCTCTTCCCTTTCACCAAACCTTCTAAATTAGACGCGATCACAATCCATCAAAACAACCAGCATTGAAAACCGAAATCCGCAGAGAGATTCGCAATCACAGGGACATAAATTAACACGAAATGACTTAACGAAAGAAGTCGAGCGCGATACCTTAAGACTATGGCACAATGTGAGGAAATTAATAGCAGAAGAAGGAGAAGAACAAGGAAACGAAGCAGAACTGGAAATCTCGGATCCGATCCCGTCGGAACCTTTAATCGGGCCCGTATTTTGGCCTTGGCAGCAGATGGAGATGAGGCGCAGCGTCTGGGACTTGGCGGGGGTCAGCCTGGAGAATGGAGGAGAGATGAGGTGGCGATAGAAAGATTGGGGGTGAGGAGGAAAGGATGAAGTGGAAGGAGAGGAGAGAGAAGGATGATTCGCAATAGACATGGTTGTATGCTCGAATTAAGCAGAGAGAAGGGGGAGGGTTAGGAGTAGGGATTTGTCGCTTGGTGTGTTAATGGCGGTGATGGTGCACTCGTGTTCGTGGCTCGTGGGTTTTGCGAGGATCCACGGGAGATTTGGGGATTGGTTTATGTTTAAGCAATGTCCAGATCCCGACCATGAAGTGTTACGGTCAGTTCAGATCAGATACATGAAAAATATACGGCGCGACTCCTCGGCTCTTTCCTATCAATAAAAATGAAAAAAAAATTAAAAGGGATTGATAGAAGATATCAAATGGTCACCACGCTTCGAGTGCGTATAACTTTTCAACTATTACGCTTCTCATAATGCGTAGTTGAGTACCTTATCAACTACGTACGTGAGGTGCGTAGTTGAGGTGACAATTTAGAGATTTTTAACGATATGTTTAGAAATCACATATTAAAAATATGGAATGATCAAGGACACAAGAAACGTTATAACAATGTGTATAGTGTAACGCTTTACAATAACATTGAACAATTGAACTCCGGCGTCGAGCGGAAGCATAAACTTAAAAGTTTAGCGACGGTGTTAAAGTTGAAACCTTACAAATGACAAAGTCAACCGTCATCGACCTTTCTTCTCCCTTCACTCATTTCCCTCTCCTCTTTGTTTTGTTGGAAAAAAAAAAAAAGTTTGATCCTACAAATGCGAAAAACATCCCATCAAACGAAATCAATAGAGTCATCAAAGGGAAGAGGACGTCCGCACAAGAAATGCATGTTTGATGCACTCGAGGTCTGGTTTTTGGTTCGTTATTTCATTTTTGTCGTTTTTCGGTTTCATTTTTCGACCTCGTCATTCGATTTTTCGTTTGTAATTGATTAGATTCGGTTGTGTTTATTTAGATTGTATTGTATGTATTGAATGAAATTTGTGTGGAAATCATGAGGAATATGTGAGAAATGGGTTATTTCGAAAGTGGGAAAAAAACGTGAAAAAACGAACTCATTGTTCTTCGCTTTCCGGTAAAAAACACGAGTTCATATTCAACACTGGAGGCGGTACCGAAGGTGAACACCAAGCTTCGGAGTTGGGCTACAATGCTGAAGCTAAGCGAGTAAACTCATGCGCCTATTTAATAATGGGCACTTGTGTTCACAATTACATATTGTCTTTCACATTTCTTGGGTTTCTAACAATTAAATTGTGATTAGTTTATGACTAGGTAATGAGTCGTTTACGTATATTACACGATTATTGTAGATTAGTTTACGATTACCTTACTTTACCAATATTAGGTAAACATTGTGGTGGATCATAATTTTAGTTATACGTATAGGGACGTCTAGTCTAGATGTCCCTTGCAACGGAAACAATTTTAAAAAGCAATAGATTAAGACATGAATTCAAGAGCAAAGATTAATACAAGAATTTATAGTGAAAACCTCAACTTAAGTTGTGTTTGGCAAGTATAAAACACTAGTGTTTATGTGTGTTCGCTTGTGTTTTTCATTTTAACGGGTGTTTAGGTGTGTATAAATCACTAGTGTTTAGTGTTTCTCGGTTGGCTTATGAAACACTCCTCAAATGAAGGGTTTATCCTCAAACACTAGTGTTTTAATGTTGAAATTGACCATGTTATTCCTATCATTTTGACCTTATGACTTAAATATCGGGTATATAACCAACAATCTCTCACCTCTCAACCGCAAACTTCACGTTATCGGTTGGTTTTTACAAGAATTGAGGAATGGAGAAGAAGGTTGGAAGCCTAAAGAAGAAGAAGAAAATGAAGGAGAAGACGGAAAGATGACGAACATGTGCTTCAAACACTGATAATTCTCCATTCCCTCTTTACCCGGAGACTTTTCATTCTATCACAAGAACCCTAAATTTTTTAAAAATAGATTTTCATAATCGGTTGCAAGGAAATAATGTGAAAGATTTGAGGGATAATTAATTTGGGAGGTGCGAATTGAACTATTTTTTGCTTGGTTGTGTGGGTTTGAAGCCGAATTGATCTATTTTTTGCTCATTGTTGTGCAGTTGCATCAGAAAATGAGTTGCATCTATTTCTTGCTCACTATATATTGTGTAGGTGCAAATTAGACTTCATGATCAGTGTTGTGTTTTGATTACGCTGATTTTTTAATCATCTCATTGTTGTGTAGTTGCATATGCATCTGCATCAGAAAATGAATTATTTTTAGTAGCTTCACTCATTTTTCTTTTTCTTTATTGATTTCATATTTCGATATTTGTTTATTGAGATTGACAGTTGATGAGTTGTAATAAATCACTTCATCAAGTTCATCATTTCAAATTACTGATTAGTTGGTATTGCTCAAATAAATCAAGACAAAACACATTGTTGTATAGTTGCATCTGCATCAGAAAATGAGTTTGGACTGACTTCATCAAGTTATAAAGTTTGGACTAACTTCATCATTTCAAATTATTGATCACTACTTCAAGTTTTCTTTTCATATTAACTGAGATTGACAAGTAATGAGTTTGGGTTGACTTATTATTGCAGGTTTTATATTGTTTCTTATCCTACATTTTTTTTAAAGTTATACAGTTTATACTAATCATAATAAAAACATTTGCACCGGAAAATGAGTTATTTTAAACTTCATGCTCAGTATTGTGTTTGGATTAAACTGATATTTGAATCATTTCAACTTATAAAAACATGTTCACTATTGTGTAGTTGCATCTGTATCAGAAAATGAGTTATTTTGAACTTCATGCTTAGTGTTGTGTTTGGATTAAACTGATATGTGAATCATTTCAGCTTATAAACAACATGTTCACGACTTCTAATGAAAATAAAGATTGAAATTAAATCTCTGTTGAAATGAGTCCCTTGGTTCTAACAACTCCTGCTTTGTTCAACTTTGCTAAATATTCATGGATTTCTTGTTCAATTTTAAAAAAAAAATCAGTTGATGAAACTTGTAGTAGATGTTGTATGAGTTATGTTCTATCTAAAGAAAATGACGATTGAAGTTGAATCTCTGTTGTTTGAGTTATTTTTTGTCTAGTGTATAACTGAATCTTGCCACATTAGTTATGAACACACACATATATACACACATATAGTTAGTATGAGTTCTATTATGTCTTTTTGTAATTTTTTTGTTCTGTCTTTTTCTTTTTCTGTCTACTGTATTATATGTTGTAGAGTGTAGATGGATGACAATAACATTTCACAAAGTCGGACTAGGGGTCCAAATTTTGTCTGAACTGATGAACTTGTGAGACTTCTAGTGACGATTTTATTGAATACCAAAAGAAAAACGGGAGTAAGCAAGCATACAATTGGAAGGACAATGCCGCTTTGTAAGAGTGGGAAGACTAGTGTGAAGGATTTTTGTTGGAATAAGTATGAGTCAATAAAAAAGGAATACAAGGCTTGAAAATTGCTTAGAAATTTATAGACGGGTCTAGGTTAGGATGACAACACTCGAATGATCACGACTTCCAATGAATGGTGGGAAAGGAAGATCAAGGTAATTACTATTTTTATTTCTATTTTCAATAAGCATGTGAAAATATGAATAGATGTGTTATAACTTGATGTGTTTTTAAATTTGTAGTAGGAAGATGCAAACTGTAAGAAATACAAGAATAAGGGAATGAACATCGAGTATGAAGAGTTGTTGACTTCACTCTTTATTGGAAATGTAGCAATTGGTCGTCTAGCCATGTCATCTGGGATGGTTCATGAGACAAGTTTGGAGCGTATGTCGCTTGCAAATGATGACAATTTAGGTCTAGGTCAAGATATATGATAGAGACAATCGTGAATTTTTTTTCGTAATTTTGTTGGCACCGTCAATGAATATGGAGGGTATAACTACTCAAGAGTACTAGCACACATCAATAATGGTCCGGTAAAGATTAGAAACCTCCTCTGCCAAGTAGGGTTAACAAAGACAAGGGTCCGGTGAAGAAAAAAGAAAAGACAATCAATTAGCTTATCCAAGTTGGAAGCATATCTAGGACACTCAAAAGAGAACTGTGATAGGTTGGTTATACTCCTCCAGGAAGAGGTTACCCCTAAGGCAAAAGAGGACGAGATAGTGGTTCATAAAGGGTTAGGGATTGTTGATAGGATGGTGGAGAATAATTTGGTCGAGAAAGGAAGTCCATTGTGGATAGACTAATTCAAGGAATGCTATGAATATAATGTTGAACTTGGCGGATGATAAGAAAGGTTCTAGTGGATGAAATGGGAGCATCAACGTTCATTGTGATGTACTTGCCTAGTTGGGTTTGGATGAAGAAGTTTATTAGTACTTTCGTAATTTCGTTTATTAGGTTTGGATGAACTTGTGTATTAGTACTTTCCTATTTTCATGATTTGCATGGAACTTTATTTTATAGTAATGAATTTCATTTTTATTCAAACTAAACGGTTATTGACCTTCATTATTTATGTTATGAAAAGTTGCAAATGCAAGATGCCATGAAAAGTTGCAAATGCAAGATGCCATTATGGTTAATCATTACTACATACACATATACAAGGAGCCTTGTTACACTGGGTATCATCGGGGAAAACTATGGATGGAGAAGATCTTGAGTGGTTATCACATTCGGACAGTGAACATGTTCAGAATGGATGCCAAAATTTTCTTATGTTTGTGCAACGAGTTAGAGAAGAGTTACGACCTAACTCCATCTACATAAGTCTCAGTCATTGAGAAAGTATGTTTGTGTTTATACACTCTTGCACAAGGAAGATCAATTCGTGTTGTTGTTGAGCACTTTCAAAGATCGACCGAGACCGTACATCACACATTACATAGCGTACTGAATTCCATTACCGGTCGTGGACATGAAGACCGTGAACTTGTAGGTGCTGTTATTCGACCCCAAAATCTAAATTTTCCAAGAGCATCATCGCACATTGCTAAGACCCGAGATATAAGGATTGCTCTAAGATACACACAAATAATTTCAAAAGAATAATTTAAAAATATTTTACATTTTTTCACTAATAGACGGTATATCGTTGTAATTTAGGATTACACTAGTTGTCTTAATGGTACACTTATTAGTGCATGCATCCAAGAAGTTTCACAAGTTCCTTTCGTCGGTCGGAAACATAGGGTGACATTCAATGCCCTTGTCGTGTGTGATTTTAATATGTTGTTCATTTTTATGTTGTTTGGATGGGAAGGGTCCGCTCATGACGCAAAGGTTCTCGATAATGCATTTGCAACCCTGACATCCACTTCCCACATCCATCTCCCGAGAAGTACTATCTTTGTGACAAGGGTTATCCAGATAAACCGGGGTTCCTAGTTTCATATTCGAAGTTCCGGTATGATTTGAATCAGTTTGATAACGAGCCACCAAGCAACAAAAAAGGAAGTGTTCAACCGGGCACACTCTTCTTTGAGAAGTTGTATTTAACGTTATTTCGGAATCTTGAAGAAGAGATGGAAGTTGTTATTCAGTTATCAAACTGATTCAAATCATACCGGAACTTCGAATATGGAAGTGTTCAACCGGGCACACTCTTCTTTGAGAAGTTGTATTTAACGTTATTTCGGAATCTTGAAGAAGAGATGGAAGTTGTTATTCATCATGCCATGTTACCCAAAATATACACAAGTTGATATTCATATTGCTTGCTTCACCCTACACAACTTCATTCGCTTATACTCAGGGTACAATGACTTATCAGAAGATGAAGAGGAGTTGCCAACGACCAGCCAAGACTAGGTAGAACATATGGAGGACAACAATGACAATGGAAGAAGAATGAGCCATATTCGTGATCGTATTGCTTTGATTTTTGGAATGCAAGAAGAAATATATAACTTATAATTTGGTATCATATTAATGTTGTTTGATTTTGGTGAAACTATGTTAGCGGTTCAATTCACATTGTTTCCCACTATTTTGTCAAACTATTATATTAGTAAGTTACATTTGTCATTATAAAAGAAAACATTGTCATTACATATAATAAGAAAATGTCACGTTTGTCATTATAAAAGAAAACACTCGTTACTACATATGATCAAAACATATTGTCATTACAAAAGAACCAAACTGATATACTGTTGTTTCATAAAACTAAAGCCTAATAGTACATTACAACCTAATACATTGTTGTTTCATAAAACTATGTTAGTGGTCCAATAATCCTTTCTTACATGCATGGTTGACCCGGATGTGGGATTCACGTGATTTTATGCATGGTTAACCGGGGACAGGGTGAAGCTAGAGTTATCTTCGTTCTTGTATGGCCGAACGGGGAAGAGAGTGTGGGGCCAAGGTCCTCTAGGTCCATGCATGCTTACCCCAACTACATGGGGGACGTTGTATAGATGGCCCGGATCCGGAGTCGACTTAATCTCATGTATGAATGATCTTATATTTGTAATACCCGGATGTGGGGTTCACGTGTTAATGCTTAATTTAGCTGACGAGGTCGTACGACATGCTTGCTCGACCTTCTTGCATCGACGCCTTATTGTGTTTCCTTTGTTTTAGTCTTATCTTTTATGTTGGTCTTATCTTTAGAGAACATGAGATCAAGTAGATTTGATCATATCTTATTAGAATATAGGATCAAGGGAGAATTAGGGTTTACTAACTCTTTCCGGACCCTATAAATAAGGTTCTTCAACCATTAGGTTAGACATCTCCTTTTCCACACAATTACAAAGCCTTCAGTCGAAACTGTCTTTGTAGGTTGTACGACACCCCTACCCATCAGACGACGCGCCCTCTTTTGTTTAATAATAAGAATTTGTTTTCAATTGTGAGGTATGTGTGAGTAATCATCCTTTGCTCTAGGGTCTGGTAAGCCCGACTTGCATTGATCTATGATATCGGACTAATTTTATGTATTGATTGTATGTCTATGAGTTATGGTAGTATGAATTGAACTATATGTTCCGCAAAGGGTGACCTTGACTTTAAGTGAAAACATATTCCTCACACCTCAATGCTTCGTTCGATGTGATGAAACGACAATTGTCTGGGATATCTTGCTTCTTGTAGAAAAAATTACCAAAAATACGACGATTCTGTAACACCCCAAATCCGTGGGACTCGGGGTACTGCTGGGATAGGATCTCACAGTGGATCTTGACCCTAGCCTGACAAGATGTTCATTGGATCTTACAACAAGACACATGTAGATTAAAACCAAATACATGAAAATTGTATAAATATATACATCAAGGTTCACAAAACACAGCCGAGTACAAAACGGCAACACCAGATGCAAACGAGTACAAAACATCCCATAACCCTCGCACAACCTAGTGTACGGAAGCCCTCGGCTGATCACCCATCTGGCTCACTCTGCAGTCTTCCTAACTTGCATATCATCTACAACAGGGTATAAATAGTTAGCTAAACATTCATATAAGACAATGCATAAGTACATACACAAGTCATGGAATGATAAACACAATCATGTTGTCACACATTTACCCGTTTAATTATCTTTATAATGTCATACACTCAAGGTATATATATATATAGATGAAAATATGTGACACGAGGAATAAATTATCCTCGCCTCTGGGTACCATAGTCATCTAGAGTGGTATCGGCGCACTTCCCGTGTACCCTAAGGGAGTGGTGAAGTGCCCATCCCGTATACCAAGACTGGCCTGATCATAGAGAACCTCTCAAACTCCTTACAGGATGAAAGGTTATCATTGTCATTGCAAGGGGGCTAACCAATAAACCATAGGTCGGTAATAATCAATAATGCATGTTGTCAAGCATATAACAATCACCACTCATTCATACATTTAATATAGGGATGACAACTAAGTAAGTCCTACGGACTTACCTCAACCTCAGAATAACCTCAATCACGATCAACTCCAATCCGGAGGATAGCACTGTCTAATAACAAGGTATAAAGAGATATCAAATCTCCTATCAATCAAAGGGGGTCACACCTAGACCCAAGGGATCCATAAGGATCATATACAACCTATAAGCCTCAACAATCTACTAAACCTCAAAGCCATAACCGGCATATATCGATACCATGATTATCATAATCTCATACACATACCCGCTCATACTAGGAAAGGAAAGGATCCATACCACCTTATGTAGGTCCTGCACAAGACGCACGTGCGTGACAGGAAGGCGTGGGGGCGAAGCACCAGAAGGCGCAGGGGCGGCGGCTCTTCCACGCAGGGGCGGCGGCACACCAGGCGTGGGGGCGGCTCCTTGGTGGCGCAGGGGCGGTTGCCTGTGCAGAAGGTGATCTTTGATTACTCTTCGATCCTTCACTCGGTATCCTTCACTTCTTCACCATCCAACAACCAGACACATACATATATGCACATATATACATCAATACATGTCCAGGAAGATCCAACATAAGCCTAGTTTGTGGATTCCTAAGCTAAAGAAAAAGGAAATGAGAAAAGAAGAAAGAAAGAGGAAGGATCTTACCATAGTTGCCACTAACAGAGGGGAAGGATTCACTACACAGGGCCATTAACAACAAAACTCACTCCAAACTCTCAACAAGATCAAAAAAGATCCAAGATGCAAACTTAAAGGAAAAAAGAAAGAGAAGAAGAACATGAGGAGAAGAAGTTTGGAGAATGAAGAAAACCCTTCATCAGAAGCAAAGAAAGTCTTATAAAGGAAGCCAAGGTAAAACACGGGTCAAGAGTCAACAAAGGCGGTTGCAGTCGTAGGAAACCGCAGGGGTGGATCCTTGAGCCGCAAGGGCAGACCACAGGGTCGTTGGGGCGGTTCACAAGGCCGCAGGGGCGGCTAGCCCTAAAAGACTAAGGTTCTTACATATTCTAAGTTAGAAGCTAACTTTTAATAATGGATAGGGGAATGCATGTACCATCGTGGATGTCCTAACAACGTTTCACCATAGGAAGGAAATCCTCATGGGTCATCCATGAATCCTCAAATTTGATGGGGCTCTTATCACGTCGTGATGTAATAGAAGGTTGGAGTTTGAATCTAGAATCATTTCAAATGAGCCACACTCCTCCCTCAAAACTTGGCTTCCACCTAACACATCCTCCAAACCGGTAGTGATCACACACACGTTGGGCCCTATCTTCGGAAATACGTGGTTTGAAGATAACAAGCACATCGATCTTATGTTGATTAAAAATAAATATATAGTAGCACGACGAAACCCATTCTTACCGGCTCTGTGCACATTTTAAAACAAACAATTCATGACGAAACCAAAGAAAATGTGAGCTACACACCAAATCTAGAGGGCAGAGAGAGAAGTTTACTAACCATCCTCGCTAGAAGTTATCACAATGAATTGGACCAAGGTCACTGCTTTCAACTTCCCTTGAAAGGACAATTTACTTTATGTTGTCCATCGACTATCCCTTTCAGCCTGATCTTAGGCCCTGACTCACCCTCCCGCCCACATTCGAATGGTGTTGGTCCTACAGACCGTGAACGGATTCGCCTCTAGCCTCTGGGCACGTCGGAACCGCATGAGTGCACCCCATCTTTTTAGCACCGGATTTCGTAATGAATCTTTGGATTATAAAGATGGGCTTAAAAGCTCCGGTGAGAGCCAGAAGGGAAAGACATACACGACATCAATCCAATCTGAAGAACTCTTATTCAACCATTTATGTGTCGCTGACTGGGGTTGGCGATTTCTGGTGTGAATTCGACCCCACGTAGCTCGCCTTCCTACATGTTCCCTTACCAACCTAGTGAGGGGTAGAGAAATAATTGGGACTTTTTATAACGGAATGAATGCAGGTGACCCTGGCAGCGAGTCAGGCGACTATCATCTCGTTAGTCACAAACCTTTTAGTGTTTTGAAGTTGGTGATTTTCATCGTCGCCTCTAGTGGAGTCCCAATCTCTCTTTGCAAGACTTGTCAACACTCTCATCTCAATTCCTCTTGTATAGTAATACAGAAATTATCCATGGTCAAACCATGATGACACTGCTCAACATCATCACAATTGGTATCTTCCGTTGAACTCGTCATTGGATCTTAAGGAATTGTGTCCTTTAATTTAATGTGCAATGACTAAACTTGGAATAGGACAATTAACGGAGATAATTCAATTCGATTATTTTAGGAGTCGTAGTGCTTTGCTAGAAGCCAACTACGATTAATGGGCTTAAACGAGTTAAACCCATAACTATTATAAAGGGGCATATGCGGTCACACACTTTGAGTTGACGACCTAGATCAACGGGAATGATGGTTGAATATTAATATATATATATATATATATATATATATATATATATATATATATATATTGTATATTATTAATATATCCATATTATTTATTTGTGAAATAATTAATTAGTGGATATTAATTAGGGGCTTTTGTTCAGGTACGTTTCAATTAATGCGGTACGGTCGTACGGCCGCCCGTACGGCCGACACGTGTCCCGAAAAAAAAAATATATTTTTTTTTTCTGAAACGATTTTTTTTTTCCCAAAAACGAATTAAAAATTGTTTGAACTACCATGTTATAATTTATGCACTATTCTCCTATAAACTTTGAACTATTCCCATATAATCCATAAACTATTACTTTTTAATATATTTTATCAAATTATTCATAAATTAATCGTTTATATGTTATGAACTATTCAATTGTAATTCATGAACTATCATTTTATAAGTTATGCACTATCCTTTATAAATTTTGCACTTTGAACTATTCTATTATAATTCATGAACTATTATATTATAATTCATGAACTATCCCATAATAAGTTTTGAACTATTACTTTCACTCCTCTATAAATTTTGTACTTTGAACTATTCTATTAAATTCATAAACTATTCTATTATAATTCATGAACTATTCTATTATAATTCATGAACTATCCTATAATAAGTTTTGAACTATTACTTATAAACTCCTTTATAAATTTTGCACTATGAACTATTCTATTATAATTCATGAACTATCCTTTTAGAAGTTATGAACTATTCCTTAATAAGTTTTGAACTATTACTTTCATTCCTTTATAAATTTTGCACTATGAACTATTCTATTATAATTCATGAACTATCCTTTTATAAGTTATGAACTATTTCATAATAAGTTTTGAACTATTACTTCTACTCGTTTAAAAAAAAAAAATTCGGGACACGTGTCGGCCGTACGGTCGGCCGCACGGCCGTACCGGAATAATGTGCCTTACTTGAACAACACACATTAATTAGGGAGGTTAGTTAGAGGAGTTACACATTTTGTAACTCCCTCCTCCTAATTAGTAAGAAAGATCCATCCTCCTAATAAAAGAGAAATATCTCTCATCACTTGGGATCCAAGAAAGATAGAGAGACCAAAAAGAGAGCAAAAGAAAGAAAAAGTCAATAGTTGGTTTTTGTTTTTTGTTTTAGAGGGTTGACTACCATCTTCATCCGAAGCAATTCGATTGCACGCTTTGCGATCTTCATCCTAGTAGTCGAAATCAAAAGCGATCTTGGCCGGGCTCGTATGGACCAACTGGACCAACTAGAGGAGCAACACGTGGGGCTCTCATCTCTTTCGTTCCTTCCCGATCAGATGCGGTTCACGCATCAACAGGTATTTCTTATGAACCATAAATCGTTGTCTATCAATTGTGCTTGTAGATCCTACGATTAGATGTTTAGATATGATCTGAAATTCTGCTTAAAGCATCTAATAAACCTACAATTGGTATCAGAGCGATCTTGCATAGATTGATAGGATCAATGATTTGATGCGGATCTTGATTTAAATTGGTGGTGAATTTTATATGGATAAAGATGTAAAATTGAAATGGGGATTTTGATGAATTGAGACATGAAATTGTATGAATTGATATGGAAATTGGATACCACCGAACCGAGCCAGATTCGATCCGATTAGGTGATGGAAAGGCCACAAATTTGACCGAACCGATGGATGATTTCCGTATGTATATTTGGCTAGATCTTAAAATATATTTGACATATAAAAAAAATTAAAAAAAAAAATATATGCCGCAAAATATTTGCCATAAAATTTTTGGCTAGGTCACAAATGTTTGATATAAAATATTTGCCGGTGATTTGAGATTTTGCCTATAAAATTAAGATGGATAATATTATGATATTGTTTATTTTAATTGTTTCCTAAAAGTTAGAAAATCCCACTTAAGATTAAATATTTGATATTATATCTTTTTCATACAATTTAATCCAATAATTACATTTTAATGGTTAATATTGATTAATACCATATAAGGATTTAATTTTAAATTGAGATATATTGTTATGCTTGTTTTATATTATGATATATTGTTAGCATGAAATATTGTGATATTTTAGGCACGTTTTCTAAGTGTATTTGATTCATATTGATAGTCATTGATCGAGCATTGATACATTTGTGAGCTAGTTTGTCTATAATGTCGATATAGAGATCTACACAAGCTTTATGTTGATTATAGGTGATTGAGAGCTATTTCCGAACGGAATCGAGCAAGAATGGAGTTGTTGAGCAATGTTCATGGATTGAAGGCATTTCTAGGAGCTAAGGGAATGCCAACTTGAGGAATGCACGAGGCTAGGGAAGCATCACGTTCTTGCCCTAAACCACGCTCTAAAATACGGCCGTACCACTTTCCACGTTCAAGTCCACGGCCGTGGAACCATGGCTAGGGAAGCGTGGTTTATTCCAGCAACTTCTACGGCCGTAGAGAAGATGGTTCAAACCGTGTTGATTTCCACGCTCTAAATTACGGCCGTGAAACCCTTCCACGACCGTGATCTTGGCGATCTTTTTCGCCATACTTTAAGCCACGATCTCCTACGCAATTGGGCCGGGCCGATATTTTATCTTACACTATAAAAGGACAGACGAAGGGAGATTCCGTCACCTCGGCTTAGACCTCGTTTTACACATACACTTGCGCTTGAAATTGCCCTAATTTCGCATTTGGCGGAGATTTGTTGGAGAGATTTTTGGCGCATTGTTATTGGCGATTTCCGGATTGACGGAAGATCGAAGATTCGGAAGATTGTTCGCTAGGAGATTTCGCTTCTTGCTTAGGTTTGATTTAGAAGACGGATTGACATCCCGTTCTTCCTTCTTATCTACGATTGTGTTTGTTTGTTCTATTCCGAATCTAGTGACGATATTTGTTCTTGATTGTGACTTTGAGATTGGTTTGAAGTTTATTGAAGGTTTTCGGAAGTTTTCATCTTTCAATCTTTTAATTCTTGAATTTGATATCAATATGACTATTGTTGGCTAAAAACCCTTAACAATTCTAAGGTGAAGGGTTGATAGTTGTGGCTTAGATGATGATAGATCGTTCGTAAACAGATTGAACCCTGAGAGTTAGAGAGAATCGCCGACGAACCCTAATCCACGGTATGTTCTTGAGCTTCCACGGCCGTGGAACTCAAGAACTAGCCGTAATTTTGTGTTAAGTTACGAACTTGCTTTTACTTTAATCCAAAGTTAAAGATTTGCTTTAACTTAGTTTAGGCTTGCCTTTTTTAGGTGGTAGTGAAGCCTCAACAACCTCTACCTCGATTGTGAGTGTCACAACCTTAATCGATTTAGTTAATCTTGATCCTTGGATTACAAGTTTGGGTATTTGACGTTAATTCTCATCTTTAGAACCTTTCTATATTGAAGCCTTAACAACCCTTATAGAGAGTGTCTTGTAGGTGAGTCATATAAGGTTTTTGGAACTTCACTGTACGATTACCTTACATTAGCATACCTTTGCATGTCTTAACTCTGTCCTTATATCATTAGTATATCTTGAATCGATTGCCACAGCTGGATACTTGGATCTTTAGGATTGTTGTTTTCCCAATAATTCGAAAAGCTTCTTACATTTACTTGCTTGATAACCTACAACTGAATTTGTTCCCCCCAAATCCCTGTGTTCGATACTCTGGAATTCTTGCTTAACTACGTCGATCCGTACACTGCGGGTTCGCTTGCTTGATTTCTAGTTTTATAAATTTAAAGCTTATTTGCACGCACGCTAAGTGGCGAACAAGTTTTTGGCGCCGTTGTCGGGGATTTGGTCTAGGCCGAATTCGGTTTTCGGTTGTCAAGCTTGGGAGCTTCTCCCTTGTTATTTGATATCTTTTCAAGTGCATGCGCAGGTCTAGGAACACCGGAGACCTCTTGCCTCTTGATCAAGAGCTTGAGAGAACTTTAAGGCAAAAGCGTAAGGAAAAGAAGATGGCTGAAGAAAACGAACGTGATCTTCAATCGGAGCTAGCGGAGAAAGAAGCTCAACTCCAATGGAGTGAGAGGACACGTAGAGATGAAATGGATCGTCATCAATCTCAAGTTGATGATCTAAAAGATATGATGTTCCAGATGAGGATAGAATTAAGCAACCTTAAGAATAAGGGGAGCAAGAAATCCTCAAGGAGACCTTTAAGGTCAAATAGGGGTCATTCATCCGCTGATGATAGTGATTCCTCCATGCCACCGCTAGAGGAAATTGATCCCACGATCAATGTGAATCCATTCCATCCACGGGCAACTTCTAATCGCCGTGTTCCACCTAGGAATGCAAGGATCGAACGTGTGGATGCGGAGCCAAGAACTCTTGGCCAAAGGATGGACCCAACGCAGCAACCACGCCGTTTAGGTGTGAACTTTGATGCTGACGATGTGCAAGGGTTTAGCTTCAACCCTCAAGTTATTACTCTTGTTCGCCAAAACCAATTTGGTGGCACAAGCGTTGAATCTCCACACCAACACTTGTAAAACTTTGAGTGTATGATGGAGACAATGAGGCCGAAGAACGCGACTACCAACAACTATAAGCTCAAGCCTTTCTTCTTCTCTTTGAAAGGGAAAGCATTGTCTTGGTATCAAGCTCTTCCTAGTGGGAAATTAGACACATGGGAAGACCTTTCCACGGAGTTCCTCACTAAGTTCTTTCCACCATCCAAAACGGCAGAACTTAGAGGTAAGATTAATGCATTTTCCATGAGATCTAACAAAAGTTTGTTTCAATCATGGGAAAGGTTTCAGGACTTGTTATTGGATTGCCCTCATCATGGCATATCCAAGCTTGCATTGCTGGAGATTTACTACAAGGGGCTGGATGTGGAGACACAATTCAAGCTCCAATCCCTCTCATGTGGAACATTCATGGACATGAGAGAAGATGACGCTTGAGACTTCATTGAGAAGCAAGCAAGGGTCATAGAGAAGTATTCCCACCGGAAAGTGGAGGGAAATCGTGTGGAGCAAGGAGCGAAGCTTACACATGAAGCTCAAAATCAGATTTTCTCCCTCAACAATGAGATCAAAGAGTTGAAGGAGGCCATCAAGACCAACTTTCCAAAGCAACAAGGAAAGGATGTTGGCTATTTGGGCAACAACAACAATGGCAGTGAGAACACAAACCGCAACAACAACAATAACCGGAACAACAACCGGAACAATTGGAATGGCAACAACAACAACCGGAACAACAATTGGAACAACAATAGGGGTTCAAACAACAACAATTGGCGCTCCAATCAACAAAATTCCGGTAACTCTTATCCTTCCAATTCGAATTCACTAACTCCACCTTCCTCTTCCTCTACTCCTTTGAAAAGCCAGGGGCAAACATCTAATGGAGGAAACACTTCGGGGAAAAAGAAGCCCGATCCCATGTTGGAAACGATTTTGGGAAAGCTTCAAGGTTTGGAGAACCGCATCATTAAGGTTGATGATCAAATTTCTAAGGTTGATAAAGCCCAAAAGATTTTAGAAAACCAAATGTTCAGCCATGCGGAGGAAGTTCCTAGGAATCAAGGGAAACTTCCAGGAAAGACGGAGGACAACCCCAAGGGAAGGGTGATGGCAATCACAACTAGGAGCGGAGTGACTACCACCGATCCGCAGCCTAAGTTTGTTGAAGTCCCCGTAGAGAAAGACAAAGAGAAGGGGAAGGAGAAGGAAGATGTCTACGTTCCTCCTCTAGCTTACAAACCTCCCCTACCATTCCCTCAATCTAGAGCGAGAGCACGCCTAGATAAACAATTTGGTAAGTTTATAGAACTCATGAGCAAGATGCATATTAATATACCCTTTATTGATGCTATTGTAGGTATGCCGGCTTATGGCAAGTTCTTAAAGGAGCTCCTCTCCAACAAGAGGAAGCTAGAGGATTTTGGAGAGGTTAAGATGAGTTCGGATTCTTCGGATCTCATCAAGACCATAAAGGAGAAAATGCCCCCCAAGCTAAAGGATCCGGGGTTATTTTGTATTCCCATAGGAGTGGGAGATGTCACATACGATGCATTATGTGACTTGGGAGCAAGTGTGAGCATCATACCACTTGCATTATGTAGGAAGATCGGTTTAGGCGACCCTAAATCGGTGAAGATGACGTTGTACATGGCGGATCGATCCATCACTCGCCCCGTCGGTATTGTAGAAGACGTCCCAGTCAAGCTAGGTAAATTCTTTGTTCCCATTGACTTTGTTGTGCTTGGCATTCCTGTAGATAGTCCGGTCCCGATCATACTCGGAAGACCGTTTCTTGCAACTTCCGGCTGCATAGTCGATTGCAAGAATGCTAGACTCGGTTTTGACATAGGAGAAGAGAAGGTAGAGTTCGTTCTTTCCACTCTAATGAAGGAGCCAATCTTTGATGAGGATATATTCAATATCCAAGATGAAGAGGGGTTATCTAGAGAGGAGGTAAGTGCTATTCTCTTCAAAGATCCTTTGCAAAAGGTTATCACTATGAGTCTAACGAATGTAGGTGAAGAAGAGGAGTGCAATGAGGCAATTGAAGCCTTAGAAGAGGAGTACAATGAGGCAATTGAAGCCTTAGAAGCACAAGAAGAGGTGGGTGAAGTGGAATTTGAGAAGCTCCACGACGAGGCAGAAAACGTGAGAATCCACGGCCATACACTATATTCCACGGCCGTGGATCTCACCACCCAAAGCGTGGCTCACTCCAGAGGGTTACACGGTCGTGGAGAAGGCAGAACAACCGTAACCACTTTCCACGCCCTAAACCACGGCCGTGGAGGGTGTATGGAAACCGTAATTTTGGCCGTGGAAGGGGATGATCGTGCCACTTCTTCAACTTCTTTTGATTCTTCTCCCACATCCTCTACACCCTTAGACACTTCTAAGGAGTCATCGGATGCTCCTCAAAAACCATTGGAAGCTCCGAAAGTAATGGAACTAAAGCCACTTCCTACTCATCTAAGGTACGCTTTTCTAGGACCTAACTCTACTTATCCAGTTATTGTTAGTTCCGATCTAACCATAGATGAACATAGTAAGCTTATGGTTGTCCTTAGGAAACATAGGAAAGCTTTAGGTTATACTATAGAAGACTTAGTAGGAATCAAACCCTCCCTATGCATGCACAAAATATTAATGGAGGAAGACTTTAGGACTTCAAGACAACCTCAAAGGCGGTTGAACCCGACCATGAAGGAGGTTGTCAAGAAGGAAATTCTTAAACTTCTTGATGCAGGTATCATCTATCCTATCTCTGATAGTAAGTGGGTGAGTCCGGTTCAAGTAGTTCCGAAGAAGGGAGGAATGACGGTCATCACCAACAAGAACAACGAACTCATTCCTACCCGGACCGTAACGGGATGGCGGATGTGCATTGACTACCGCAAGCTTAATAACGCGACGAGGAAGGATCACTTCCCACTACCCTTCATCGATCAAATGCTTGAAAGGTTAGCGCAACATTCACACTTTTGCTATCTTGACGGTTATAGTGGTTTCTTTCAGATTCCGATACACCCGGACGATCAGGAGAAGACCACATTCACGTGCCCATGGGGTACGCTCGCTTATAGGAGAATGCCGTTCGGGCTTTGCAACGCCCCAGCCACCTTTCAAAGGTGCATGATGGCCATTTTCTCCGAATACATTGAGGAAATCATGGAGGTCTTCATGGATGACTTCTCCGTATACGGTTCCTCTTTTGACAATGGCCTTTCTAACCTTGCTCTTGTTTTACAGAGGTGTGAAGACACTAACCTAGTTCTTAATTGGGAGAAGTGTCAATTTATGGTAAAGGAAGGGATTGTTTTAGGGCACCTAATCTCTAGTAGAGGGATAGAGGTGGATAAGGCGAAAATAGAGACTATAGAGAAGCTTCCTCCCCCAACTTCGGTGAAAGGGATAAGAAGTTTCCTAGGACATGCTGGATTTTATAGACGTTTCATTAAAGACTTCTCTAAAATATCAAAACCGCTCACTAATCTATTGATGAAGGATGCAGTTTTTGAGTTTTTGCAGGAATGTTTGGATGCGTTTAACACCATTCGGCAAGCTCTAATTTCAGCACCTATTATCCAACCTCCGGATTGGACTCTTCCCTTTGAGGTTATGTGCGATGCTAGTGACGTAGCTATAGGATCTGTTCTTGGACAACGAAAGGAAGGGCGAACCCATGCCATATACTACGCTAGATGAAGCGCAGCTCAACTACGCCACTGCGGAGAAAGAATTTCTAGCTATTGTCTATGCTATTGACAAGTTTCGCTCTTATCTTGTAGGTGCAAAGGTGATTGTCTACACGGATCATGCTGCGATCCGGTACCTCCTTGCAAAGAAGGATGCGAAGCCAAGGCTAATTAGATGGATTCTTCTCCTACAAGAATTCGATCTAGAGATCCGCGACAAGAAAGGTTCAGAAAATTCTGTTGCGGATCATTTGAGTCGCCTAACACATCTAGAGGACGACCACTTACCTATAGATGACTCCTTCCCGGACGAACACCTACACATTATTGAGGAGTGCATCGATGTGATCTCCAAAGGTAACGAACCATGGTTTGCTGATTTTGTTAACTATTTGGTTTGCCAGGAGATACCGCCTGGATTATCCTACGCACAAAGAAAGAAGTTCTTTAAGGATGTTCGGGAATACTTTTGGAATGAACCTCTCCTCTTTAAGAGAGGTCCGGATGGCATCATTCGGCGATTGTCATTCGGCCATTGTCATTCACTACCTTGTGGAGGACACGCTAGTTCGAACAAGACTAGCGCAAAGGTATTGCAATCTGGATTCTTTTGGCCTACTTTATTTAGAGATGTGCAATCCTTTGTTTCTTGCTGCGATGCTTGTCAAAGAACAGGTAATATCTCTAGGAGGAATGAGATGCCTCTCAATAACATCCAAGAGGTGGAGATTTTCGACGTTTGGGGAGTAGATTTTATGGGACCGTTTCCATAATCTTGTGGAAACCAATACATACTCTTGGCGGTGGATTACGTTTCTAGATGGGTGGAAGCGATTGCCTCTCCCACCAATGATGCCATGGTGGTGGTTAAGTTCTTTAACAAGACCATCTTCCCACGATTTGGGACACCAAGGACTATCATTAGTGATGGAGGTTCTCACTTCATTGCCCGGCGCTTTGAAGCTCTTCTAGCTAAGTATGGGGTTACTCACAAGATCGCCACCCCTTATCATCCACAAACAAGTGGACAAGTTGAGATCTTAAATCGGGAGATCAAAGGAATCTTAGAGAAGACGGTTTCAAGGACTAGGAAGGATTGGTCTTTGAAGCTTGATGACACATTGTGGGCATACCGGACTGCGTACAAGACTCCCATAGGAACCACACCATACAACCTTGTGTATGGGAAGTCTTGCCACTTACCGGTAGAGTTGGAGCATAAGGCGTTTTGGGCTATCAAATGGTTGAATTTCTGCATGAAGGAAGCGGGAGAGAAGCGTCTCTTGAACCTTAATGAGCTTGAAGAACTCCGCTTGAATGCCTATGAGAACGCCAAGATTTATAAGGAGAGAGCAAAGCGTTGGCATGATAAGCATATCATTCCAAAGGACTTCAAAGAAGGAGATCAAGTTCTCCTCTTCAATTCAAGGCTTCGTCTCTTTCCAGGTAAGCTTAAATCTCGTTGGACCGGACCTTTTCTAATTAAGCGTATTTTCCCCCATGGTGCAGTTGAAGTATGGGGTGAAGCGGGCGGAAGCTTTAAGGTGAACGGCCAACGACTCAAGAAGTATACGCCAGAACTCCAAGCTGAAGAGTTCGCGCCTACCGCACTCGAATAAGTGCGAGATTGGTCTAGCTACGGACCTTAAACAAAGCGCTTCTTGGGAGGTAACCCAAGGTATTGCATTTTTGTTTTTGTATTCGATTCATAGTTTAGCTTAGTTTAGACGTTTTTCGCTTTATTTTGCCTCGATTTCTTCCGGTATGTTCGTGTTTTTGGATGTAGGAACGATGGGAAAAGAAAAGGGAAGAGTAATATTGAAGAAAAGTGACAAAACTTGGACTTTGGAGCATTACAGAGAGTTCCACGGCCTAAACCACGGTCGTGACAGCTACAGTGCCCGTAATTTCCAAAAGCCTTTGAAAAATCACCAAAACCACGGTTCCGTACATTTCCACGGCCGTGGAACCCCCCGACAGACCGTGATTTTCAAAATTTTGCCTGTCACTATATAAACCACGTTCTTCACAAAAACACTCCACAAAACCATTTCCACGACCCAAAACGCCGATTCCATGCCCTTCACCACAAATCTCCGTTCGTTAATCGTTTTCAACGATTCTTCTTCCCAAATTGAAGCAAATTCGACCACCAACGAGATCCAAGCAACAAATCGAGCGGCAAATCACCAAGGAACGCACAATTCGGATTTTAAAATCCGAAACCTAGGTTTTTTCCCCTCTTCTTGATCTTTGTCAATTTGAGTTCGTTTTTGCCAGAAATTATAGGAGAACTGCTTGAAACTGGAAGGAATTAGACTAGGGCTGCCTAATTGCTGAATTTGAGGGCTGTTTGTTGAGTTTTGAGTAAAACTGAGACGAATCACGGTCTTTGTCAGTTCCACGGCCGTGGAAATACCAAGAACACCGTGATTTTGAACAGTGATGGATTTTGTGAGAAGAGTTTCAGGGAGGATTAAGGAGAAGAAGAATGACCAGAATAAAAAGAGGAAGGGTAACCCCTCTTCCTCTTCATCCTCTAGAGCACCACCACCTTCCTCCCCTTCACCACCATCATCACCTTCATCACCCGCTCCTCCTAGCCCTAGAGTACCGACCATTCATGCAGATCACCTCGATGCACTCGAGAGGATCCATGAGAGGGTTGTGATTGGACCTAGGTACCTATTGTTAGAGGATCTAGCTCCTCTTAACATCATAGATGACCTTACTTGGCTCTTGGATAGAGCCGAACTAGTTGTCTTCTCGGCTATCCGAGAAGACGCCTACGAGGAGATTACGAGGGAGGTTGTGACGTCTTTCGAGCACAACCATGTGGACAGGACCGTTTCTTTCCGTCTTATGGAAAGAAACTATGATTTTACCATCTGTGAGTTCGGAGCCTTTTTCGGGTTTCAAGAGACCTTTAACGGTCGTTTTCCTAGTGGCGTTTACGCCAAAGACTTTTGGGAGGAGGTTGCTATGATTTACGCCAGCGAGGACCGCTAGCAACCTGCTGACACCAAGGCTAAGTTGATGTATCACTTAGCCTTGAAGATTGCTCACCGTGTTCTTTCAGAATGTCTCTTCCCTAGGACGGAGACGCCCCAAAAGATCAAGACGGATGAGCTATTTCTGTTGTATTCTATGCTGTATGGGCGCCGAGCTGACTGTGCCACCCTCTTAGCTGCTACTATGAGCAAGCTTAAGAACAAGAGGAAGGGCAACATTGGATATGGTGGGATAGTTACCCACCTTGCTAGGATGTTGGGAGTTGATTTTTCTGCATGTACCCGCATACCAGCCGTACCCTTAGGACTTCAGGCCTTCATGACTAGAGGTCTCATCTTCCCCACACATAGAGGTCCGCCTTATGCGGCCATGCCTTGGGAGAGCAGGACGGGTAGGGGTATTGAGTGGCTACAGGAGTACTCCATTATGGCTGGACGCCATAATTGGAAGGAGACGTTCGCTGCTATGCACGCGAACAGGATTGCAGCTCCCCCATATGTCCCACCACCGCCCGTAGTTGAGGAGGAGGAGATGAGAGATCAGTATGAGAGTGGAGGAGGATCCGAGCACGAGTTTGGCACGTTTCCGGATCAGCCGGATGCGGCCCCTGATGTGCCTAGACGTTCTCCACGTCCAACCAGAGCTTCAGGTTCGTCTTCTCGCCGCGCCAACGTGAGTGAGAGACCCACTTGGATGGATACGCCTCCTACATGGTACGGAGCTCCACCTCCATGGTCCTCACAACAGCCATCAGCACCAACACCAGCACCGTCCGACGCTCCAGGGTGGTACAGCCAGGCCCCGGGGTGGTATGAGTAGATGCCAGATTGGGCCACCGGTCTTTCGGAGAGAGTAGGAGCATTGGAGATCCGAGCCGATGCTAGAGATGGACGCTTGGACGACCTCGATCATATGATGAGAGACGTCAACCGCCAGCAGTTTGGGCGGCACTACGATCCTAGCTTCTCTCCATTCCTGCCTCCACCAGCGCCGCAGTGATGATTCGCGTGACCGATAGCTTTAGCCGCTCCACCGCCATTTTGTGAGTTTCTTTTTCTTTTCTTTTTTTCTTTCTTTTATTTGAACATTAGGGACAATGTTTGTTCCAAGTATGGGGTGGGGTGTGACTAAAAGTTGTAATAACTCTTACTCACTTTGATTGCTTCTATCGAGACTATCATTGCATGTTCATTATATTGTTGCACGTTTCATTATTGCATTGCATGAAAAAGAGTTTGAAAAATCCATAAAAATTGAAAATTTTTTAAAAATTTTGTGCTTCTAAGGAATTGAGATGTTTTCTATGATAATCGCTACTTGTGAATTGAGTTTGATGACAATTGCATGCTTAAACAAATAGTGGATTGAAAAGAAATTGAATGAGTTGATTATGCCTCTTTTACAAGTTTCATAATGTGATGAATGTTACCTAAATCATGTTGAGGAATTGAAGTTGAAATCACGCTATAAGTTCTTATGCTTCTTGTTGAGATGATTAAGGCAATTCGATTTTTCTTTCTTCTTTCTTTGATCATTTAGCCCCTCATTGAAATATTGACCTCCTTTACCTATCCGGGAAATTGGAGGAGTTGATTGAAAAAGGCATGTATGATGTGGGAGGGCCATGAAAGCAATACTTTGCATTCAAAGGAATAGAAAGAAATTGTAGGTTTGGGGAAGTCAATCATGATGATGAGTAACTCGGCACCATTCACATAGCCGGGTGTTTGTGTCTTGCCAAAGTCGGATTGAGCGATATTCCTAGCGGATTATGGTATGTGCGCTAAGGGTTTGAGGCATCTCATAAAAATTGAGAAACGCCAATCTCCTAGGCTTCGGTTTTTGTGCACCTCTATCCATAACTCCAAAAGTAAAGTCGAAAAATGAAAGGAAGAGAGCGAAGCTCTAAGTTGAAGGTGTTGCGGAAACCGCAAGAGAAGAAGAAAAGAGTAGTTGTCCACTTTCCCGGATTCATTGCACCACATTCCTTAAAGTTTCCTTCCCTTTCCACATTCTAGACCTTTTTCTTTGAAAGTCCTTAAGATCAAAAGAATGTTATATGACTTGGTGATCTAAATTGAAGTTTCTTATGATTGATTTTGATAATGTTTAAGGGTTATGATGTTTGTATGGAAGTTTGATTGATTCATGAGCTTTCTTTACTCTTTACTCTTTGATTAAGTGTATGAAAGTCTTATAAACGATTGAAGCAAGGTTTGAGAATGATCTATTATTTAGAAGACACATTCATCCAAAAAGAAGTATTGCTTTGAGAAGGTACATATATTTCATCCTAACTCTTGTTTTAAAGCTTTTGAAAGACCTTGCTTAGGGACAAGCAAGTGGCAAGTATGGGGTTATTTGTTAGCATGAAATATTGTGATATTTTAGGCACGTTTTCTAAGTGTATTTGATTCATATTGATAGTCATTGATCGAGCATTGATACATTTGTGAGCTAGTTTGTCTATAATGTCGATATAGAGATCTACACAAGCTTTATGTTGATTATAGGTGATTGAGAGCTATTTCCGAACGGAATCGAGCAAGAATGGAGTTGTTGAGCAATGTCCACGGATTGAAGGCATTTCTAGGAGCTAAGGGAATGCCAACTTGAGGAATGCACGAGGCTAGGGAAGAATCACGTTCTTGCCCTAAACCACGCTCTAAAATACGGCCGTACCACTTTCCACGTTCAAGTCCACGGCCGTGGAACCATGGCTAGGGAAGCGTGGTTCATTCCAGCAACTTCTACGGCCGTGGAGAAGATGGTTCAAACCATGTTGATTTCCACGCTCTAAATTACGGCCGTGGAACCCTTCCACGACCGTGATCTTGGTGATCTTTTTCGCCATACTTTAAGCCACGATCTCCTACGCAATTGGGCCGGGCCGATATTTTATCTTACATTATAAAAGGACGGACGAAGGGAGATTCCGTTACCTCGGCTTAGACCTCGTTTTACACATACACTTGCGCTTGGAATTGCCCTAATTTCGCATTTGGCGGAGATTTGTTGGAGAGATTTTTGGCGCATTGTTATTGGCGATTTCCGGATTGACGGAAGATCGAAGATTCGGAAGATTGTTCGCAAGGAGATTTCGCTTCTTGCTTAGGTTTGATTTAGAAGACGGATTGACATCCCGTTCTTCCTTCTTATCTACAATTGTGTTTGTTTGTTCTATTCCGAATCTAGTGACGATATTTGTTCTTGATTGTCACTTTGAGATTGGTTTGAAGTTTATTGAAGGTTTTCGGAAGTTTTCATCTTTCAATCTTTTAATTCTTGAATTTGATATCAATATGACTATTGTTGGCTAAAAACCCTTAACAATTCTAAGGTGAAGGGTTGATAGTTGTGGCTTAGATGATGATAGATCGTTCGTAAACAGATTGGACCCTGAGAGTTAGAGAGAATCGCCGACGAACCCTAATCCACGGTCTGTTCTTGAGCTTCAACGGCCGTGGAACTCAAGAACTAGCCGTAATTTTGTGTTAAGTTACGAACTTGCTTTTACTTTAATCCAAAGTTAAAGATTTGCTTTAATTTAGTTTAGGCTTGCCTTTTTTAGGTGGTAGTGAAGCCTCAACAACCTCTACCTCGATTGTGAGTATCACAACCTTAATCGATTTAGTTAATCTTGATCCTTGGATTACAAGTTTGGGTATTTGACGTTAATTCTCATCTTTAGAACCTTTCTATATTGAAGCCTCAACAACCCTTATAGAGAGTGTCTTGTAGGTGAGTCATATAAGGTTTTTGGAACTTCACTGTACGATTACCTTACATTAGCATACCTTTGCATGTCTTAACTCTGTCCTTATATCATTAGTATATCTTGAATCGATTGCCACAGCTGGATACTTGGATCTTTAGGATTGTTGTTTTCCCAATAATTCGAAAAGCTTCTTACATTTACTTGCTTGATAACCTACAACTGAATTTGTTCCCCCCAAATCCCTGTGTTCGATACTCTGGAATTCTTGCTTAACTACGTCGATCCGTACACTGCGGGTTCGCTTGCTTGATTTCTAGTTTTATAAATTTAAAGCTTATTTGCACGCACGCTAAGTGGCGAACATATATTGCTTGCATAAGGTGACTAGTATGACCCATAAATACGATCTGTGTATCGTTATGTTTTTCTTGTACACGATCTGCGCATCGTTTGTTTTGTTGTAATTTAATTTATGCAATTAGAGTAATTCAAAATTGTAATACAAGAAGAAGTTCAAGACATAAGAAGGTCAAGGATGGAGATCCATGAAGGATACAAGATGAAGTGATTATGAAGATTAGATCTTTATTTTTTTGCATCGTAGGGGCCATACTAGGATCACAATTATTGCGTTTTGAATGCTTTATTTAAGTTTTTATATTGTTTTTATTTATGACATTTTTTCACTTATAAATAAAATACAAATAAAAAGACTTAAGTTCCAAAGGTAAATTGGGGCAATGCCTTTCCATATCATAACCCATTAAGTTCTGGATTTTTGGTTGGACGGGCTTCACAAAAGTGAGGGTGTTCTTCCATAATCTTGGACTAAGTGAGGGTGAATCTATACGGGGGTTCATAAACCTTGATATGGTAGTACCCAACGAGAGACCAAAAGGCAAAGTTTTGGATCTTGATGCATGGGATGATTTCTGCATTGGATGTGGATCATCAACCAAGAATTATAAGGATTTATAATTAGTAATTGTTACTTACCCTGAACACATAGGACTTAAGGCAGTGCAAAAGTACGTTGAGTTTTGTCTGGGATGGGATCTTGGAATATTTTATTCAAAGGGACGACAACAAATGAATAAAATGTGTTTTTGCTTATTTTAAATTGTTTAAATATAAGTATTTGTAATTTCAAACATATACTGATTTGTATGTCATTTATATTTTGTAGATAATGTCGAATGATAATTTGAAATTCTCTCTGCGCTCAATTGTTGAGAAAAACAAGCTCAATGGAATGAACTTCCTTGATTGGGAAAGGAATCTGAGAATCATTCTCACGTCCAAGGGACATGAGGACGTCCTAGCTACCCCTATCCCTTTTGTGACCGACACCTCATCAGATGAGGAGAAGGCAACAGAAACTCGGGTGAGGTCTGAGGCATTACTTGTAACTTGCCTCATGCTTGCTGCAATGGAGCCTGATTTGCAAAAGAGGTTTGAGCATTCTGATGCTTATACTATCATAATTGAACTGAAAAACGTTGTTTCAGGATCAGGCAAGGATAGAGCGATATGAGACTCACAAAGCTATACTTGATAGCAAGCTTGAGAGGGGAAAACCAGTGAGTCCTCATGTGATTAGCCTGACTGGGCTTTTTAAGAGGATGGAAAATCTAGGGACCCCATATGACCAAGAGTTGGCCACTGATATTGTTCTTAGATCTTTGCATGATGGTTTTGCACCATTCAGAATGCAATACCATATGAATGGTCTGAAGCATGATATGAATGAGCTCCTGGCATGCTTAAAAGTGTTGAGGGCAATATTATTGATGACAAAAAGAAGGAAGTTCTGAATGTCAACAAAGGGAAGGGTTTTAAGAAGGTGGCTAAGAGAAAGAGCAATTACCAAGGGAAAAGCAAGCAAGTTGCCAGACCCAAGGGTGGTGAGAAGTCAAAGGTGGCTGTTGATCATGAGTTTTTTTACTACAAGGCCAAGGGACACTGGAAGAGGAACTTTCCCAAGTACCTGGAAGACAAGAAGAATGGAACTGTGAGTTCCGGCACTTCAGGTATTTATGTTATTGAAATAATGACAACATATGTTCTCACATTAGAATATGATCCCATTTGGGTATTAGATACTGCTTGTGGTGCTCACATTATTTCTTATGTGCAAGAACTAAGAAATAAAAGGCATGTGAAGAAAGGGGAAATAGACCTACGCGTTGGAAATAGAGCAAGTGTGGCTGCACTTACCACGGAAGATTTTAATCTGTCTTTACCTTCTGGTTTAGTATTAGAACTGAATAATTGTTATTTTGTTCCATGCATTACCAAGAACCTTATTTCGGTTGCATTATTACATTCTGAGGGATTTGATTTTAGCATTAAAGATGGATTTATGTCTGTTTTTAGAAATAATATTTTCTATGCTAGTGCACCAATGAGTAATGGACTCTTTGTGTTGGATCTCAAATCGGATGTATATAATATAAATAACAAAAGGCAAAAACCAAATAGTTTGAGTAAGGCCTACCTATGGCATTGTCGATTGAGCCATATTAGTGTGAATCGCATGAAGAAGCTCCATAAAGATGGACTTATAAAAGACATGGATTATGAATCCATTAATACATGTGAATCATGTCTAATGGGCAAAATGACAAGGTCACCTTCAAAGGAACCAATGAAAGGGCTACTGAATTGTTGGACATAATACATACTGATGTATGTGGGCCAATGACCACAGAAGCTAGAGGTGGCTACAGATACTTCATTACGTTTACTAATGACATGAGTAGATATGGATATATTTACTTAATGTCACATAAATCGGAATCCTTTGAAAAGTTCAAGGAATTCCAGAATGAAGTAGAGACTCAAACTGGCAAGAAAATAAAAGCACTTCGATCTGATCGTGGTGGTGAGTACTTGAGCCACGAATTTGATCATCATTTGAAAAACTGTGGGATAGTAACACAGTTGTCTACCCCAGGAACACCACAACTTAATGGTGTGTCTGAAAGGAGAAACAGGACCTTGTTAGACATGGTCCGATCAATGATGAGTTTTGTTGATCTTCCGGTATCCTTCTGGGGATATGCCCTCACTACCGTTGTACTTACATTAAACAAGACTCCGTCAAGAACTGTAGACAAAACTCCATATGAGATATGGACTGGAAAGGTTCCAAAGTTGTCTTTTCTAAAAATATGGGGATGTGAAGCTTATGTAAAGCGTTTACAAACAAAGAAGCTTGCCCCCAAAATCAGATAAATACTTTTTTATAGGGTATCCAAAAGGAAGTTTTGGATATTACTTCTACAATCCAACTTAACAAACGGTGTTTGTTGCAAGAGATAGTGTCTTTTTGGAAAGGGAGTTCCTTTCCAACAAGTCAAGTGGGAGAAATATTCATCTTGAAATAGTTCAAGACGATAAAGAACAACAAACTCAAAAACAAGATGACATGGATGATGTCGTTGATGAGATGATTACTTTTGAAGGCCTAGGGCCTCAGATCATTCAAGAGCTGGAACAAGAGGATCTATAAACAGTTGTGGACCATGTTCCGGATTCAGTTGTTGAACAAGTTGAGCCCACTCGTAGATCGGAAAGGTCAAGGGTACAACCAAGACGTTATGATGATTTCATCTTGAATGTAAGCCTTGATGTTCTTATGTTAGAACATAGTGAGCCTTCTACATATAAGCAAGGAGTGACGGGTCCAGACTCCAAGAAATGGCTTGAGGCCGTGAGGTCCGAAATGGATTCAATGTTTGAAAATCAAGTATGGGACTTGATAGATTTGCCAAATGGGGTAAAACCCATAGGAAGCAAATGAATTTTCATACTCAAAACTGACAAGGATGGAAATGTGTCTGTTTACAAGACAAGGCTAGTTGCAAAAGGTTTTAGACAGATTCATGGTATAGACTATGACGAGACATTTTCACCAGTTGTCATGGTTAGATCCATTAGGATAATCTTAGCTATTGCCGCATATTATGACTATGAGATATGGCAAATGGATGTCAAAACCGCTTTTCTAAATGGTCTTTTGGAAGAGGATGTGTACATGACACAACCTGAAGGTTTTGAAGATCCAAATGATGTTGGGAAGGTATGCAAGCTTAAGAAGTCCATTTATGGACTTAAGCAAGCATCCAGGAGTTGGAACTTTCGATTTGATGAGAAGATCAAAGAGTTTGATTTCATTAGATATGAAGAGGATCCTTGTGTTTACAAGAAGTTTAGTGGGAGTAATGTAGCCTTCTTAGTCTTGTATGTGGATGACAACTACTTATTGGGAATGACATTCCGATGCTAGAGTCTTTAAAGGAATGGCTGAAGAAATGTTTCTCAATGAAAGACTTAGGAAATACCGAGTACATACTTGGAATTAAGATCTACAAAGATAGATCTAAGAGGCTTCTTGGATTGAGTCAAGGAACTTATATTGATAAGATTCTTAATAGATTCAAGATGCAGGATTCCAAGAAGGGGTTTTTACCCATGCAACATGGTGTATATCTCAGCAAGAAGCAGTGTCATAAAACACCTGCTGAGCTTGAGAAGATGAACCAGGTCTCATATGCTTCTGCTATAGGATCTATCATGTATGCCATAGTATGTACACGTCCTGATGTTGCGTAAGCTTTGAGCATGTATAGCAGATACCAATCAAGTCCTGGAGAAGCACACTGGAGTGCAGCTAAGAATATCCTAAAGTACTTGAGAAGGACCAAGGATAATTTCTTAGTATATAGGGGAGATGAAAAATTGATCGTACAAGGCTATATTGATGCAAGCTTTCAGACTGACCGAGATGGCTTTGAGTCTCAATCGGGTTATGTCTTCATCCTTAACGGAGGAGCTGTGAGCTGGAAGAGCTCCAAGCAGGATACAATAGCAGATTCTACCACAAAGGTTGAGTACATTGCGGCTAGTGAAGCAGCAAAGGATGTTGTTTGGATGAGGAAGTTCCTGGATGAACTCGGTATTTTCCAAGTATTTCAGTGCCTATCGACATCTATTGTGACAACAATGGTGCCATAGCCCAGGCAAAGGAACCGAGTTCAAGCTCCAAAACCAGACACGTTGATAGCATGAATTATAGTCTATATTTTGGGGCCTGTTTAGACGTTTTATCTTCAATAATCTGCATGTTTGGATGTATATTATGTGATTATATTGTCGTTTCATCTACCTTTGTGAGAATCGAGGTCTACATCAAGTTTCATTGTAATCGTAGGTAAAATGGCACATTTTGGACTAAAATGGAGCAAAGGAGTCATACGAGCTACATTCTGGAGCTTAAGGAAGAACTCGGAAAGCATGGAATTAGATTAAAGATTCACTTTGGACCAGATTTGAGAGATTTCACATTAAGTTTAGAGTCACCTCGGTCAGCTACAGTACCATCTCGACCGAGGTGATCTTGAGGAGTGCCCCGACCGAGGCGAATACCCTGACGCGGCGAGATCGTTTATTCTTGGCTGAGATCTTTTATTTTTGGAATGAGAAATCTTATATTTTTAGGCTGGATTTTTGGAAGGAAGATTATATATTTTGGAGATCTATTTTAGGGGATAAGATATATTTTTATTAGGAAAATATCTTTTCAAGATATTTTATCTTTGGAAGATAGTTTTCCTATAAAAAGGGCTTGATTTTCCACAATTCAGCATCGGCGCATCACCGAAAATCCCGCTATCATTATAGTGGTTGAAGGAAGGAAGGAAGGAAGATTGAAGATCAATCTAGGAAGGATTGATAGCTTGTTATAACTTTTTAAGGGGATTTGTAAGACTTTCTTAGATTCCCTTCTTGTTGATTGTCTTGTTGGATTTGTAATCCAAGGAACGCTTATATTTGTGATATTTGATTCAGTTATTGAAGCCTTGTTCTTAAGGTTATTGTGTTCAAATATTCACTTCCTTCCCATATATTTGATTATTGCTTTCATGATGATGAGTGGCTAATTTCTTTGTGTGATTCTAGGGTGATTGGCTGAAAGTTGTGGGAAAAACAATGATAGAATAATCTTAATCCCAGTAGGGCCCTGAAAGCTCGAGTCTTTATCCTTAACCCTAGAACATCTCGTTCAGTCGATGAACATCTCGGCCGGGGTGGAACTTGTCTGACCGAGGTGACCTTTTTTTATCCGTAACTGAGAGTTAAGTGTTAGAGTTTGCCAAATCCTATTCTTATTACACCTTTCCTGGTTCAATGCAAGCTTAGGATGAGACTTACCCGGTAATTCCTTTGTTTGTTTACCCATGATCATAAGTGTAGGTAATAAAGGTTTATCCTTTATTAGGGTTTGAGTGTGCCTTCATTCCATCTTTGTGAGTTAGCCTGAGACTTACCCGGTAAAGGTTGATTCTATTCCCTTAGTTGGTTTGTTGGTTTGAGATTATAATTCTTCTCCTTAGTACCTTGAGACTTACCCGGTGATAGGTTCTTTGGTTTGGGATTGTGAGTAGTGAGACTTACCCGGTGATCTATTCCACTTTAGTAACACCTTCCCTTTGCAAAATCTCAGCTTTGTCCGCTTATCTTGAGATCTTGAGTTGGAACCACAACTAGATGCTTTAATCCCTAGAATTGCATATTCCTTTAATTGACTTTTTATCATCTTTGATTGCTTTAATTGCTTTTGTGGTTAGTTGCAATATTGACTACCTATATTGGTTTTGTTTCACCTAAGTCCCTGAGATCGACACCCCAGAATTCTTGCTTTTACTACGATTGACCCGTACATTGCGGGTTCGCATCCTTGTTTTAAGCATACATCTTGGGTTATAAATTTAAAGCTTACACACACCATTTGGAGCGAACACACGTTATGAGGAAGTATCACCTTATTTGACACATCATCACTGAGGGTGACATTAGGATGTGTAAGGTGCATATTGTTGACAACATTGCAGATCCATTGACCAAGCCTATGCCTAGGCCCAAGCATGAGAGTCACACTAGGGCTAAGGGTCTCAAGCACATTGGAGAATGGCTTTGAGTTTGCTTTTATATTACATTGTGTATTTATGAGTGTTGGACACTAGTTTTATGTTTGACTTGATGATTTTATGATATATGATATTTCATCCTTATTTATATATTTTTTTGATCGATATTGAATAATATATCCAAATAATTCATTATTAACAAATGGGATCACTTTAAGTGTTCTGGTGAATGAAACCCCATTAAGTGAAATGAAGTTTTGAATTATTGAAAAAGTCTATAGTTCGAAATCATCAAATGGACATGAATGATTTTATTAGTAACTATATTGTAAGTTGACTGATAGCGCCAGGTTTCATGGGCTATAGGGACATGGAGATGTCTAGTCATTTACATATATATGTAGGGATGATACATGTAAGACTGACCCACCTTAAGACTCTCCAAAAGAGATTGTAGAGTTTTAAGTTAAACCGTGATTAGTAGATTATTCAGACATGAGTATGTTGTGGTCTCACTTGATGATTGATATTTCTTTGACATTGTTAAACGCTTTCCGTAAAAGGGAGTTATAAAGGCAGTAGTTAGGATTGCCAAAAGTTGAGTGGGAGCCATAGTCATACAAGATTGGAGAAGTCCTCCTGGTTCGTGTATATTGTGATACATTGAACAGGATTGGTGACTCGGCCACTTGAAGAGCGAGAACTGAAAATGCATGGCCATGCTCGGATGGATTATTTGTAATCATCCGTTTAATTGACAGTTCAAACTCGAAGTTCAAGAAACACATTTGACATTAGATATGAATGTCATCATATCGTCAAATAAGACATTAAGAGACAAAGGTATCTTATATTGCACACTTGTTTAAGGACAAGTGGGAGATTGAAGGAATTGTGTCATTTAATTTAATGTGCAATGACTAAACTCGGAATAGGACAATTAACGGAGATAATTCAATCCGATTATTTTAGGAGTCGTAGTGCTTTGCTAGAAGTCAACTACGATTAATGTGCTTAAACGAGTTAAACCCATAACTATTATAAACGGGTCTCATGCGGTCACACACTTTGAGTTGACGGACTAGATCAACGGGAATGATAGTTGAATATTAATATATATATATATATATATATATATATATATATATATATATATATATATATATATATATATATATATATATATATATATATATATATTGTATATTATTAATATAACCATATTATTTATTTGTGAAATAATTAATTAGTGGATATTAATTCGGGAGGTTAATTAGAGGAGTTACACATTTTGTAACTCCCTCCTCCTAATTAGTAAGAAAGATCATCCTCCTAATAAAAGAGAAATATCTCTCATCACTTGGGATCCAAGGAAGATAGAGAGACCAAAAAGAGAGCAAAAGAAAGAAAAAGTCAATAGTTGGTTTTTGTTTTTTGTTTTAGAGGGTTGACTACCATCTTCATCCGAAGCAATTCGATTGCAGGATTTGCGATCTTCGTCCTAGCAGTCGAAACCAAAAGCGATCTTGACCGGGCTCGTGTGGACCAACTAGAGGAGCAACACGTGGGGCTCTCATCTCTTTCGTTCATTCCCGATCAGATCCGGTTCACGCATCAACATGTATTTCCTATGAACCATCAATCGTTGTCTATCAATTGTGGTTGTAGATCCTACGATTAGATGTTTAGATATGATCTGAAATTTCGCTTAAAAAATCTAATAAACCTACATCTTCTACCCCGACACTAGCGAGGTCACTAACAACAACCAGAGATTTCCCCGGATTACCATCTAACCTAAAGCCTCTATCTAGCTCACCCCGTAGTAAGTCACCTTCTAAGGCGTTGTTTGAGTATTCACTTTTGAGTAGCTACCTTTCCTTATGCATTAGTCCCACGTTCCAATTTTAAATATTTACTTGCCTAACACGTTGTTGAATATTTTCTTTCCCTTTTTGAACCTTTTGTTTTCCTTCCCACAATCATCCAAGGACCAAACGTCCTCCGTCAACCTCCGCCGGTGAAGCAACATTTTCCGAAGAAGGTACGCGTGATGAATTCTGAGTATTCTCATAATCAACAACTTCTTTTGATCCCTCATTGGTCTTTACTTGTTCCTTATCCAACACTCTAAATTGACAATGGGACACATAGTGTTCATACCGTCCACACTTCAAAGGTTTACTCAAATCCATCTTGACGCGTATACGATTAAAACGACTCCGAGTTAGAATAAGCGTTCTCTGATCCATGATTATGAGCTTCCCAATACTTGCAACTAAGTTCCAGAGGATAGCTTCGTTGAACCATTGCATGTGGATCCCCATAATATGAATCCATGTCGGAGCCGAGGTGATAGGTTCCGAAGTCACAAAATCAGGCTCCCACCGTCTCATGATAAGGCAACGATCGAAAACCATCCATGACCCTCCTGTGAGAAACATCAACAATTCACTTTCAAGTTTGAACCTATAGTCATTGTCGAGATCGATCACCTAGATATGCTCTCCCAACTTCCACATGTCACGGATTTTACGTTCCATGACAGGGAACGCGATGGGGTATTCAAGCACTTTGAAGACTATCGATGTCTTCCATTCCGCTTAAAGGGATTTAGCTACAACGGAGTCATCTTCCCCTTCATTGCAGTCCTATCAATCTTGCCCTTATTATAAGAGCTCTTATGAAGCAAAATATTGTGTTGTGTCTCATGCAGCTTGAGGTAACTTGGCTTGTCTTCTTCACGAACTTAGTGAAACTCATCTCTTGTCATTCACTCTTCATTATGACAATAAATCTGCTTTTGACATTGCCATTTGCCAAGAACCAGTTTTCACGAGCAGACTAAGCGCAGAGAAGTAGACTGTCATTTTACTCAAAGAAAAAGTTATGGATGGTTTTCTCCAACTTACCTATCTTCCAACTTCCAATCAACTTGATGATATCCTTGCTAAGATCCTGCCTTCATATCAGCATCGGTATTTACTTATCAAACTAGGCATGACTGTCGATGCTCTAGTTTGAGTGGGTTGTTAACTTGCTATACTACACCAAGCTAAAGTATTGACATGGAGGAATTATATCCAAGCATGGATATTATAGTTTGTTAGTCTGATAGAGCAATTGACACAAACTATATACAAAACAGGAAATGGTGAAGGAGCGTATGCTATTCATGTAACAAAACACATATACAAGAGAAGTTCTCTAACACTAATACTGACACAAACAAAAGCATTTTCTTTCTTTGAGTTCATGTACGAATCATTCTCAGAATTGCAATACATGAACTATTGAGCATAATTTCATGACCGATAAAATTGATCACAACCTTCATTTTATTATACATTATTCAAGAAACTATGGTAAGGAAACAAATTAGAAAAATTAAGTGTTAAGCCAGCTCTCTTGGTTAGTAGGTCAAATCTCTTGCCGCAGAAGTATAACAATCATCAACCACTTACAAGTCTATGACAACTAAAGCTAGTATGCTTAGTTATTCATTTCTTCCCCTTGCCTTTCTTAGCAGCCGGAGGTTTCCTTTTCTTCACTTGCTTCATGCTCGGGGCTTTAGCCTTTTTCTGAACCCCAGCCTGCAACCATAAAAGCACAATTTCATTCATCACTTCGGTTGTCTTCTGGAAAAAATATGCACATACTTGGACCAGATAAATTGCAGGCTTCAGCAACATCAGATGCTAGGTTTGGCAGGCAACACTATTTTGCTCTATTCTCGTCTGATCGAATAGCATCTATGGTCCTTCCACTTTATAGGAAGTCACATATATATCCATAAACTTTGAAATTTGTTTCCAATAGTTCCCTAAAATGTGTTCACTAATTTGAAAACATTTTTTAAATGTTCAGGGACTATCATGCAAAAATAAGTTAAGGGACTATCATGCAAAAATAAGTTAAGGGACATATCTGTAATAACTTTAGTTCAGGGAATATGAACCAAAAGAACGTCAGGGACCCATTTATGACTATGGGTGTGTTTGCTTGTATATAAACACTAGTTTATAAATTAGGGTATGTTTAAAATATCATATAAAAATTGTTTTCTATGATAAAATAAACTAGTTTAGAGTTTAAATGGGTGTAAAAATGAAACACTCCAATCGGCAAGGGTATGTTTAAATGAACTAGTGTTTAATAGTAAAAATATCAATCTGTCCTTTTATTTTTTTTCATTAATAAAAACTAACCATGATATTTAAGGCAAATAGTTGAGGTCAATTATTATGTGAACAATTACGCTACTTCTGTACAACCAAACGCAATTTACGATATATTTTAAATTACAACTAAAATTTTATCAGTTTTTCCTTTTTAAACTTCGATTTGAACATGTGCTAATTTTGAATCATGTGCAACCAAACACACCCTATATGTAAAGTTGAAGGGACTATGGATGCAATTCACCCATTTTAGTCTCTTCACTTTTATTGAAACATACATTACACCGGGTGATAAGGATGAGAGTGCATACCGGTTTTCTGGCAGATTTTGCTTTGGGTTTCTCATTGGTCTGCTCATCAGCACCTTCTTTTTTATCACCTTTGGGCACCTTGTCAGCCTCATCCTCCGAATCAAAGTTGAATCCATCCAATGATCCTGTTAGAGGTTACTGTAGCAAATTTCAAACAGACTCTTGTAATAAAGAAAAATTAGGTGAGCTCAAGTATACCTTCAACCATGGTCTCAGCATCATAAACATTGGACTGCGGTTTTAGCTGTATAAAATCATTCATGATGGCCTCAATCTGGTAAGAAAAATATATGAACATCGTTAGAAGATCCTGCAAGAATCAAGACTATTAAAAATCTAGATGGTTAGGTTGTGATGGAGTTTAAAATAACATAAGTCAGATTGTGGTAAATTTAAGCATCTAGAGTTTCTATTTAGCCCTAATCACCTATGCATCCAGGAAAATTATTGAATGAAGTCATTAGCCTCTTGGGCAAGTTTGAGCATATTGATCTGGGAGCTTATCAAATTAGCCTGGCCAACTTATTCATCTGCCTTCTCGTTGTTTTCTCTAAGACTAATGATTAGTGCTTTTGTATGATTTCACACTCCCTCTATTTTTTTCTCGTAAGATGAGAGTATAAGCCATCAAATACGAGGGAATTACTAAAAAATTCATGGTAGCCCCAATGTGGTAAGAAAATTGCAACACAAATTACCAGTTAGTTTCTCAATGTCTTTCATACGATGGTATATGAAACATTAAAAAACGATGAACTATATTTATCAAATAAACAATTTTACAATCGAAACTTCCCCACAAATGAACAGAATGAGATAAAAAGATTGAAGGATGATAGGAATTTGCAGATAAATGTTCTACAAACCTTTGCTTCAGAAGGTCCAACACTGACCTGGACAAAAAAAAGTTCAAATCTTTTCTCAGGTACGGATTCGGCTTTACCACATAACAAGAATTATTACTTCGAACATGGTTTCATACTAACAACATAATGTACTAGATATTTGTGAAGAAGGGAAAGGAGATTCACATACAACGCAAAACGTCCTTGAAGGAACAACTGTAGTTTTGTATATGGTCCCTGAAATTCGATAAAAAGGGAAAAGAAAAAAAGTTAAGAGCTGCCAAGGGATATTAAAGATGCATTGCTTGCAGCGAATTAGCATGGATTTCAGCTGCGATACAAGTTTGATTGCAAACCTTTTAAATCTAGAAGCAATTCTCTATCTCCAGGTGGATTACCCGAAACAATTACACGCCCAACAGCGCCTACATCTCCACTTAAATCAATGGAGTTACCTTCGCACTCAACAAGTACCTGCACAAGAAATGATGGTAATGTTGTATTTCTGTTGCTTTGGTCACTGAACAAACAAACATTTGATTTCTTATAAATATCATAATCCTTCCAACATGAGCTCTAGCTAGAAACCCAGGTGGGTTTCCCCAAACATAAGGGAAATATCACAGGCAGAAGAAGCTGTCATTCATACAAAATGGTTAAAACGACAATATTGTGATGAATAACTGCATGGGGTACCTTGGACCTTTGGACTTTCTCTGGAATCACCAAAGGTAAAACAGATGATGAAACCTGCACATAATATTCAATAGAAGTTCATCATCAATTATTAACACCATCTCTTAAAAGTATGGGTATACTGAAGGACCTCACGTGTGATTCAACATGCTTCTCAGATGCCCTCTCTGCTTCATCTACATCAGCAAGGTCACCAGACATTATTAGAAAAAAAATATACGGACAAACTCTGAGAGAATAAACAAATTTGATGAAGACATAAATTCCAGAGATTTTTTGGTCAGAAGAGATTTTCATTTTTCTTGATTCAAACTTTCACACATCATTGTTAAAATTCCTACATGTGTCCACGTCAAAGGAGGACAGGGTAAATGAGCAAGAAACCTCATTATTCTCTGGTATGCTAGCAAAGAATGTGAAACAACTCCAAATCAATCCATAATAATTCTTTGGTTCCGCTATTTCCACATAATCACATATCACTAGAATTTTTCTCGTGATTTTCCCATACCTTTTGTGTCCATTTTCTTCTTGTCTGTAGGCGTATGATCTGCATTTGTCTTCTTCATTGGAGATTGTCCTTCCGGGCGCTCCATGGAAATAAAATCTTTATCATCAATAAGGTCCATGCCATTCTCTATCTCTTTCTCTACCAGTTTAACTGCACTTGATTTATTTGTCTTCTTGTTTGTAGGTGTAGGATTTGCATTTTTCTTATTCTTTACTGAAAATTTTCCTTCAGGGGCCATGTCATTCTCTTGCTCTTCCAACTTAAGTTCCAGCGATTTATCTGTTCCACTTCCAACAATAGCATCTGACTCTGAATCTGATGAGAGTGTCAAAATTGAAGCTTTTGATGTCTGTCAAACATTTAGTAAAGCTCAGTTATGTCAACGTTCATGTATATTTATAAGTTATTGACAAATTAATGGAAATTTTTAAAAAGCATAGCATTGACTTCTTTTCAAGATCATTGATCCTTGCTAGAGTAGCTGATTAGCTATGTTTTGCTCCCAAATAAAGAACAATCCTTTGTCGGGAATAAAATAGCAAACTTCAGAGATCTTTAAAACAAATCAGTAGAAAGCTGCTTCTTGTGTCAGATGTATAATGGTCTCTCTAAGCAGGGCATATTTGATAAGAAGATGATAAGTTTCATCCATGCCAACACTCCATTTTTTATTTATTTTTTGGATTTGCAGGGCATCTGAGTCTTTGGCCTAACTAAACATCCAGTGGCCTCAGAGGGTCTCACATTAGCAACATCAGAAACATCATGTCCAGCATTACAAAGCATGATAAAGCACTTTAAGGTATAAATGCAGTTGTAATAAAAATGGCTCATTTTCTTTTTGCAATATAAAAGAAAAAGTGACAAGTATTTCTTGAAGTGAAATGCTTAAAGCTTACATGAACTTCCGTTTGCTTCTCAGATGGCTCTTTCTCAAGTTCGGTGGTAACTTCTTTACCTGCAATCATCCAGGAACAGGGCTTCTTAAGCAAAATAAAATGTGTTCAACATACATCTAGATGATGAAATAGAAGGAAATGGAGCACGCATCTATCACAACTCACAATAAAATAAATGAAATGGAAGAGTCACATGAAGTGCAAACTCAATCACCCAAAATCAAACAAGGAAAGAAGCAAATATATTGTAAATGTCAGTCATAAGCCATCATGAAAACTTGGGACAAATGCTCCGAAACTGATATTTGAATCCATTACAGATCAGCAAACATCCATATTATAAGATATTTCATTTTACCTGTTTTTTTCTTAGAATCCACCACCTTTCTCCTTTTTGCAGGAGTCCCTTCTACTTTTTGACGCTTTCGTGGTGTCTTTTTATCAATTGACTTGGTAGTTGCTGACTTTGCAGAACGCTTGCTTGAAACTTTCCCCAGATCTTCATCGTTCTCTACAAGTTGAGTTTCATGTGATGTGGAATCGCTGTTAACATCAACAGTATCACCCTTCAATGGAATGTTCTTTGGAGAAGCCTCAGAATCTGAAGATAAAGCCAGAACTGAATGTGTGGGTGGCTGTTCAGAAAATATTATTTACTATCAGAGTTTGTCTCAATATTGCAGGGAAAAATGACTGCCGCAAGTATAACTGTAAACAAGCAGCTTGTTGATACATATATTAAATTTCTACGGTCCAATATTTTCCCAAATGCGAGATTGGACTTTAAAGGTAATTCTGCCCAGTGGTGCGTTTAATATAGACCAACTTCTAAAAAAAGGGGGCCTAGAAAGAAGTCCAAAGGTGCATTCCGTATGAATTGGCATATATGGGCAATTATTCTCCCTATAAGAAACGGGATGAAGAACAAAAATACAACAAACTATGCATCTGTATCTTTTCTGATCATCAAACCTTGCCAATCAGATTAAGATATCTTGTACACCACATACTTTCCCTCCACCTTTTTACCCCTTGTTTATCAATATCTAAAATGGTATGAGATATAGGAGCTTCTTCTGCTCTTTCTTGGACCCAGAAATTCCAGGTATATGAAACACAACAGAGTATATTCTTCTGCTAGAAGACAATGAACCACATGCTAGTCGTCCTAGGGATTAAAGAAAGCCCTTCCCAGGCATAGACATGCAGATATCATAAGATTTTGCACCAGGATTGTATGAAATTAGTAAAGATAGACCAACCAAGAAGGTAAACTTTTACATGATACGCATAAAAACAGTTAATCTTGATGGTGTTATTGCAATTTTGAGATTGAAAAGACAAGTTAGTTATAAATTAGAATAAACAAAGGTTACTCACCTGAAAAGCTCGAAGCCAATCTGGCGAATCCTCTCTTGTGTTGCTCATTCCGACCACTGACAGCTTGAAAACAACCTGTGTGACGATATATGTCACTCTGCAAGTATACAGCATTATGAAATGAAGTGCTAATTCCGACTTCTAGGACTAGGGAATGCACGAAAGTTGACAACACACAGTCAAATTGATCAAATTGCCGTGGATGCAGGAAAATTGACAGCATATAGTCAGCTGGATCAAATTACTACTACAGACATCAGTTCTCATTTCCCACACTTCCAGGATTAGGAAACACTCGGGAATGCAAGGTAAAGGCGAAAAAATATAACTAAAGCTCATTGCATATAGTTTTCACGTTTCCTCATATCTGAGAGCTGTCGAACGAAAAAGACAACCACGATAAGCAATCACTGGTGTCAGAAGTCGCCAGATCTAGATCCCTATTGAATTTTCCTACCCCGGCAACGAGCAGACTTCAGCATAGAAACGAAATTTTGCTTCCACACTATCAGAAAAATCGAGAAATTGAAACAGAAAACAGTGTTTGTATGAGTCAAGAAGGTAAGGAGTGTGTACCTGCGAAGGCCGAAGGATGGCGCGAACCGCTATGGGTGAAAGAACAAAGCAAAAACCCTAACGTTATTACGGGATTGAGCAATAGAAAGCCGATAATTTAGGGTTCAAAGAGCTAAGAAGGAGGAGGTGAAGCAAATACCTAAAACGGAGAGGAAAAGGAGACGGCCTGCCGTATGCTGTGATCCGGCAACGGAGTGAATAGCTCCTCTACTGCTACGGCGGCAACAGTGACGAGCTTAGGGTGTGGGAGAGAGATGGAGTAAATTACGCGGGACTTGGAGGGAAATATTTTCTCATTTGCAATTTTGTTGAATGTTGAAATTCGCTTTTGTCTGAACAAATTATGGTTCAAACAAACTATTAATTTCAGAAATTCTCAATTATTAGCAATTAATGTGCTACTTAATTAGTCCGTTTTGTTAAAGAGTCTACACAATGGTAAACTTTGCCGGGGGACTTCCGGAAAAAAAAAAAAAAAAAAAAAAAAAATTGATCATGTTAACCATTATTTTTTTGGAAATTCAATATGGTGCACGGGTGATTTTGGATTTTTTAAAATATTACTAAGATGCTTCTTTAGTTCGAATGATATCTTTGGATTTTAATATTTTTCAAAGAATGTCTAACTATGTTAAATTGTAGTTGGTTATCAACAACTTGTTAGTTGAGTCTAAGCATGTTCACGGGTCGGACCTGTCGGGTTAAGGGCCTGGGAAGGGTGAACCGGACCCGGACCCGCCTAATAGGCCAACCCGCCGAATTGGCGACCCGCCGGGTGACGGGTCAGACCCGATGGGTCGACGGGTTGACCCTTTGTTTTTCAAACCCTAACTAAAAAGAAGAGAATTGGGCTTGAACTAGAATTTCGGTTGCTTACGTATCCTCTCGGGGAGGAGGAATCAAAGCCCACGTAGTTCTCTTACCTTTGTTTATATCCCCGATTGGCTCTTACATCAGTCGTCGGACTCTCCCGCCGATACATCTGATGGCGTTTGTTGTCGTTCGTCGTCATCTTCGTCGCCGTCCTCCGCCGATAGGTTGTTTCTTTGTGTTCGCATTTCCGCTCTCCTCCAATCGGCTAGTAGGACTTGTTCCTCCAATGTCTCGGGCAACATGTTTGATCTCGTCGAATCGAGCACCTTTCCGCTTTCCGGCTAAAGGTTTGCTCAACCGCTACCGTTGAGGCGGAAACGGCGAGAATTTGTGCCGCGATCCTTGAGAGGGTAGGGAACCTCATTCACTCCGGTCGGCTCCACCACTCTAATATGTTGAAATCCTCGTCTTCTTCTTCATTGTCAAACTCAAAAGTAATGGTTAGATATTCGTCGAGTTCCGAATGGGAACTCGACGTGGTTTTTGCCCTTTTCGGGCCAAACAAATCTCTAGCAATTGATTTAAATTTAGAAGTAGTTGAAGATGAAGGATGAGGAGGGGGCTGAGATGATTGACCTTGATCGGAAACACGATATTGAACCATTAAATCATCAAATAATTTTCTAACTCTAGCAAGTATGATAGAAATATGGCAACCGGGATGTTGTTCTAAATCTAAAAATTCATAATAACTTTCTAAAAATTGTTTTAAACCATCCATTTTACGTCTAGGATCTAACACAAATGCAACAAGAAAAACATTGGGAATAGTTGTATAATAATCTAACCATTTACTTCGCATTGTATAAATAGCTTGTGAAATAGAATCAATTAAAAGACCTTGTTGAAGTGCAAATGCAATATTAATTGCTACATAACAAAATATGCTTGAAGGTGGTGTATAAACATAACTAAAAATATTAGTAGTATCATAAAAATATTTTAAAATCTCCATTACATTTTTTCCTAAAACCCAAGATTCCCCGAAAATAAAATCACCGTCGATATGTTGTGCGGCAAAACAACTTAAAAGATCTCGATATTTATATGATTCGGAAATCATTTTGTAAGTAAAGTTCTATCTTGTACAAACATATTTTGGAATTTTTTTAGGATAAACGCCGTTTTGTTTACAATATACATACCATTTAGTACGTATACTTTTTTTAAACCAAAGTTCATTAAGAATTTTTCGAATAGGTTGTACTAAAACTCCAACATATGCTAAACCGTCTTGAACACACAAGTTTAAAATATGAGTGGCACACCTAATGTGAAAAAATTTACCTCCAATCGTCGGCTTACAATAGTTGGTTAAATCTCTAATGAAAGCCGTGTTAGCGGAGGCGTTGTCAAAACCGATTGAAAAAACTCGTGAAACTAATCTATAATCTTCTAAAACATTTGCAATCAAACGGGCAATGTTTTGGGCGGTGTGTTGTTCGTTGAAAACTCGTAATGCTAAAACTCTTTTGTTTAAAATCCAAAATTTATCAATAAAATGACAAGTAATACCCATATAGTGATTTTTTTGAAAACCATCAGTCCAAATATCACTACATATAGAAACTTGAATATCACCATTTTCCATAAAATATTTAATCAATTCTTCTTTAAGCATTTTATATTTAAGCATCATTTTTCTTTTAGTGGTTTGACGAGAAATCGGTTTATATACAGGTTGAGCATGATGTGTCATCCATTCATTAAAACCAACATTTTGTGCAAAACTAAAAGCCAAAGAATCTACGGCTAACATTTCCGAAAATGCATCCATAGACGAAGCATGATCATATATAAATAAAGGAGGTTGGTTAGAGGTAGATGCGTACCCGGTTAGTTGCGTTTTCCCTCGTGTCATTCCCATTTTTTCGGGATGCTTGTTGCGAATATGTCTTTTGTAGTTCCCGTAGTTTTTTCCCTTTTTGTGCTTGTATTGTGTCGAACAAAAATTGCATTTGGCATAGTAAACCCCGTTAGCATCGGGAACACCTTTTTTGAACCAAAATCGGAAGACCACCGCCGATAGTTGAGTGTTGTTCATCGGCTCCTCCCGGGTCTTGTGTCTCGGATTCTTGGGTTTTGAGGAAAAGAGGTGAATCCATGTTGATTTCCTCCTCCTCGTGGATCTCGTGATCTCCACTTAAGCCCCGCCTTATATCCGAACCGGTTGGAGGACCGCTAATGGGATGACGTCCTTGACTAACACCTCCGCCGGATGAAGGAACGCTAACAGAACGTCTTCCTCGGCTAGCCATTTTTGTTTGAATGTAGTAAAATGTAAAATGAATAATTAAAAACAAAATTAGAGAATGAGATCAGGAGAGTAATTGAATGTAAGAGTTAGAAATTATGGAGAGATTTAGAGAGTGAGTAGATGATTGTATGAGAGTTGGTGTGAGATGAAATGAATTGGGTTTAGGATATTTATAAAAATATTTTTGGGTTAAATTTAATAGTTTTTTGTTGTTTTTGTTGTTTTTTTTTAATTTTTAATTTTAATTTTGACCGTTGGACGGGTCCTCCCTCCACCTATACAGCTATCGTTTCAATTCCCAAACACCACAATTATGCCTATTACTTAATCTTTTAGCAGAAAATCAAGAACAAGATTTAATTAAATAAATAAGATGTTATTATTATATATGGAAAATTCTGGATAGTACGCACCCTTGTACTTTTACTTTTTCGGAATATGTCCAACAATGTTTTATTTTTTTGATGGTGCCATTGAATTTTTTACTTTTTTGGATTATTCTCTTCTACAAATCATAAATTAACATTTATTAACATTTTAAGGAAATAAAAATCTAAATTATTCATTCAAGAAATATTATATACCTTTAAAATAAGGAAAAGCAACCCCAAATAATATCAATTATCAACATTCAGCCTAAAATAATATTAACTTTGAAAATTACTAGAAGGGATACAATCTTGAGAAGATTAAGCTAGTAGAATAACTTAATTTTCTAGGATACAAACAAGACCCCTTATATTTACCATTATCCTGAAAAAAATAAATTGGCTATTTATTAGGCTGTTATGATGTGGATCTAAGTTATTAATATGGTAAATATATTAATTAAGCCCAAAATTAAGCTAGAAAACCGGAACCCGTTAAAGATGGTAACCGGCAAAGATTCCCCTAATTAATAGCCCAAATTTCTCACCTTTTCAACTGCTACCAAAAAAAGCTCTTAGAAGAAACCTTCTCTCGCCATAGTAGAGCATTCAGAGTGTTCGAGTTCAAGTTGCCGGCGACGAAAGTTTCATAAAATAGTCTCATTCAATCGTCTTGTATTTGTTCGTCCTCCACAGGTAATAGTTACCAATTGATTTGAACGTTCTTCGAAACCCCGAATCGATTACTCTCGTCGTCAAACACAGGTATGATTTCCTCACCGTTTTTGCTATGGTTTTTTTTTTGAAAAAATCAGTTCTTTCGTTCACAGAATTATTCGGAACTACTATATAACAGAATGCATGTTGAAGAATCCCGTACATTTTTAGTTTGCATGTACAATTGTTATTTGATAGTGATTATGTACATATATTGATTCTTGATTTTGTTATGTATGAATCTGTATACATTTGAAAATCGGAAAATATTGCAATTTATTGTTGTTTGTTCTGTTGATTTTGTGTTTGAAGAACATCGTACATTGTTAGTTTGCATGTACATCTGTGTACATGTTTTGATTAGTGATTTTGTACATATACTGATTGAGATTTGTTATGTATGAATCTTTTTGAACAAAAATATTGATTGCTTACATTTGAAAATCTGATGAAGTTGAAAATTGGTGTTGTTTGTTATGTTGATGTTGTGTGTAGCAAAACATTTAAGTTACGTACACAAAGACAGATGTTTCATGATACACAAGCAGATATTATATGTACTGACAGATTAGTGATGCTTTAGATGTGTACATATATTGATGGAGATTTGTTATGACTGACTCTATTTGACCCAAAAAGTAGATTATGTACAGATTGATGTTGATTTAGATATGTACATGTTCGCCACTTAGCGTGCGTGCAAATAAGCTTTAATTATAAAACTAGAAATCAAGCAAGCGAACCCGCAGTGTACGGATCGATATAGTTGAGCAAGAATTCCAGAGTATCGAACACAGGGATTTGGGGGGAACAAATTCAGTTGCAGATTATCAAGCGAGTAAATGTAAGAGCTTTTCGAATTATTGGGAAAACAACAATCCTAAAGATCCAAGTATCCAGCTGTGGCTATCGATTCAAGATGTACTAATGATATAAGGACAGAGTTAAGATATGCAAAGGTATGCTAATGTAAGGTAATCGTACGGTGAAGTTCCAAAAACCTTATATGACTCACCTACAAGACACTCTCTATAAAGGTTGTTGAGGCTTCAATATAGAAAGGTTCTAAAGGTAGGAATTAAAGTCAAATACCCAAACTTGTAATCCAAGGATCAAGACTAACTAAATCGATTAAGGTTGTGACACTCACAATCGAGGTAGAGGTTGTTGAGGCTTCACTACCACCTAGAAAGGACAAGCCTAAACTAAGTTAAAGCAAATCTTTAAGTTTGGATTAAAGTAAAAGCAAGTTCGTAAACTTAAGGGAAATCACGGTTAGTTCTTGAGGTTCCACGGCCGTGGACTCAAGAACAGGCCGTAATTTAGGGTTCTTCGGCGATTCTTTCTAACTCTCAGGGTCCAATCTGTTTACGATCGATCTATCATTATCAAAGCCACAACTATCAACCCTTCACCTTAGAATTGTTAAGGGTTTTTAGCCAACAATAGTCATAATGATATCAAATTCAAGGTTTAAAAGATTGAAAGATGAAAACTTCCGAAAACTTTCAATAAACTTCAAATCAATCTCAAAGTCACAATCAAGAACAATAATCGTCACTAGATTCGGAATAGAACAAACAAACACAATCTTAGATAAGAAGGAAGAACGGAATGTCAATCCGTCTTCTAAATCAAACCTAAACAAGAAGAGGAATCTTCTTGCGAACAATCTTCCAAATCTTCGATCTTCCGTCAATCCGGAAATCTTAATCACAATCTCCACCAAAGTGCGAGATTAGGGCAAATCCAAGGATGAGCGCAAAGTACGTCTTTTGAAAAAGTCGCAAAGATCTCTAAGTCGCGGCATGGGCGAAAGTGCGTCTAAGTAGAGGTCGCAAAAGTCTCTCAGCGGAGGTGACGGAATCTCTCTTCGTCCGTCCTTTTATAGTGTATGATAAAATATCGGTCCGGCCCAATTGTGTAGGAGATCGTGACTTAAAATATGGCGAAAAAGATCGCCAAGATCACGGTCGTGGAAGGTTCCACGACCGTAATTTAGAGCGTGGAAATCAACACGGTTTGAACCAACGATTCCACGACCGTAGAAGTTACTGGAATGAATCACGCTTCACTTGCTAAGGTTCCACGGTCGTGGAACTGAACGTGGAAAGTGGTACGGCCGTATTTTAGAGCGTGGTTTAGGGTAAGAACGTGATTCTTCCCTAGCCTCGTGCATTCCTCAAGTTGACACTCCTTTTGCTCCTAAGAATGTCCTCAATCCATGGACATAGCTCAACAACTCCATCCTTGCTCAATTCCGTTCGGAAATAGCCCTCAATCACTTATAATCAACATAAAGCTTGTGTAGATCTCTATATCGACATTATAGACAAACTAGCTCACAAATGCATCAATGCTCTATCAATGACTATCAATATGAATCAAATACACTTAAAAAACGTGCCTAAAATATCACAATATTTCATGCTAACAAATAACCCCATACTTGCAACTTGCTTGTCCCTAAGCAAGGTCTTTCAAAAGCTTTAAAACAAGAGTTAGGATGAAATATGTGTACCTTCTCAAAGCAATACTTCTTTTGGATGAATGTGCCTTCTAACCAATAGATCATTCTCAAATCTTGCTTCAATCGTTTATAAGACTTTCGTACACTTAATCAAAGAGTAAAGAGTAAAGAAAGCTCATGAATCAATCAAACTTCCAAACAAACATCATAACCCTTAAACATTATCAAAATCAATCATAAGAAACTTCAATTTAGATCACCAAACTATATAACATTCTTTTGATCTTAAGGACTTTCAAAGAAAAAGGTCTAGAATGTGGAAAGGGAAGGAAACTTTAAGGAGTGTGGTGCATGAATCCGGGAAAGTGGACAACTACTCTTTTCTTCTTCTCTTGCGGTTTCCGCAACACCTTCAACTTAGAGCTTCGCTCTCTTCTTTTCATTTTTCGACTTTACTTTTGGAGTTATGGATAGAGGTGCACAAAAACCGAAGCCTAGGAGATTGGCGTTTCTCAATTTTTATGAGATGCCTCAAACCCTTAGCGCACATACCATAATCCGCTAGGAATATTGCTCAATCCGACTTTGGCAAGACACAAACACCCGGCTATGTGAATGGTGCCGAGTTACTCATCGTCATGATTGACTTCCCCAAACCTACAATTTCTTTCTATTCCTTTGATTGCAAATAATTGCTCTCATGGCCCTCCCACATCATACATGCCTTTTTCAATCAACTCCTCCAAATTCCCGGATAGGTAAAGGAGGTCAATATTTCAATGAGGGGCTAAATGATCAAAGAAAGAAGAAAGAAAGAATCGAATTGCCTTAATCATCTCAACAAGAAGCATAAGAACTTATAGTGCGATTTCAACTTCAATTCCTCAACATGATTTAGGTAACATTCATCACATTATGAAGCTTGCAAAAGAGGTGTGGTCAACTCATTCAATTTCTTTTCAATTCACTATTCGTTTAAGCATGCAATTGTCATCAAACTCAATTCACAAGTAGCGATTATCATGGAAATCATCTCAATTCATTAGAAGCATAAAATTTTCAAAATTTTTCAATTTTTATGGGTTTTTCAAGTTCTTTTTCATGCAATGCAATAATGAAACGTGCAACAATATAATGAACATGCAAGATAGTCTCGAATAGAAGCAAACATAGTGAGTAAGAGTTATTACAACTTTTAGTCACACCCCACCCCATACTTAGAACAAACATTGTCCCTAATGTTCAAAAGAAAGAAAGAAAAAGAAAGAAAAGAAAAAAGAAACTCACAAAGTGGCGGTGGAGCGGCTAAAACTGTCGGTCATGCAGATCATCATCACTGCGGCGCTGGTGGAGGCGGGAATGGAGAGAAGCTAGGATCATAAAACCGCCCAAACTGCTGGCGGTAGACATCTCTCATCATGTGATCGAGGTCGTCCAAGCGTCCATCTCTAGCATCGGCTCGAATCTCCAATGCTCCTACTCTCTCCGAAAGACCAGTAGCCCAATCCGGCATCTGCTCATACCATCCCGGAGCCTGGCTGTACCATGCTGGAGCGTCAGACGGTGCTGGTGCTGGTGCAGATGGTACCTGTATAGACCATGGAGGTGGAGCTCCATACCATGCAGGAGGTGTCTCAGCCCATGTGGGTCTCTCACTCACGTTGGCACGGCGAGAAGACGAGCCTGAAGCTCTGCCGGGACATGGAGAACGTCTAGGCATATCGGGGGCCGCATCCGGCTGATCCGGAAACGTGCCAAACTCCTACTCTGTTCCTCCTCCACCCTCATACTGGTCTCTCATCTCCTCCTCAACTACTGGCGGTGGTGGGACATATGGGGGAGCTGCAATCTTGTTCGCATGCATGGCAGCGAATGTCTCCTTCCAATTATGGCGTCCTGCCATAATGGAATACTCCTGTAGCCACTCAATACCCCTACCCGTCCTGCTCTCCCAAGGCATGGCCGCATAAGGCGGACCTCTATGTGTGGGGAAGATAAGACCTCTAGTCATGAAGGCATGAAGTCCTAAGGGTACGGCTGGTATGCGGGTACACGCAGAAAAATCAACTCCCAATGCCCTAGCAAGGTGGGTAACTATCCCACCGTATCCAATGTTGCCCTTCCTCTTGTTCTTGAGCTTGCTCATAGTAGCAGCTAAGAGGGTGGCACAGTCAGCTCGGCGCCCATACAGCATAGAGTATAGCAGAAATAGCTCATCCGTCTTGATCTTTTGGGGCGTCTCCGTCCGAGGGAAGAGACACTCCGAAAGAACACGGTGAGCAATCTTCAAGGCTAAGTGGTACATCAACTTAGCCTTGGTGTCAGCAGGTTGCCAACGGTCCTTGTTGGCGTAGATCATAGCAACTTCCTCCCAAAAATCTTTGGCTTAAACGCCACTAGGAAAGCGACCATTGAAGGTCTCATGGAACCCAAAGAAGGTCCCGAACTCACGGATGGTAAAATCATAGTTTCTTTCCATAAGACGGAAAGAAATGGTCCTATCCCATGGTTGTGCTCGAAAGACGTCACAACCTCCCTCGTAATCTCCTCATAAACGTCTTCTCGGATGGCCGAGAAGACAATAAGTCCGGCTCTATCCAAGAGCCAAGTAAGGTCATCTATGATGTTAAGAGGAGCTAGATCCTCTAACAATAGGTACCTAGGTCCAATCACATCCCTCTCATGGATCCTCTCAAATGCATCGAGGTGATCCTCATGAATGGTCGGTACTCTAGGGCTAGGAGGTGAGGGTGGTGAAGGTGATGATGGAGGTGAAGGGGAAGAGGGTGGTGGTGCTCTAGAGGATGAAGAAGAAGAGGGATTACCCTTCCTCTTCTTGTTTTGGTCATTCTTCTTCTCCTTAATTCTCCCAGAAACTCTCCTCACGAAGTCCATCACTATTCAAAATTACGGGATGTTCTTGATGATTCCACGGCCGTGGAACTGCCAGGGACCGTGATTCGTCTCAGTTTTTCTCAAATCTCAACAATCAGCACTCAAATTCAGCAATCAGGTAGCCCTAGTCTAATTTCTTCCAATTTCAATCAGTTCTTCCTAAAATTTCTAGCAAAAACGAACCAAATTGACAAAGAACAAGAAGAGTGGAAAAAACCTAGGTTTCGGATTTTAAAATCCGAATTGTGCATTCCTTGATGATTTGCCGCTCGATTCGTTGCTTGGATCTCGTTGGTGGTTGAATTTGCTTCAATTTGGGAAGAAGAATCGTTGAAAACGATTAACGAATGAAGATTTGGAAGGAGGGTCGTGGAATCGGCGATTTGGGTCGTGGAAGGGGTTTTGTGAAGTGTTTTTGTGAAGAACGTGGTTTATATAGTGACAGGCAAAATTTTGAAAATCACGGTCTGTCGGGGTGTTCCACGGCCGTGGAATTGTACGGAACCGTGGTTTTGGTGATTTTTCAAAGGCTTTTGGAAATTACGGTCACTGTAGCTGTCACGACCGTGGTTTAGGCCGTGGAACTCTCTGTAAAGCTCCAAAGTCCAAGTTTTGTCACTTTTCTTCAACATTACCCTCCCTTTTTCCTTTTCCATCGTTCCTACATCCAAAAACACGAACATACCGGAAGAAATCGAAGGCAAAACAAAGCAAAAAACGTCTAAACTAGGCTAAACTATGAATCGAAAACAAAAACAAAAATGCAATACCTTGGGTTGTCTCCCAAGAAGCGTTTTGTTTAAGGTCCGTAGCTAGACCAATCTCGCACTTATTCGAGTGCGGTAGGCGCGAACTCTTCAGCTTGGAGTTCCAGCGTATACTTCTTGAGTCTTTGGCCGTTCACCTTAAAGCTTCCGCCCGCTTCACCCCATACTTCAACTGCACCATGGGGGAAAATACGCTTAATTAGAAAAGGTCCGGTCCAACGAGATTTAAGCTTACCTGGAAAGAGACGAAGCCTTGAATTGAAGAGGAGAACTTGATCTCCTTCTTTGAAGTCATTTGGAATGATGTGCTTATCATGCCAACGCTTTGCTCTCTCCTTGTAAATCTTGGCGTTTTCATAGGCATTCAAGCGGAGTTCTTCCAGCTCATTAAGGTCTAAGAGACGCTTCTCTCCCGCTTCATTCATGCCGAAATTCAACCACTTAATGGCCCAAAACGCCTTATGCTCCAACTCTACCGGTAAGTGACAAGACTTCCCATACACAAGGTTGTATGGTGTGGTTCCTATGGGAGTCTTGTACGCAGTCCGGTATGCCCACAATGCGTCGTCAAGCTTCAAAGACCAATCCTTCCTAGTCCTTGAAACCGTCTTCTCTAGGATTCCTTTGATCTCCCGATTTGAGATCTCAACTTGTCCACTAGTTTGTGGATGATAAGGGGTGACAATGATAGAAAAATGGATGATCTAGATCGAGGAGAAACTTCAACTACTTCTTCTTGATCGTTCGAATAGGATCAAATGTAGGATTTTGGTGGCGGAAGCGTTTGGTTGATCCTTCAAAAGGATCCTCGAGTATGATAGACTTAGATCAAAGACTAGATCCAAGATAAAACTTTTAGATAGTGGAAGAGGATGTGATGCCTAAACCAAGTAAGAGGATTTTCCCTTCACAATACTTGGATTCAACTTAGACATATCTTACAAATGAGCCAAGCCATCCTTATATAGTGGATGTAGGCCATACAAAGAGTCTTAACATAAATGACGGAATTAAAAGTCGGAATTAAGTTCCGAATATGAAAAGCCTAAAATATGAAAGGTCGGAATTTAATTCACGGAATTAAGTTCCGGAATTAAAGTTCCGAATACAAAAAGACTTATTATTAAATAGCCGAATAATAATAAACGTCTTCAAAATTGTGCGGGTCCTTCTAGCCGGAACACGGATGGCATCGCCATCCGGGGGCGTATCATTCTCCTCCTCTTAAATGTGAAACGTCCTCGTTTCACCGTCAAAAAAGAAATGATGGTTTGGCTCATTTGTAAAGACATGGATGACATCGCCATCCGGGGGCGTATCATTCTCCTCCTCTTCCAAAATGTGCGGGTCCTTCTAGCCGGAACACGGATGGCATCGCCATCCGGGGGCGTATCATCCTCCTCTTAAACAATTTTGATGATGAACAATCAAGAACAAAAGTAAAGAACTTGACCTCGATCCCGAGCTCTGATACCAATGATAGAAAAATGGATGATCTAGATCGAGGAGAAACTTCAACTACTTCTTGATCGTTCGAATAGGATCAAATGTAGGATTTTGGTGGCGGAAGCGTTTGGTTGATCCTTCAAAAGGATCCTCGAGTATGATAGACTTGGATCAAAGACTAGATCTGTTCGCTCAAAAGGGTGTGCGTCAAAGTCTTAATATTTATATCTAGAACTCAAAAGCAAAGCGAACCCGCAGTGTACGGATCGGCTGTAGAAAGGTAAGAATTCCAGAGTCGAACTCAGGGATTTGGTGAGAAAATTTCCAATTTCAATTATCTAGCGAAAGTATAAAAGCTTTTGTGATATGATAAAGAGAGAAATGATTCCAAGGATTCAAGTATCCGATTTAGGCTTTCGATTCAAGACACTTCTATAGGTATAGGACAGAATTTATATTGCCAAGATTAAATGTTCAAAGGTAGGATTCGTACGATGAAGTTCCGAAACCTATATGACTAATCTATAGGTTCTCTCTATAAGGGTTGTTGAGGCTGCAATATAGAAAGATCTAAAGACAAGAATTATATTCAAACTAACTATCTAAAACTCCAGGATATGACTCTCCAAAGTATGAATAGAAAGCACACTTAGAATCTTAATAAAGGATGTTGAGTCTCTTTATTACCCAAATCTTGCAATCTTAATCTATTAAATGTAGAAACAGGTTTGAAGTGCATTCATACATTCAATTAGAGGGTAGGAAGGTTAATCAAGATTGGGGTTTAGGCAAGGATTAGTTTTGATTAAAGATTAATTCAATTAAAGTTCGTCAGAAGAATAAATCGTGCTGTTCATACGGAAAATCGGCCGATTTTTCTCAAGAACAGCCCGATTTTCCTGTTTGTCGCAAAACTAAGATCTAAATTCTCAGGGTCCTAATGTTTGAATGAGTTCAGTCTATCATCATCTAAGCCTCAATCATCAACTATCCTCCCCAGAATCACAAGGTTTTTAGCCAACCATTTTCAAAATCGAATCAAATTAATTATTGAAGAAGATATCGCAAAGAAACCAAATCTTGAACGAAAAATTCTATAACTTTCAAATCTGTAAAACAATCGTCAAATCTGTTCAATGTATCTTTCAACAACTCAATTTTGTGTTCACAAACCACAAACAAGGCGATGGAATAAAGAAATCTCACAATCAAGATCAAGAATGACTTTCCGGCAAAAGCTCTTCAATCTCTCTCCAAGAATCGTTGATTTCTCCAAAACGTGTAAAGATTATCTGGTGCGACCCCCCTGTCTTCGTTCGTAGGGTTCTCTTCTATAGTTTCTTGTAGATGGGCCGTTTGGCAAAACTCTCATCTAGCCCAAATTAATTGGGCTTTATGTCGTCTTTTCATTTGGCCGAATCGTGAAGAAAATCGACCCAGTCGATTTTGGTGAAAAACCGTTCGATTTCAAGGTATGAAAATCGTCCGATTTTTATATATATTGGCACGATTTTCTTCAACAGAAAGTGCTCTTCCTTTGGTTCGTCTTCTATGCTTCTCCTTTGCAATTTCTTAGCTCTTTGTGATCCTTCTAAGACTCCTTTAGCTTCCTTAACATCCTTAGATGCTTCTTGCTCCATTTTTGGCTTCCAATTCAACTCTATTTACCTGCAATTCATCAAAATCTCGTGTAGACCTCTATTTCCGACAATTGATTGAATAGAACATAAAAGGTATGCAAAAATCCCTCTAAATGCAAGGTAAATAGAGATAATGTGCTGCAATATGCATGAATATGATGATACATAATTCATGTCATCAAAATACCCCATACTTGCCTCTTGCTTGTCCCTAAGCAAGACTCAAATTCAGAATATAAGATGTCATGGATTATGCATGTATGAAACTCAAAAACTTTTCTTTTGGTAGTGCTCCTTTTCATTGGATCGCTCTCAAAGTGATATTTCAAGGCATAAAAGGGCAAAGCATGTATCAATGTAATCATAAGATGAACTAATCTCCTTTTCTTTCATGAAAACACAAATAAAGAACATGATAAAGGTGTAGAGACAATCAAAGTCAAACAAATCTAAGCCATTAAGCCTTAAACACATGCATAAAAGTCTCAAGGTCTTCTAATCAAAGAAAAGGTTCAAGAAACGTATTAAGGGAAGGAATTCTGTTTGGCAATTGTGGTGCTAATCCGGGAAAGAGGAACACATAATACCTTCAAGAATTTTCTTCACCGCACATGCTTCGCATGTAGAAAGCTTTGCTTTCATTATACTTTACTTTTTGAGAGTATGGACAGCGGTGCACAAAAACCGAAGCCTAGGAGATCGGCGTTTCTCAATTTCGAGATGCCTTAAACCCTTGATGCACATACCATATCCCGTTAGGACTTGTCGTTCAATCGGACTTTGGCAAGACACAAACACCCGGCTATGTGAATGGTGCCGAGTTACTCATCCTCATGTTCAACGTCCCCAAACTTATGAAATTTTTGCACTTTTTTTCAATACATTTTCCTTGGCCCTCCCACATCAAACATGTCTTTTTCAATCACCTATCCTAATTCCCGGATGGTAAGAGGAGGGTTACATATTTCATTGAGGAGCTAGCATGATCAAGATATGAGAAAAGAAAAGAAGTGAATTACCTTAGTCATCCTTAAATGATGTAAAAGAACTTGCAATATAGCTTCGACTATTATTTCATTCTCTCATCAAAACAACTAAACCATATAACTTATTCATGTATTCAAGTAACAAAAGCAATTTCATTCATGCTATAATCAAGATTTCAACACAACTAAGCATCTTTTTACCTATCCATATACACAATTTTCATCATAGAGGTCATTTCCATATAAGAAGCACTTAAAATTTTTAAAAATTCATAGGTTTTGAAAAAGTTCATGCAAATGCGAGTGTCATAATAGAAAGCAGCAGTGCAAGAGTTATTACAAGCCAAATTGTCAAGAGTAGTGGAAAGTACATAGAGTGCTAAAGTGAAACATAAGGTATTGTAAGTACCCCCACCCCATACTTGACATCCACATTGTCCCCAATGTGAAAATCAAGTATAAGAAGGAGAAAAATACTTACAATGTAAAAGAAGTGGAAGCTCAATCCTCTGTCGGTGGTGGAGGTGGTGGATATGGATACATCGGTGCGGAGGGATCGTAGAAGTGGCCGAACTGGTGGTAGTACATGTCCCTCATCTGGCCATCATAGGATGAATGCCTAGCGTCCGTCTCCTCCCTGTAGTTCCTGAACTGTGTGTTCAGGGTGTCATAATCGGTGCGGAGGACACGGTAGTCGGTGTTGAGGCTCTGGAAGCTAGTGACTAGCTCCCTGAAGTGGCGTGGAGCTCGGCGTCCTCGTCTAGGGCCTGGAGCATGTGCATAAGAGTGTCGAGGTGGCTGCATGTCATCCTCCGTCTCCTCATCCTGCCTACTAGTCCTGCTCGGTCCTGCTCCATGAGTGTCAGTGTCCATGGCATCCGTAGCATGCCCGCTATGGGTATCGCTCTCAAACTCGAGCATGGTCTCCTGTCCTCCATCCTCATCCTCCTCTGAGTCACCTGCATCATCATCATAATAAGTAGGAGGTGAGAACTCCTCAAGCATCGCCTCAAAGGTCTCCTTCCAGTTCCTCTTATTCCAAATGGTGTATTCGGATTTCCATATGATCTCGGATGGCTTCTTCTTCGGATCCCTGTGCCATGGCATCGGCACATGAAGAGTTCCTCTCCCTCGAGGAATCAAGACCTGTCGAACCACCAACCTCTGTGAGCCTAAAGGGAGGGCACTCTCAGCCAGAGTGCATCCCGAGAAGTCATAACCTAGAGTCCTAGCCACATGAGTGACCAAGCCTCCTGCACAGATGTCACCCTTGGCTTTGTTGGCTATCTTTCCTAGATAGTCAGCAAGCATGGTGGAGATGTCGGGAGTGGTGGTGAATGTCATGCAGTAGAGGATAAAAAGCTCATCAGCCTTGAGCTTCTACGGAGTCTCAGTCCGGGCAAACAAACTCTCACTGAGTATCCTATGCACTACCTTGAAGGAAAGGTTGTACATACTTGTCTCCTTGGAGTTTCCGGGTCTCCACTTATCCCCTCCGTACTCTCCTACGGAAATAGCCTCCCAAAAATCACTAGCATTGAGGCCTCTAGCAAACGTGCCTGCATCTGAATAAGAAAAGCCAAACAAGTCGCCAAAAGCATCAATGGACAAAGTGTGGTCTTGGCTCATGAGGCGGAAAGTGACCATCCTTTCCCTAGGATCGTGCTCAAACGTACTAAGGAATTCTAGGGTGATCTCCCTATAAGCATCTTCCCTAATCGTAGCAAACTGTCTCAACCCTGCTCTATCAAGCATCATATCAACATCCTCTCGAACATATAACGAATCTAAGTCATCAAGCACTATGTAGCGAGGAGGGGTGAATGGGCGATCTATAATGCGTTCATAGCGTTTCTTATGCTTGGATAGGGGAGGTGGAAGCTTAGGGATGTTGGTAGGTGGTGGTGGAGGTGGGGCAGGGGCTTTGGAAGAAGATACCTTCTTCTTCCCCGTGTTTCTAGTTATCCTCTTGACAAGATCCATTCTAAGTCCTAAAAATCGACCTGTTCTTCACAAAAATCGGCCGATTTTTGTGGGCTGGGTCGATTTTTATCTCGATTTCAACGATTCTCACAATTCTGTAAAGTTCTGTTCAATCTATCACGACACACAGTTCTCTACAATGAATTCTAAGCAAATTCCTCTATCAATTCCAACAACAAAACACTTCCTAAGCAACTTCAATTTCAAGTGAGAAACTTAGGTTTTGGAAAGAAAAACCTGAATTCCTTATGGAGCAGTCGATTTCCGTGCGTGTTGTTGTTAGATCCTTGTTCCTTGTTGAAAATGCTTCAGTTTGGAGCCAAGAATCTCTCGAAATGGTTAAGGAATGAGGATTTGAGGGTGTGGCGACTTTTCGGCTTTCTTGAGAGAGGGAAATCGAGAGTTGGAGATGTGGGAATGAAGAAGATCGAGTGTGATTGCCTTATATAGGGTCGATGATTTCTGAAGAAAATCGGCCGATTTTTCTGGTCGATTTATTTGTCGGGGCGATTTTTCTTTCTGACTGAAAAAATCGGACGATTTATTTTGGCAGGTTGATCTCCAGGTCGATTTTTGTTTCTGTTGAGAAAAATCGACTTGCTCTGTTACTGAATCGGACGATCTTCTTATGGTAGGTCGATTTCCTTCCTTGTTTTTCTTGAATCTCGAAGATATAACTTAATTGTGCTCCATTCTCCGTGAATCTCTCACATTTGAACCTAGTTTCCTGCGATTAATGACACGACAAACCAAGAGTGCATCGAGGAACATATAAAAACGAAAAACGAAGAAACAAAGCAATTAATCTATTCTAACTAAGTGAGGGAAAGAAGGGAAAACTATACTATCATTGGGTTGCCTCCCAAGAAGCGCTTTATTTATCGTCTTTAGCTGGACGGTGTATGATGTTGTGTTCAATGGAGGAGGATAGGAGCTATCTCCTCGACCGGAGCTTCCGGTGTATATTTCTTCAACCGTTGGCCATTAACCTTAAAACTTCCGCTTTGTTCACCCCATACTTCAACTGCACCATGGGGGAAAATTCTTTTAATCACAAAAGGTCCTGTCCAACGGGATTTGAGCTTACCTGGAAATAGACACAGCCTTGAGTTGAATAGGAGGACTTGGTCTCCCTCCTTCAAGTCTTTTGGAATGATGTGCTTATCATGCCAGCGCTTTGTCCGTTCCTTGTAAATCCTTGCGTTCTCGTACGCGTTTAGCCGGATCTCATCCAGCTCATTGATGTCTAAGAGCCGTTTCTCTCCGGCTTCTTTCATGTCGAAGTTGAGCCACTTGATAGCCCAATAAGCCTTATGCTCTAGCTCTACAGGAAGATGACATGATTTACCATAAACGAGATTATAGGGAGTCGTACCTATTGGTGTCTTGAAGGCTGTCCTGTATGCCCATAGTGCATCGTCAAGCTTCATTGACCAATCTTTCCTCGTTTTAGAGACGGTCTTCTCTAAAATCCCTTTAATCTCTCTATTGGATATCTCGACTTGTCCGCTGGTTTGCGGATGGTAAGGTGTAGCTATCTTATGGGTCACCCCATACTTAGCTAATAGAGTCTCGAATCGACGGGCTGTGAAATGCGTTCCTCCGTCACTAATGATGGTTCGGGGAGTTCCGAACCTTGGGAAGATCGTTTTGTTGAGGAACTTCACCACTACCATTGCATCATTAGTAGGGGAAGCGATTGCCTCCACCCATCTTGAGACATAGTCTACGGCAAGAAGTATATACTGGTTGCCGCATGAAGATGGGAAAGGTCCCATAAAGTCGATGCCCCATACATCAAAGATCTCTACTTTTTGTATATTGTTGAGAGGCATCTCATTCCTCCTGGATATATTACCTGTCCTTTGACAAGCATCACAAGAAACAACAAACTTTTGCACATCTTTGAAAAGTGTAGGCCAATAAAAGCCGGAGCGAAGTACCTTAGCACAAGTCTTGTGGGAACTAGCATGTCCGCCACATGGTAGAGAATGGCAGTGTCGGATGACACTATCTATCTCATCTTCGGGAATGCATCTCCTGTAGATGCCATCTGGACCTCTTTTGAATAGAAGAGGTTCGTTCCAATAAAAATGCCGGACGTCTCTCAAGAACTTCTTCTTTTGAGCATATGAAAGTCCGGGTGGAATCTCCTGACAAACAAGGTAATTTACAATGTCAGCAAACCATGGATCATTACCTTGTGATATGTGTTGAAGACACTCTTCAATCTCGTGCAGCTGCTCGTCAGGGAAGGAGTCGTCTATCGGAAGTTCATACGACTCGCCGGTGAGTTGCGGAAGACGACTAAGGTGATCGGCGACGGAGTTCTCCGATCCTTTCTTATCACGGATCTCTAAATCAAACTCTTGCAAGAGTAAGATCCATCGTAGAAGCCTTGGCTTCGCATCCTTCTTCGTGAATAAGTATCGGATTGCGGAGTGGTCCGTATAGACTATCACTTTCGCACCTACAAGATAGGAACGAAATTTCTCAAATGCATATACTACGGCTAAAAGTTCCTTTTCCGTAGTTGCGTAGTTGTATTGAGCCTCATCTAGCGTTTTGCTAGCGTAGTAGATGGCATGAGTGCGACCATCTTTCTTCTGTCCAAGAACGGCTCCTATAACGACATCGCTTGCGTCGCACATGACCTCAAAAGGAAGAGTCCAATCGGGCGGTTGAATGATTGGTGCCGAAATCAAAGCTTCTTTGATCCTGCAAAAAGCATCTAAACAATCTTTCGAAAATTCGAAAGTCGCATCTTTCATCAAAAGATTAGTCAAAGGTTTTGAAATCTTAGAAAAATCTTTTATGAATCTCCTATAGAAGCCTGCATGTCCTAAGAAGCTTCTAATTCCTTTTACTGATGAAGGGGGAGGTAACTTCTCAATGGTTTCTATCTTTGATCGATCTACCTCTATTCCCCTTTGTGACACTAAGTGACCTAACACAATTCCTTCGGTGACCATGAAATGACACTTTTCCCAGTTTAAGACTAAGTTAGTGTCCTCACATCTCTTAAGAACTAGTGAAAGGTTATAGAGACAGTTATCAAAGGAAGAACCATATACCGAAAAGTCGTCCATGAAGACTTCCATGATATTCTCTACATATTCGGAGAAGATTGCCATCATACACCTTTGGAAGGTGGCTGGAGCGTTGCATAAACCGAATGGCATTCTTCTATAAGCGAACGTACCCATGGGCACGTAAAGGTTGTCTTCTCTTGATCATCCGGATGAATTGGGATCTGAAAGAACCCGCTATATCCATCTAAATAACAAAAGTAGGCATGTTGGGCTAACCTTTCCAACATTTGATCGATGAAAGGAAGGGGGAAGTGGTCCTTCCTTGTGGCCACGTTCAGTTTGCGGTAGTCGATGCACATTCGCCACCCTGTAACTGTCCGTGTAGGGATGAGTTCGTTGTTCTTGTTGGCAACAACGGTAATGCCTCCTTTCTTGGGTACTACTTGTACTGGACTCACCCATTTGCTATCAGAAATAGGGAAGATGATACCTGCATCAAGTAGCTTAAGGATTTCTTTCTTCACGACCTCTTTCATTGCCGGGTTTAACCGTCTTTGAGGTTGGCGTGAAGGTTTGTAATCCTCTTCCATTAATATTTTGTGCATACATAGAGAAGGCTTTATTCCTACTAAATCATCAATGGTGTAACCTAGTGCTCTCCTATGTTTCTTCAAAACACTCATGAGTTTTTCTAATTCATCATCGTTCAAATTGGCATTGACTATAACCGGGTATGTGGAATTAGTGCCAAGGAATTCGTACCTTAAATGCGTTGGAAGTTGCTTCAATTCTAATGATGGAGGTACCTTTGTTGGTGATGAATCGTGGCTTTCGGGTGTTGTGGAAGAGGTCTCTATAGGTGTGGGTACTTCATCATTAGATTCGGAAGCGGCTGCGGTGAAGTTTGGAGAATCCAGAGAATTACTCATTGAATCGACCTCCCCTGTAATAAATCGGTCGATCTTCTGCACGATTTTTCTTTCTGTCGGAAAAAATCGGGTCACCTCTTCGTGAATCGGACGATTTATTGTTGTCAGGTCGATTTTTGTTTCTGTTGAGAAAAATCGGAGTGCATCTTCATAAATCGGACGATTTATTTCTGGCAGGTCGATTTTCTTCACAGTTTCCGGAGTCCACTCTAGTTCTTCAATTTTTGCTCCTATTTCTTCCTCCATATCATTTAATGCTTTCACATCTTCATTGCAGTCGTTTTCCACCCCTTCCTCCATGATGCTCATGCTAAGAACCTTTTGAAGAGGGTCTTTCATCAAAATCGAACTTACTACCTCTCTAGACTCTTCTTCCTCAACAATTTCAAAAACGTCGTCTTTCAAGGCTGGCTCCTTGATTAAGGAAGATAGTATGAATTCTATCTTTTCTTCACCAATATGGAAGGATAGCTGGCCGTTCTTGCAATCTACCATGCATCCAGATGTGGCAAGGAATGGTCTCCCAAGGATGATGGGAACCGGGTAATCTGCAGGTATGTCAAGAACGACAAAATCTATAGGGATGTAAAACTTACCTAGCTTTACCGGAATGTCTTCTAATATTCCCACCGACTTAGTGGTAGAACGATCAGCCATGTAGAGCGTGATCTTCACCGGTCTAGGCTCTCCTAGACCAACTGCTTTGCATAGGGCGAGAGGTATGATACTCACACTTGCTCCAAGGTCACAAAGAGCATCATAGGTATCTTCTCCCAAAGTGATGGGTATGCAAAAGGATCCTGGATCGCGGAGCTTGGGTGGCATATTCTCCGTCATAGTCTTGATGAGTTCGGATGACTCCATACTCATCTTGACTTCTCCTATATCTTCCAACTTCCTCTTGTTGGAGAGGATCTCCTTGAGGAATTTCCCGTAAGCCGGCATACCTAAAATCGCATCCATAAAAGGTATGTTAATATGGAGCTTACTCATAAGTTCAACAAACTTACCGAAATGTTTATCTAGGCGTGCACGCGCTCTAGATTGAGGAAAAGGTAGAGGTGGTTTATAAGCGGGAGGAGGAACATAGACTTCTTCCTTCTCTTTTGCCTCTCCTTCTTTTGTGGAGGTATCAACTACTTTAGGTTGAGGGTCGGTGGTCGTCTTCCCGCTCCTAGTAGTTATTGCCATAACCCTTCCCTTTGGGTTATCTTCTGTCTTTCCGGGAAGCTTCCCTTGATCTCTTGGAACTTCTCCGGCCTTGTTGAATACTTGGTTTTTTAAAGCTTTGTGAGCTTTGTCAACCGAAGTTATGTAACTCTCCAATCCTTGTAGCTTGCCTAGGATCGTTTCTAGCATGGGATCGGGTTTGCTTGATCCGCTTGATTGTTCCTGGCTTGTAGAAGGAGTAGAAGAAGATGGAGGTGTTAAAGCCTTTTCAGCATAAGAGTAAGGATTACCTGAACCTTGCTGATTTGACCTCCAATTGTTGTTATTTGAGTTTCTATTGTTGTTGTTGTTCCAATTGGAGTTTCGGTTGTTATTGTTGTTGTTGCTCCAATTGGAATTCCGGTTATCATTCCTTTGATTGTTGTCTCGCCCCATGTAGTTGGCTTCTTGCTCTTTAGTCTTTTGAAGACTCATTTTGAGCACTTCCCTCAATTCTTTGATGTCATCTTTGAGGGAGAATATTTGTGTTTGAGCCGCTTGATTCAACTTGGCTCCCGGATCGCTTTGATTCCGGCTATTTGATTCCACCTTCCGGTGGGAATACTTCTCAATCACTTGGGCTTGCTTCTCCATGAAGTCCCAAGCATCATCCTCTCTCATATCCATGAATGTGCCGCAAGATAGAGATTGGAGGTTGAATTGTGTCTCCACATCCAACCCTTTGTAGTAGATCTCCAATAATTCCAGCTTGGAAATGCCGTGGTGTGGGCAATCCAACAAGAGATCTTGAAACCTTTCCCAAGATTGAAACAAGCTTTCGTTAGGTTTCATAGAAAAAGCATTTATTTTACCTCTTAATTCCGCCGTTTTGGATGGCGGAAAGAACTTGGTGAGGAATTCCGAAGACAATTCCTCCCATGTAGCTAACTTCGCAGCCGGAAGTGTTTGGTACCAAGCTAGAGCCTTGTCCTTCAAAGAGAAGAAGAACGGCTTGATCTTGTAGTTGCTTGTAGTAGCCTTCTTCGGCTTCATAGTCTCCATGAGAATCTCAAAATTCTGCAAGTGTTGATGCGGAGATTCAGTACTTGCTCCGCCATATTGACTTTGGCGAACCATAGTGATGACTTGTGGTGAGAAGCTAAACTCTTGGATGTCTTCAGCTCCGAAATCCACACCTAGACGGCGTGGTTGCTGGATTGGATCCATCCGTTGCCCCAAAGTTCGGGGTCTATCTTCGTTATTGACAGCTCTAACGTTCCTAGTCGTAATGCGAGGGACGACCTTAGGTGTTGGAGTGTTTCGGGTAGGACGAAGTGATGGATCAATCTCTTCAAGTTCCGGCATATCCGGATCAATCTCGTCATCATCGGATGAGTCATTTCGAATGGATTTAGTTGGTGTCTTGACTTTCTTCTTCTTCTTGGAGTCGTTCAACTCCAACTTCATGTCCAACATCATAGCTCTCAGTTCATCAATCTGAAATTGATGACTTATTTCAGCTTCCTTTCGAGCCTTCTCACTCAACTAGAGTTGGCGTTGAGCTTCGTTCAGTTCAGCCTTGTAATTTCTCTCATCGTTTTCAGCCATTTTCTTCTCCTTCAACTTTCTCCTCAAAGTTCTTTCTAATTCGGGATCGAAAGGAATTAGATCTTTAGTGGATCTAGTCTTTCGCATATACCTAAAGAACCTGCAAAGATCACTCAAGTAGACAAATCAAATCACAAGAGCAAGAACTCTCAAGCTAGACAAGCGAAAACCGGATTTGATCTAGACCAAATCCCCGGCAACGGCGCCAAAAACTTGTTCGCTCAAAAGGGTGTGCGTCAAAGTCTTAATATTTATATCTAGAACTCAAAAGCAAAGCGAACCCGCAGTGTACGGATCGGCTGTAGAAAGGTAAGAATTCCAGAGTCGAACTCAGGGATTTGGTGAGAAAATTTCCAATTTCAATTATCTAGCGAAAGTATAAAAGCTTTTGTGATATGATAAAGAGAGAAATGATTCCAAGGATTCAAGTATCCGATTTAGGCTTTCGATTCAAGACACTTCTATAGGTATAGGACAGAATTTATATTGCCAAGATTAAATGTTCAAAGGTAGGATTCGTACGATGAAGTTCCGAAACCTATATGACTAATCTATAGGTTCTCTCTATAAGGGTTGTTGAGGCTGCAATATAGAAAGATCTAAAGACAAGAATTATATTCAAACTAACTATCTAAAACTCCAGGATATGACTCTCCAAAGTATGAATAGAAAGCACACTTAGAATCTTAATAAAGGATGTTGAGTCTCTTTATTACCCAAATCTTGCAATCTTAATCTATTAAATGTAGAAACAGGTTTGAAGTGCATTCATACATTCAATTAGAGGGTAGGAAGGTTAATCAAGATTGGGGTTTAGGCAAGAATTAGTTTTGATTAAAGATTAATTCAATTAAAGTTCGTCAGAAGAATAAATCGTGCTGTTCATACGGAAAATCGGCCGATTTTTCTCAAGAACAGCCCGATTTTCCTGTTTGTCGCAAAACTAAGATCTAAATTCTCAGGGTCCTAATGTTTGAATGAGTTCAGTCTATCATCATCTAAGCCTCAATCATCAACTATCCTCCCCAGAATCACAAGGTTTTTAGCCAACCATTTTCAAAATCGAATCAAATTAATTATTGAAGAAGATATCGCAAAGAAACCAAATCTTGAACGAAAAATTCTATAACTTTCAAATCTGTAAAACAATCGTCAAATTTGTTCAATGTATCTTTCAACAACTCAATTTTGTGTTCACAAACCACAAACAAGGCGATGGAATAAAGAAATCTCACAATCAAGATCAAGAATGACTTTCCGGCAAAAGCTCTTCAATCTCTCTCCAAGAATCGTTGATTTCTCCAAAACGTGTAAAGATTATCTGGTGCGACCCCCCTGTCTTCGTTCGTAGGGTTCTCTTCTATAGTTTCTTGCAGATGGGCCGTTTGGCAAAACTCTCATCTAGCCCAAATTAATTGGGCTTTATGTCGTCTTTTCATTTGGCCGAATCGTGAAGAAAATCCACCCAGTCGATTTTGGTGAAAAACCGTTCGATTTCAAGGTATGAAAATCGTCCGATTTTTATATATATTGGCACGATTTTCTTCAACAGAAAGTGCTCTTCCTTTGGTTCGTCTTCTATGCTTCTCCTTTGCAATTTCTTAGCTCTTTGTGATCCTTCTAAGACTCCTTTAGCTTCCTTAACATCCTTAGATGCTTCTTGCTCCATTTTTGGCTTCCAATTCAACTCTATTTACCTGCAATTCATCAAAATCTTGTGTAGACCTCTATTTCCGACAATTGATTGAATAGAACATAAAAGGTATGCAAAAATCCCTCTAAATGCAAGGTAAATAGAGATAATGTGCTGCAATATGCATGAATATGATGATACATAATTCATGTCATCAAGATCCAAGATAGAACTTTTAGATAGTGGAAGAGGATGTGATGCCTAAACCAAGTAAGAGGATTTTCCCTTCACAATACTTGGATTCAACTTAGACATGTCTTTACAAATGAGCCAAACCATCCTTATATAGTGGATGGAGGCCATACAAAGAGTCTTAACATAAATGACGGAATTAAAAGTCGGAATTAAGTTCCGAATATGAAAAGCCTAAAATATGAAAGGTCGGAATTTAATTCACGGAATTAAGTCCCGGAATTAAAGTTCCGAATACAAAAGGCTTATTATTTAATAGCCGAATAATAATAAATGTCTTCCAAAATGTGCGGGTCCTTCTAGCCGGAACACGGATGGCATCGCCATCCGGGGGCGTATCATTCTCCTCCTCTTAAATGTGAAACGTCCTCGTTTCACCGTAAAAAAGGAAAGGAGTCACTTGAAGAACAAGACCCTTGGAAATCAACCTTGGATGCATAATGTCAGAGTCGGGCGGTTTCGACTTGTAGTCTTTCACAAGGATGTTGGGGCCGCCAAGCTGGTGGAACATAAATGGGACGAACTCCGGATCGGGAGGCTCAAACTTGTAGTACATGTGGATGGTCCCGCCGGTGAGTTTCTCTACCATGCCGTCTAAGCTTATGACAGTGTACGTCGGAGGCATGCCGGAAAGAAGCAAGGGTAAGCCGGTAAATAAATGATTAGACAAAACAAAGTCAAACCTCGGGTCAACCGGCTCGAATTTGTAGGCCAACAACATAATGGTGTCATTGTCATGGTTGATGGCTTTTTCACCCTTGATGATGATCTCATCTTTGTCATCTTCAAAATATTCTCCACATAACGGATTGACAAGATGAATTGGAATGATCGGGGATACCTCGGGAATGATGATTTCTTCCTTGGCCTCTTCTAATGGATCATCACACAACGGTTCTTCTTGTTGGGCAACCGTTGTTAGGACACCCATTTGTGCCTTCAAAGCTTCTAACTCACGCTTGAGAGCATCATTTGTTGCCTTGAGAACAACATACTCCTCTTGGGGACTAGGATTCCGTCGGGGGGCAACATTGTCAACTTGCTCATGATTGACACTCCATCTTGGGGCAACATAGTCATCTTTGGGGGCAATGTCATCAACTTGAGCACGCCGTTGGGGAACAAGGTTGACAACGTGTTCATGATTAGCACGCCGTCTTGGGGCGCTATAGGTATCCTCCAAATAAGCTTGTCGGTGTGGATACCGTTGGTGCCCTTCCATGGAATAAGTCGGTCGTGGTGGGTCCGGAGGAGGCAACCATTCATCCTCAAAATATTGTCTCCGTCGGTACCTCCGGGAGGTTTGTTTGGCCGCTTTGAGCTTTAGTTCATGTGGAGAAGGCAACCACTCTCCATAAAAATCAAACTGATCATCATCATCAATATAGAACATGATGAACGATGAAGAACACTTGAAGAACAATGAAGAACTTCGAAGAACACTTGAATATCTTCAAAGAACACTGAAGAACGGTTGAAGATCTTCGAAGAACACCGAAGAACAGTTGAAGATCTTCGAAGAACACTGAATAACGGTTGAAGATCTTCGAAGAACACTTGAATATCTTCAAAGAACACTGAAGAACGGTTGAAGATCTTCGAAGAACACCGAAGAATAGTTGAAGATCTTCGAAGAACACTGAATAACGGTTGAAGATCTTCGAAGAACACTTGAAGATCTTCAAGAACACTAAAGAGAAAAAATTTTTGATGATGAACAATCAAGAACAAAAGTAAAGAACTTGACCTCAATCCCGAGCTCTGATACCAATGATAGAAAAATGGATGATCTAGATCGATGAGAAACTTCAACTACTTCTTCTTGATCGTTCGAATAGGATCAAATGTAGGATTTTGGTGGCGGAAGCGTTTGGTTGATCCTTCAAAAGGATCCTCGAGTATGATAGACTTGGATCAAAGACTAGATCCAAGATAGAACTTTTAGATAGTGGAAGAGGATGTGATGCCTAAACCAAGTAAGAGGATTTTCCCTTCACAATACTTGGATTCAACTTAGACATATCTTACAAATGAGCCAAGCCATCCTTATATAGTGGATGGAGGCCATACAAAGAGTCTTAACATAAATGACGGAATTAAAAGTCGGAATTAAGTTCCGAATATGAAAAGCCTAAAATATGAAAGGTCGGAATTTAATTCACGGAATTAAGTTCCGGAATTAAAGTTCCGAATACAAAAAGACTTATTATTAAATAGCCGAATAATAATAAACGTCTTCAAAATTGTGCGGGTCCTTCTAGCCGGAACACGGATGGCATCGCCATCCGGGGGCGTATTAGACGATCTTGTGAGTAACCCCATACTTAGCTAGAAGAGCTTCAAAGCGCCGGGCAATGAAGTGAGAACCTCCATCACTAATGATAGTCCTTGGTGTCCCAAATCGTGGAAAAATGGTCTTGTTGAAGAACTTAACCACCACCATGGCATCATTGGTGGGAGAGGCAATCGCTTCTACCCATCTAGAAACGTAATCCACCGCCAAGAGTATGTATTGGTTTCCACAAGAAGATGGGAATGGTCCCATAAAGTCTACTCCCCAAACGTCGAAAATCTCCACCTCTTGGATGTTGTTGAGGGGCATCTCATTCCTCCTAGAGATATTACCTGTTCTTTGACAAGCATCGCAGCAAGAAACAAAGGATTGCACATCTCTAAATAAGGTAGGCCAAAAGAATCCAGATTGCAATACCTTTGCGCTAGTCTTGTTCGAACTAGCGTGTCCTCCACAAGGTAGTGAATGACAATGGCGGATGACACTTTGCATCTCATCTTCCGGCACACATCGCTGAATGATGCCATCCGGACCTCTCTTAAAGAGGAGAGGTTCATTCCAAAAGTATTCCCGGACATCCTTAAAGAACTTCTTCCTTTGTGCGTAGGATAATCCGGGCGGTATCTCCTGACAAACCAAATAGTTAACAAAATCAGCAAACCATGGTTCGTTACCTTTGGAGATCACATCGATGCACTCCTCAATGATATGTAGGTGTTCGTCCGGAAAGGAGTCATCTATGGGTAAGTGGTCGTCCTCTAGATGTGTTAGGCGACTCAAATGATCCGCAACAGAATTTTCCGAACCCTTCTTGTCGCGGATCTCTAGATCGAATTCTTGTAGGAGAAGAATCCATCTAATTAGCCTTGACTTCGCATCCTTCTTTGCAAGGAGGTACCGGATCGCAGCATGATCCGTGTAGACAATCACCTTTGCACCTACAAGATAAGAGCGAAACTTGTCAATAGCATAAACTATGGCTAAAAATTCCTTTTCGGTAGTGGCGTAGTTGAGCTGCGCTTCATCTAGCGTTTTGCTAGCATAGTATATGGCATGGGTTCATCCTTCCTTTCGTTGTCCAAGAACAGCTCCTATAGCTACGTCACTAGCATCGCACATAACCTCAAAGGGAAGAGTCCAATCCGGAGGTTGGATAATAGGTGCAGAAATTAGAGCTTGCCGAATAGTGTTAAACGCATCCAAACATTCCTGCAAAAACTCAAAAACTGCATCCTTCATCAATAGATTAGTGAGCGGTTTTGATATTTTAGAGAAATCTTTAATGAAACGTCTATAAAATCCAGCATGTCCTAGAAAACTTCTTATCCCTTTCACCGAAGTTGGGGGAGGAAGTTTCTCTATAGTTTCTATTTTCGCCTTATCCACCTCTATCCCTCTACTAGAGATTAGGTGTCCTAAAACAATTCCTTCCTTAACCATGAATTGACACTTCTCCCAATTAAGAACTAGGTTAGTGTCTTCACACCTTTGTAAAACAAGAGCAAGGTTAGAAAGACAATTGTGAAAAGAGGAACCGTATACGGAGAAGTCATCCATGAAGACCTCCATGATTTCCTCGATGTATTCGGAGAAGATGGCCATCATGCACCTTTGAAAGGTGGCTAGGGCGTTGCAAAGCCCGAACGGCATTCTCCTATAAGCGAACGTACCCCATGAGCACGTGAATGTGGTCTTCTCCTGATCATCCGGGTGTATCGGAATCTGAAAGAAACCACTATAACCGTCAAGATAGCAAAAATGTGAATGTTGTGCTAACCTTTCAAGCATTTGGTCAATGAATGGCAATGGGAAGTGATCCTTCCTCGTTGCATTGTTAAGCTTGCGGTAGTCTATGCACATCCGCCATCCCGTTACGGTTCGGGTAGGAATGAGTTCGTTGTTCTTTTTGGTGATGACCGTCATTCCTCCCTTCTTTGGAACTACTTGAACCGGACTCACCCACTTACTATCGGAGATAGGATAGATGATACCTGCATCAAGAAGTTTAAGAATTTCCTTCTTGACAACCTCTTTCATGGTCGGGTTCAACCGCCTTTGAGGTTGTCTTGAAGTCCTAAAGTCCTCTTCCATTAGTATTTTATGCATGCATAGGGAAGGTTTGATTCCTACTAAGTCTTCAATAGTATATTCTAAAGCTTTTCTATGTTTCCTAAGGACAACCATGAGTGATAGCATGAATTATAGTCTATATTTTGAGGTTTGTTTGGACGTTTTATCTTCAATAATCTGCATGTTAGCATGTATAATATATGATTATATTACCATTTCATCTACCTTTGCGGGAATCGAGGTCTACACCTAGTTTTGCTGTAATTGCAGGTAAAATGGTATGTTTTGCATCAAAAAGGAGCAAAAAGGAGTCATGAGTCATTTGGAGCTACATTGAGGAGCATAAGGAACCATCCAGGGAGCATAGCCATGGATTAAAGATTTACTTTGGACCAGTTTTGAGAGATTTCACATTCAGTTATGACTCACCTCGGTTGACCAGAGATTCATCTCGACCGAGGTGATCCAGAGACGCCGACTCGACCGAGGCGAACACCTAGGACGCGGCGAGAATATTTTATTCTTGGCTGAGATCTTTTATCTTTGGAAGGTGATCTTATATTTTTGGGCTTGGCTCCTGGAAGGAAGAAGATCTTATATTTTACCTATTTTTATGGGAAAAGATCTTTCTAAGATATTTTATCTTTGGAGAGTTATTTTCCTATAAAAAGGGTTGGATTTTCCACAAATCCACATCCCGCTTACACCGAAAGATCCGCTATCACTCCCTCTTATCTAGCATACATCGCCGCAGCCGTACTGCAGTTGGGAGTTTTGAAGAACCTTTTTGAAGGTTGAAGGAAGATTGGAGATCATAGCTTTTATAGCTTTTGAAGGGTTTTGTAAGATTGTCTTCAATTCCCTTCCTTGTTGTCTTATCTTGTTGGATTTGTATCCAAGGAACGCTTTTGTTGTGGTATTTGATTCAGTTATTGAAGTCTTTTTCATTAAATTCTTCTTGTTCAAATATTCACCTTCTTCCCATATATTTAATACTTTCATGATGATGATGAGTGGCTAATTTCCTTGTGTGATTCTAGGGTGATTGGCTGAAGGTTGTGGGAAAAACAATGATAGAATAATCTTAGATTCCAGTAGGACCCTGAAAGTTCGAGTCTTTAACCTTAACCCTGAGCATCTCGTTCAGTCGATGAACATCTCGGCCGGGGTGGAATTCGTCTGACCGAGGTGACTTGTCTGATCCTAAACTGAGAGTTAAGTGTTAAAGTTTGCCAAATCCTATTCTTATTACACCTTTCCTGGTTCAAAGCAAGCTTAGGATGAGACTTACCCGGTAATTCCTTAGTTTGTGTACCAACGATCATAAGTGTAGGTAATAAAGGTTTATCCTTTATTGGGGTTTGAGTGTGCTTCCATCCCATCTTTGTGAGTTAGCCTGAGACTTACCCGGTAAAGGTTGATTCTATTCCCTTAGATGGTGTGTTAGTTTGAGGTAATAGTTCTTTATCTTAATTCCTTGAGACTTACCCGGTAATAGGAGTTACGGTTTTGGATTAGTGAGTAGTGAGACTTACCCGGTGATCTACTCCACTTTAGTAACACCTTCCCCTTGCAAAAATCTCAGCTTTGTCCGCTTATCTTTAGATCTTGAGTTGGAACCACAACTAGATGCTTTAATCCCTAGAATTGCATGTTTGTTTATTGACTTCTTATTCATCTTTGATTGTGTTAATTGCTCTTTGTGGTTAGTATTCACGAAGCTTACCGTTATTGACTTTGTTTCACCGAGTCCCTGTGATCGACCCCTGGAATTTCTTGCTTTTTACTACGATTGACCCGTACACTGCGGGTTCGCATCCTTGTTTTAAGCTTAAGTCTAGGGTTATAAATTTAAAGTTTGCACACACCGTTTGGAGCGAACAATGAGCTCATTATGTTCATCTATGCTTAGATCGGAACTAACAATAACCGGAAAGGTAGAATTAGATCCTAGAAAAGCGTACCTTAGATGAGTAGGAAGTGGCTTTAGTTCCATTGCTTTCGGAGCTTCCAATGGTTCTTGTGGAGCTTCCGATGTTTCCTTAGAAGTGTCTAAGGAAGTAGAATGTATGGGAGAAGAATCGAAAGAAGTTGAAGAAGTGTCTCGATCACCCCTTTCCACGCCCAAAATTACGGTTTCCCTATGTCCTCCACGGCCGTGGTTTAGGGCGTGGAATGGAAATACGGTTGCTCTGCCTTCTCCACGACCGTATAACCCTCTGGAGTGGGACACGGTTTTGTTGGTGAAATCCGCGACCGTGGAATACAGTGTATGGCCGTGGATTCTCACGTTTTCTGCCTCATCATGGAGTTTTTCAAACTCCACTTCATAAACCTCTTCTTGTGCTTCTAAGGCTTCAATTGCCTCATTGAACTCTTCTTCTTCCCCTACATTTGTTAGACTCATAGTAATAACCTTTTGTAAAGGATCGTTGAAGAGAATAACACTTACCTCCTCCCTAGATAACCCTTCTTCATCTTGGATATTGAATATATCTTCATCAAAGATGGGCTCCTTTAGTAGAGTGGAAAGAACGAACTCTACTTTCTCTTCTCCTATATCAAAAGCGAGTCTACCATTCTTGCAATCGACTATGCAGCCGGAAGTTGCAAGAAACGGTCTTCCGAGTATGATCAGGACCGGACTATCTGCAGGAATGTCAAGCACAACAAAATCAATAGGAACAAAGAATTTACCTAGCTTGACTGGGACGTCTTCTACAATACCAACGGGGCGAGTAATGGATCGATCCGCCATGTACAACGTCATCTTCACCGGTTTAGGGTCGCCTAAACTGATCTTCCTACATAATGCAAGTGGTATGATGCTCACACTTGCTCCCAAGTCACATAAAGCATCATATGTGACATCTCCCACTCCTATGGGAATGCAAAACGACCCCGGATCCTTTAGCTTTGGGGGCATTTTCTCCTTCATGGTTTTGATGAGATCCGAAGAATCCGAACTCATCTTAACCTCTCCAAAGTCCTCTAACTTTCTCTTGTTAGAGAGGATCTCCTTTAAGAACTTGCCATAAGCCGGCATACCTACAATAGCATCAATGAAAGGTATATTAATATGGAGCTTGCTCATGAGTTCTATAAACTTACCGAATTGTTTATCTAGGCGCGCTCTCGCTCTAGATTGAGGGAATGGTAGGGGAGGTTTATAAGCCGGAGGAGGAACGTAGACATCTTCCTTCTCCTTCCCCTTCTCTTTGTCTTTCTCAACGGAGACTTCCACAAACTTAGGCTGCGGATCGGTGGTAGTCACTCCGCTCTTAGTTGTGATTGCCATCACCCTTCCCTTAGGGTTGTCCTCCGTCTTTCCTGGAAGTTTCCCTTGATTCCTAGGAACTTCCTCCGCATGGCTGAACATTTGGTTTTCCAAAACCTTTTGGGCTTTATCAACCTTAGAAATTTGATCATCAACCTTAATGATGCGATTCTCCAAACCTTGAAGCTTTCCCAAGATCGTTTCCAACATGGGATCGGGCTTCTCCTTCCCCGAAGTGTTTCCTCCATTAGATGTTTGCCCCTGGCTTTTCAAAGGAGTAGAGGAAGAGGAAGGTGGAGTTAGTGAATTAGAATTGGAAGGATAAGAGTTACCGGAATTTTGTTGATTGGAGCGCCAATTGTTGTTGTTCGAACCCCTATTGTTGTTCCAATTGTTGTTCCGGTTATTGTTGTTGCCATTCCAATTATTCCGGTTGTTGTTCCGGTTATTATTGTTGTTGCGGTTTGTGTTCTCACCGCCATTGTTGTTGTTGCCCAAATAGCCAACATCCTTTCCTTGTTGCTTTGGAAAGTTGGTCTTGATTGCCTCCTTCAACTCTTTGATCTTATTGTTGAGGGAGAAAATCTGATTTTGAGCTTCTTGTGTGAGCTTTGTTCCTTGCTCCACACGATTTCCCCCCACTTTCCGGTGGGAATACTTCTCGATGACCCTTGCTTGCTTCTTAATGAAGTCCCAAGCGTCATCTTCTCTCATGTCCATGAATGTTCCACATGAGAGGTATTGGAGGTTGAATTGCGTCCCCGCATCCAGCCCCTTATAGTATATTTCCAGCAATGCAAGCTTGGATATGCCATGATGAGGGCAATCCAATAGCAAGTCCTGAAATCTTTCCCAAGATTGAAACAAACTTTCGTTAGATCTCATGGAAAATGCATTAATCTTACCTCTAAGTTCCGCCGTTTTGGATGGCGGAAAGAACTTGGTGAGGAACTCCGCGGAAAGGTCTTCCCATGTCTCAAGCTTTCCACTTGGAAGAGCTTGGTACCAAGACAATGCCTTCCCCTTCAAGGAGAAGAAGAAAGGTTTGAGCTTATAGTTGTTGGTAGTCGCGTTCTTTGGCCTCATTGTCGCCATCATACACTCAAAGTTTTGCAAGTGTTGGTGTGGAGATTCAGCGCTTGTCCCGCCAAATTGGTTTTGGCGAACAAGAGTAATAACTTGAGGCTTGAAGCTAAACCCTTGTACATCATCAGCATCAAAGTTCACACCTAGACGGCGTGGTTGCTGCGTTGGATCCATTCTTTGGCCAAGAGTCCTTGGCTCATCATCTACACGGTTCACCCTTACATTCCTAGGTGGAATGCGTCGGTTTGCGGTCGTCCGTGGAGCGAATGGATTCACATTGATCCTTGGATCAATCTCCTCTAACGGTGGCATGGAAGAGTCGCTATCATCAGCGGATGAATGACCCCTATTTGACCTTAATGATCTCCTTGAGGATTTCTTGCTTCCCTTATTCTTGAGGTTGCTTAGTTCTATCCTCATCTGGAACATCATATCTTTTAGATCGTTAACTTGAGATTGATGACGATCCATTTACTCCCGGCGAATATTCTCATTCCATTGGAGTTGAGCTTCTTTCTCCGCTAACTCCGCTTGAAGATCACGTTCGTGTTCTTCAGCCATCTTCTTTTCCTTGCGCTTTTGCCTTAAAGTTTTCTCAAGCTCTTGATCAAGAGGCAAGAGATCTCCGGTGTTCCTAGACCTGCGCATGCACTTGAAAAGATATCAAATAACAAGGGAGAAGCTCCCAAGCTTGACAACCGATAACCGAATTCGGCCTAGACCAAATCCCCGGCAACGGCGCCAAAAACTTGTTCACCACTTAGCGTGCGTGCAAATAAGCTTTAATTATAAAACTATAAATCAAGCAAGCGAACCCGCAGTGTACGGATCGATATAGTTGAGCAAGAATTCCAGAGTATCGAACACAGGGATTTGGGGGGAACAAATTCAGTTGCAGATTATCAAGCGAGTAAATGTAAGAGCTTTTCGAATTATTGGGAAAACAACAATCCTAAAGATCCAAGTATCCAGCTGTGGCTATCGATTCAAGATGTACTAATGATATAAGGACAGAGTTAAGATATGCAAAGGTATGCTAATGTAAGGTAATCGTACGGTGAAGTTCTAAAAACCTTATATGACTCACCTACAAGACACTCTCTATAAAGGTTGTTGAGGCTTTAATATAGAAAGGTTCTAAAGGTACGAATTAAAGTCAAATACCCAAACTTGTAATCCAAGGATCAAGACTAACTAAATCGATTAAGGTTGTGGCACTCACAATCGAGGTAGAGATTGTTGAGGCTTCACTACCACCTAGAAAGGACAAGCCTAAACTAAGTTAAAGCAAATCTTTAAGTTTTGATTAAAGTAAAAGCAAGTTCGTAAACTTAAGGGAAATCACGGTTAGTTCTTGAGGTTCCACGGCCGTGGACTCAGGAACAGGCCGTAATTTAGGGTTCGTCGGCGATTCTCTCTAACTCTCAGGGTCCAATCTATTTACGATCGATCTATCATTATCAAAGCCACAACTATCAACCCTTCACCTTAGAATTGTTAAGGGTTTTTAGCCAACAATAGTCATAATGATATCAAATTCAAGGTTTAAAAGATTGAAAGATGAAAACTTCCGAAAACTTTCAATAAACTTTAAATCAATCTCAAAGTCACAATCAAGAACAATAATCGTCACTAGATTCGGAATAGAACAAACAAACACAATCTTAGATAAGAAGGAAGAACGGGATGTCTATCCGTCTTCTAAATCAAACCTAAACAAGAAGAGGAATCTTCTTGCGAACAATCTTCCAAATCTTCGATCTTCCGTCAATCCGGAAATCTTAATCACAATCTCCACCAAAGTGCGAGATTAGGGCAAATCCAAGGATGAGTGCAAAGTACGTCTTTTGCAAAAGTCGCAAAGATCTCTAAGTCGCGGCGTGAGCGAAAGTGCGTCTAAGCAGAGGTCACAAAAGTCTCTCAGCGGAGGTGACGGAATCTCTCTTCGTCCATCCTTTTATAGTGTATGATAAAATATCGGTCCGGCCCAATTGTGTAGGAGATCGTGGCTCAAAATATGGCGAAAAAGATCGCCAAGATCACGGTCGTGGAAGGTTCCACGACCGTAATTTAGAGCGTGGAAATCAACACGGTTTGAACCAACGATTCCACGACCGTAGAAGTTACTGGAATGAATCACGCTTCACTTGCTAAGGTTCCACGGCCGTGGAACTGAACGTGGAAAGTGGTACGGCCGTATTTTAGAGCGTGGTTTAGGGTAAGAACGTGATTCTTCCCTAGCCTCGTGCATTCCTCAAGTTGACACTCCTTTTGCTCCTAAGAATGTCCTCAATCCATGGACATAGCTCAACAACTCCATCCTTGCTCAATTCCGTTCGGAAATAGCCCTCAATCACCTATAATCAACATAAAGCTTGTGTAGATCTCTATATCGACATTATAGACAAACTAGCTCACAAATGCATCAATGCTCTATCAATGACTATCAATATGAATCAAATACACTTAGAAAACGTGCCTAAAATATCACAATATTTCATGCTAACAGTACATTAGATCAAAACATGATATAATTTACCACATATTATTTATATCATTCAATTGACAATGATAACTCTATTTGATACATTGCAATTGTCTGATTACAAGAAAAACAATGGCAAAAAAAATGATGGGTATTAAGCCTCACATTAGGAAGCAACCAGATAAATCAGGTGTAGAGTCTTCCTCACAGGTCTTTGTAATGATTGATTTAGGAAACCATGTGTAGGAAAGCATAGTATGGTAGAACCTTCTTCATGCTTTATGTATACACAAGAAAGCATATTATGATAGAACATTATACATAAATAACATTTAATTTGAGTCATATTTTATGCATTGTGCAGTTTGTGTACGCCATATTTTATGTTTAAATAAGTATACTGAAAACATATGTGTACATCATCTTTATGTATAACACTTAAAATGAGACACTCATACTGTGCACATCTTATGTATGTTAACACAATACACCTAACTCAATGTATTCACATTTTTTAGTATGTAAATCATATATATTTTTACGCAGTTAACACTCATCAATCATTACATAATTGTTATTATGTACAACATACACCTGTACTATATATTATGCATGAATAAACTCATTAATTATTTGCATTGTTATTGTAACAGAGGATGGTTGACACCAACACACAAGATTCTGCAAGAATGTTTGACAACCACATTACCCAGCTTAAGGTGTGTATTTTAGTATAAACATAATATTTCACATCTCATATGTACATAAAATCAATCATGCAAAACTGACTTATAGTATTACAATATACATACATATGAGATGAAAATGATAAGAATGATATGGCTAGGATCAACAACTTCTGTAGGTCAGTAATGATACCCACTATAATGGACAGTCTGAGCGAGGAAGACAAGGCTAAAGTAAGGAACGACCCCTTTACTCCATTAATTCATATAAGCACAAGGCTCAAGATGAGCAATCAAGTGATAAACTTCATGCTCATGAGGGAGGTGAAGACAAGGAGAAAGCATTCCATGTGGTTCGGCATCAACAATGCTCTCATTAGATTTGAACTAACCGAGTTTTCCGACATAACTTGACTGAATTGCTCCGACGACAATGGCAATTCTATTGAGGATTTACCAGATGTTGATATGAGGAAAGTGGTTGGGATTGAAAGATGCACAACCAAAGAGCTGGAGGAGATCTATGCAAAAGCACCTAAAGAGTCACCTCACAAATTAAAAATGGCTTTAATGCTGCTTATTGAAACAGTGGTTGTTGCAAAGGACAAAAAAACACAAGTTTACCAACAGATTATCAACATTATGAATGATATGAGTTTGTTTAATTCTATCCCCTGGGGTCGTTTGACGTTTAACCATACAATGAAGTTCCTCTAATCATGTGAGGCCGGTAAAGAACGACCTAGTGGAGGGTACAACATTGGAGGGTTTCCCCTTTCACTACAGGTTTGCATTTGCTTTTGTTGTTTAGATTTCAAATTTCAAAATGTACACAAACTGTGAATATCAAACATATAAGAGTTACATAACTAAAACATGTATACATAATGTTACCTAATTATAATGTGTGTACATATTTATATAAGTATATTGACTGTTTACTACTTCCCACAGATTTGGCTGTTTCATTCGGTACCAAAGCTTGCACAATACTACGCAAGCATTAATGATGAAGAGGAGAATCAATGTGTTTGCGGTACATCTCAAGATTTGGGAAGTCCGGAAAGCCGTTTCCCGGCAATGTTGAGATAAAGGGTATTGTCGATACCCTAATGAAAGAGGACATCAAAACTATTGAAGGACTCATTGAGAACGATGACAACGACTGGTGCCCAATTGAGGGTGACGATGCCAGACTTGACTTCCTATTTGATAATGGATTTGAAAATGCAGAGGTGATCATAACAAGGCCAAGTGAAGTGAACGATAAAGAGAAAACATTCAAGTATGGTTCTAACACATTTTATTTACAAATTATTGAAAACTGTCCCAAATTGATACATTTTTTGTGTCAATTTTTAAAATATAGGTTTGATAGCCCTAATATTATCATCAGAAATATTGGTGATGTTGATTCAGATGACGATGCATTTGTTGATCCACCAAAGAAAAAGGGTAATATTCACCACAATGGAATGTATGTACATAAGTTTTAATGTGTATGAATTTCTAATTTTTTGTATCTTAAAATTTATCAGAGGAGGACAAGCAAAGTAGGAAAAGAAAACCAGATGCTACCATTCTAACCGTTCAAACAAAAAGGTTTGCATTCAGTATATGTTATGTGTACACAATTATGAAAAATAGATTATGTGTCTAACTATTATAATTTGTGTAGGCCTTCAAATATGACAACAAAGGGAAAGGAGCTCATTCCTCCCTCATTTGTGGATCATACCCAAGCACCCTCCCCTAAAAAGCAAAAGGAAAAGGTGAACGTTGAAGTTAACATGTTTGGTGAAGCCAAGGACTATGAAAAGACAAGGTTAGTTACCTGTGTACACAATTACAAAAAATACATTATATTTCTGAGTTATGTACTTTGTGTAGATCTTCAAAGAGGATAGAAAAGGGAAAGGATCCCATTAACCCATCTTCTGTGGAAGAATCCCAAGTGTCATTACTTAAAAAGCATAAGAAAAAGATTAATCTTGAAGTTGGCAAGTCGGTTGAAGCCAAAGACCATGAACAAACAAGGTGTGTATCAATGTTATGTGTACACAATTACAGAGATATATTAATAAATATATACATACCCGTAAATCTACACATTATATGTAGATCCTCAAGGAGGAAAACAAAGGGAAAGGAGCATATTCAACAGTCAAGCATGGAAGATACCCTTGCACCTCCAACTAAGATTGCAACAGAAATTAAGGATGTTGAAATTGGTACCTCTGCCGAAGACAAAATCCATGCCCACACAAGGTTAGGGCATTTAACTGATTCACAATTAATGAAATAATGTTATGGTTATGTACACACTCATAATGATATACATATGTACACAAATCATCAAGGAGTAAAATAGAAGGCAAGGAAAAAAAATGCTCAATCAAATGTGGAAGCTTGCCCCACACTTTCACCAAAAAAGACACTAGAAAAGGTTAATGTTGAAGAAGTGAGGAATGATGAAGCTAAAAGCAATGAACCTACAAGGTATGTGTACATTTTTATACCCAAGACATAATAGATATAGAACCACTGCGTGATAACATTAAATTTCCTTTATGTACATAATAGAATAGACACACCTAAACCAGCGTGGGTTGCTGAACTCATGGATAAGTTGGACATCATCCAACGAGATCAGACAGACCTGGCTAAGAAGGTCGAGCATCAGGGGATACTGATTGATGAACTCACCACATATTCAAGGGATTTGGGCACCCAGTACGACAAGATTGACACAACAATTGTTCGCCCCTAAAGGTGTGTGCAAATAAGCTTTAAATTTATAAAACTAGAATCAAGCAGCGAACCCGCAGTGTACGGATCGACGTAGCTAAGCAAGAATTCCAGAGTATCGAACACAGGGATTTGGGTGGGAACAAATTCGATTGTAGATTATCAAGCGAGTAAATATGAGAGTTTTGCAAATATTGGGAAAACAACAATCCTAAAGATCCAAGTATCCAGCTGTGGCAATCGATTCAAGATATACTTAATGATATAAAGACAGAGTTGAGATATGCAAAGGTATACTAATGTAAGGTAATCGTACGGTGAAGTTCCAAAGACCTTATATAACTCACCTACAAGGCACTCTCTATACAGGTTGTTGAGGCTCAATATAGAAAGATTCTAAAGATGAGAATTTATGTCAAATACCCAAACTTGTAACCCAAGGATCAAGACTAACTAAACCGATTGAGGTTGTGACACTTACAATCGAGGTAGAGGTTGTTGAGGCTTCACTACCACCTAGAAAAGACAAGTCTAAACTAAGTTAAAGCAAATCTTTAACTTTGGATTAAAGTAAAAGCAAGTTCGTAGACTTAAGGGAAATCACGGTTAGTTCTTGAGGTTCCACGGCCGTGGACTCAAGAACAGGCCGTAATTTAGGGTTCGTCGGCGATTCTCTCTAACTCTCAGGGTCTAATCTGTTTGCGATCGATCTATCATCATCTAAGCCACAACTATCAACCCTTCACCTTAGAATTGTTAAGGGTTTTTAGCCAATAACAGTCATGTTGATATCAATTCAAGAATTAAAAGATAGAAAGATGAAAACTTTCAAGAACTTTCAATAATCTTCAAACCAATCTCAAAGTCACAAGAGAACAAGTATTGTTAAAGGATTCAGAATAAAACAAACAATCACAACCTTAGGAAAGAAGGGAAAACGGGATGTCAATCCGTTTTCCAAATCAAACCTAAACAAGAAGAGAGATCTCCTTGCAAAATCTTCCAAAAGCTTCGATCTTCCGCCAATCCGGAGATCTCAACAGCAATCTCCACCAAAAGTGCGAGATTAGGGTAATTCCCAGATGCGAAATTCAATCTCCAATGAGATGATCAATGCTTCCAAGCGAAGGCCAAACGGCGTTGAGATTCCCTAAACGGAGATGAACGATCCTAAGCGTCGATAAATGCCGCTAAGCGAAGATGGCGGGTGTAAGCGGTCATGACGGAATCTTGCTTCGTCCGTATTTTTATAGGGCAAGATAAAATATCGGCCCGGCCCAATCTTCAAAAGATCGTGGCTTCAAAGTGTGGCGAAAAGATTCGCCAAGATCACGGTCGTGGAAGTTTTCACGACCGTAATTTAGGGCGTGGATTAGGTCACGGTTTGTACCATATATTCCACGGCCGTAATAGTTACTGGAATGCATCACGCCTCTCTTGCAAGGTTCCACGGCCGTGGAACTGAACGTGGTTCGTAGTACGGCCGTATTTTAGAGCGTGGTTTAGGGCAAGAACGTGATTCTTCCCTAGCCTCGTGCATTCCTCAAGCTAAAACTCCAATTTGCTTCCAAAGAATGTCCTCAATCTATGGACATATCAAATCAACTCTCCTTTGCTCGATTTCGTTCGGAAATAGCTCCAAATCACCTATAATCAACATAGAACTAGTGTAGACATCCATATCGACAATATAGGTAATACTAGCTCACATACGCACAAAGTTCAATCAAAGACTATCAATATGAATCAAATACGTTTAGAAAACGTGCCTAAAATATCACAATATTTCATGCTAACAAATAACCCCATACTTAACACTTGCTTGTCCCTAAGCAAGGTCTTTCAAAAAGTTTTAAACAAGAGTTAGGATGAAATATGTGTACCTTCTTTTTGGGTGAATGTGACTTCTAAAGAATAGATCATTCTCAAATCTTGCTTCAATCGTTCCTCAAACTTTCACACGCTCACTCAAAGAGTAAAAAGCAAAGAAAATTCATGAACCAATTTAACTTCTAACAAGCATTATAACCTTCAAACATTATCAAAATCAATCACAAGAAACTTCAATTTAGATCACCAAGTCATATAACATTCTTTTGATCTTAAGGACTTGCAAAGAAAAGGTCTAGAATATGGAAGGGAAGGGAAAACTTTAAAGGAAAGTGGTGCATAAATCCGGGAAAGTGGACAACTACCTTCTTCTTCTTATGCGGTTCCCGCAACACTTCAACTTAGAGCTTCGCTCTCTTCTTTTCATTTTTCGACTTTACTTTTGGAGTTATGGATAGAGGTGCACAAAAACCGAAGCCTAGGATATCGGCGTTTCTCAATTTTTCAAGAGATGCCTCAAACCCTTAGCGCACATACCATAATCCGCTAAGAATATCGCTCAATTCGACTTTGGCAAGACACAAACACCCGGCTATGTGAATGGTGCCGAGTTACTCATCGTCATGATTGACTTCCCCAAACCTATAACTTCTTTCTATTCATTTGATTGCAAATAATTGCTCTCATGGCCCTCCCACATCAAACATGCCTTTTTCTCATTCACTTCTCCAAATTCCCGGATAGGTAAAGGAGGCTAATATTTCAATGAGGAGCTAGATGATCAAAGAAAGAAGAAAGAAAGTATCGAATTGCCTTAATCATTTCAACAAGAAGTATAGGAACTTATAATGTGATTTCAACTTCAATTTCCTAGCATGATTTAGGGAACATTTTCACATTATAAAGCTTGCAAAAGAGGTAAAATTCATTCATTCAAGTTCCTTTCAATTCACAATCCTTTTAAGCATGCAATTGTCATCAAACTCAATTCACAAGTAGTGATTATCATGGAAATCATCTCAATTCATTAGAAGCTCAAAATTTTCAAAATTTTTTTTCAATTTTTTAATGGGTTTTTCAAGTTATTTTTCATGCAATGCAATAAGGAAACGTGTAACACATAATGAACATGCAACGATAGTCTCAAATGAAAGCGAACATAGTAAGTAGAGTTATTACAAACTTTTTAGTACATCCCACCCCATACTTAGGACGAACATTGTCCCTAATGTTCAGAAGAAAGAAGGAAAAGAAAGAAAAGAAAAAAGAAACTCACAAAGTGGTGGCGGGAATGTCTAAAACGAACCGTCATGCATCAAATCACTGCGGCGCCGGCGGAGGCGGGAATGGGGAGAAGCTGGAATCGTAGGGCCGCCCAAACTGCTGGCGGTAGACGTCCCTCATCATGTGGTCGAGGTTGTCGAGGCGTCCGTCTCTAGCGTCGGCCCGGATCTCCAACGCTCCAACTCTCTCTGAAAGTCCGGTAGCCCAATCCGGCATCTGGTCGTACCATCCCGGGGCGTGACTGTACCATGCTGGGGCGTCGGATGGTGCTGGTGCGGGTGGTGGTGCTGCTGGCTGCTCCGTGGACCAAGGAGGGGGAACGCCATACCATGTGGGAGGTGTGGTCATCCACGTGGGCCTCTCACTCACGCTAGCGCGGCGAGATGACGAGCCTGAGGCTCTAGCTGGACGTGGAGAGCGTCTAGGTACATCTGGGGCCGCCTCCGGCTGGTCCGGAAACGTGCCAAACTCCTGCTCCGCTCCTCCTCCACTCTCAAACTGATCTCCCATATCCTCCTCCTCGACAACCGGTGGTGGGACATAAGGGGAGCTACTATCCTGTTCGCATGCATCGCAGCGAACGTCTCCTTCCAATTATGGCGTCCCGCCATAATGGAATACTCCGGCAGCCACTCTATACCCCTGCCTGTCCTAGTCTCCCAAGGCATGCCCACATAAGGCGGACCTCCATGTGTGGGGAAAATGAGACCCCTAACCATGAATGCATGTAGTCCTAAAGGAACGGCCGGTATGCGGGTGCAAGCAGAAAAATCTACACCAAAACTCCTAGCAATGTGGGTAACTATCCCACCATATCCGATGTTTCCCTTTGACTTGTTCTTGAGCTTGCTCATCGTAGCAGCCAAGAGAGTAGCACAATCTGCACGGCGTCCATAGAGCATGCAATAGAGCAAGAATAGCTCATCCGTCTTGATCTTTTGGGGCGTCTCCGTCCTAGGAAAGAGACACTCCGAAAGAACACGGTGAGCTATCTTCAAGGCTAGATGGTACATCAATCTAGCCTTGGTATCGGCGGGTTGCCAACGGTCCTCGTCGGCGTAAATCATTGCAACTTCCTCCCAAAAATCCTTGGGGTAAACACCACTCGGAAATCGACCATTATAGGTCTCATGAAACCCAAAGATAGTCCCAAACTCAACGATACTCAAATGGTAGTTTCTTTCCATGAGACGGAAAGAGACGGTCCTATCTACGTAGCTGTGCTCGAAAGACGTCACAACCTCCCGGGTGATCTCCTCATAGGCGTCTTCTCGGATAGCCGAGAAGATAACTAATCCGGCTCTATCCAAGAGCCAAGTAAGATCATCAACTATGTTGAGAGGGTGTAGATCCTCCAACAACAAATATCTAGGGCCAATCACTGGCCTCTTCGTGATCTTCTCAAAAGCAGCAAGATGGTCCTCATGTATGGTCGGAATTCTAGGGTGAGGGGGTGAGGATAGAGGTGAAGGTGAAGATGGTAGTGAAGGAGATGAGGGTGGTGGTGCCCTAGAGGATGAGGAGGTGGAGGGATTGCCTTTCCTTTTCTTATTCTGCTCACCCTTCTTCTCTTTTATCCTTCCCGACATTCTCCTTACAAAATCCATTCTGCAGAAAAATTACGGTCTGTTCTTCAAGAATTACGGCCGTGGTTTACCCAAAGGCCGTGATTCGTCCCAGAATTTCACGAATCTCAGCAAATTCACAAGCAATCACCACAACAAGCAATCCTAGTCTAATTCCTTCCAGTCCCTATCAGTTCTTCCTAAAAATCTATAGCAAAAACGAACCAAATTGGTGAGAATCAAGAAGAAAGAATAAACCTCTTTTTCGGATTGAAAAATCCGAAATGCGCGTTTGTTGATGAATTTCCGTTCGATTCGTCGCTTGGATGTTGTTTGTGGTTGAATTTGCTGCAGTTTGGGAAGAAGAATCGTTAGAAACGATTAAGAAACGAAGATTTTGAGGAGGTCGTGGAATTCCGGCAATTAGGTCGTGGAAAGAGGGGTTTTTGGGATGAGTTTTGTGAAGAACGTGGCTTATATAGTTGCAGGCAAAATTTTGAAAATCACGGTCTGTCGGGGTGTTCCACGGCCGTGGAAGTGTACGGAACCGTGGTTTTGGTGATTTTTCAAAGGCTTTTGGAAATTACGGCCACTGTAGCTATGACGACCGTAATTTAGACCGTGGAACCTCCTGTAAAGCTCCAAAGTCCGAATTTCGTCGCTTTTCTTCAACATTACTCTCCTCTTTTCCTTTTCCAGCGATCCTGCAACCAAAAACACGAACATACCGGAAGGAATCGAGGCAAAAAGAAAAGAAAACGTCTATTCTAAGCTAAACTATGAATCGAAAACAAAAACGAAAATGCAATACCTTGGGTTGCCTCCCAAGAAGCGCTTTGTTTAAGGTCCGTAGCTAGACCAAACTCGCACTTATTCGAGTGCGGTAGGCGCAAACTCCTCAGTTTGGAGTTCCGGCGTATACTTCTTGAGTCGTTGGCCGTTCACCTTAAAGCTTCCGCTCGCTTCACCCCATACTTCAACTGCACCATGGGGGAAAATACGCTTAATTAGAGAGGGTCCGGTCCAACGGGATTTAAGCTTACCTGGAAAGAGGCGAAGTCTTGAATTGAAGAGGAGAACTTGATCTCCTTCTTTGAAGTCCTTTGGAATGATATGCTTATCATGCCAACGCTTTGCCCTTTCCTTGTAGATCTTGGCGTTTTCATAGGCGTTCAAGCGAAGTTCATCCAGCTTATTGATGTCTAGGAGACGCTTCTCTCCCGCTTCCTTCATGCCGAAATTTAGCCACTTGATAGCCCAAAACGCTTTGTGCTCCAGCTCCACCGGCAAGTGACAAGACTTCCCATACACAAGGTTGTATGGTGTGGTTCCTATGGGAGTCTTGTACGCAGTCCGGTACGCCCATAATGCATCATCTAGCTTCAAGGACCAATCCTTCCTAGTCCTTGAAACCGTTTTTTCTAGAATTCCTTTGATCTCCCTATTTGAGATCTCAACTTGTCCACTAGTTTGTTGATGATAAGAGGTAGCGATCTTGTGAGTAACCCCATACTTAGCTAGAAGAGCTTCAAAGCGACGGGCTATGAAGTGAGAACCTCCATCACTAATGATCGTCCTTGGTGTTCCGAATCGCGGAAAGATGGTCTTGTTGAAGAATTTAACCACCACCATGGCATCATTTGTGGGAGAGGCAATTGCTTCCACCCATCTAGAAACGTAGTCTACCACCAATAGTATGTATTGGTTTCCACAAGAAGATGGGAATGGTCCCATGAAATCAACTCCCCAAACGTCGAAAATCTCCACCTCTTGGATGTTGTTGAGGGGCATCTCGTTCCTTCTAGAAATATTGCCTGTTCTTTGACAAGCATCGCAGCAAGAAACAAAGGATTGCACATCTCTAAATAAAGTAGGCCAATAGAATCCAGATTGCAATACCTTTGCGCTAGTCTTGTTCGAACTAGCGTGTCCTCCACAAGGTAGTGAATGACAATGGCGGATGACACTTTGCATCTCATCTTCCGGCACACATCGCCGAATGATGCCATCCGGACCTCTCTTAAAGAGGAGAGGCTCGTTCCAATAGTATTCCCGGACGTCCTTAAAGAACTTCTTGCTTTGTGCGTAGGATAGTCCGGGCGGTGTCTCCTGGCAAACCAAATAGTTAACAAAATCAGCAAACCACGGTTCGTTACCTTTGGAGATCACGTTGATGCACTCCTCTATGATGTGTAAGTGTTCGTCTGAAAAGGAGTCATCAATGGGTAGATGGTCGTCCCCTAGATGTGTTAGGCGACTCAAATGATCCGCAACAGAATTTTCTGAACCTTTCTTGTCGCGGATCTCAAGATCGAATTCTTGTAGGAGAAGAATCCATCTAATCAGCCTTGGCTTCGCATCTTTCTTCGCAAGGAGGTACCGGATCGCAGCATGATCCGTGTAGACAATCACCTTTGCACCTACAAGATAAGAGCGAAACTTGTCAATAGCGTAGACAATGGCTAGAAATTCTTTCTCGGTAGTGGCGTAGTTGAGCTGCGCTTCATCTAGCGTCTTGCTAGCATAGTATATGGCATGGGTTCGCCCTTCCTTTCGTTGTCCAAGAACAGCTCCAATAGCTACGTCACTAGCATCGCACATAATCTCAAAGGGGAGAGTCCAATCTGGAGGTTGGATAATAGGTGCTGAAATTAGAGCTTGCCGAATGGTGTTAAACGCATCCAAACATTCCTGCGAAAACTCAAAAACCGCATCCTTCATCAATAGATTAGTGAGAGGTTTTGATATCTTAGAAAAGTCCTTAATGAAACGTCTATAAAATCCAGCATGTCCTAGGAAACTTCTTATCCCTTTCACCGAAATTGGGGGAGGAAGTTTCTCTATGGTCTCTATCTTAGCCTTGTCTACCTCTATCCCTCTACTAGAGACTAAGTGACCTAACACAATTTCTTCCTTAACCATGAATTGACACTTCTCCCAATTAAGAACTAGGTTAGTGTCTTCACATCTTTGCAAAACAAGAGAAAGGTTAGAAAGGCAATCGTTAAAAGAGGAACCGTATACAGAGAAGTCGTCCATGAAGACTTCCATGATTTCCTCTACATATTCGGAGAAGATGGCCATCATGCACCGTAGAGGTAGCAAAAATGTGAATGTTGTGCTAACCTTTCAAGCATTTGATCGATGAATGGCAATGGAAAGTGATCCTTCCGCATTGCGTTGTTGAGCTTGCGGTAGTCTATGCACATCCGCCATCCAGTCACGGTTCGGGTAGGAATGAGTTCGTTGTTCTTGTTGGTGATGACCGTCATCCCTCCCTTCTTCGGAACTACTTGAACCGGGCTCACCCACTTGCTATCGGAGATAGGATAGATGATACCTACATCAAGAAGTTTAAGAATTTCCTTCTTGACAACCTCCTTCATGGTCGGATTCAACCGCCTTTGAGGTTGTCTTGAAGTTCTAAAGTCCTCCTCCATTAGTATCTTATGCATACATAGGGAGGGTTTAATTCCTACTAAGTCCTCAATAGTATAGCCTATGGCTTTTCTATGTTTCCTAAGGACAATCATGAGCTGCTCATGTTCATCTATGCTCAGTTCGGAACTAACGATAACCGGAAAGGTAGAATTAGATCCTAGAAAAGCGTACCTTAGATGAGTAGGAAGCGGTTTGAGTTCCATCACTTTCGGAGCTTCCAATGATCCTTGAGGAGCATCCGACGTTTCCTTAGAAGTTTCTAAGGGTGTTGAGTGAGTTGTAGAAGAATCAAAAGGAGTTGAAGAAGTATGCCGATCACCTTCTTCCACGGTCAGAATTACGGCCTCTCCATATGTTCCACGGCCGTGTAATCCCCTGGAATGGAGGTCGATTTTGGTTGTGAAATCCACGGTCGTGGAATATAGGGTATGACCGTGGATTCTAACATTCTCAGCCTCATCGTGGAGTTTCTCAAACTCCACTTCATGCATCTCTTCTTGTGCTTCTAAGGCTTCAATTTCCTCTTTGCACTCTCCTTCTTCCCCTACATCTGCTAGACTCATGGTAATGACTTTTTGTAAAGGATCGTTAAAGAGAATCGCACTTACCTCTTCCCTAGATAAACCCTCTTCATCCTTGACCTCGTAAATATCCTCGTCGAAGATCGGCTCCTTCACTAGAGTGGAAAGAACAAATTCTACTTTCTCTTCTCCAATATCAAAAGCGAGTCTACCATTCTTGCAATCGACCATGCAGCCGGAAGTTGCAAGAAACGGTCTTCCGAGTATGATCGGGACCGGACTATCTGCAAGAATGTCAAGCACGACAAAATCAATGGGAACAAATAATTTACCTAGCTTGACCGGGACGTCTTCTACAATACCGACGGGGCGAGTGATGGATTGATCCGCCATGTACAACGTCATCTTCACCGGTTTAGGGTCGCCTAAACCGATCTTCCTGCACAATGCAAGTGGTATGATGCTCACACTTGCTCCTAAGTCACATAAAGCGTCATATGTGACATCTCCCACTCCAATGGGAATGCAAAATGACCCCGGATCCTTCAATTTTGGGGGCATTTTCTCTTTCATGGTCTTGATGAGATCCGAAGAATCCGAACTCATCTTGACCTCACCGAAGTCTTCTAGCTTCCTCTTGTTGGAGAGGAGCTCATTCAAGAACTTACCATAAGCCGGCATACCTACAATAGCATCAATGAAGGGTATATTAATATGCAGCTTACTCATGAGTTCTATGAACTTACCGAATTGTTTGTCTAGGCGCGCTCGCGCTCTAGATTGAGGAAATGGTAGGGGAGGTTTGTAAGCTGGAGGAGGAACATAGACATCTTCCTTCTCCTTCCCCCTTTCTTTTTCCTTCTCTACGGGGACTTCAACGAACGTAGGCTGCGGATCGGTGGTAGTCACTCCGCTCCTAGTTGTAATCGCCATCACCCTTCCCTTAGGGTTGTCCTCCGTCTTTCTTGGAAGTTTCCCTTGATTTCTAGGAACTTCCTCTGCGTGGTTGAACATTTGGTTTTCCAAAACTTTTTGAGCTTTGTCAACCTTAGAGACTTGATCATCAACCCTGATGAGGCGGTTCTCCAACCCTTGAAGCTTTCCCAAAATTGTTTCCAACATGGGATCGGGCTTCTCCTTTCCCGTATTGTTTCCTCCATTAGATGATTGCCCCTGGCTTTTCAAAGGAGTGGAGGAAGAGGAAGGTGGAGTTAGTGAATTAGAATTGGAAGAATAAGAGTTACCGGAATTTTGTTGATTGGAGCGCCAATTATTGTTGTTTGAACCCCTATTGTTGTTCCAATTGTTGTTCCGGTTGTTGTTGTTTCCATTCCAATTGTTATTCCGGTTGTTGTTCCGGTTATTGTTGTTGTTGTTGTTGCGGTTGGTGTTATCACCGCCATTGTTGTTGCCCAAATAGCCAACATCCTTCTCTTGTTGCTTTGGGAAGTTGGTCTTGATAGCCTTCTTCAACTCCTTGATCTCATTGTTGAGGGAGAAAATCTGATTTTGAGCTTCATGTGTGAGCTTTGCTCCTTGCTCCACACAATTTCCCTCCACTTTCCGGTGGGAATACTTCTCTATGACTCTTGCTTGCTTCTCGATGAAGTCCCAAGCGTCATCTTCTCTCATGTCCATGAACGTTCCACATGAGAGGGATTGGAGGTTGAATTGCGTTCCCGCATCCAGCCCCTTGTAGTAAATCTCTAGCAAGGCAAGCTTGGATATGCCATGATGAGGGCAATCCAAGAGCAAATCCTGAAACCTTTCCCAAGATTGAAACAAACTTTCGTTAGGTCTCATGGAAAAAGCATTAATCTTACCTCTAAGTTCCGCCGTTTTGGAGGGCGGGAAGAATTTGGTGAGAAACTCCGCGGAAAGGTCTTCCCACGTGTCTAGTTTCCCATTAGGAAGAGCTTGGTACCAAGACAACGCTTTCCCCTTCAAGGAGAAGAAGAAAGGCTTGAGCTTGTAGCTGTTGGTGGTAGCATTCTTCGGTCTCATCGTCTCCATCATACACTCAAAGTTTTGCAAGTGTTGGTGTGGAGATTCAGCGCTTGTACCGCCAAATTGGCTTTGGCGAACAAGAGTAATAACTTGAGGGTTAAAGCTAAACCCTTGCACATCTTCAGCATGAAAATTCACGCCCAAGCGGCGTGGTTGTTGTGTTGGATTCATCCGCTGGCCAAGAGTTCTTGACTCATTATCCACACGTTCGACCCTCACATTCCTAGGTGGAATGCGGCGATTAGCAGCTCCTCGTGGATGGAAAGGATTCATATTGATCGTGGGGTCAATCTCCTCTAACGGTGGCATGGAAGAGTCACTATCATCAGCGGACGAGTGACTTCTTCTTCTAGTTCTTGATCCCCTCCTTGAGGATTTCTTGCTTCCTTTATTCTTAAGGTCGCTTAACTCCATCCTCATTTGGAACATCACATCCTGCAGTTTGCTAACTTCAGATTGATGACGATCCATTTCATCCTGGCGGAGGTTCTCATTCCATTGGAGTTGAGCTTCCTTCTCCGCCAACTCCGTTTGAAGATCACGTTCGTGTTCTTCGGCCATCTTCTTTTCCTTGCGCTTTTTCCTTAAAGTTTTCTCTAGCTCTTGATCAAGAGGTAAGAGATCTTCGGTGTTCCTAGACCTGCGCATGCACTCAAAGTAATATCAAATAACGAGAGCAAGCTCCCAAGCTTGACAACCGGCAACCGGATTCGGCCGAAACCAAATCCCCGGCAACGGCGCCAAAAACTTGTTCGCCCCTAAAGGTGTGTGCAAATAAGCTTTAAATTTATAAAACTAGAATCAAGCAGCGAACCCGCAGTGTACGGATCGACGTAGCTAAGCAAGAATTCCAGAGTATCGAACACAGGGATTTGGGTGGGAACAAATTCGATTGTAGATTATCAAGCGAGTAAATATGAGAGTTTTGCAAATATTGGGAAAACAACAATCCTAAAGATCCAAGTATCCAGATGTGGTAATCGATTCAAGATATACTTAATGATATAAAGACAGAGTTGAGATATGCAAAGGTATACTAATGTAAGGTAATCGTACGGTGAAGTTCCAAAGACCTTATATAACTCACCTACAAGGCACTCTCTATACAGGTTGTTGAGGCTCAATATAGAAAGATTCTAAAGATGAGAATTTATGTCAAATACCCAAACTTGTAACCCAAGGATCAAGACTAACTAAACCGATTGAGGTTGTGACACTTACAATCGAGGTAGAGGTTGTTGAGGCTTCACTACCACCTAGAAAAGACAAGTCTAAACTAAGTTAAAGCAAATCTTTAACTTTGGATTAAAGTAAAAGCAAGTTCGTAGACTTAAGGGAAATCACGGTTAGTTCTTGAGGTTCCACGGCCGTGGACTCAAGAACAGGCCGTAATTTAGGGTTCGTCGGCGATTCTCTCTAACTCTCAGGGTCTAATCTGTTTGCGATCGATCTATCATCATCTAAGCCACAACTATCAACCCTTCACCTTAGAATTGTTAAGGGTTTTTAGCCAATAACAGTCATGTTGATATCAATTCAAGAATTAAAAGATAGAAAGATGAAAACTTTCAAGAACTTTCAATAATCTTCAAACCAATCTCAAAGTCACAAGAGAACAAGTATTGTCAAAGGATTCAGAATAAAACAAACAATCACAACCTTAGGAAAGAAGGGAAAACGGGATGTCAATCCGTTTTCCAAATCAAACCTAAACAAGAAGAGAGATCTCCTTGCAAAATCTTCCAAAAGCTTCGATCTTCCGCCAATCCGGAGATCTCAACAGCAATCTCCACCAAAAGTGCGAGATTAGGGTAATTCCCAGATGCGAACTTCAATCTCCAATGACATGATCAATGCTTCCAAGCGAAGGCCAAACGGCGTTGAGATTCCCTAAACGGAGATGAACGATCCTAAGCGTCGATAAATGCCGCTAAGCGAAGATGGCGGGTGTAAGCGGTCATGACGGAATCTTGCTTCGTCCGTCTTTTTATAGGGCAAGATAAAATATCAGCCCGGCCCAATCTTCAAAAGATCGTGGCTTCAAAGTGTGGCGAAAAGATTCGCCAAGATCACGGTCGTGGAAGTTTTCACGACCGTAATTTAGGGCGTGGATTAGGTCACGGTTTGTACCATATATTCCACGGCCGTAATAGTTACTGGAATGCATCACGCCTCTCTTGCAAGGTTCCACGGCCGTGGAACTGAACGTGGTTCGTAGTACGGCCGTATTTTAGAGCGTGGTTTAGGGCAAGAACGTGATTCTTCCCTAGCCTCGTGCATTCCTCAAGCTAAAAATCCAATTTGCTTCCAAAGAATGTCCTCAATCTATGGACATATCAAATCAACTCTCCTTTGCTCGATTCCGTTCGGAAATAGCTCCAAATCACCTATAATCAACATAGAACTAGTGTAGACATCCATATCGACAATATAGGTAATACTAGCTCACATATGCACAAAGTTCAATCAAAGACTATCAATATGAATCAAATACATTTAGAAAACGTGCCTAAAATATCACAATATTTCATGCTAACAACAATTTACTTATCTTGCAAGCGTACAGAGATCAAAATCAAGAATCTTATCAAAGAAACAACGAAACAATCAAATGCTCTCGAACAGACTCCTACAAGTGCTGATGTTTCCAAGGAAGACATTATAGATGATGCAAAGATTGAAGAATTAGGGGGTGAATCCAGTGAGGTATGACCACCATAAATGTATATTATGTAATATGTATTGTTGATTTTAGGAGACATTTGACAATATGTAATGTAAGTCAACTAATTGTAATATGAAAACAATATTATGTATCAATGTAATGTGTGAAAATACGACACAATAAAATTGTTAAACGGGGTATCGAGGAAGCGTAACCAGCACGCAAGATTGGTTTGAAGCTTAAGAAGGACAGTAAAGATTGGTTTGAAGCTTAAGAAAGACATTATAGATGATGCAAAGATTGAAGAATTAGGGGGTGGATCCAGTGAGGTATGACCACCATAAATGTATATTATGTAATATGTATTATCGATTTTAGGAGACATTTGACAATATGTAATGTAAGTCAACTAATTGTAATATGAAAACAATATTATGTATCAATGTAATGTGTGAAAATATGACACATTAAAATTGTTAAACGGGGTATCGAGGAAGCGCAACCAACACGCAAAATTGGTTTGAAGCTTAAGAAGGACAGTAAATATGTACGTACTCTGTACAGAAAAAATGCGAGTCTACCGAAGGAGCCTAATAATAGCATGCTGGATTTGAATGAGTGTCAAAGTCTATATAATTGGGTGAAGAACAAGGATTGTAAAGGCACGATCACGGGATATATCAAGAACATTACAAGAGCAGCAATTCAGGATATATTGAAGCCTGGTGGTTGGATCAAAGATGAGGTATGTAACGCCCCAAATTTTTGGAGCGTTTGCGATATGTATTTTTTCCGGCTTTTATCGATATTGTTTTAACTTAAATATTTTATTAAAATTATTTTACAGCGTAAAGTATCTTTCCCGGGTATATTTATACTTTTAATACGTTCTCGTATATCCGTGCTATATCTTCGAAAAAGTTCCCGATCCGGAACTTCCATTCCGATTATTTTCGATCGAGTATGTTTTAGTTCTCCATTTCATTTTTTTTCTTTTTCTTTCTCCTCTCTTTTGTCTCTCTCTTCTGCCCCTGATGAGATGCAACACTGCACAGCCTGCTGCAACCTGATGACCTCTCGACCCTCTCCTCACCACTCCATCTCTCTAATCTTCTTCTGTCTCCCCTCAGTCTTGGCCTTACCATCTACCAACAAACAATCGAGGCAGCTGCAACTCTCAACCCCCTTTCAATCCCCCTCACTCACACCGGCAACCCCCGCCCTCCTCCGTCTCGTACGCTGCCGCCCCGTTGCCAATGTAGACGCTGGATCTAGGCAACCTCTGCTGCCAGTGTAGTTATCCGGGAAGCCCATCAGCGCCTGCTCCACCTCAGTCTCCTCAGAGCCACCAGGAGAACCGCCTTCTTCCGCCACCCATCCTCTATGTGTTCACCTTCTCCTTCCTCTGTAGACCGTGGTGCTGCAACGAGCGGCCTGAAGCCTTACCTCGCATCGCCTCGCTGAAGCCGTCGGAGGAGAACCACGTCGTCCCTGCTCCACCTTCGCGGCGCTCCACCACTTCTGACCTGCTTCTCGCATTGCCGCCGCCGGAAATCGAAGCCCCACGATGGTGGAGTCAACGGCGTGCCACCTCCTTCGCGTGCCGGAGCCAAGGAGCAGCCGCCGGCTGTATTCAGCCCTCGCCGTTCCTGCCTGCCTTCGTCCGCCAGTAGTCTCCCAAAGGTCCCAGCCGCCGCCTGCATTTGATGAGGTTAAAGAAAGGCTTTTGACCTAATTGCAATCGGGCCCCTCAATTTCGGTGAAATTACAAATTTTACACAATGTTTTGTAATTATAGCTTTGACCCATATTCCTTGATTATTGCAATTGTGCCCTCTATTGAAATATTTTCGGGAAATGCCCAAGGATTTAATTATGGATTATGAGCCATAGTTTTGGAACGGTATATTTTGCCCGGAAAATGGATTAGCGGTTTGAAACCTTGGATTTTGATAACGGGGTATTCTTATATTGAAATGCTATATTTTACGCCCTTATTGGATTTAAATTCGATTTATGGCTCAAATTATTAATTGCGGTTTTACGACCAAGTTCTTAGAATTTCATATTTTGTCCGGAAGGGTTTTTGCGGGTTTTAACGTGGGCATTTGAAACCAAGTTTTCTTATATTTAAATATATTAAATCTTCCATTCAAATTTAGCGTTTTAGCTAAATTTTCTTAGCTTTGGTTTTAGGTCCGGAAGCGCCCCGATAAAGGCCAACGAATCCATTCGACATTCATAGATCATCTTCCGTCTTTTGACGTCGTGTGAGTATTCTCTTTGCTCGATCTAATTATGTTTATTAGTATCATGCTAGGTTGGATATAACATAACTTAGAGTGAATACCAAGTAGTGGTTTGAACCTTAGGTGAGTTTTGAGGATTGTCAATTGTCGTAAGACGTTGAGTGTTTGGTTGATCTTGTGAGCATCTGAGGCTTGAGGTTGTGGTTATATGGTTGTTGAGATTATGGGATAGGATATGCTCATCCTAGCATGGTGTTGTTACCGTCGAGTTGGTTTGGGCTAGGCATGTTTATCCTAGTACGTGTTGGGTTATGATCTTGCAAGATCCGAGGGTTTAGAAGTCTTAGGACTTCTAGCTTGTGTTGAGTGTGATGTGAGCATGAGAGATTCTAGGATGCGGTCCTAGAATTGAGAGTCAAATGGTCTTGCGTAGATCATTTGTATAGAAGTCTAAGACTTCTATTGTGAGTGGGTTGTTGTTGATATAGTTATCTTCTTGTGAGCAGGTTATGGGCTTCCTCCCTAAGGAAGAGAGAGTGTATTGAGTTGAGTGTGGTGACGAGGTAAGTCTCCGGACTTACTTAGCTCGTATTCTTTGTATTAGCATTATTGTGTGTTGGGTGGTGTGTGTTTATTATTTTACTGTTTACAATAACTAAACCGGAAATAGGATTACCGACCTTTATATTATTTGGCCCAAGTGTATGATAACGGGCGGTGACATCACTGCTTGGCTCCCCGTGAGAGCTAGGGGGATCTCGGCGACTGGCCCGTGCTGGTTAGACGGTCGGAGGCATCCGACCGTTCCATTGCCGGAAGAAGGGACCGAGGCGGGTTTCGGAGGATTCTCGTGTCACAAAAGAAGTTGAATTAGAACGGGATACGACTTAATAATAAAAAGATAATAAACCGGACTTGTGTGATTTGGTGTACATTGTGTGTTATGTTGATTTACTTGTGTTTGTGCCTTTCACCTTGATTCTAATGCTTCGAATATTAGCTAACGGTTTTATACCGATTGTTGTAGATTGTCTTGCAGGTTAAGAATGCGGCCGGGAGATCCGGAAGAGTGGGCAGCCGGGGTTCCGTACATTTTAGGAGTGGGTTTTGGTTGGAGTCGGGTTGTGTTTTATTCTTCGTTTATTATGTTGGTATGCCGCGTGTATGGCGTTTTGGTCTTTGGTGTTGTTTATCGGCTGAAGTCTTTTGTTGTTTTCCTTCGGGTTTTTTATCATTTGCATTAAAAGGAATTTTGGTTTTGCCTTTATTTGTGCCATGTTGAAAGATCCGGTGAAATTGTTGTCAGGCTAAGGGTCGGAACCCATTATGAGGTCCCAACCCGTAGCATCCCGAGTCCCGCGGATTCGGGGTGTTACAAAAGTGGTATCAGAGCCCTAGGTTGACAACAATGGCACTCGCAATCTTCTAAAGGCCGAATAAGGAATAAACAGAACCCCACGGGTTCTGAGTTTTCGTTTTTCAAAATCACATACATGAGTCGGGGTAGAATGTACGGACCACCACTCCTTCCGCCGATCTCGGCAGCTTAGTTTATTGGATTTTGATATGTATATATATATATGTATATATAGATATGGATATGAGGTTTGTAGTTATGCATGATGAAATTTGATGTGTATCTTTGTGATTGTAAGTTGCATGGTGGACGTGATTATATGCTTGGAATATATGTGGACATAGGACATATATAAGTTTATATACGGACTCTTATATATAGTAGTATATAGTATTGGGACTAGATAAAAAGATGATAGGAAGCTATCATCGCCCTTGGATAAACGCCTTTTTGGGATTAGGACAATATATATATACGAAGATGAGTATGCTCAAGTACCGAGTTGAGCATCACGTTCTGGAAAACACCTTGGCGAATCATTGGGCTCCTTTAGAGGACGTCAGAGCAATCCTATGAAGACTAAAGAGGACATTAACGGCAAGGGACGAACAAGTAGGAGGAAACTCGAAACAACGAAAGAGAAAGCGAGATGGAGACAATACAAGTAAAGGGAGCAACATTAATGTGCGGAAGTGGTTCCAAAGAAGCCATGATGGAAAGACGACGAGACCAAGAGAGATAACGAACTTATGTTCTTCAAGAAGATGCGTAGATAACTAAAGATGCAAATCGGAGAGGAGATGGATATTGTCTAGCAAGTTTAAAGGTGGTATTTCATTAAGATGTGAAGTTTTCTTTAGACACTCCTAAGCATTGGAGTCAAGACGAGCAGAGTGATCGAACCATTTGCTAAAGATTTAAGATATCGTAAATTAAGCTTACGAGGTACCAAAATGGTAAAGTTTCAACATTACTAGAGTTATGAGAAGAAGGGCATGGTGGGAATTCACGTGGAGTTGACCGATTTCCATTATGATGATAAGACTAAGAAACGCCAAGAAGGAGGAAGTGTGTATCAATGATGAACCCAAGAAGATGAAAGACGAAATGAAGAGCTTTGATCGAGAGACTTAAAGATACCGACCAAGAGGAACGCGAGTGGATGCTAGCTAGGGCTATAATATTTGGGAGGGTGCACTTGAAAAACATCAAGGAAGAATGGTTAAGTCTATGAAAGGGAGTTATATGAAAGAACAAGGCAAAAAAAAAAAAAGAAAAAAAAAAGATATGGTTACCTTATGGAGGAGGAAGAAAGCATGGAACGGGGAAAGAACTAAAGGAATTTAAGGTAAAGTACCCCAAGGAGGGTAGCCTTCAGGAGTATGGTAATATGGAAGTGTGATAGGAGGGTAAGTCGTTGATCTGTGAGAGGGTCATCTTCGAGTTAATCTGTGACCACAAAAAAATGCACAGGTGCGGGTTGTATACTGGTGAATGTAGGTGGGGAGAGTAATCCAGGTGTAGGATCATGAAAAAGAGTAACGAGAACTCAGAATATTCGCGGTGGTTGAATGTCGGCAATTAAGAGGTATATCAAGGGAAGTGTAAATATTTTAATCGAGTAACAATTTACCGATTCCAACAAGTGGTGGTAACGTACCTTGTTGAGAGGGATTGTAACGATCTGGTGTGACCTTCTTAAGTCATGGGATTTTCATATGGAGGAATGACATGGATCAGGGTAAAGGGAACTAGAAGGACAAAAAGGGAAGGGAGTCTTCTATGGTTATTGTGCGTAAAGGGAGGATATATGAGAGGATGCATGGTATGAAATGGATGATATGTTACCGCTGGCAAGAGATAAGTCCAGTTTCTATACTCACACGGAAGAGACATAGTGGCTATGACGCGAAATGAGGAATCTGGATTAGGGCAACGCTGCAAGCTTAGAGTAATGATGTGAGTGCTTGGTGGGGTTATGAGTGGATCTTTCAGTGATTGTGGTCGGGAAACTTCGCCTAAAGGCGTACTAGTACGGTTGTGAGATTATTTATGGGATCCCAAGAGATGCATAAGGTGACCAACAAGAGTAAGAGAAGACCGAAGTTTTGAAGTTTGTGGTTGATATGAGATGTACAAGGAGTACATGAAAGGTTGAGGTTAGAGCCTCTATGGTCGGTTTGACGTTACATCTACGCCTACTTGAAGAAAGAATGTCTATGGTGAAAGTTTATGTAGAATACGAGGAGCTCCTCCATATGTGGGGATGCCAGAGAAGCGAAGAAGATTCTATCGGTTTGTCTTAAGGCATGATTGAGTCCTATAATGAGGACCTTTGTGACTGAACATATGTGCGAAGTCCATAGATGGTATTATCGCCTTTCCTTTGAAGTGAAATGAGGGATTAAGCCGAACTATTGTATAACCAAGGCTTCAATAGTCGGAAGCCTCGGGCAAGTTCCACGAGTCCAGGAGATGAAGAATTTGTAAGGAAAGACGGTCGACATGGTAGCTACGGATGGAACATTACACGTATTGAAGGACGTCGCCCCAACAAGGTCGGGGTGGACCACTTGTCAATCGTTAGGACCAAGTTGTGTCGGTCATTACGATATGAAACGGGTAGAGAAAAGATGGAACCCGAGATTGAACGGATTCCAATACGTCTAAATGTGGAATTTTCCACTAAGGTCGAGCTTGATTTAATTCCGATGTCTAAGGCGTCGTATGGAATAACACTTGTGCAGAGACATGAGTTGTGGAAGCAAGTGAAGGAGAAATTGCAAGAACTTAGTGATAAGATTTCATTAGAATTAGTGAAATGCCATAGAGAACACCAAACGTTATCTTGAACTCTTGATTTGAAGTTCATATTGGAATATATCTTAAACTCGTGATTTGAAGTTGTTATGGAGAACATCAATTTGCGAAAAGTGAGACGGTTATTTCCGTTCGTACATCGATTACAATGAGCCGAACAAGATAACAATGAAGAACAAGTACCCTTCACCACAGATAGATGATCTACTCGGCCGGTTGCAAGGGTCGATAGTCTCTTCTATGAATGATTTAAGGTCACTTTTTCACAAACTAAGAATTCAAGATTGGGATATCGCAAATACGGCATTCTGGACGAACCATGGTCACTACTAGTTGTAGAGATTCTATATGGGCTTACTAATGCTCTGATAAGATATCTTGGTCTACTCTCCAGAAGAGAGAAGTTGAATGAAAAGTTGTCTCGGGATGGCAACCCCTGCAGGATATGAAGAAGTTACAGTTTTCTTGGATGTGCTGGTCATTACCGGATTTATGGAGAGATTCTCCCAAAGTAACACCATATATGGCTAACCTACTCTGGATGACAATGAAGTTTTGAGTGAGACAAAAATTGACAATGGAGTTGTTGCGATTTAAGAAGAGATTCGTTGGTGCAATTGTTTTAAAATTGCCTCGAAGTTTGATGGATTTGAAGTGTACAAGTGATTCTTCAAGACAAGGTCTTGGTTGAGTATTAAGGAACGACGTAAGAGTAATAGCACACATGTCTCGTTAGTAGAAGCGGTGTGAAGCAAAGTACTTCCTTCACTACTTAACTTGCAACAAGAATTGAGGAAACGTAACATCAAAGTTGGTTTGACAAAAACCAAAGCCAACAGTGTAAATTGGAAATCCGATCTTCTTTGTTAGAGACAGATAAAGAGAACCATAATGGGTATATTACATTGAGAAGGACCCGAGAAGGATGTTGAGTTTCTGATATATCGGACCTTTTTGAGATCTTAGAGCAAGTTGGGAAAGTGGTTTACCAGCTGACATGGCTGTCGAGAGTAGAGGTTGTTCACCCGGCGTTTCATGTATATAAATCGTGTGAGTACATACGTGACTCAAGACATGTTGTCAGTCATGATGATCTAGTGTCAGACGAGGAAACGATAAGGCTAACTGGGACATGGGGGATAGTATCTTTAGTTGAGTTTTACGCTAATCTAGTAGAGTCGATAGAATCGACGGGTTAGACCTGGTTCCTCCCTTAGTTTAATTACGTGTTTCTATGATGTTATGTGTAGTTGTGTTGTGTGTGGGAATGTGCTATATGACTTGATATATCTTGCGGTGGTAGTATGAGTAAATGATGTGTCTAGATTAGAAGGTTTAAGCCTTCTTAGTTGAAGAGCTCATACCTCGGCCTTAAGGACCGAGAAGTTCGGCGTGTGCCAAGTTTCGGGACGAAACTTGTTTTTAGGGGGATCTGATGTAACACCCCAAAATTTTGGAGCGTTTGCGATATGTATTTTTTCCAGCTTTTATCGATATTGTTTTAACTTAAATATTTTATTAAAAGTATTTTACAACGTAAAGTATCTTTCCCGGGTATATTTATATTTTTAATACGTTCTCGTATATCCGTGCTATATCTTCAAAAAAGTTCCCGATCCGGAACTTCCATTCCGATTATTTTCGATTGAGTATGTTTTAGTTCTCCATTTCATTTTTTTTCTTTTTCTTTCTCCTCTCTTTTGTCTCTCTCTTCTGCCCCTGATGAGATGCAACACTGCACAGCCTGCTGCAACCTGATGACCTCTCGACCCTCTCCTCACCACTCCATCTCTCTAATCTTCTTCTGTCTCCCCTCAGTCTTGGCCTTACCATTTACCCAACAAACAATCGAGGCAGCTGCAACTCTCAACCCCCTTTCAATCCCCCTCACTCACACCGGCAACCCCCGCCCTCCTCCGTCTCGCACGCTGCCGCCCCGTTGCCAATTTAGACGCCGGATCTAGGCCACCTCTGCTGCTAGTGTAGTTATCCGGGAAGCCCATCAGCGCCTGCCCCACCTCAGTCTCCTCAGAGCCGCCAGGAGAACCGCCTTCTTCCGCCACCCATCCTCTATGTGTTCACCTTCTCCTTCCTCTGTAGACCGTGGTGCTGCAACGAGCGGCCTGAAGCCTTACCTTGCCTCACTGAAGCCGTCGGAGGAGAACCACGTCGTCCCTGCTCCACCTTGCGGCGCTCCACCACTTCTGACTTGCTTCTCGCATTGCCGCCGCCGGAAATCGAAGCCCCACGATGGTGGAGCCAACAGCGTGCCACCTCCTTCGCGTGCCGGAGCCAAGGAGCAGCCGCCGGCTGTATTCAGCCCTCGCCGCTCCTGCCTGCCTTCGTCCGCCAGTAGTCTCCCAAAGGTCCCAGCCGCCGCCTGCATTTGATGAGGTTGAAGAAAGGCTTTTGACCTAATTGCAATCGGGCCCCTCAATTTCGGTGAAATTACAAATTTTACACAATGTTTTGTAATTATAGCTTTGACCCATATTCCTTGATTATTGCAATTGTGCCCTCTATTGAAATATTTTCGGGAAATGCCCAAGGATTTAATTATGGATTATGAGCCATAGTTTTGGAACGGTATATTTTACCCGGAAAATGGATTAGCGGTTTGAAACCTTGGATTTTGATAACGGGGTATTCTTATATTGAAATGCTATATTTTACGCCCTTATTGGATTTAAATTCGATTTATGGCTCAAATTATTAATTGCGATTTTACGACCAAGTTCTTAGAATTTCATATTTTGTCCGGAAGGGTTTTTGCGGGTTTTAACGTGGGCATTTGAAACCAAGTTTTCTTAGATTTAAATATATTAAATCTTCCATTCAAATTTAGCGTTTTAGCTAAATTTTCTTAGCTTTGGTTTTAGGTCCGGAAGCGCCCCGATAAAGGCCAACGAATCCATTCGACATTCATAGATCATCTTCCGTCTTTTGACGTCGTGTGAGTATTCTCTTTGCTCGATCTAATTATGTTTAGTAGTATCATGCTAGGTTGGATATAACATAACTTAGAGTGAATACCAAGTAGTGGTTTGAACCTTAGGTGAGTTTTGAGGATTGTCAATTGTCGTAAGACGTTGAGTGTTTGGTTGATCTTGTGAGCATCTGAGGCTTGAGGTTGTGGTTATATGGTTGTTGAGATTATGGGATAGGATATGCTCATCCTAGCATGGTGTTGTTACCGTCGAGTTGGTTTGGGCTAGGCATGTTTATCCTGATACGTGTTGGGTTATGATCTTGTGAGATCCGAGGGTTTAGAAGTCTTAGGACTTCTAGCTTGTGTTGTGTGTGATGTGAGCATGAGAGATTCTAGGATGCGGTCCTAGAATTGAGAGTCAAATGGTCTTGCGTAGATCATTTGTATAGAAGTCTAAGACTTCTATTGTGAGTGGGTTGTTGTTGATTGTTCGCCCCTAGAGGTGTGTGCAAATAAGTTTTAAATTTATAAAACTAGAATCAAGCAAGCGAACCCGCAGTGTACGGATCGACGTAGTTAAGCAAGAATTCCAGAGTATCGAACACAGGGATTTGGGTGGAAACAAATTCAATTGCAGATTATCAAGCGAGTAAATATGAGAGTTTTGCAAATATGGGGAAAACAACAATCCTAAAGATCCAAGTATCCAGCTGTGGCAATCGATTCAAGACATACTAATGATATAAGGACAGAGTTGAGATATGCAAAGGTATGCTAATGTAAGGTAATCGTACGGTGAAGTTCCAAAAACCTTATATGACTCACCTACAAGACACTCTCTATACAGGTTTTTGAGGCTCAATATAGAAGGGTTCTAAAAGCAAGAATTAATGTCAAATACCCAAACTTGTAGTCCAAAGATCAAGACTAACTTAGCCGATTATGGTTATGACACTCACAATCGAGGTAGAGGTTGTTGAGGCTTCACTACCACCTAGAAAAGACAAGTCTAAACTAAATTAAAGCAAATCTTTAACTTTGGATTAAAGTAAAAGCAAGTTCGTAAACTTAAGGGAAATTACGGTTAGATCTTGAGACTCCACGGCCGTGGAACTCAAGAACAGCCCGTAATTTAGGGTTCGTCAACGATTCTCTCTAACTCTCAGGGTCTAATCTGTTCACGATCGATCTATCATCATCTAAGCCACAACTATCAACCCTTCACCTTAGAATTGTTAAGGGTTTTTAGCCAATAACCGTCATGTTGATATCAATTCAAGGATTAAAAGATAAAGAGATGAAAACTTCCGAAAACTTTCAATAATCTTCAAACCAATCTCAAAGTCAAAATCAAGAACAAATATTGTCAATAGATTCAGAATGAGGCAAACAATCACAATCTTAGGAAAGAAGGGAGAACGGGATGTCAATCCGTTTTCCAAATCAAACCTAAACAAGAAGAGAGATCTTCTTGCAACAATCTTCCAAAAGCTTCGATCTTCCGCCAATTCGGAGATCTCAACAGCAATCTCCACCAAAAGTGTGAGATTAGGGCAATTTCCAGATGCGAACTTCGATCTCCAATGAGATGTCAAGGCTTCCAAGCGAGGGCTCAAACGGTGTTGAAATTCTCTAAGCGGAGATGTGGGAGACGTCCTAAGCGATGATGTAAGCCGTCCTATGCGTCGATGAATGCCGCTAAGCGAGGATGACGGAATCTTGCTTCGTCCGTCTTTTTATAGGGCAAGATAAAATATCGGCCCGGCCCAATCTTCAAAAGATCGTGGCTTCAAAATGTGGCGAAAAAGATCGCCAAGATCACGGTCGTGGAAGATTCCACGACCGTAATTTAGAGCGTGGATTATGTCACGGTTTGAACCATATGTTCCACGGCCGTAATAGTTACTGGAATGCACCACGCCTCTCTTTGCAGTGTTCCACGGCCGTGGAACTAAACGTGGTTTGTAGTACGGCCGTATTTTAGAGCGTGGTTTAGGGCAAGAACGTGATTCTTCCCTAGCCTCGTGCATTCCTCAAGTTGAACTCTAATTTGCTCCTAATAATGCCCTCAATCCATGGACATATTCAATCAACTCTTCATTGCTCGATTCCGCTCGGAAATGACTCTTAATCACCTATAATCAACATAAAGCTAGTGTAGACATCCATATCGACAATATAGGCAATACTAGCTCACATATGCAACGATGCTCAATCAAAGACTATCAATATGAATCAAATACGTTTAGAAAACGTGCCTAAAATATCACAATATTTCATGCTAACAAATAACCCCATACTTAACACTTGCTTGTCCCTAAGCAAGGTCTTTCAAAAAGTTTTAAACAAGAGTTAGGATGAAATATGTGTACCTTCTTTTGGATGAACGTGCCTTCTAAAGAATAGATCATTCTCAAACCTTGCCTTAATCGTTTATCAAACTTTCACACACTCAATCAAAAAGTAAAAAGCAAAGAAAGTTCATGAATCAATTCAACTTCTAAACAAGCATCATAACCTTTAAACATTATCAAAATCAATCATAAGAAACTTCAATTTAGATCATCAAGTCATATAACATTCTTTTGATCTTAAGGACTTCCAAAGAAAAGGTCTAGAATATGGAAGGGAAGGGAAAACTTTAAGGAAAAGTGGTGCATGAATCCGGGAAAGTGGACAACTACCTTCTTCTTCTTTTGCGGTTCCCGCAACACTTCAACTTAGAGCTTCGCTCTCTTCTTTTCATTTTTCGACTTTACTTTTGGAGTTATGGACAGAGGTGCACAAAAACCGAAGCCTAGGAGATTGGCGTTTCTCATTTTTGCGAGATGCCTCAAACCCTTAGTGCACATACCATAATCCGCTAGGAATATCGCTCAATCCGACTTTGGCAAGACACAAACACCCGGCTATGTGAATGGTGCCGAGTTACTCATCATCATGATTGACTTCCCCAAACCTAGAATTTCTTTCTATTCTTTTGATTGCAAAAATTTGCTCTCATGGCCCTCCCACATCAAACATGCCTTTTTCATTCGCTTCTCCAAGTTCCCGGATAGGTAAAGGAGGCTAATATTTCAATGAGGAGCTAAAATGGTCAAAAGAAAGAAGAAAGAAAATTCGAATTGCCTTAATCATTTCAACAAGAAGTATAAGAACTTATAGTGTGATTTCAACTTCAATTTCTCAACATGATTTAGGTAACATTTTTCACATTATGAAACTTGCAAAAGAGGTAAAATTCATTCATTCAAATTCTTTTCAATTCACAATTCTTTTAAGCATGCAATTGTCATCAAACTCAATTCATTAGAAGCACAAAATTTTTCAAAAATTTTCAATTTTTATGTTTTTTTCAAGTTCTTTTTCATGCAATGCGATAATGAAACGTGAAACACATAATGAACATGCAATGATAGTCTCGAATGAAAGCAAGCATAGTAAGTAGAGTTATTACAAACTTTTAGTACATCCCACCCCATACTTAGGACGAACATTGTCCCTAATGTTCAAAAGAAAGAAAGAAAAGAAAAAAAAGAAAAAGAAACTCATAAAGTGGTGGCGGGAATGTCTAAAACGAACGGTGATGCATCCAATCACTGTGGTGCTGGCGGCGGCGGGAATGGAGAGAAGCTCGGATCGTAGAACCGCCCAAACTGCTGGCGGTAGACGTCCCTCATCATGTGGTCAAGGTCGTCTAAACGTCCGTCTCTAGCATCCGCCCGGATCTCTAGCGCTCCTACTCTCTCTGAAAGTCCGGTAGCCCAATCCGGCATCTGCTCGTACCATCCCGGGGCCTGACTGTACCATGCTGGGGCATCGGATGGTGCTGGTGCTGGTGGAGGTGCTGCTGGCTGCTCGGTGGACCAAGGAGGGGGAACGCCATACCATGTGGGAGGTGTGGTCATCCACGTGGGCCTCTCACTCACGCTAGCGCGGCGAGATGACGAGCCTGAGGCTCTAGCTGGACGTGGAGAGCGTCTAGGTACATCTGGGGCCGCCTCCGGCTGGTCCGGAAACGTGCCAAACTCCTGCTCGGCTCCTCTTCCACTCTCAAACTGATCTCCCATATCCTCCTCCTCGACAACCGGTGGTGGGACATAAGGGGGAGCTACTATCCTGTTCGCATGCATCGCAACGAACGTCTCCTTCCAATTATGGCGTCCCGCAATAATGGAGTACTTTGGCAGCCACTCTATACCCCTGCCCGTCCTAGTCTCCCAAGGCATGCCCGCATAAGGCGGACCTCTATGTGTGGGGAAAATGAGACCCCTAACCATGAAAGCATGTAGCCCTAACGGTACGGCCGGTATGCGGGTGCAAGCAGAAAATTCGACACCAAAACTCCTAGCAATGTGGGTAACTATCCCACCATATCCAATGTTCCCCTTCTTCTTGTTCTTGAGCTTGCTCATCGTAGCAGCCAAGAGAGTAGCACAATTTGCACGGCGTCCATAAAGCATGCAATAGAGCAAGAATAGCTCATCCGTCTTGATCTTTTGGGGCGTCTCCGTCCTAGGAAAGAGACACTCCGAAAGAACACGGTGAGCTATCTTCAAGGCTAGATGGTACATCAATCTAGCCTTGGTATCAGCGGGTTGCCAACGGTCCTCGTCGGCGTAGATCATTGCAACCTCCTCCCAAAAGTCCTTGGGGTAGACACCACTCGGAAATCGACCATTGAAGGTCTCATGGAACCCGAAAATCGTCCCAAACTCACGGATACTCAACTGATAATCTCTCTCCATAAGGCGGACGTCCTATCGGCGTGGCTGTGCTCAAAGGACGTCACAACCTCCCGTGTAATCTCCTCATATGCGTCTTCTCGGATAGCCGAGAAGACAACTAATCCGGCTCTATCCAAGAGCCAAGTGAGGTCATCAACAATGTTGAGAGGAACTAGATCCTCCAACAACAAATACCTAGGGTCAATCACTGGCATCTTCTTGATCCTATCAAGTGCAGCAAGATGGTCATCGTGTATGGTCGGGACTCTAGGGTGAGGGGGTGAAGATGGAGATGAAGGTGAGGATGGAGGTGAAGGTGAAGAGGGTGGTGGTGCCCTAGAGGATGAGGAGGAGGAGGGATTACCCTTCCTCTTCTTATTTTGCTCATTTTTCTTCTCCTTTATCCTCCCCGAAATTCTCCTTACGAAGTCCATTCTGCTCAAAAATTACGGTCTGTTCGTCCAAAACCACGGCCGTAATTCACCCAGTGACCGTGGTTCGTCTCAGAAAATCACAAAACTCAGCAAATTCACAATCAATCTCCACAACAGGCTGTCCTAGTCTAATTTCCTCAATTCTCAATCAGTTCTTCCTAAAAATCTCTAACAAAATCAACCGAATCAGCAAGAATCAAGAAGGGAAAAGAAAACCTCTTTTTCGGATTGAAAAATCCGAAATGCGCGTTTATTGGTGAATTTCCGTTCGATTCGTCGCTTGGATCTTGTTTGTGGTTGAATTTGCTGCAGTTTGGGAAGAAGAATCGTTGAAAACGATTAGGAAACGAAGATTTGAGAGGGGTCGTGGTGTTTCGGCACTTAGGTCGTGGAAAGAGGGATTTTTGGGATAAATTTGTGAAGATTGTGGCTTATATAGTTGCAGGCAAAATTTTGAAAATCACGGTCTGTCGGGGTGTTCCACGGCCGTGGAAGTGTACGGAACCGTGGTTTTGGTGATTTTTCAAAGGCTTTTGGAATTTACGGCCACTGTAGCTATGACGACCGTAATTTAGACCGTGGAACCCTCTGTAAAGCTCCAAAGTCCAAATTTCGTCACTCTTCTTCAACATCATCCTCCTCTTTTCCTTTTCCATTGGTCCTACATCCAAAAACACGAACATACCGGAAGAAATCGAGGCAAAAACAAAGCAAAAACGTCTATACTAAACTAATCTATGAATCGAAAATAAAAACAAAAATGCAATACCTTGGGTTGCCTCCCAAGAAGCGCTTTGTTTAAGGTCCGTAGCTAGACCAATCTCGCACTTATTCGAGTGCGGTAGGCGCAAACTCCTCAGTTTGGAGTTCCGGCGTGTACTTCTTGAGTCGTTGGCCGTTCACCTTAAAACTTCCGCTCGCTTCACCCCATACTTCAACTGCACCATGGGGGAAAATACGCTTAATTAGAAAAGGTCCGGTCCAACGGGATTTAAGCTTACTTGGAAAGAGGCGAAGTCTTGAATTGAAGAGGAGAACTTGATCTCCTTCTTTGAAGTCCTTTGGAATGATATTCTTATCATGCCAACGCTTTGCTCTCTCCTTGTAGATCTTAGCGTTTTCATAAGCATTCAAGCGGAGTTCATCCAGCTCATTGATGTCGAGGAGACGCTTCTCTCCCGCTTCCTTCATGCCGAAATTCAGCCACTTGATAGCCCAAAACGCTTTGTGCTCCAACTCTACCGGCAAGTGACAAGACTTCCCATACACAAGGTTGTATGGTGTGGTTCCTATGGGAGTCTTGTACGCAGTCCGGTATGCCCATAATGCATCATCAAGCTTCAAGGACCAATCCTTCCTAGTCCTTGAAACCGTCTTCTCTAAGATTCCTTTGATCTCCCTATTTGAGATCTCAACTTGTCCACTTGTTTGTGGATGGTAAGGGGTAGCGATCTTATGAGTAACCCCATACTTAGCTAGAAGAGCTTCAAAGCGACGGGCTATGAAGTGAGAACCTCCATCACTAATGATCGTCCTTGGCGTCCCAAATCGCGGGAAGATGGTCTTGTTGAAGAACTTAACCACCACCATGGCATCATTTGTGGGAGAGGCGATTGCTTCCACCCATCTAGAAACGTAGTCTACCACCAATAGTATGTATTGGTTTCCACAAGAAGATGGGAATGGTCCCATGAAATTGACTCCCCAAACGTCGAAAATCTCCACCTCTTGGATGTTGTTGAGGGGCATCTCGTTCCTTCTAGAAATATTGCCTGTTCTTTGACAAGCATCGCAGCAAGAAACAAAGGATTGCACATCTCTAAACAAAGTAGGCCAAAAGAATCCAGATTGTAATACCTTTGCGCTAGTCTTGTTCGAACTAGCGTGTCCTCCACAAGGTAGTGAATGACAATGACGGATGATACTTTGCATCTCATCTTCCGGCACACATCGCCGAATGATGCCATCCGGACCTCTCTTAAAGAGGAGAGGCTCGTTCCAATAGTATTTCCGGACGTCCTTGAAGAACTTCTTCCTTTGTGCGTAGGATAGTCCGGGTGGTATCTCCTGGCAAACCAAATAGTTAACAAAATCAGCAAACCATGGTTCGTTACCTTTGGAGATCACGTCGATGCACTCCTCTATGATATGTAGGTGTTCGTCTAGAAAGGAGTCATCAATGGGTAGATGGTCGTCCTCTAGATGTGTTAGACGACTCAAATGATCCGCAACAGAATTTTCTGAACCTTTCTTGTCGCGGATCTCAAGATCGAATTCTTGTAGGAGAAGAATCCATCTAATCAGCCTTGGTTTCGCATCTTTCTTCGCAAGGAGGTACCGGATCGCAGCATGATCCGTGTAGACAATCACCTTTGCACCTACAAGATAAGAGCGAAACTTGTCAATAGCATAGACAATGGCTAAAAACTCTTTCTCGGTAGTGGCGTAGTTGAGTTGCGCTTAATCTAGCGTCTTGCTAGCATAGTATATGGCATGGGTTCGCCCTTCCTTTTATTGTCCGAGAACAGCTCCAATAGCTACGTCACTAGTGTCGCACATAATCTCAAAGGGTAGTGTCCAATCCGGAGGTTGGATAATAGGTGCTGAGATTAGAGCTTGCCGAATGGTGTTGAACGCATCTAAACATTCCTGCGAAAACTCAAAAACCGCATCCTTCATCAATAGATTAGTGAGAGGTTTTGATATCTTAGAAAAGTCCTTGATGAAACGTCTATAAAATCTAGCATGTCCTAGGAAACTTCTTATCCCTTTCACCGAAATTGGGGGAGGAAGTTTCTCTATGGTCTCTATCTTAGCTTTGTCTACTTCTATCCCTCTACTAGAGACTAAGTGACCTAATACGATTCCTTCCTTAACCATGAATTGACACTTCTCCCAATTAAGAACTAGATTAGTGTCTTCATACCTTTGCAAAACAAGAGAAAGGTTAGAAAGGCAATCGTTAAAAGAGGAACTGTATACGGAGAAGTCGTCCATGAAGACTTCCATGATTTCCTCTACGTATTCGGAGAAGATGGCCATCATGCACCGTTGAAAGGTGGCTGGGGCGTTGCAAAGCCCGAATGGCATTCTCCTATAAGCGAACGTACCCCACGGGCACGTGAATGTGGTCTTCTCCTGATCGTCCGGATGTATCGGAATCTGAAATAAACCAATATAGCCGTCAAGGTAGCAAAAATGTGAATGTTGCGCTAACCTTTCAAGCATTTGATCAATGAATGGCAATGGAAAATGATCCTTCCGCGTTGCGTTGTTGAGCTTGCGGTAGTCTATGCACATCTGCCATCCAGTCACGGTTCGGGTAGGAATGAGTTCGTTGTTCTTGTTGGTGATGACCGTCATTCCTCCCTTCTTCGGAACTACTTGAACTGGACTCACCCACTTACTATCGGAGATAGGATAGATGATACCTGCATCAAGAAGTTTAAGAATTTCCTTCTTGACAACCTCCTTCATGGTCGGATTCAACCGCCTTTGAGGTTGTCTCGAAGTTCTTAGATGAGTAGGAAGTGGTTTGAGTTCCATTGCTTTCGGAGCTTCCAACGATCCTTGAGAAGCATCCGATGTTTCCTTATAAGTTTCTAAGGGTGATGAGTGTGTTGGAGAAGAATCGGAAGAAGTCGAAGAGATGTCTCGATCACTCTCTTCCACGGCCAGAATTACGGGTGGATCTTGTCCTCCACGGCCGTGGTTTAGGGCGTGGAAGGGAAATACGGTTGTCACATCTTCTCCACGGCCGTGTAATCCCCTGGAATGAGGTACGATTTTGGTTGTGGAATCCACGGTCGTGGAATACAGAGTATGACCGTGGATTCTGACATTCTCAGCCTCATCGTGGAGTTTCTCAAACTCCTCTTCATGCGTCTCTTCTTGTGCTTCCAAGGCTTCAATTGCCTCATTGCACTCTTCATCTTCCCCTACATTGGTTAGACTCATAGTGATAACTTTTTGTAAAGGATCGTTAAAGAGAATCGCACTTACCTCCTCTCTAGACAACCCTTCTTCATCTTGGATATCGTAAATATCCTCATCAAAGATTGGCTCCTTCACTAGAGTGGAAAGAACGAACTCTACTTTCTCTTCTCCTATGTCAAAAGCGAGTCTACCATTCTTGTAATCGACTATGCAGCCGGAAGTTGCAAGAAACGGTCTTCCGAGTATGATCGGGACCGGACTATCTGCAGGAATATCAAGCACGACAAAATCAATGGGAACAAAGAATTTACCTAGCTTGACCGGGACGTCTTCTACAATACCGACGGGGCGAGTGATGGATCGATCCGCCATGTATAACGTCATCTTCACCGGTTTAGGGTCGCCTAAACCGATCTTCCTACATAATGCAAGTGGTATGATGCTCACACTTGCTCCTAAGTCACATAAAGCGTCATACGTGACATCTCCCACTCCAATGGGAATGCAAAATGACCCCGGATCCTTCAACTTTGGGGGCATTTTCTCCTTCATGGTCTTGATGAGGTCCGAAGAATCCGAACTCATCTTGACCTCACCGAAGTCTTCTAGCTTACTCTTGTTAGAGAGGAGTTCCTTCAAGAACTTGCCATAAGCCGGCATACCTACAATAGCATCAATGAATGGTATGTTAATATGCAGCTTACTCATGAGTTCTATGAACTTACCGAATTGTTTGTCTAGGCGCGCTCGCGCTCTAGATTGAGGGAATGGAAGGGGAGGTTTGTAAGCTGGAGGAGGAACGTAGACGTCTTCCTTCTCCTTCCCCTTCTCCTTGCCCTTCTCTACGGGGACTTCAACGAACGTAGGTTGCGGATCGGTGGTTGTCACTCCGCTCCTAGTTGTAATCGCCATCACCCTTCCCTTAGGGTTGTCCTCCGTCTTTCCTCGAAGCTTCCCTTGATTTCTAGGAACTTCCTCCGCGTGGTTGAACATTTGGTTTTCTAAAACCTTTTGAGCTTTGTCAACCTTAGAAACTTGATCATCAACCTTGATGAGGCGGTTCTCCAACCCTTGAAGCTTTCCCAAAATCGTTTCCAATATGGGATCGGGCTTCTCCTTCCCCGAAGTGTTTCCTCCATTAGATGATTGCCCCTGGCTTTTCAAAGGAGTAGAGGAAGAGGAAGGTGGAGTTAGTGAATTTGAGTTGGAAGGATAAGAGTTACCGGAATTTTGTTGATTGGAGCGCCAATTGTTGTTGTTTGAACTCCTATTGTTGTTCCAATCGTTGTTCCGGTTGTTGTTGTTTCCATTCCAATTGTTATTCCGGTTATTGTTGTTGCCGCCATTGTTGTTGCCCAAATAACCAACATCCTTCCCTTGTTGCTTTGGGAAGTTGGTCTTGATAGCCTCCTTCAACTCTTTGATCTCATTGTTGAGGGAGAAAATCTGATTTTGAGCTTCGTGTGTGAGCTTTGCTCCTTGCTCCACACGATTTCCCTCCACTTTCCGGTGGGAATACTTCTCTATGACTCTTGCTTTCTTCTCAATAAAGTCCCAAGCGTCATCTTCTCTCATATCCATGAACGTTCCACATGAGAGGGATTGGAGGTTGAATTGCGTTCCCGCATCCAGCCCCTTGTAGTAAATCTCCAACAAGGCAAGTTTGGATATGCCATGATGAGGGCAATCCAAGAGCAAATCCTGAAACTTTTCCCAAGATTGAAACAAACTTTCGTTAGGTCTCATGGAAAAATCATTAATCTTACCTCTAAGTTATGCCGTTTTGGATGGCGGAAAGAACTTGGTGAGGAACTCCGCGGAAAGGTCTTCCCACGTATCTAGTTTCCCACTAGGAAGAGCTTGATACCAAGATAACACTTTCCCCTTCAAGGAGAAGAAGAAAGGCTTGAGCTTATAGCTGTTGGTAGTAGCGCTCTTTGGTCTCATTGTCTCCATCATACACTCAAAGTTTTGCAAGTGTTGGTGTGGAGATTCAGCGTTTGTCCCGCCAAATTGGTTTTGGCGAACAAGAGTAATGACTTGAGGGTTGAAGCTAAACCCTTGCACATCTTCAGCATCGAAATTCACGCCCAAGCGGCGTGGTTGTTGTGTTGGATCCATCCGCTGGCCAAGAGTTCTCGGCTCATTATCTACACGTTCGATCCTCACATTCCTAGGTGGAATGCGGCGATTAGCAGCTCCTTGTGGATGGAAAGGATTTACATTGATCGTGGGATCAATCTCCTCTAGCGGTGGCATGGAAGAATCACTATCATCAGTGGATGAGTGACTTTTTCTTCTAGACCTTGTTGCTTTCCTTGAGGATTTCTTGCTTCCCTTATTCTTAAGGTCGCTCATCTCTACCCTCATCTGGAAGATCATGTCTTGTAGATTGTTAACTTGAGATTGATGACGATCCATCTCATCTTGGCGGAGAGTCTCATTCCATTGGAGTTGAGCTTCCTTCTCCGCCAACTCCGCTTGAAGATCACGTTCGTGTCCCTCAACCATCTTCTTTTCCTTGCGCTTTTGCCTTAAAGTTTTCTCTAGCTCTTGATCAAGAGGCAAGTGATCTTCGGTGTTCCTAGACCTGCGCATGCACTCAAAGTAATATCAAATAACGAGAGCAAGCTCCCAACCCTGACAACCGGCTACCGAATTCGGCCAAAACCAAATCCCCGGCAACGGCGCCAAAAACTTGTTCGCCCCTAGAGGTGTGTGCAAATAAGTTTTAAATTTATAAAACTAGAATCAAGCAAGCGAACCCGCAGTGTACGGATCGACGTAGTTAAGCAAGAATTCCAGAGTATCGAACACAGGGATTTGGGTGGGAACAAATTCAATTGCAGATTATCAAGCGAGTAAATATGAGAGTTTTGCAAATATTGGGAAAACAACAATCCTAAAGATCCAAGTATCCAGCTGTGGCAATCGATTCAAGACATACTAATGATATAAGGACAGAGTTGAGATATGCAAAGGTATGCTAATGTAAGGTAATCGTACGGTGAAGTTCCAAAAACCTTATATGACTCACCTACAAGACACTCTCTATACAGGTTTTTGAGGCTCAATATAGAAGGGTTCTAAAAGCAAGAATTAATGTCAAATACCCAAACTTGTAGTCCAAAGATCAAGACTAACTTAGCCGATTATGGTTATGACACTCACAATCGAGGTAGAGGTTGTTGAGGCTTCACTACCACCTAGAAAAGACAAGTCTAAACTAAATTAAAGCAAATCTTTAACTTTGGATTAAAGTAAAAGCAAGTTCGTAAACTTAAGGGAAATTACGGTTAGATCTTGAGACTCCACGGCCGTGGAACTCAAGAACAGCCCGTAATTTAGGGTTCGTCAACGATTCTCTCTAACTCTCAGGGTCTAATCTGTTCACGATCGATCTATCATCATCTAAGCCACAACTATCAACCCTTCACCTTAGAATTGTTAAGGGTTTTTAGCCAATAACCGTCATGTTGATATCAATTCAAGGATTAAAAGATAAAGAGATGAAAACTTCCGAAAACTTTCAATAATCTTCAAACCAATCTCAAAGTCAAAATCAAGAACAAATATTGTCAATAGATTCAGAATGAGGCAAACAATCACAATCTTAGGAAAGAAGGGAGAACGGGATGTCAATCCGTTTTCCAAATCAAACCTAAACAAGAAGAGAGATCTTCTTGCAACAATCTTCCAAAAGCTTCGATCTTCCGCCAATTCGGAGATCTCAACAGCAATCTCCACCAAAAGTGTGAGATTAGGGCAATTTCCAGATGCGAACTTCGATCTCCAATGAGATGTCAAGGCTTCTAAGCGAGGGCTCAAACGGTGTTGAAATTCTCTAAGCGGAGATGTGGGAGACGTCCTAAGCGATGATGTAAGCCGTCCTATGCGTCGATGAATGCCGCTAAGCGAGGATGACGGAATCTTGCTTCGTCCGTCTTTTTATAGGGCAAGATAAAATATCGGCCCGGCCCAATCTTCAAAAGATCGTGGCTTCAAAATGTGGCGAAAAAGATCGCCAAGATCACGGTCGTGGAAGATTTCACGACCGTAATTTAGAGCGTGGATTATGTCACGGTTTGAACCATATGTTCCACGGCCGTAATAGTTACTGGAATGCACCACGCCTCTCTTTGCAGTGTTCCACGGCCGTGGAACTAAACGTGGTTTGTAGTACGGCCGTATTTTAGAGCGTGGTTTAGGGCAAGAACGTGATTCTTCCCTAGCCTCGTGCATTCCTCAAGTTGAACTCCAATTTGCTCCTAATAATGCCCTCAATCCATGGACATATTCAATCAACTCTTCATTGCTCGATTCCGCTCGGAAATGACTCTTAATCACCTATAATCAACATAAAGCTAGTGTAGACATCCATATCGACAATATAGGCAATACTAGCTCACATATGCAACGATGCTCAATCAAAGACTATCAATATGAATCAAATACGTTTAGAAAACGTGCCTAAAATATCACAATATTTCATGCTAACATTGATATAGTTATCTTCTTGTGAGCAGGTTATGGGCTTCCTCCCTAAGGAAGCGAGAGTGTTGTGAGTTGAGTGTGGTGACGAGCTAAGTCTCTGGACTTACTTAGCTCGTATTCTTTGTATTAGCATTATTGTGTGTTGGGTGGTGTGTGTTTATTATTTTTACTGTTTATAACAACTAAACCGGAAATAGGATTACCGACCTTTATATTATTTGGCCCAAGTGTATGATAACGGGCGGTGACATCACTGCCTGGCTCCCCGTGAGAGCTAGGGGGATCTCGGCGACTGGCCCGTGCTGGTTAGACGGTCGGAGGCATCCGACCGTTCCATTGCCGGAAGAAGGGACCGAGGCGGGTTTCGGAGGATTCTCGTGTCACAAAAGAAGTTGAATTAGAACGGGATACGACTTAATAATAAAAAGATAATAAACCGGACTTGTGTGATTTGGTGTATATTGTGTGTTATGTTGATTTACTTGTGTTTGTGCCTTTCACCTTGATTCTAATGCTTCGAATATTAGCTAACGGTTTTATACCGATTGTTGTAGATTGTCTTGTAGGTTAAGAATGCGGCCGGGAGATCCGGAAGAGTGGGCAGCCGGGGTTCCGTACATTTTAGGAGTGGGTTTTGGTTGGAGTCGGGTTGTGTTTTATTCTTCGTTTATTATGTTGGTATGCCGCGTGTATGGCGTTTTGGTCTTTGGTGTTGTTTATCGGCTGAAGTCTTTTGTTGTTTTCCTTCGGGTTTCTTATCATTTGCATTAAAAGGAATTTTGGTTTTGCCTTTATTTGTGCCATGTTGAAAGATCCGGTGAAATTGTTGTCAGGCTAAGGGTCGGAACCCATTGTGAGGTCCCAACCCGTAGCATCCCGAGTCCCGCGGATTCGGGGTGTTACAAAAGTGGTATCAGAGCCCTAGGTTGACAACAATGGCACTCGCAATCTTCTATAGGCCGAATAAGGAATAAACAGAACCCCACGGGTTCTGAGTTTTCGTTTTTCAAAATCACATGCATGAGTCGGGGTAGAATGTACGGACCACCACTCCTTCCGCCGATCTCGACAGCTTAGTTTATTGGATTTTGATATGTATATATATGTATATATAGATATGGATATGAGGTTTGTAGTTATGCATGATGAAATTTGATGTGTATCTTTGTGATTGTAAGTTGCATGGTGGACGTGATTATATGCATGGAATATATGTGGACATAGGACATATATAAGTTTATATACGGACTCTTATATATAGTAGTATATAGTATTGGGACTAGATAAAAAGATGATAGGAAGCTATCATCGCCCTTGGATAAACGCCTTTTTGGGATTAGGATAATATATATACGAAGATGAGTATGCTCAAGTACCGAGTTGAGCATCACGTTCTGGAAAACACCTTGGCGAATCATTGGGCTCCTTTAGAGGACGTCAGAGCAATCCTATGAAGACTAAAGAGGACATTAACGGCAAGGGACGAACAAGTAGGAGGAAACTCGAAACAACGAAAGAGAAAGCGAGATGGAGACAATACAAGTAAAGGGAGCAACATTAATGTGCGGAAGTGGTTCCAAAGAAGCCATGATGGAAAGACGACGAGACCAAGAGAGATAACGAACTTATGTTCTTCAAGAAGATGCGTAGATAACTAAAGATGCAAATCGGAGAGGAGATGGATATTGTCTAGCAAGTTTAAAGGTGGTATTTCATTAAGATGTGAAGTTTTCTTTAGACACTCCTAAGCATTGGAGTCAAGACGAGCAGAGTGATCGAACCATTTTCTAAAGATTTAAGATACCGTAAATTAAGCTTACGAGGTACCAAAATGGTAAAGTTTCAACATTACTAGAGTTATGAGAAGAAGGGCATGGTGGGAATTCACGTGGAGTTGACCGATTTCCATTATGATGATAAGACTAAGAAACGCCAAGAAGGAGGAAGTGTGTATCAATGATGAACCCAAGAAGATGAAAGACGAAATGAAGAGCTTTGATCGAGAGACTTAAAGATACCGACCAAGAGGAACGCGAGTGGATGCTAGCTAGGGCTATAATATTTGGGAGGGTGCACTTGAAAAACATCAAGGAAGAATGGTTAAGTCTATGAAAGGGAGTTATATGAAAGAACAAGGCAAAAAAAAAAAGAAAAAAAAAAGATATGGTTACCTTATGGAGGAGGAAGAAAGCATGGAACGGGGAAAGAACTAAAGGAATTTAAGGTAAAGTACCCCAAGGAGGGTAGCCTTCAGGAGTATGGTAATATGGAAGTGTGATAGGAGGGTAAGTCGTTGATCTGTGAGAGGGTCATCTTCGAGTTAATCTGTGACCACAAAAAAATGCACAGGTGCGGGTTGTATACTGGTGAATGTCGGTGGGGAGAGTAATCCAGGTGTGGGATCATGAAAAAGAGTAACGAGAACTCAGAATATTCGCGGTGGTTGAATGTCGGCAATTAAGAGGTATATCAAGGGAAGTGTAAATATTTTAATCGAGTAACAATTTACCGATTCCAACAAGTGGTGGTAACGTACCTTGTTGAGAGGGATTGTAACGATCTGGTGCGACCTTCTTAAGTCATGGGATTGTCATATGGAGGAATGACATGGATCAGGGTAAAGGGAACTAGAAGGACAAAAAGGGAAGGGAGTCTTCTATGGTTATTGTGCGTAAAGGGAGGATATATGAGAGGATGCATGGTATGAAATGGATGATATGTTACCGCTGGCAAGAGATAAGTCCAGTTTCTATACTCACACGGAAGAGACATAGTGGCTATGACGCGAAATGAGGAATCTGGATTAGGGCAACGCTGCAAGCTTAGAGTAATGATGTGAGTGCTTGGTGGGGTTATGAGTGGATCTTTCAGTGATTGTGGTCGGGAAACTTCGCCTAAAGGCGTACTAGTACGGTTGTGAGATTGTTTATGGGATCCCAAGAGATGCATAAGGTGACCAACAAGAGTAAGAGAAGACCGAAGTTTTGAAGTTTGTGGTTGATATGAGATGTACAAGGAGTACATGAAAGGTTGAGGTTAGAGCCTCTATGGTCGGTTTGACGTTACATCTACGCCTACTTGAAGAAAGAATGTCTATGGTGAAAGTTTATGTAGAATACGAGGAGCTCCTCCATATGTGGGGATGCCAGAGAAGCGAAGAAGATTCTATCGGTTTGTCTTAAGGCATGATTGAGTCCTATAATGAGGACCTTTGTGACTGAACATATGTGCGAAGTCCATAGATGGTATTATCGCCTTTCCTTTGAAGTGAAATGAGGGATTAAGCCGAACTATTGTATAACCAAGGCTTCAATAGTCGGAAGCCTCGGGCAAGTTCCACGAGTCCAGGAGATGAAGAATTTGTAAGGAAAGACGGTCGACATGGTAGCTACGGATGGAACATTACACGTATTGAAGGACGTCGCCCCAACAAGGTCGGGGTGGACCACTTGTCAAGCGTTAGGACCAAGTTGTGTCGGTCATTACGATATGAAACGGGTAGATTAAAGATGGAACCCGAGATTGAACGGATTCCAATACGTCTAAATGTGGAATTTTCCACTAAGGTCGAGCTTGATTTAATTCCGATGTCTAAGGCGCCGTATGGAATAACACTTGTGCAGAGACATGAGTTGTGGAAGCAAGTGAAGGAGAAATTGCAAGAACTTAGTGATAAGATTTCATTAGAATTAGTGAAATGCCATAGAGAACACCAGACGTTATCTTGAACTCTTGATTTGAAGTTCATATTGGAATATATCTTAAACTCGTGATTTGAAGTTGTTATGGAGAACATCAATTTGCGAAAAGTGAGACGGTTATTTCCGTTCGTACATCGATTACAATGAGCCGAACAAGATAACAATGAAGAACAAGTACCCTTCACCACGGATAGATGATCTACTCGGCCGGTTGCAAGGGTCGATAGTCTCTTCTATGAATGATTTAAGGTCACTTTTTCACAAACTAAGAATTCAAGATTGGGATATTGCAAATACGGCATTCTGGACGAACCATGGTCACTACTAGTTGTAGAGATTCTATATGGGCTTACTAATGCCCTGATAAGATATCTTGGTCTACTCTCCAGAAGAGAGAAGTTGAATGAAAAGTTGTCTCAGGATGGCAACCCCTGCAGGATATGAAGAAGTTACAGTTTTCTTGGATGTGCTGGTCATTACCGGATTTATGGAGAGATTCTCCCAAAGTAACACCATATATGGCTAACCTACTCTGGATGACAATGAAGTTTTGAGTGAGACAAAAATTGACAATGGAGTTGTTGCGATTTAAGAAGAGATTCATTGGTGCAATTGTTTTAAAATTGCCTCGAAGTTTGATGGATTTGAAGTGTACAAGTGATTCTTCAAGACAAGGTCTTGGTTGAGTATTAAGGAACGACGTAAGAGTAATAGCACACATGTCTCGTTAGTAGAAGCGGTGTGAAGTAAAGTACTTCCTTCACTACTTAACTTGCAACAAGAATTGAGGAAACGTAACATCAAAGTTGGTTTGACAAAAACCAATGCCAACAGTGTAAATTGGAAATCCGATCTTCTTTGTTAGAGACAAATAAAGAGAACCATAATGGGTATATTACATTGAGAAGGACCCGAGAAGGATGTTGAGTTTCTGATATATCGGACCTTTTTGAGATCTTAGAGCAAGTTGGGAAAGTGGTTTACCAGCTGACATGGCTGTCGAGAGTAGAGGTTGTTCACCCGGCGTTTCATGTATATAAATCGTGTGAGTACATACGTGACTCAAGACATGTTGTCAGTCATGATGATCTAGTGTCAGACGAGGAAACGATAAGGCTAACTGGGACATGGGGGATAGTATCTTTAGTTGAGTTTTACGCTAAGCTAGTAGAGTCGATAGAATCGACGGGTTAGACCTGGTTCCTCCCTTAGTTTAATTACGTGTTTCTATGATGTTATGTGTAGTTGTGTTGTGTGCGGGAATGTGCTATATGACTTGATATATCTTGCGGTGGTAGTATGAGTAAATGATGTGTCTAGATTAGAAGGTTTAAGCCTTCTTAGCTGAAGAGCTCATACCTCGGCCTTAAGGACCGAGAAGTTCGGCGTGTGCCAAGTTTCGGGACGAAACTTGTTTTTAGGGGGATCTGATGTAACGCCCCAAATTTTTAGAGCGTTTGCGATATGTATTTTTTGCGGCTTTTATCGATATTGTTTTAACTTAAATATTTTATTAAAATTATTTTATAGCGTAAAGTATCTTTCCCGGGTATATTTATATTTTTAATACGTTCTCGTATATCCGTGCTATATCTTCGAAAAAGTTCCCGATCCGGAACTTCCATTCCGATTATTTTTGATCGAGTATGTTTTAGTTCTCCATTTCATTTTTTTTCTTTTTCTTTCTCCTCTCTTTTGTCTCTCTCTTCTGCCCCTGATGAGATGCAACACTGCACAGCCTGCTACAACCTGATGACCTCTCGACCCTCTCCTCACCACTCCATCTCTCTAATCTTCTTTTGTCTCCCCTCAGTCTTAGCCTTACCATCTACCCAACAAACAATCGAGGCAGCTGCAACTCTCAACCCCCTTTCAATCCCCCTCACTCACACCGGTAACCCCCGCCCTCCTCCGTCTCGCACGCTGCCGCCCCGTTGCCAATGTAGACGCCGGATCTAGGCCACCTCTGCTGCCAGTGTAGTTATCCGGGAAGCCCATCAGCGCCTGCTCCACCTCAGTCTCCTCAGAGCCGCCAGGAGAACCGCCTTCTTCCGCCACCCATCCTCTATGTGTTCACCTTCTCCTTCCTCTGTAGACCGTGGTGCTGCAACGAGCGGCCTGAAGCCTTACCTCGCCTCGTCTCGCTGAAGCCGTCGGAGGAGAACCACATCGTCCCTGCTCCACCTTCGCGGCGCTCCACCACTTCTGACCTGCTTCTCGCATTGCCGCCGCCGGAAATCGAAGTCCCACGATGGTGGAGCCAACGGCGTGCCACCTCCTTCGCGTGCCGGAGCCAAGGAGCAGCCGCCGGCTGTATTCAGCCCTCGCCGCTCCTGCCTGCCTTCGTCCGCCAGTAGTCTCCCAAAGGTCCCAGCCGCCGCCTGCATTTGATGAGGTTGAAGAAAGGCTTTTGACCTAATTGCAATCGGGCCCCTCAATTTCGGTGAAATTACAAATTTTACACAATGTTTTGTAATTATAGCTTTGACCCATATTCCTTGATTATTGCAATTGTGCCCTCTATTGAAATATTTTCAGGAAATGCCCAAGGATTTAATTATGGATTATGAGCCATAGTTTTGGAACGGTATATTTTGCCCGGAAAATGGATTAGCGGTTTGAAACCTTGGATTTTGATAACGGGGTATTCTTATATTGAAATGCTATATTTTACGCCCTTATTGGATTTAAATTCGATTTATGGCTCAAATTATTAATTGCGGTTTTACGACCAAGTTCTTAGAATTTCATATTTTGTCCGGAAGGGTTTTTGCGGGTTTTAACGTGGGAATTTGAAACCAAGTTTTCTTAGATTTAAATATATTAAATCTTCCATTCAAATTTAGCGTTTTAGCTAAATTTTCTTAGCTTTGGTTTTAGGTCCGGAAGCGCCCCGATAAAGGCCAACGAATCCATTCGACATTCATAGATCATCTTCCGTCTTTTGACGTCGTGTGAGTATTCTCTTTGCTCGATCTAATTATGTTTAGTAGTATTATGCTAGGTTGGATATAACATAACTTAGAGTGAATACCAAGTAGTGGTTTGAACCTTAGGTGAGTTTTGAGGATTGTCAATTGTCGTAAGACGTTGAGTGTTTGGTTGATCTTGTGAGCATCTGAGGCTTGAGGTTGTGGTTATATGGTTGTTGAGATTATGGGATAGGATATGCTCATCCTAGCATGGTGTTGTTACCGTCGAGTTGGTTTGGGCTAGGCATGTTTATCCTAGTACGTGTTGGGTTATGATCTTGCGAGATCCGAGGGTTTAGAAGTCTTAGGACTTCTAGCTTGTGTTGAGTGTGATGTGAGCATGAGAGATTCTAGGATGCGGTCCTAGAATTGAGAGTCAAATGGTCTTGCGTAGATCATTTGTATAGAAGTCTAAGACTTCTATTGTGAGTGGGTTGTTGTTGATATAGTTATCTTCTTGTGAGCAGGTTATGGGCTTCCTCACTAAGGAAGCGAGAGTGTTGTGAGTTGAGTGTGGTGACGAGGTAAGTCTCCGGACTTACTTAGCTCGTATTCTTTGTATTAGCATTATTGTGTGTTGGGTGGTGTGTGTTTATTATTTTACTGTTTATAACAACTAAACCAGAAATAGGATTACCGACCTTTATATTATTTGGCCCAAGTGTATGATAACGGACGGTGACATCACTGCCTGGCTCCCCGTGAGAGCTAGGGGGATCTCGGCGACTGGCCCGTGCTGGTTAGACGGTCGGAGGCATCCGACCGTTCCATTGCCGGAAGAAGGGACCGAGGCGGGTTTCGGAGGATTCTCGTGTCACAAAAGAAGTTGAATTAGAACGGGATACGACTTAATAATAAAAAGATAATAAACCGGACTTGTGTGATTTGGTGTACATTGTGTGTTATGTTGATTTACTTGTGTTTGTGCCTTTCACCTTGATTCTAATGCTTCGAATATTAGCTAACGGTTTTATACCGATTGTTGTAGATTGTCTTGCAGGTTAAGAATGCGGCCGGGAGATCCGGAAGAGTGGGCAGCCGGGGTTCCGTACATTTTAGGAGTGGGTTTTGGTTGGAGTCGGGTTGTGTTTTATTCTTCGTTTATTATGTTGGTATGCCGCGTGTATGGCGTTTTGGTCTTTGGTGTTGTTTATCGGCTGAAGTCTTTTGTTGTTTTCCTTCGGGTTTCTTATCATTTGCATTAAAAGGAATTTTGGTTTTGCCTTTATTTGTGCCATGTTGAAAGATCCGGTGAAATTGTTGTCAGGCTAAGGGTCGGGACCCATTGTGAGGTCCCAACCCGTAGCATCCCGAGTCCCGCGGATTCGGGGTGTTATAAGGTAAGCGATCAATAATATTATGTACATAATCAATTATGTACATAATTGATAGCATGTATTATAGTCTATATTTAGGGACTAGTTTAGACGTTTTATCTTCGATAATCTGCATGTATGGATGTATTTTATGTGATTATATTGTTGTTTCATCTACCTTTGTGGGAATCGAGGTCTACACCTACTTTCGTTGTAATTGTAGGTAAAATGGCACGTTTTGCATCGAAATGAAGCTAAGGAACTAAGGAGTCATTGGAGCTACATTCTGGAGCTTAAGGAAGAACTCAGGAAGCATGGAAATGATTAAGAAGATTTACTTTGGACCAGATTCAAGAGATTTCACATTCAGTTGAGATTCACCTCGGTCAGCTACAGTGTCACCTCGACCGAGGTGATCTTGAGGAGCGTCCCGACAGAGGCGAATACCCTGCTGCCAGCGAGATCCATATTTTTGGTTGAGATCTTTTAATTTTGGAAAGAAGATATCTTATATTTTTGGGCTGGATTTCTGGAAGGAAGATATGATTTCTGATTGATTTATTTTGAAAGAGAGATATATATTTTATAGGAAGTTATCTTTTTAAGATATTTTATTTTTGGAAGATAATTCTCCTATATAAAGGGTTGGATTTTCCACAAGTTCAAGCATGCTTGGAGCATCCAGCAATTAAGGAATTTTCTGGAGGTTTTGAAGGAAGGTTTGAAGGAAGTATTGAAGATTGAAGTTCAAGGAAGGAAGAAGTCATAGTTGGAATTGCTTTTTGAAAGAGTTTGTAAGACTTTCTAGATTGTCTTTTGGTTTATTGTCTTTGTTGGTTTGTGACTTAAGGAACGCAGTTTGTTTGTTGTTTGATTCATTTATTGAGGCCTTTTTCTTAAGGTTTTCGTGTTTGAATATCGATTCCCTTTTCCATTAATTTGATTATTGTTATCATGATGATTGTTGGCTAAGTTCTTTATGTGATTCTAGGGTGATTGGCTGAAAGTTGTGGGGAAGACGATGATAGAATGATCTTAATCCTAGCAGGACCCTGAAAGCTCGAGTCTTTAACCTTAACCCTAGAACACCTCTCTCAGTCGAAGAACATCTCGGCCGGGGTGGAATTTGAGTGAACGAGGTGAACCTTTACTTGATCCGAAACTGAAGTTAAGTGTTCTAGTTTGCCAAATCCTATCCTTATTACACCTTTTCTGGTTCAATGCAAGCCTAGGATGAGACTTACCCGGTGATTCCTTTGTTTGTTTGCTTAAGATCATGAGTGTAGGTAATAAAGGTTTATCCTTTATTGGGGTTTGAGTGTGCCTTCATTCCATCTTTGTGAATCAGCCTGAGACTTACCTGGTAAAGGTTGATTATATTCCCTTGGGTGGTGTGTTGGTTTGAGATTATAGTTCCTTTCCTTAGTACCTTTAGACTACCCGGTAATAGGAGCTTTGGTTTGGGATAGTGAGTAGTGAGACTTACCCTGTGATCTATTCCACCTTAGAAACACCTTTCCTTTGCAAACCTCAACTTTGTCCGTGTTATCCTTTGAGATATTGAGTCGGAACCACAACTAGATGTTTTAATCCTTAGAATCCGCATTTCCCCTTACTTGACTTTATATCATCTTTGATTGCTTATTTGCAACATTTGACAACTTGATTCCGTGCTTTGTTTCACCTAAGTCCCTATGATCGACCCTTGGAATTCTTGTTTTTATTACAATTGACCCGTACACTGCGGGTTCGCATATTTGTTCAAACATACTTCTTGGGTTACAAATTTTAAAGTTTGCACACACCGTTTGGAGCGAACAATAATAATGTGTACATATTAAAAATAAAGCATTTCACATTTCAGGCAATTGATGAGATTTTGGTGCATATACGCAAAAGTATTGTTCAATATTCAAAAAGATTTAGAAGGATAGCTATGCTTTCAACTGAATGGATAAGGGCATACAATAGGACTACATTTGCTAAGTATGTAGATGTGAAAAATGAGAAACCCAAGTTCAACAAACAAATGTTCCAGGTGATAACTAGAGATGCCCCAACTATATTCAAGAAGCCATTGTACGATGTTGACGTGATATATTCCCCCTTTAACCTTCTGGATTCACATTGAGTCACGTTGGAGATCAACCTAATAGATTGGACCATCTATGTATACGACCCACAAGTTATGTACATAAAGGAAGAAAGAATTCATCAATTACTCGAACCTTTGACAGTTATGTTCCCTCAGGTAATTCGACTACATGGCAAGCACACGAAGCTAGGGGACAAACTGACGATGCCATTCAAAGTAATTAGAAAAACTGGTCTGAAGTCCAATGTTGACGGATAACTTTGATAACAGTAATTTACAACAATACATAATATTACCATGGCTACACAAATACTTATATGTACACATGGTTTGCATACTTTAGAGGTAGTTGCGGAATATTTTCTATCAAGTACATTCAATACCTAGCATCGGGGCGAATTGATTTATCTGGCATCAATGATGATGGGTTGCTAGCGGTGAGAGAGAAGCTTGCACATGTTATATTCTTAAGAGGATGGCCAGATTGGGTTGATGAGATTTGAACACAAGAAACTTTAGTATGTTGCTTGTGTAACAGATTCAATGTGGAAGACAATTTTTTCATGTTATGTCGTGACTAGAAACAGACAGTTTTTTCATATTCTGTCGTCACTAGAAACAAAATTAAAAGGGTATCAATGTCTAATTGCGTGCCATATTGCGTTATTCGTTACACTAGTACACAATTATACAAACCAGTCGAATTACAAACTCAAGGTACACCAAAATAAAGCCAACATAAATGTAGAAAAAGGACTTAGTACACAAAAACATATAAAGCATACCTAGTTCGCCCCGATGAAGAACTTACTGTACACAAATTTAATTATGTACATGAAGAAGAACATACTTTACATAACTTTTACATATCTTTATACAATAGCGTACAATAAGACTAAAAACCGTACATAAAACTATTTATTGAATTTTTTTTACACGCGTTACACAAACACAATATGGCGCAAAAATTTAATAATTAACATATTTTAACAACATAGAATGCGTGTATACAATATATTGAAAGGAATTGCAGTACATATTTTGTACATAATAGGGCATGACATAGGGTTGTTTAGGCATATTGATAATAGACCATGTGTAGTACACATAATATATCAAAGTATAGTCAAACACAATATGATGTTCGCATATAAATCATAAAATTCATTTGTAGAGTTAGACAAGTCTTCTTCGTACATAAATCATAAAATTCATTAAAAACCGTTTCACATTGTCTGATTTGGTTGATTTAGACAAGTCTTCTTCGTGTGTCCACTAAATCCACAACAACCACATCTTCTCTTACTCTTTTGTTCCCACGAGGCTCGTATTCTTGCATTTGGTAACCTTCCACACCGTTTACGCCTTATTGGAGGATCACATGTAATTTCCGATATGCATGTCGGAATATTTCACTCCAACTTGTTCTGTACAAGATAAATTATCTCCGAATATGCAGCCCTCCAATTTTCAGTGGAATAATGCATACTAATGAGATACGAAGGACTCATACCAAGATGTTTTGACGCAGCTACATCATGTATGCACCGTATTTCTTCAACATCAAACTTCTTGCATTCACAAGTCTTGGTTTGCAAAAAAACGATTACATGTTCATCACCCCTTTTCACTTCAAACTTCATCCTATCCGCATCAACGACATACACAAAGTAACAGCCCGATTCGTTGAACCTTTTCTGGATGATCGCTTCGACTTTCGGTGTGGAAACCTCTGCACAAGATTGAGACCTTTGTCAACGTTCGGCAAACCATCATGACATGAATTGTCGTATCTAATCAAGCAACGCTAAAACTGAATATTTCCTTCCTTCTTTTATCAATGCGTTAACACACTCGGCGTTGTTACTGGTCATAATATTGTACCTTTTTGCCGGTGATAATGAACGTGCCCATGTTGACAGTCCTATCTCATGTAGTAGAGCTCCAACCGTTGGTTTCTCCTGTAAAGAAAAATTATCAAAAATGTACACAAAACATCTAATACTTGATGTACATAATTTAAATATATAAGGGTATTATGACAGTTGTTATGTACATAGCATACCGCAGAAATTTGTCCAAGTATTGCCATGCACTTAGATTCCTTACATCTCATGGCCCCATCAATGAACAATTGCAGTATTCTGTTGGATCTTGTCCTCTATCTGAGATTCTCTTTAAGGTGTCAAATACAGTATCCATGAAATGCTTGCTTATAGTACGACGCTATACCCTCCTTGATTAAATTATGTCTATCTGATACAAACACAAGGTTGTCGCTGTCTGGTATGATGCGTACCCGATTTTGGAAAAAAAAATTTCAAGACGCATCATTCTCACTATCAACAATGTCAAATGCAATGGGATATATCTGGTGATTTGCATCTTGGGCAGTTGCAACAAGCAACACTCCCCCGTACTTCCCACTAAGATGTGTTCCGTCTATTGTGATAACCTACAATAAATAACACGTGTACATAATTTACATACACATAAGATGAAATTGTATTGCATAAGAATGTACCTTCCTCATCGATTTAAACCCTCTGATGGACTGACCGAATGCAACAAATACATATTTGAAACGATTCTCATCGTCAAGTATAAGTGCAACAATTGATCCTTCATTGACCTCCTCCAGCATATACAAATAGGAGGGGACTAAGCTGTAATTATCTTCAAACGTTCCTCTAATCATGTCCTTCACTTCTTCTTGGGCCTTCCAGCACTTCCAATAACTAGCATCAATACGGTATAAACTTTTCATTACCGTTACTATCTGATTTACCGAAAGTAACTTCTTCAAGTTGGCGTACCTACACAACACACGAGCTACAAATGTTATGTACATAACATATGACATTGTTAGAAAAGATAAAGTAACATACATTGTTTTCACTTTCTCTGCTATAACGTGGTAGGAAACACCCCTGTTACCAGTTCGCCTCAATCGATACGAACAGGTGTGTGTAGAGACGAACTTTGTTGTTGTAAAGATAATTGATTCACCAAGCATACTGAAACGAACTCTCCATTTGCATGCTTCATCAATACATATTGCAGTGACTGTCTTCCTCTTTGAATTAACAATCTTATACTATGAACATTCCGATATTGAATGCAAACACAATGCGTTCTTCAACTCAATTTTTGTACGATATGTTTTTCCAACAACAAGTTCATAATCGTTTCCAGCAGGCACATAAGATTGGCTTTGACGAACTATTGCCATGGATTCGCTCCCCGTATCATCTACATGATCGTTGTCTAACACACTTGACGTATTTGTACACAACTCAATTTGTGACAACCCGTTGTCAAGATAGTCCATAGTAGTTCTCAAGCAATCAAGATCTTGTTTGTGACACTAGATACCTTCATCTACATTATGTACCACGACTAACTCCCCTCTAGTAGGCACATGTAGTTCTAATGTACTAATACACAGAGGAATACTCCACTTAAACTCTTGTAGTTCATTTATCCGGATAAATGTATCCAAATCATCACGTGTTCTAAGATCAAATGGTTTCAGTCCTGGATTGAAAGGATTCTTGTACGACAGGTCCACAACGAATACTGATAGAGAAATTCCAAATTGACATGCAATCTTATTCTTCAAATCATCAAAAGTGCAAGATAAGTCAACAACCATAGGTTTTCTTTTAACATCTCCATTGCATGTCCATTCGTCGGTCAACAATTCACATTTTCCCCCGCAATATAAGGTTATAAAAACACTCGCCATCAATGGTTCATAAACGGACTGACACACAAGGAACATAAGAAAGTGATACATAAGTTTAAAAATGTACATAATATATAAAGAAACATAAAATTGACCAATACATAAGGATCGATACACAAATAGCCACATTTTTCACAAACTATGTCTTTTTCAAAATAAAGCATATAACTATGTACATAAACTTCACTTTTATACGATTCCGTACACAAACGTTCACATAAACTTCGCTTTCCAATTATGTACATAAACATTCACATAATGATTTGCATACACAAACACAAACATTATATTTCTTCGAACAGAGAATGCGATTTTGTTAAAATTTTTACACAAAATAACATGTAATATAGAGATTGAAATAATCGTTGCTGTACATATATGGTTAACAAGGTTAGACATAATGAAGACAAATTTAGCATATACATAAATGGTTCACATAATGATTCATCAAAATCCAATTTCGTTCCAAAGATGTGAAACATAGACTTACCAGGATCGGAAAATGTTGTCGATGATGTTGAATCCAAGCAGATAAACAGCCTTATTATTTCACAAATTCCTCACTTGTGTAGATGGAAAACATAACACAACAATTTAGAAACTTGTGTTTGAAGGCTAAAACATTGCGTGGAGTCTAGTTGTTGTGCGTATGGTGTCGATTGATTCGTGAGGAAGAAGATGCAGATGAAGAACGTAACAGATACTTCCCTAGAATAATGGTGTCAGAAGATACTTACTTCCCACAATTCTATAAATTTATTGCGTACTAATTGGAGAGAGAAAGATTCTTATTTCCTTAATATCCTCTCCATATTTTAATAAATTTTTTTTGTATAATATAGAGGGGCCTATTTTGTACACATGATTAACTTGAGGCCCTTTATATGCTCATGGAAACAAAACATACCTACTCCCCCATTTTACGGTACAAGCTTCAGAAAAAATACTAACACTAGCGATAACATGACAATCTGAATCTTACATGTCATCATGAAATCTTACAACAAAGTAATTGGAATCTTGCATGGCAACCGGAAAAACATCCCTAAGCAATTGGGCCAAACATGCCCAACAACAGACACAAATGCAGGCCTAGAAGCGCAAATGTGTCCATGTACAACAAAGTAGCAAGATCAAATTAAATAAAAAGGATAATGGCAATACCGTAATCAGCAATAAATGAGAGGGATATAATTGGCAGAGCACGGTTTCAAGGAGGCACGCTCTCTTGTAATGTAATTAGGCGCATTCTCCCTTGTGATGTAATTAGGCACGACACGCGTGATGTGCGCGTGCGTCGTGTACGCGGAATGCCTGTTGGTACGAAACAAATGTTTATTCAGTAACAAGTTATTGTTACGAACTACTATACTGTAATGCATGTTGGTAATGTTGCAATGCATGATGTTGTGATTTGCCTAAAGGAAAATGTAAGAGTAGTCCGTATATAGAGTGATAACAAATGATTTTTCAATGAGAGGTTGTTGTTGTGTTTTATTGTGAAGTGGATGGCACGTTCATCCTCATAGATCTTAGATCCCATGCACTCATACAATAGTAAGCCCTAAATCATCATACAACATACATAAGCTAACATGATTTCTTAGTAAGAGAATTGAGGTGATAGTGTAATTAGGCATAGGAGAACAAAATCTACAAAGTAAAGGCATGTAAGCACCACCACGGTGTTGCCCTCAAGACCAAAGATGGAAACGAATGGGGATTTTCTCATGTTTATATCCAACCTTCTTCAATCATGGACGTTCATTATTTAATCTGACGACTAAAATACATTCTTATTTCATACCATACCATAACAATTGTTTTTATTGGGCGACGTCGTTTGATGGCCGTTTCAATGCCATCTCAGCTATGCAATAAAGGAAATTCAAACTTCCGGTTTTATCTTTGGAATTAAGATATTTTGTGTAAACCTACACTTCATGATTTTTTCCCTATATAAGCATGTATTATCCGTAGGGTTATATATATTGGATCCAACACGGAGTCTCCCTTACCCTGATTTCTTGGTCGTCAAGTAGTTGTTAGAATAAGGTTTGTTTTGCTGGAACCATAAACTTGTGAGTTTATGTCTTTCCTGATTTTCTATATTGTCTTTGCTTTATATCTGATCATGTCTAGCTAATCCTCCTCTGGATCTAAGGATTGAATGATCCTTATAATGGTTTGATATATTGTTACATGTATGTTTATGAATTGAGATTGGGATATTGCTTCTTTCTAAAGTGGTGTTTTAAATTGGTTTAGATAAAACAAGTGAAGTGCCAAAAACGATGTTTATTTTATTAGCTTTATTGAAAAGAACTTGCTTTTGAGAGTAACGGTGTATCAAAGCTTCGAAGATTTCTAACTATCGTAGAAAGTTCCGGTCTTTGTACCTTTTTAAACTGAAGGGCCACACACAAAGAATTTTCTTGGTCTTTTACGAATTTCTAAGTTCTTAATGAGTTTTCATATACTCGGCGAACCGCTGGATTGAGAGTTACACGAGTTAGAAAATAAGGTTTTGTTTGTCTATGTCAAATGCTATTTTAGATGGTTACTTGCAATATTCATATATCAATGTTCATTAGTCATATATATGCAATTATACTTTAATTCATTATAGTGGGGATTCTTGCTACCTTATATCACTTCCATCAATATATTTGTCTACGGTTATTATTTCTTTCGCCTACTAATAATTTTGTCTTATTTCTTTCTTTTTTTTACTTAGAATAATTAATTATTAGTACTTATCAAATCAGACACGAACCGTGTAATTCGACACCCGAATATACTTCATCTGATCTCATATCCTTGTAGGGGAGGTTGTTGTTAACTATTTGGTTAAAACTTTAATGATCAAATATCTTAACTAGATTGCAAGAGGCTAAAAAATTACATATAAAAAAATAAAATTGAAGGAAACAATGTATGTGTCATTAAGACTCTTCAAGGTGTCTTTAGAGATTGAAATGATCATATCCGACTTCATATCAAACCTTTGTCTTTTACCAAAGTCCAATTTAAGTATATCTATAGTAAATTAATGAGAAAATTTAGTTAATAAGGCACTGTTTGTTTCCCTGATACTAACTAGGCCCCTAGTAATTATCTAAAAAAACTTAAATCTTAGTTTTATTTATGAAAGGGCTAAAATCGAAATTTAACGCAAAGACTAAAATAAAAAAAATTATAAATTGTTATTAGGAAAACCTAGCCGTCCCTTTAACCTCCTTGTCTGACTTCTTCCTTCTTCATTCGCCTCTTCTTTTATAGATCTAGTTTGCTGTGATACCAAACTTGTCGTCTCTCACCCTAGTTGTGCAAAATGGATGTTGCCACCGTCGAGCCACCACCGCAACCCTTCTGTTATTGTCCCTTCACCGCCGAACTCTTCTCCGTCCCTCTGATCGACCCAACCGTCCCCTGCTGATTTCTTCCTCCAACCTCAAAAACTCGTATTGGCGTCTCGCACCAAAACAACACCCTCCGGCCTTCCTCGCTGCAACGCCACCAAGGAATCGTTACAACCAGCAAAACCCACAAACCGCTAGCGTACGAGCCTACGCTAGCCCTGTGTGAGCCCCGCGCGAGTCTACGGTCGTCCCCGACAATGATTCGCAGTCCGTCGCCGTGGTTGTGCAAGTCCGGTCATTCTACCGCCGTTGTTGACACTGAATACCAGCCTCTACCTCGAACAACCGCCGATTGCCTCGCTGGTGCAGATCCGAGTTTGAATGATTTGGGTGAGGTGAAACCCTAATTTATGAAATTGGGATTTATTTAAAATTAGGTTATTTGGTGTTAATTTGTATGTAACTAGGTAATTATTTTTGGATTGGTTATGATTTTGGGTGAGAAATTGTTTTAAGCGAGACTTTACGGGTTGGTTTCTGGTTCTTAATATTTTCCTTAATCACAATAATCTATTTCTACTTTCACTTGTGAACTTGAATTTGTCTCTTGTCAAAAGGTGTGGATGAAATGCCATTAGAAGCTGAAACAATGGAGAAGGGAGGCTACAGCTTCGGCTCTGATTTAATTGGGATAGTGGAGTTGAGGAATGCATATTTGTGTTTTATTTATGATATTGTATAGTATACAGGACAATTAGCCATGAATTTTAATTTTTTTTATTTGTGATAGTGAACTATACTATATAGGACAATTTGGCGTGCAAGATAAATGATACTATTTTGGCATGCCTTTTTCTTTTCTTATCTGTGATAGTGAACTGTATAGTATGTTGGACAATTTGAGTCAAGAAGTGAAGCTTTTGCTCTTATGTGTTGGTACATGTCTATTTGTTGATCAAAAGTTTGTTGAAAATGCGTTTCAACTTTGCTCATGACATTAGTTTTAATATTTGGGATAGTGGAGTTAATGAATGCATATTTGTGTTTTACCTTTTGAATTTTGTTTGAAATTATTTGTCATTATACACTTTTTGACCTCTACTAGACTACTACACATTGTTATCTCTCGAGTACTTGTGTAAATTGCGGAACTTGTGTAATTAACAGACTTTTTGATTGTGCAACTCATTGAGATTGTGTACCTCGACTTTGTGTAAATAAACGGAACTTGTGTATTGGAAAACAACCGTGTTTGTAAACAAAGGACCGGACTTGTGTAATGGAAAAATGACGGAACTGTGTAAATTGCGAAACTTGTGTTAATTGCGGAAATAACTATTTGTGTAAATAACGAACTTTTTGGATTGTGCAACTCATGGAGATTGTGTACCTCGACTTTGTGTAAATAAACGGAATTTGTGTAATTGGAAAACAACCGAGTTTGTAAACAAAGGACCGGACTTGTGTAATGGAAAAATGACGGGCAATTGTGTACTAGACAATACACAAGTTCACAAGGACACAATACATAAATTAGGGGGTCGAAATTTAGCTTAATATTGTGTAATCGGAATTTGTGTATTCACATTGTGTAAGTGAAATTGTGTATCAGTATTGTGTAACGGAAAATTGTGTATTAATATTATGTATCGACGAGACAATACACAAGTTCAATTAGCCCAGCTGGTATAAGGGTGGGTGGAAGGGAGGGCTTGTTGCCCAGAGTTCGATACTCACTAGCTACAACATTTGTATTTTGGATTGGGTTTGGACTTATGTAACTCGTGTGGGCCTACTTAATACTACATTACACAAAAAACAAAAAGTACCTACTTAATACTACATTACACAAAAAGTGCCTAAATTAATTGTGTGGATGACCGTTAAGCCAGTTTGGACACTCAACCTCTCACAACAACTTTTATGATGATCTAAACCGTGTGTTAATCCTATAAATGTTTAAAGTGAATCACTAGAGAGTATCCCTAACAATATTTTAAAGGGTGGGTGGGAGGGAGGGCTTGTTGCCCAGAGTTCGATACTCACTAGCTACAACATTTGTATTTTGGATTGGGTTTGGACTTATGTAACTCGTGTGGGCCTACTTAATACTACATTACACAAAAAACGAAAAGTACCTACTTAATACTACATTACACAAAAAGTGCCTACTTAGCCAACTCACCCTAAATTAATTATGTGGATGACCGTTAAGCCAGTTTGGACACTCAACCTCTCACAATAACTTTTATGATGATCTAAACCGTGTGTTAATCCTATAAATGTTTAAAGTGAATCACTAGAGAGTATCCCTAACAATATTTTAGCTTGAACCATTAGAGAGTAATTCATCGTAACCACATTCCATTATAATTTTTTTTATCATACGTACCTCGTCAACATTATAAATAAAATTTTTAGCCGTCCATTCATCTACAATGAAACTAGTTAGGGGTGTTTTACATTGATATTGTGTAATATTGAATATATTTGGAAATATATTGTATATATTTAGTCTTCTTTAGTTAAACCTTTATTCTCTCCCTATCCATTATCTTTAGCCTACCATCTTCTCGTTTAGGATATCTCCTTTGCTATAAATATATGTTTCTTATTCATGAATAAACAACTCATTTTATTCTATCTATTCTGCATGGTATCGTAGAAAAACTACCTTATTGTACTCTTTTTGGTTCTCAACCGGATTATACAAGCATACATATTTTTTGTTTGTTTATGTTACTCTTCACATCACAATCTCGCCGCACATATGAGTCCATAATTTCCACATCCGGCTAAGTATATTGTTGGACAAGTAATATACTTAACCACCACTCACTCAAATCTAAGCTACATAATACACTTGTTGTCCTAGTTTGTTACTTGTCCTACGGAAAATCAGTGGACAACAGTAACTCGGATTCCATGTTACATCAAACAATCAGTCGGACAAGGCTTATTTCTCTTCAAGCATAGTTATTTACATCTAAATGCATATTGCGATGTGTATTATGCTACGTGTCTAATTACTAGACGTTCACCAACGGATTTCTTTATTTTACTTGGCTCATCTACAGTATCCTAAGAAACCAATAAACAAATATGTTGTCCCGCTCCTCGACTAAATTTGAATACCGCTCAATGGCTAGCGCAACATATGAAATTATATGGATTAAGTCTCTTAAGTCGTTCACTTGTTGTTGTCCTTCCTCATCCATGCATTCTATGGTGTGATAATCAAGCATCTATCTACATTGCACCCAATCAACATTTCATGAGCGCACGAAACATATTGAGGTCGACTGCCACACTATCCGCAAAGAAGTCCAAGTTGACACAATCACAACTTGTGATATTCGTTCATCTGATCAAATAGCCGATCTACTCACAAAGCCTCTCGGTAACATCCGTTTTATCATCTTCTTTTCAAGCTAGGCGTTTAGAATCTTCACGCTCCAATTTGAAGGTCTATTGATATTTGGACATATATTGTACATATTTAGTCTTCTTTATTTACGTGTCTTTATTCTCTCCTTGTCCTTCTATCGTTAACCTACAATTTTCTTTCTTAAGATATCTCTTCTTTTAGAAATATTTATCAACTCATTCTATTACATCTATTCTACCCGTAAACTTTTGTGTAATTTTATTTTTTAAGAGTTTGTATGGTATTTGGGTATGTAAAATTATCCACAGAATTAGAAGAAATAGTAACTTTTCAAAAATTTATTGGACCTATTTTTAATAATTTTTAAAGGATAGGCCGATAGTTTCTTAGAAGCAAAATAAAATAGTGAGAAATGCTCTCTTTCGTCCAAAAACTACGCGCCTCACGCGCCACCAATCTCAACCCTAATGAATTCATACGATTGAAATCCCCAAATCGTCTCCTTATCCTACGAATCCCCTCTTGCTATCAAAGTGAAAACGATGAGTATCCTCTCCAAAGCAAAAAGCTGACCGATCAAAGTATTGACAAGATCGTATTGGTTCCAGTCTCCATCGAAAATCCAGACAAGCAAAGTATGGATGAAAGCTGGTTGAGGCAAAAAGAAGTGTGTGAAGAAATCAAAAAAGTTGTCAGGTTTCCAAATAGAGCAAAACAAGGCTGGATAAGGAGAAGAAAGGAAAGAGATAAAGAGGAGACGATTTGGGTAGGATTTTTGCTTCAGAGAAGATGTCGACGAGCTGCTATTGTATGGCCTAGAAGATCCTTCATTCTGGTTCAAAGAATCAGGTCTGAATCTCTTGATCCTGCACAACTCTTTTCGAACCCTAAAACTCGATTTGAACCCCCTGAATTTGATATGTCTCTTACCTGTGATGATGAAATGAGACTGGTGTTGGCAAGTCCTGAAAAAGCACAGAACCTGATGATGACAAAGGTGGCAAAATCATGGACTCTTTTGAATTCCGGCGAAACTAGGTATGTCCTCCCCCTCTTTCTGATCTTCCCTTGTGCTCTGTGGCTTGATTTCCTGTCCATCTTGACTTTCCGTGTTGGTGATTACGAGTATGAGATCGAACTTGTCTTTAGGCACAAAGCCCTGTTAGAAGGGTATCTCTACATTAATATGAACAAATCCCAAGCTGTCTGGTTTGATAGTCCAGGCGTGAGATTAAACAAACACTCCTATAAAATGAACTCCTATCCCACACCAAAAATCCAAACCAAACACATATACATTGCTAAGTTTATATCTAATTTAAGCAAAAATTTATCTAAGGAGAACCAAGAGGAGTACACCCCTGTCAAGGATGAAAAACCAACTGAAGCCAAGAAAGATAACCCAACTGAAGCCAGTCTAGTGGAAAGCAAAGAAGAGCAAAAACCAGTGAAGCACAAATCAAAGAAGGGAAAGGAGATCCTTGATGATGAGGTCAATCTTGATGAATATATCCAGATGCTATCCAAAGTGAAATCTGATTTCACCAAAATAAAGAGTCCTCAAATGGGAAGAATTTTCGGCAACCCAATTGAATTTAATAAGGTGAGAACTAAACTGTTGTCTGAATGGAGAAATATTAAGGGTGAAGTTCAGTTTATCCCCAAGCTTAACCACTGGTTCGAAATTAACTTCTCTAATCCCTATGATAAAACCATGATTTGGGAGAAGAGACCTTTTTCACATCTTTGGTCATATTCTCAATCTTCGTCCCTGGAAGCCCAAATTTTAATGTGTTTACTAAAAAAGTTTCGGTTGTTGATGTGTGGGTAAGGATCCCTATGATCCCTCCTGAATACATCAATAAGGAAGTTATCAGAACCATCATGGAGGTGAACAAAGTTGGAAAATTCATTCGCCTTGATCCCTTCTCTGAAAAAGGTATGGGTGTGAACTATGCCCGTATTTGCATTAATTATGATATCGAGATGAACTACCAGAAAGAGAAGGAAGTTCCCATCCCGGATGAAGAGGGAAAGACTAGAATGTTAAAAGTATGGTTTGACGACTTCTCCAAAGGATGCGGATTTTGTGCTAAGAAGGACCATGGTTTTGAATAGTGCCCCATGAGAATGATAAGTGCTAAGAAAACTAATTACTCTTTTAGGAATGGAAAGAAGTGGGAAACGGGTACAAGTAAGAAGGGCAAGGGAGAGGAGAAAGATGCTGACTGGACACCAGTGATGAGCCACAAGAAGAAAAAAAGGAGTCCAGTGTTTGTCAGTGGAGTCAAGCCCTATCTCTCGGGGACCACTGGATCGCAGGTGCCTTCAATGACATCTCTTCCCAAAGCTCGAAGAGTAGCTCCTTGGGCCCTTGTGAGAGCATGAACCAAAGGTTAGTCCAAGCCCAATGAGGAAACAACTGAGGGGCAACCCCCTAAGGATGATAGTAATGAGATCTTTGGCAATGTCCTAGTGCAACCCACCTTCCTGGAGCAAGAAAATGACATTCCTCTGCCCGAGGATGAGTTGTTTGCAATGAATATGATCAATGATCATGGAATTGGAATGAATCTCAACCCAACCGAAAATGGCGCGGTTCTGGCTAACCTACTGCATAAAGTTCCAGCTCCGATTGATGAAGAAATGATGATCTCTGAAGGCTCCTTCCACTCCTTCCACACTAACAATACAATGCATAGGCAACTAGAGGAGCTGAAAGTTAAAACTGAGAGGTCTAAGTAAACTTCAAGCAAGAGGAAAGTGAAAGGAGGCACTAGTGACACAACCACCTCGACTCTGAAGGTGGTAAAAAAAAGCCAGAATCTGATTGCCCCAAATGATATTAGAATGATAAATAAATGTTGTCTTTTGATAAGGGTGTGTGAGCCTCCCTTTATGAAATTGGCTTCACTTACTATGATTAAAATAAACTTGTGTTTGCACAGGCTCTCATGCCTTAGAATTTCCTCTGGAAAGTTTCTTCCTGTTAAAAATGTTTGTATGCCCCCTAGGAAGAAACCTTTCACTGGTGTCTATTCCCGCGCTCTTGATTATCTATGTGTGATGTGTTTCTAGTTTATACGACTGTTGTTTTACTTCTCCTTGCTTGCTCTCTTTTGCTTTGCTTGCTGTTGTCGCCCTTTCTACTGTTGTGCAGGATATTTCCGATCAATCGCCACTACTGGAGTCTCAAGACTCGATGCCCCTACTCTATAAAACGATATCAACTCCGGAATTCAGGGAAGCTCAATCTTACAGACCACGACCTAGCGAACAATAAGTGGTTCAACTTGTATAACGAACCTAGAAAAGAATATGAAAATTACGAAATTGTTGTTACACGCCTCTCTTTGTATTTCAGAATGTGTAACAAATTAGAAAAACATGAAATTGTTGTAACAAAGTTTGATTTCTGTGTACTGGTTTTTTTGAATTTTTTATGTCAATTTGCGGTTTGTCTTCTGTCTGGAATGAATCAGAACTGGAATAGCATCTACAAGAAAGAGTTAACCAAAGAAATGGAACGAAATAGGAAAATTTGGAGATCTATGACCATCTTAAAATGCAATCTGAACTTTCTACACAAAAGACGCGTTTATAATAGGATAATATTGGTCAAACCTACTAGACGCAAAAGAAAGAGAACAAAACTGCGAACCTTTGAAGACGTCAATACTAAGGACGCACTCAAAGTTAGTAGAGGGATTAGTATGGTGTGGAATAAAAATTCGGGTGCTACTTGTGACACCTACTTCATTTCTAATTTATTACCAATTAATTAACCTTATTTAAAACAATAAGCGGAAAAACGGAAAACGGAAAATTTTTAAAACTTTATCTTACAACCATATTCACAACATATACACATACTAACATACGTCATAAAACTCCATTTAACCAAAACACAACTGTTTTAAAACCATGCAAAATATCCTAGGCGGTAGCATCCCATAACAGCCCACCTGATATGATCTCAAATCCAGGTGTTGGGTCCAACGTCCTTGCCTTGATCAGGCTGAGTCTGAGTAGCTGAAAAAAATATGGATATAACAACAATGAGCCACACGCTCAGTAAGGGTATAGAAATCACGCTCCCCAATATATATAAGTATCTAATATCCCGTCCCCAAAGAACACTCTATACCCTTTCTCACATTCTAAAGTCCATACATACGTATCCCCATTCACATTTAATTCCACAACCATTCATATCACATAACATATACACATTCAAGCATATAATGACACCACATACAAACATATCATCTCATATAAACATATCATATAATACCATCACATATAAATAATCATAACATAACATATAACATGCTAGACTCAATTGCATCGATGCATAGGTGATAATTAACTAACTAGCTAACTGATCGTACGATATATTTTCCCATGTGCTTTCGTATTTCTTTTCTCTTTAGGTTGGTCAACCCGATAGCGTCGTAGGCCCCCTTGTAGATCAAGCGCTGACCTCGGCTATCTAATCTTTGAGACCTCTCGTAGATCGAGCTCTGTCCTTGTATATGTCCTCAGGTGGTGTAGGACATTTCCGAGGCCCCTCGTAGATCGAGCGCTGTCTCTGACGCCCCTCGTAGATCGAGTGCTGCCTCTATATAGTTTCTCGTCCCCAGGTGGTGCGGGACTTTTCCGAGACCCCTCGTAGATCGAGCGTTGTCTCTATATATGTCCCCAGGTGGTGCGGGATATTTCCGAGGCCCCTCGTAGATCGAGCGCTGCCTCTGAGGCCCCTCGTAGATCGAGCGCTGCCTCTATATAGTCCCCAAGTGGTGCGGGACCCAGTTGAGCTAACTAATCAATTACCATCCTATATTATCACTTTTATCTCATAACTCAATTTCATGCTTTCTTCTCATCAAACCATACTTCTCATGCATACATTACATTTCATATAAATATCATCACATTCTCACATTTGCATGCTTCACATTCATATATAACACAACACCATTCTAAGAATACAATTCATTCACATAATCCACAAGGCATGTAAGAAATCATAATATCACACATATCATAACAACCACATTGATGCATGCTTAAAGATTATACTATATCTCTTCATAACATTTCACATGTAAATATATATATTCAATATGTAAAACTAATCCCATATTAAATACCTAATATATATTAAGAAAGTGTAATTTATATACACTTACCTCGCAGGTAAGAACAATAAAGCCTCGCAAACCAACTATTGAGTCCGTTTCCCACTCGGACTATCCTCCTTTATCGTGTTTGTATACGCTCACAAAGCAACCAAGCTATAGTTAAACCGAAACCTTCAACAACATCTGTTGAGAATATCATATTTCTCGTATCAAACTTCTCGATTCAAACACCAGTTAAATTCATTCATTTGAATTTAATTAACTTATATCCTTCTCTAGAATCTCAATTTAATTAATTAAATTTCACCCGAATAATGTAACGAGCATAATGGAATTTTCAATTATCCATTTTGACAAGCCTAAGGTCCATTTAGGCCAAACCGCAATACGGAAAACGAATATATTCATAACTTATTCGTTACTAACCCGATTGACGATCCAGAAGAAGATCCGGAATCACAACGACGCAGGCTATGCTCGGACACCATCAAATTCACCGGAATATGAGCGACGGACCCGACCAAGAAAAGGGCATGCTCGACCTGGCCTTAACTTTGTCGGAAAAGCCAAAACTCGGTACCAACATGAAGAGGACGAAGAAAGGAATCCGAAAACTCAAACGGATTCGAAATCGGATTACAAACGAAGAGAAGATCTGAATTTGAAGCTTGAGAGAAATCAGAGCTTTTACGAGGAAATGTGAAAGAAAATGAATGAATTTCCGCTATTTATAGAGAAGTCGATAATTATCCTTTAACTTTATCCTTTAGCATAATTGATAATTATCCTTTAGCATAATTGATAATTATCCTTTAGCATTATCCTTTAGCAAAGTCGATAATTATCCTTTAGCATGATCCTTTAGCAAAGGTTGATAATTATCCTCAAGCATTATCCTTTAGCAAAGTTGATAATTATCCTCTAGCATTATCCTTTAGCAAAGTTGGTAATTATCCTCTAACATTATCCTTTAGCAAAGTTGATGATTATCCTCTAGCATTATCCTTTAGCAAAGCCGATAATTATCCTTTTACCGATCCGAAGGTGGTTTGAGCCCTTTCTCCAAACTTCTCGGAATTGGAATAATAAATCCGGAATACTATGCGGATAGTTATTTCGCAATTGTCTCGGAAAACGCGTATTCCTAACCCGTCTTTCTTAGCCTCTAAGAAACAAAATAGCGACTCTTTTGGCCATTTTGTCTTTCCATGTTATTTCATATCTAGGACATGTCCGATATCCTGATCATTTCTCTCAACTGCATTTTTATTAATTGAAGCTCCCAAATGCTCCAAATAACAATGGGGGTAATATGATCTAAGAGCGGGTTACCTCGAGAGGTATCTCTTGTTAACACGGGTTTAATTCCGTTAAACCCGTTTAATTCCTTAAAATTTCTAATTAGGCCATCTTCGATTTTTGACCGTTACACTACCACTTTTTGGCCCTCCAGAAGACCTAGAAACCGAGGAACACTCCAATCCTTGTATTCTCTTAGTGCTAAAATAATTCCATGGGTCTCGTCCAAGATTTTTCCTCTCCCAAATAAGATATCCTTTGTAGGAAAAAGGACAATAACTCTAAGCATCATAGCCCAAAGGAAGAAAAGGAAAGCAACCGTTTCGGGAAGGACTAGGGGCTCTCCACCCAAAAATCTAAAACGGTTCGAATGAAAATCGCTTTCTGGAATTGTAGAGGAATGAGGAAGAAAATTTTTTGGACGGATCTCAACATAACCTGCAAAAATGACAAAATCCAGATGATCATGCTAGCTGAACTAAAAACGAGTATGGAACCTAACGAAAAATATTGGAAAAGCGCAGGATTTGATAATATCTGTTTTGTCCCTGCAGACGGTTTTTCAGGAGGAATTTGCCTCCTCTGGAAAGGATATCAAATGATTAACGAGAAAATCGAGATCATCACAAAGGAGAAAAGATTTATACAATTAACCATAAGAATCTTACTTCTAATTGCAGCATAAACATAACGTTCATCTATGCACCTCCGTCTGAGAATCAGAAAGGAGAATTTTGGTCAAAAATGAAAGATCATATTAATGCAAGTGAATATCCCTCCTTGATGATTGGTGATTTCAATGACCTGTTGAAACTCTCCGATAAGAAAGGAGGAGCAGATATCAATCTAAACAGAACCAAGAGGCTTCATGAATTTACCCAGCAATGTAATATGGTCGATTTAACAACGAAAGGAAATGACTTTACCTGGAGGAAACGCAGAGAAGGAGACAATAATACTTTCGAAAAACTTGATAGGGCCTTAGCGCAACAAGAAGTTATTCAAGCCTATCCGCACATTTTTACTTGGAATCATGCATTTACCACTTCAGATCATTGCCGGATCTCAATAAACCTCCAGAACATTGACCAACAAACTAGAAATAAATCATTTTGCTTTGAAATGATGTGGACGCAAAGAAGAGAATGTGAGAATCCTATTAAACAAACATGGAGAACACAATTTCATGGAACATATATGTTTAACGTTGTCAAGAAATTGAGTCTTCTTAAGAATAAGCTTAAAGTATGGAGCAGAGTACAATTTGGAAACATCAATAGACAAGTAAGTGAGGTTGAAAATGCAATTGAGAAGTTACAAGGAGAAATTATCACTAACTATTCAGCACATAAGGAAAATAGATTATGTAGGCTAAACAGAAAAAGGGAATGCCTCATTGACTACCAACACAAATATTGGACACAACGGGCGAAATCCAATTATCTTAGACTTGAGGATAAGAACACCAAATATCACCACAGACGAGCAACAGGGAGAAGAAATCACAAAAACATAGCAGTTATTGTAAATAGTAACAGGGTGATGCTGGCCTCGGAAGTCGAAATTGAGGAGGAGTTTCGTGCGGATTACGAATCTAGATTCAAAGCCTCACATGTCAACACAGTGGAACTCCAAAATCAACTTGAAATCATACAAAATGAAATCACTGAAGTTGAAAATATAATGCTAACTAGACCTTTCACAAACGAAGATATCAAAAAGGCAACTTTCGAGATTGAATGTGACAAATCCCCGGGCCCTGATGGTTTCTCAGCTGACTTCTTTCATAAATATTGGCACATTGTAGGCCCATCAGTTATCTGTGCAGTCAAGAGCTTCTATATATCCGGAAAATTACTCAAACAAATAAATCACACATTCATTACATTAATTCCGAAAACGGATAACCCATCGTCAACAAGTCATTATAGGCCCATCAGCCTCTGTTCAACAATATACAAGATTATTGTAAAAATCCTAACGAACAGATTAAAGAATATTCTTCCAAAATTAATCCACCCCTTACAAGGTGCTTTTACCCAAAACAGATCAATCCATGATAACATTTTGATTGCTCACGAGATATTCCATGGCTTCAAAACAAAGAAAGGTAAAAATGGTTATGTGGCAATCAAGCTCGATATGGAAAAAGCCTACGATAGGGTTGAATGGCCTTGCATCATTGCTATTCTCAAAAAGCTTGGTTTTGCGGAAAAGTTTATAGGATGGACTAAGGAGTGTATCACCACTGCCTCCTACTCCATTCTAATCAATAAAATTCTTGGCCTTTGGTGATGACATCATTATCTTCGCGAAAGGGACGAACCCGGCCTGTAATAAAATTCTTGAGGCCCTATCTAAATACTGCCAAGTTTCAGGCCAAAAAGTTAACTATCATAAATCGGCTTTCTAAATTTCCGGAATTTTAGACAACCAAACGAAAAGAATGATACAGCAGAATATAGGTATCTCTCCAAGCACCAACCTGAAATAGTACCTTGGCTGCCCGATTATTAACGGCAGAGTGAACAAATCTGTTTTTGTAGATGTTATTGAGAACGCTAGGAAGCAACTGCCAAAATAGAAAGCTTCTTCTCTTTCTCAGGAAGGACGTGTAGTCCTTATTAAGGCCAATCTTAATGTCAAGCCTAACTGTCTAATGCAAAGCTTTATGCTTCCATCCTCCATACACAAAGAGTTTGACCAAATTAATAGACAATTTTATTGGAATAAAGGTCCGAACTATCACCACTCATTAGATGGGATAGGATCTGTAAGCCAAAGGAAAAAGGAGGAGTCGGAATTAGGAAAGTAGAAGATATGAATAAAGCCCTATAAATGAAACTTTTATGGAATATTATGGCAGAACCAGATAATATCTGGGTCAAGGTTATTGAGGAAAAGTACCTAAGAGGGAACCGGCTATGTAACTACAAAACGGGCAAAAATACATCTTGGCAATAGAAGAGACTAATGAATTTAAGATCAGACTTCGATCAAGGAATCACATGGAATGTTGGGGATGGAAAAACTATCAAAATTTGGAAAGACCGATGGATTGACGATCGCCCATTGGAGCAATATGCTATTAATAAAGAATCAGTAACCAATATGGACGAAACTATTTGCTCCCTCATAAGGAATAAGAAATGGGACCAAGAGAAGTTAAAAAATCTAGAAAAACAACTTACCACTCCTAGTATAATTAACAATATCAAAAACCATCCAATCCCGAGCTGTGACATCCGGGATAAACTCTAGTGGGCTCCGAGTATGGATGGTTGTTCCATACTAAAGATGCTCTCACTCTCCTCCATAAGAATGTCTGATCTTCACAAATTGATAGTTCATGGATCTGGAATATTGACATCATGCCAAAAATAAAAAACTTCATATGAAAATTATCAGTAAACGGACTTCCAACGAAAGAAAACCTGGAAAAACAAAAGATCCCAATCCTATGAGTTGTGGACTCTGCCAGCATCCTTTTGAGAGCGCTACTCATATTTTCCTCAGATGCCCATTCACGTTAGATAACATTACTGACCTCAAAATCCGAGAGTGCATACAAAATATAGATACGACAATTAAAGATCTAAGAGAGATAATCTCCATTATCAGAACAAAACTGGAAGACTCGGCAATTACCTCTCTATTTGTCACCTGGTGGAATATATGGTCCGTGAGGAATAAGAACATCTTTAGTAACAACAAATAACTAATGTCTCACAGATAGTGAAATCTCAAATAAGGAAATGGAAAATCGAGAAGGATAAAGAAAAAATAACAAAAGCGGTAAAGAAAAGAAAACAAAAGAATATTAAATGGTCACCCCCTAAACTAGGAACTATCAAACTTAACTTTGACGGATCAAAGAAACGATGGACAAAGCTCATTTGGATTCATTTTGAGGGATCATAATGCCTCAGTGGTCGGCCTGAACTATGGCAAGTGTGGTCACACCTCTATCCTTCAAACCAAAGCTTATGCTTTGAAAATAGGCCTTATTAAAGCAAAACATCTGGGAGTTAGAAATCTTGACAATGAAGGTGACAACCTTATGATTATTAACTCAATAAAGACCATTTGGAAATCACCGTGGGAATTGGATATCAGTATTACAGACATCTCTCTCCTGATTGCAGAATTTTCTCATGTCCAAATTAACCACATCTACAGAGAGATCAACAGCGCGGCGGATAAGCTTGCTAACCTTGGTCACGATAATTCTGCTGTCAATTCTTCTCGTCAGGATGTTCATATTGATAGTCTTTGTATTCCGGCATCTATTGATGCTATCATCCGCAAGGATGTCATAGGTTGGCCAACTAATAGACGTTGACCTTTCTAACCTACTTACCTTCTTAGCAAAAAAAAAAAAAAACCTTTCATTTTTTTAATATTATTTTTGTTAAAAAGTGTTTTTTTTAAAGTAAAATTTTTCTTTTTATAAAGGTTTTTATTATTAACTACCTATATATGCTTTAGCACTTTACCTTTTCAAATAAAAACTGTTTATCATGGATGTATAACCACTTTTTATATATCAAAATTTTCAATTAAACACCTCTTATTCTCAAGTTAACTTAATCATCTGTTATACATCCATCTTTTTAATTAGCCATTGTATATACGAGCTTTGATTTAATCATCCACTCTATATCCAAAATTATGCTATTTTAAAATTAAATTCTTTTATATACTATTATTGTATATTACATACTGCATATTACAATTTTATTTTTATCTTCTATATCACCTATCAATAAAATATTATACACATTACATTTTATCGATATATAAAATTCCAAATACATTTATTGTTTTTTTTTAATATTTTGTCATCTCTTATCAATAATTTTTTTTAATGTTTTAAAAATTGCATTATACAATAGAATAAATGTAACACATGTTTAATCATAGATGATAGGAGACATAAAAATGCACAAAATATATTCAACCATCAATAATATTTTTTACCCAAAATGTTTAGATATGTAGAATATTGTAATTTTAGTAGTAGATTATATAAGTATAAAAAATACATCATATAAAATATGTAATCTATAATCATAGGATATACATGTGATCTAGAAAATATTTAAAGGGCAGTTGATTGAAAAGTTGCATGCATAGAGGGGTGGTTAACTCATTTGCATAGAAAGCCACATTTTAACTAACAAAATAACTTCCTTTCTATAAACCACTTGACAAATCTACACACAAATACACCCTTTCACAACAGTCTCCTAAAATCTACAGTCTTTAGAGAAAGCTTAGGGCCTGATAACTGACTATCAAATATCAAGTAACAAAATACTTATTACATTCAACAGGGACTTATTATGGATGTGTTTAGTAATAATCTATCTTCTTATGCACGTGAGTTAAATCTATGATTTAAGTGAAACTGCAGTAGAAGTTTAAAAGAAAAGGTCAACCAAGCGATGCACTGGAAAATCAGTGATATTCAAATGGCCATTGACAAGGCATGAGTCGCTGATCATAAACGAGTAACAACACTCTCCTTAAAGCAGGGTTTCGCGACTAGTGTCAATTACTCCGAATTGTGATATACGAGTGCAACTACAGAGACCATAGTAATACAATTCTCTCTCAAAAAAAATGATACTATACCAAAAACCACACCACAAATTGAATTTTTTTCATAACAGTGCTGGAACACTTGCCTAGGTAAATCTACAACATTTAATGGCATTTCAGTTCAACTCACCACAAAGCATATGAAGAACGCCGAAAGAGCAGGCTGTGTCCTGCAATGCAAAGTGCCAAATTCAGATGGAAACTAAAGACGGATGAGTAAAACATAGGCAAAGAAAGCATAGAAGGAACTTATACTTTCAACCGATGTAGATGAAAGCTTTAACCGCACAATATATTAAGCTCATGAATGCACATTGATTCAGTGACATACAAAAGTCCACACCAAAATTGAGATGGCAATATCGTTCAATGGCCTAGTACATTTTGTATGGCCCTCTGCTGAGTTTTTGTCAGGCTCTGCAGCGTAAATGAGAGAGAAATACGATAGTGTCTTACAATTCTAATCCACAAAGTGAGAACCCAAAAACGTAATTCCACATATTTATGCGTAGTGATTATGGCTTACCTGATACAGATACTCAAAGTATGCTCTGTCACTCTGAATCAAATTTGAAACGAAGTCTACCAGATACTTTGCCATATTAATCTGCATACACGAACATGAAAAGTTAGAATATGAAGTGCGAACCAAAGATTCAGTAATATCTGGCCGATTATAGTGTAAAATGCCATGAGGTTGGAGGAAATACCTCATTAAGAGGATCAGAATCATCCAGTAAATCTATGTCATCATCATCCTTTTGGTTCTTGATTTTGCATAAGAGGAAAGAGCATGTGCATCAGTAACGCACAAGAAGAACTGAATTACATGGAAAAGAAAGAGAATGAAAGAGAAATACCTCATCAAACAGTTTAGCCATTTCAGCAAGCTGCTCATATGTTGGTTTTTCAAAAGATTTGGTATCATCATGCAGAATACTATGATCAGTCTCCAAATCCTCCGCATCAACTTCCTCCCAGTCAGAATCCTGCAGATAAATACAAAATAATAGCTGATCAGTATATCTTTTGATAGGGTAGGCTATACCAGGCTTATAGAATAGAAACATGACAAGATATAGAACCTCATTGTCTGCACCAGTTACTTGCTCCTGAATCTCAATCAGTGTATCAGCTAGTAACGAAAATATCTGCAACATCAGACATACTAGTCACAACTATGAATTATGAGTTGATTTTGTCCCAGTTAACCAAAGATATTTGCTTATTCATTTGCAAATTGCATCTACAGAGGCATACACAAGAAAATAAATTGTTCTTTCTAGGTAAAACATTATCTCAGGAAAATCCTTGCAATAGCACGAATTTAAATTCTGGCAATACCTACTAGCAACAGACAAACTGCGCATCATGTTCAAAGCCTAATGTGTAATGTTCCAAATTTATGCATGAGAAGCATGCTTCTCAGAACTACTGGCATATGCAGGCAGATGCATTTCTTAGATCATGACAGAGGTTCAGTTTCAGCTCACACTAGCATCAACATAGGTGTCAGAACCTTAGTTGTGCAAAGTATGAACCATATACTGTAATTGAAAGGTTTCACAACAGTCTATATCCAGCAAATGATACCTTCACACTGAGAGGCACAACTGTCCACTGTTCTGGAGCTGCTTTGGACTTTGAACGTGTGACTATACCTGCATTGCACTACAGAAGAAACAGATGTAAGCACAAAAAAATCAGCAGCAAAAGGAAATAGTCGATTGTGAATATTCACACTTCACACCTCGATTAGATGGCCCTGAACAGTGATGTCTCCCAGCAAAACATGTTTTGTTGATAGCAAAAGAGCCAAAGCAGTAGTTGTCACCTTAATCTGGTATGCCCCTTGGATTTCCCCTGCATTCACAAATTTCAGGAACAGTTTTCATTTCTGAAAGGCAATGTCTGATAGAAACGGGTCATTATTCATTAAGCAGCAAAAATAATCAGGTTGCTACAAAAGTTGACAGACTTTTTTTCTGGTAGCAAGGGAAGCCCACTGTTGAAACAGTTTCGTTCCTGACAAGCTAGAAGCATGTTCTATAACATTATGATCCTATCTCTTTCTTACCACACAAAGTCCTTTCTTTTTGTTTAGTAAAATCTATTTTAGAAAGGGTTCAACCTAAACTAGAAACAATGTGCATGAATTGCTTAAAATCTAAAATTATGAATAAGCATTTAGAAACTAAAAAAGTAGATTGATTGTTTTGCAAATCAGATAAACTGTTAGCATACTGTGCACAGATATCTATTAAGCATTGATCAGTCATTTCTTGTAATGACAAAAAACCATACAAAGATTCATTACCAAATCAGGAAAATGCAATAATATCTGAATCAAAATCGTACAACCAAATTTCAAATATGGATGAAATTAGTTTTCTTACCTTGCTGCTTAACCCATTCATTCATCACATAAACAAAAGCATTGTTATAACCTTCAGCGGGTATTGTAACCAATAGATCAATAAATTGGCAAATATTCGGGGCACTTGCATGTACCTAGACAAAAAGGAAAGGATGTGTAAACAGCAAACATGAAAGCTAAATTTTAAATCATACAGAAAGAATGTGTTAACAGCAAATATGAAAGCTAGATAGTAATTCATACAGAAAGAATGTGTAACAGCAAATATGCTAAGGACTGAAAACATTTTGAAGGCGGGAAACATCAAAGCTAAATATATGTGAGCACAAAAAGCTAGATATTAATTCTCCTTTGGAAGTCCATTCCTTACCACTACAAATTAATTAGAGTAGACACAAACAATAGAATGTGACTCCCGATTTCTGGATAGGAAAGTACTGTTCCTGGCAGAATATAGGATACAATCATTCGGATGACAGGGTAAGCTCTGAAGGTCAGAGGGGTAAGTGTAACTTCATTTGCCTTAGTAGGACTTCTTATTTTTAATAAAAACTAGTACGGGAAAGAGGATTCTATTTCTTGACATCAATAAAGAAAATACATACCAATCTAGCAAAAACAAGCAGCAAAGAATTTTTCAATCCTGCTATTTCACATGATTGCATTCGTCTAACAAGAGCAGCCACCAGCTCATGAATGTGCTGCATCATTTGTGAGGGAAGGTGTAATATAAGCTGTAGAACATACTTCCCAACAAAAAAGGACCCAGAGCTTTCCATATTGGGATCCAAAAGCCTGCAAATATGAACAATAAGAACTCGTATCACGACCGCTGTTAAACATTTTTGTATTTCATATAATGAATACACAATGCCAGAGCGCTTTGTGATAACAAAATGTCCAACCACCCTCTACTTGGCCAAGATTGAGACTGAGGTGTAGCAACTCTGGTTTCATAGGCTCTTTATTAAAGATCAATAATCACTCGGGATACTGTAATAGCTAGTCATGTAGAACAAACCAACGCTTGCAAAACAAAAACTTGTCAAATTTTTCATGACTTGTGAACACAACAACAAAGTTGATTGGTGCCTGAGAAGATGTCAAGTTGTCAACAATCTTTATCATTCACCATTCAAATTTCTTTCCATATACAGGTTACAAGCTTAAGAACTTTATATCCCTATAACATTTTTCATAATCACAAAAACATACGTATATAGATGTATATGAACAAAAAAATGAAGTACGCCTAGCAGATGGTGTGCAGAAGACTATTTCTTAGAGGATATAGCATCTGGCAATCACTCAATTCATTGATTCAACAAATATAACGTGCCCAGATGCTTAGAAAGAACATGCACCTTGACAGTTGACACTGCTGCCATTCAGCAATTTTATAAAACTTGGAAGTAGCAGAGGAAATTCAGGTATCACAAGCATAAAATGGAGCACAGCAACAAATCCAGTAACATTGTTAGTGGAAATGGCCAGCGGTGATGCCAAATGACAAAACAAAAAAGGAAGAGTAAAATAAGGGAAATCAACAGCAATTGTGTTTCCATGCATGGATGTAAATCAGTTGAATAGATTTGATCTATTGGAAGAACTAAGGAGAATTGCATTTACATATACACAGTGGAGGAGAGTTGTTTATCAGCACAAAAAGTATACATTATTATAAGAAGAACAATACAGTCCATATCCTTTTCTTATCATCAAGTACTCTACTACTTGTGTGTTTCCCAGCCTCTTGTTCTTGGATTCCCTCAGATATATCAGTATCACACACTTTGTTTAAAAATTTATACTTCCAGAACTTGACTCACATAACCTTCTAAGTTAGTCAAGGATAGCAATACCTCGAAAGGGCATCCAATAAACTTTTCATTGTAGACCCGGGATCTGCACCCCAAGCAAGAAGCTCCTGTCTTCCCCCAGATACAAAAGCAGCCAAGCATTCTGTAGCATTCTGTGGTCTTGTTTCAGAATGGCATAATAAACAAGTCGGGCTAAATACTAACACACGAGGAACTCTTGTAGTACCTGCATCTCGCCATGATCATCACTTTCAAGTACAATCCGGACAAGGGGATCAAAACAAACATCATAGAGAGCCTTCATGACATCACGCGGAGAATTCTGTACACACGAAAAAACACAAAGAAAGAAGGGTGTTACTGCAAGAAATGAAGACATACATCATGAAGGCTCTCTATGATGTTAGCTTTGTACCTTAATTTATACATTATGATTTCATGCATAAAGCAAGGTACAAAGCTACGAGCAACCTTTGATCGTGATACTATTGCACGAGTAATTTACCTTAAGCAGCATAGTTATCAGATCCAGTGATCCTGCCACTAATCCGTCTGGTTGGTGTTTTGGCTGAGAAAAATCTCAAACAGACTAGTTAAGCACTTTACATTACAGTATAACTTATATAAGGCTGTTCCAGGACATACGTTGCAGAGAATTGGTCCAACATAAGGCAAAATTCGAGACACCAGTGGCCCTATGCAACCGGGAGCAGATTTAATTGCCTGGCAATTAAGACCACATGTAAAGAGATAAGCAAAAAAGATGTAAGATCAGACAATCAAATGGCTGGAATTTAAACAAGCTCCGAGGATCCAATCATTTCAAACAACCAAGAATTTCCATTTTACAGAAGGTATTGTTTCAAAATATCTTCGTAGCTCTAAAACTAGAATAAACTCTTTCGTAAATTGTAATCAAAACAAATAGTACCTTTGAGCTCGGTTTATGACACACTAGACCATCAGCAACATAATACTCACTGGTGCTTAGTAAACTAACACAGCTAAAACCAAATGAAGGAAGCAGGACCAATTACGGAAGCATCGTCAAATTTAGAATAAGAAGGTTCACAGTTTAAAATTTTTTTCTGATTATAAGAGACAAGCAGACCAGCACAACATATGTTGGTTTCACTTTCAGAGGCAGAACATCCAATAATGGCATTGTCATGTTGGAAATGGCGATTGACATATATCAATGCCATAGAGGTCTTGTTTTCCACAGATGACAATGGCAAACAAGGCCTCTATGGCATCCTCCGTTCAACAGTTATCAAAGTGAGGAGCAAAAACCAATGGCAGCAAACAAAGAAGATAATTGTGAATATTGTCGTCAATCAGAACTGTTAATTGGCATATGCAGATATTAAGAGAAGGCAGTCCTCATCACCTCCAAGACCTCTATGGCATCTTCACTAATGAAAGGATCTGAAACATAAGATGCCCAGGCACTAAGAATAATTGGTGAGACAATTGGCTCTATTGCTGCTGTTGCTTCACCACCTACCAAAACGATCATCATAGTCAAACCAGAGAGCATCATACACATAAGGCACATTTACTGTTTATTCTAATGCATAAGACGTACCAGACTTTATAGCAGCCTGCAATGACCCAAGTACTAGGTGCAATGTTTCTTCAGATGCCTGGAACAAGATTTGATATAATCCAACAATTAAAGTAGACAATAAATGGAGGACATATATGAGTCTATACATACTTGCTTCAGAAGTTCTATTAGTGATGAAAACAAATTCATCATATGAGGCTGAATAATTTCCTGATTTGCCTCAGTTAAGAGTTGTGAAAGAGCTCTACAGGCACCAACTTTAACAGGTGGTGGACTGCAGAGGGAAAATGATACTTCTTGTCAGTGCAAAGCTTATTTTTATCTCGATTGATGCATGCATTGAATTTTGAACAACTACTTACACATCCATGCTAACTGCTTTAAGGGCAGAAGAAAGAAACTTCTGTGCAACTCCAGGGTTGATTTGCTGAAAACAATGTCATCATAATGTGTGTGATGTAGATTGAAAAACTTGCCAAACAATGCATAATGAGAATATATCGTTTACCATGAAAGAGAACTTTGATATTGACGAAAACAGACGGGCATGAAAAAATGGATATTCATGCACCCCTGTAGAGTGTGAAGCAGATCTGATATTAGACATCCATTAGAAAGAATGAACTCTTAGTGTTAAAGGCTTCCAGTTTACCTGTTTCCATATCTTCAGTCACAATGTGTTCAATAAGATTTTTCAATCCGAGTCTACTTGACCCAGAAACCTGCTACCATGGAGGAGAAAAATGTATGATGGGCAATTGATTCACAGATTCACTTCTACTATTGTTTCATAATCTACCACCCTAGTCTCAAGAGGGTGCAATAGCATGCAACAAACAACATATCAGACAAGAAATACCAAAGCACATACCTCCATTTCAGCAAATTCTTCCGAGAGTGACGCCAAGGCATATATGACAGCCTCTCTTATCTGTTAGGTCAAGCATATAAGTAAGATAACATTCTTTCAACACTCTATCCTTGCTAAAAGCCTATAACTCATTCTGAATTTTCTGATACAGCAAGAGTATTTCAAAATACACTGTACAATTTGCACATTGACCATATGATTTCTTTCCAAAGAGGCCATAGAATTCTTTTGCACTATTTTGTGCTATGGCTATTTCTAAATGATATAATTAAACAATAGATTTATATTTAAGGACACTGCACTGTCACTAAATTGTTAGAAATCCATCAGAATAGCCTTCAAACCCAAATAATGTGTTTATTAGATTATATCCACAAACTTTAGACAAGCCTGAATAGAAAATCATTTACATGGAAGCTCCACCTTAAAAGACTTGCAATGAAACTTCAACCTGAAAATGAGTCTTCTCCTGTACTACATCAGTATTACTTACATAATGTACTCGTCATGACTAATACCCTTTTGGAGATCTGATTTTCTATATTCATTAGAGCAAAACAATTACATTGGGGGTGTTCTACAAGTTTCCTAAAACCACTATTTGGCAGAGTATCCAAGTTTCCACCTCATCTGCCGAAGACTGCCTTGATTAGCAAATAGCAAGGATACATTGCCATTTATCTCCTTGTACTTATCAAACCCAAATAATGTGTTTATTAGATTATATCCACAAACTTTAGACAAGCCTGAATAGAAAATCATTTACATGGAAGCTCCGCCTTAAAAGACTTGCAATGAAACTTCAACCTGAAAATGAGTCTTCTCCTGTACTACATCAGTATTACTTACATAATGTACTCGTAATGACTAACTCCTTTTTGGAGATCTGATTTTCTATATTCATTAGAGCAAAACAATCAAATTGGGGGTGTTCTACAAGTTTCCTAAAACCACTATTTGGCAGAGTATCCAAGTTTCCACCTCCTCTGCCGAAGATTGCCTTGATTAGCAAATAGCAAGGATACATTGCCATTAATCTCCTTGTACTCATCAAACTTTAGATCTGTGTTGCACTTTTTGTTATATAGTTTGAACCTATTTTTTCACCTTTCTGTTACACCTGAACTTCATATATCTCATAAATTTGGCTAATTGGACGATGGTCAATAGACGAGCAAAGCTGATCCTCTTCTCTAATTGCTTGACTCAATTGCTGCTCAAAGCTTTACTCTTAATCTAAAATTCAAAAAGTAATTCTCGAGGTGCAATTTATTGGGATAACTTCTGCTTAAACTTCTTGAAAGCTTGGCTAACTAGTTATACATTGTCCAAACATTTTACCTGAAAACCAATACCAAACTAAAGTAATAATGAATAATATGCATTGTACAGATTCAAATTTAAGATTTTTTTGGACATACCCTCCACCAACATTTAGAGCCTTCAGCTTTCTCTTGTTGCGACTCAGTGAATCTTCTACTAGCAGCAGTTGTTATGGCTTCAACTCCTGCCTCACCACAAGAACTTACGATTTGTTCTAACAAAAGGGTAGCTACACGTACACAAGAAGAAGCAGTTTAACAGCCATTAGACTTGACGGAACCAGTAAAAGCAGGCACTCGTCATATTTATGCAAACTAAGATTTGTGAATCAAAATAGTAATTATAAGTTAATGCTAATTTTTACACATATGTATGCATAGTTTGAACTAGTCATACACTTCATTTGTTAAAAGAGGATAGGCCAAATTGGTAACTGGATTTCCAGGTTCAGCAGCCAAAAAAAGTTGAAAAGTTTACCGCTACACCATGAAAACTATTTGCATATCTTGCTTCAATACCTAAATCCAAGTAGCTGAGAAGTCAGAGCCTATAGGTTCACTAGTTTGATACTTACGTATTAGTACACTTCCATTCATTCATGTTTGACTTTGAATGCACTTAATTTCCTACCATGAACTCATTCTAGTTGAGATTTTCTCCATCAATCCATCATTTAAAAATGATCAGCTGATCTTGTCAAGCATTTGTTAATAATGTTTCATCCTTTATTGACAACAGAAAGTCTGCTCTCCTGACCAGCTAGTCCATCTGGCACTTGCAATCATGTGTACAAATTTTCATAAAATAGCCTCTCTTCAACCCATTGTGGAAAAAGGGTATATGCACTGTTAGGCCACTGATGTTAAGATTTTGGCTAAAGGGTAAAAGGGGATTTTACTCTTGTAATTCTGTTATGACATATATGATGAAGGGTGAGCTGTAATTCTCTAGTCATGATTTTTGGGGTGGTAGCATGAGGCCTTTAAGGGTATATATAAGGACTAGGAGAAGGGAGAAGGGATTATCCAGAACTATATCTGTAGGCTTTTGCCCTGGCTCTTATTATGTGTTCTCCTCTGAGATGGGCTTGTGTGGAGTTTCTCCGGAGTGTCTTAGTGGATTCCTTTCGGTTACCCTAAGATTGTGACTATTTGTGTGTGTTTAATCTACTTTGAGTGTTTTGTTGAGTCCCGTTATTACACTCTATCAATTGGTGCTCTTGTTGAGAGGTTCAACAACAGAGATAGAGAATAATTGGGAGAAACTATTACGCTCATCCGCACTTGGGTTGGGGAAGTAAGGGAATCCTTTAGCTCATGAAATTCAGAAGGGGAAAGCAACCTAGGGCTACGGGAATCGATAATCAAATTCAGGTGGGAATGCTGGACTTGTGTCTGGAGGTAGTGATGGAAGAATTTGTAGTGGAAGAAGAAGAGAATCCACGGCTCAGAAAACTAACAGGAGAGATTAATTACCTAACGATTTGAGTGAGTCTATATTCATCTATGGTGGAGAGAAGGATAAAGAAATTTAAAGGTCCAAGGACTGAGATGGTTATGGACGATTCTATCATTGGCGAAGTTACGGAGATTCCATCATCTAGCGAGGAGGAAGGAGACGATTCCAAGGAAGTCCCCATTAGGAAGGAAGAAGACGATATTGACATCTCTATTGAAGATAAACGCGATTCTTCTTCTCTAAAACAGTTTCATGTCAGATTAGTCATTTCCATATGCACCCAGCTGGAGAGAAATCTAAGGGAACTCAAACCATGGTATCTTTCTACCAACTCATTCGTCTTCCCGAGTTTTCTGAACATGAGGGGCCTCTTAGAGTATTAAGACAAGCATCACAATTTGTTGAGGGTGGCCAAGAGTTGACGTAATAGTTTATATTGTTGCACTCTTTAAAGACAAAGCTTGGAATGAAAGATCTCTCAAGGACAGGCAAGAGTGTGATACCACATGTGAGAAGAAGCATATATGTCAGACTTCATCTTGCTTGCTGATATCATTTTGGCCTTTTGGTATGATGATGTCCAGTGCCTGTCAGACTACCTCATATATTTGAACTACACCTTGGTCTGGTTGAGTGGCAGGATAGATTCTGCAAGCATTGATCCAGGAGGTGTTCCTTTTTTTTTCCAAAGACAGTACATATATTATTACCTTCATGCCCTCTCAGTTCCATTTTAAATATAGCCTTGAGGACAAGGCTATTTAAGGAGGGTGGCATTAATAGGCCACTGATGTTAATGTTTGGCTAAAGGGTAAAAGGGCTAGACCTGACCTCTAGGGTGGTAGCTCAGCCTTACGGGTATAAAAAAGGCAGACTCAGTCCAACAATATTCTTGATCCAAAAATATATATAATCACAAGATAATCTTTGTTACATATGAAAGACTCCTTACCACAAATTCGACAGCTATAATTGCTATCACCCTCATCAGCAACATATTGGTTGGCATCAAATGACCACGAATGAACCTGAACAATGCTACTCTGTATGAGTTAAAATAGCAGTGGCAATGTCACAGAAACCCATTTTATGTTTTAGATTTTGTATTAAGCAGAAAGCAAATTTATTTGAATGCACACCCCCACCCAGTCAGTCACAATCACCTAAATCTAACACTCTATATATGTAGGGGGTTAGGGAGGCAATTTCGAGGAAGAAGATGTTAGGAGAGACTTCCATAGTTCTAGAGTTGACTGCAGCATCTATGTAAATAAATATAACTTTCATAAAGGGAAAATGGTGGAAAGCTAAATTCGCATAATTTGTATTGCACTAACCTTAATTTAAATTTGCATATCACTGACTAAAATTCAAAACCTTTTTAAGCGTAAATAAACAAAATAAGCCTAGCATTTGGTAAGATAGGATACTGGATTAGCAAAATCATGAAGTCATCATCCATTTTTAAGCAATACTCTGAAAAAATAAATTACCAAATCATTAAATTCACAAATAGCTTGACGATTCAATCCATCAACATAATAAGTTTGGAGAGAATCTTGGTCCTGTAAAAAGCCAAATCCTATGCACATTGCCCTGTTGCTTCAGCAAGACCATTTTACCGTAACATTGCCTTACATTATTTTATTTGTAAAATTCCATGATAGTTGAAGGGTAACATTAAGTATCCATCCTCAAAAAAAAGTTTCAAATCTTTTTCAGTGCAATATGCTACAGATAAACTATAAAAAATTTCTAGAATAAGGAAATAAAAGTACCTGTTGCTCTGTCATCTGCAGGAACCCATATACGTAATAAACCAATTCGCGCAGATTATTTGAAACCACCTGAGCAAAATTTCAAGGTAATGACACATGTTCAGTAATTTATTGTCACACATAAAATGATGCATGTTTAGATGTGAGATAATATTATGGTAATACAAATAAAACACTATAAGGGCCTCACTCAGTAAGTCAGCTATAATAAAATATGACAATTCAATTACATTATCCTAAATTCAAACTAAATTTCTTGAGTAAAGTCAGGTTCAAAGTATAGATTGAAAATACCCTCAACAATTCCTAATGGAATCACTTTTTATGAAACCATCTACTTTCTGCTACGATAATAGTGGCAAACAGGATGTCCTAATAGGTTTATTTATAATGGAAAAAAAAAAGTACAGCCCAGAAACATCTCAGACACCCTCCTTCCCATTTCTCAACCATAGGCTAGAAGCCTGAAACTCCTGACTCTGGAAAACAATGGTAAGTGGAAGCTATTGGTACTGTATGGGAAAAGCATGGATGCAGACACTGATATCAATGCAGATACCCCATCATAGGCTAGAAGCCTGAAACTCCTGTTCTTTTTTTCAAACCACCCATAGGCTGCACATACATGCTAATATGGCAACCCCCTGATTACCAGACTAACCGGCTATTTAGAAAATAAGACAAAAATATCACCAGGTACACAGCATATGACAAGCAACTGGCAACAGAATCAAGCAAAAGATTGGAGTGATAGAAAAGGTACGGTAACCAAAATACTGCATGTCAGATCTATGGTGCCAGATGAATCTTTGCATGCAAGCAGCAGAGAGCAGACACAAGAAAAACTACTTGCCATACCTTAAGAAATCTTCTGCTGCCCACAATCGTCAAAAAGAATTCAAGTAACTGCAAATTAAAGCAAGGTTTAGTTTGTGATGTACTGACGTTTAATTTATACCGAAAAACGTGGGTAAATATTCCTTCAAAGATTCTATAAAATGAGCACGAAACAAGAACTTCCAAATTGCATTACTGCTATCATGTCTAAAATGTTGAAAAGAAAAATAGTCTATTAACAAATAATTAAGGAAGGTCAGGAACTATACCACCAACTGAACAATTCAGTATCCGCATTTACAATAAAGAATTCAAAGCAAATAAAGATACTTCATTTTGAACTTGGGAATTCAAATAAAACTGCAGCAGCTACTAACGACCACATATTTTCACTTCAGCCACCACTACATCACCCCCTCTCTCCCCCATTTTACAAATGTAAAAATTAGAGAAAGTTACTTCGCTTATGGCTACAATTATCATTAGAAGGTTGTAACAGCAGTGGTGTGGTAATCAGCAATGTTTTAACTTTTAATAGTGGTGGAGAAGTAGATGGCATGATAAAAGCATTTTCATTCCATCGCAAATTAACTGCAGCACTAATACTAGCAAACTCCACCTGTGTTACATTATATTCATTTCCTTTCGGATCATTTGGGTAAATGGTCCTTTTATTACTAAAAGGAGATGGACTGCACCCTTCAATACTTAATCGTTATACTGGGCCTTTAATTCAAGAAAAAACTGAACTGGTGACTGCCTATACAATACACAGGGGTGCAGTTTATTTTAGTTATAAATTAAAAGGCCCTTTTTAGCCAATTTTCCCTTTCCTTTTTCAATACCAACAATAACATTTTGCCGGTGAGACTCATTGTAGGAAGATATATTTAAAGAGGCAAGCTTGTAATTACCTGAATGACATAGGATTCGAGGCTCCTCTCTGCTCCATCAGAGTCATATCTTCCATCAAATGAATCTGCATCGCCTTTAATTGCAGACTGCTCATACACTTTCAAAGATGATACATATGTCTGCCACAAAGGCCCCGTGATTACTGGGGGGAAAAGAAAACAAATTACAATGCAATAATGGGAAGATGCATTAAACTAGAAGAGAAAATCCATGTTTGACAGTGACTTTCAAAGATGATACAAATGTCATCTGCTGAGAAACCCCTGTAAAAATTACCCATAAACTCTTTCTCAGTAACAGCAGGAAAGTTCTGAACAAACTGATTCAAGCACTTCAACACCTGATCATTTAAACATGATCATAATCAGGCAGATTCTACAAACTTAATAAGCAATGACCTACCTGAAAAGTATTAAAGAAAAGTGGCTTAAAATAGTACAAACTGCTGATGGTACACCCAAAAAATCCACGCTTTTTTAAAATTTATAGGATTAATAACCAGCCTTTAGCATATCTTCCAATATGAAACAGTTCAAGACTCCAATTGAAATTCTGATTAATAAGGTCGGGTGGTAGCCGGAAAAAATGAAAGCAGTTGAACAATACATGGAGCACACCACATTAGATTAAACACTGAACCAAATTTAACTGGGATTTTAATCATTCTAGTTGCCACATCACCTTAAGGACCGATTTGAAGCCATAAATCAGACAATATAATTTTCATATAAGTGCTGATATATATACTAATTGATAATCAATAAAGGTTGCACTGTTTTTCTTTTACAATCAAAAAATTGTATTATTTTTCTTTTGCAATCAACAGATTATATTATTTCCAGACATCCTTTCAAACACATGAAACCAGCAAGTAATATGGAGTAAAAAACTCTACCTCCATTCTCAAGCTCCAGTCGTCAGGTTCTTCAGATTGCAGTGGATGTTGCATGATCATTGCAAATTGTGCCATCCATGGTTTAATCATGGGAGACATCAGAGCTGCGGTTTCTGCCTGAATTGATGGATACATCATGATATAATAAAACCAACTATAAAAGAGAACAGTGATAACAAAAGTCATAAAACCTACTCCACACGGTCAGCTAAGAATACTAAGATACCGGCGCAACCACGTTACCACGGAATGACTAACCAACCAAAAATATTGAATCCTACATCAACATTATCAAGATAAATATGGTGGCTTTCAAAAGATGTTGAAGAACATCATTATCAGAGATGAACTTCAAACTACAGACTCGCCCAAGAATAATTATCTTGACAGGATGAAAACAGCATAAGGTTGATAATAGACAAATAGGATACATAATCAGCAAATCATTAAGAAGATAAATTCAGAACTAGTTGAGCGGAGAATAGAAGGACTGTGTATGCTCTAACATTTTGCGGTTGTTACCAAGTAACACAACTGTCGGAAGATTTGTTCCTCGTCTAATGTAAAATATTCTTGTATACTCCATGATGAACCAATGTAAAAAATATAGAGATAATCAAAACAATTTTTTGCAGCAAAGATTTCTAACTTACATTCTGTTAACTGTCTACAGATTTCTACAACTCCTATAGAATGAACTATCATCAAGATTAGGTGTTCAGTAAGAATGAACTATCATCATAAGTGCAAAGCAATCTGAGCACTTCGACAGTAAAACAAATACACACAAGTGTCAAAATCTAATAGTTCAGGAATGCTAGCAGCATCTGAACTCGTCATCTTTCTCAAAGACCATGCTAATGTTAGGTTTCAAAAGAAGGGAAACTAGAGCATACCTTGTAGACACCAGTCATCGAACCCAACACAGATGTGCATGAATAGACAATTGAAAGAGCTTTCGCACGCAAAGATTTGTCGTAAATCTAAACACAAAGCAAAATAAATTAAAATATGTGTCAAAGAGTTACTAAAAAGATTCAACGTACGAAAATATCGTGAAACTATAAAATCAACCCCGTATGGTGTGTTTGGTTAACAATCGTTTGCTTATAGTACTCTTTATCAACACAATATTACCTTATGAGTTATCTTATCATGCCTTATCAGCTACTTTATCACCTTATGATCACCATTTATATTATCAACTGTCTCGCCAAACAAACCTTCTTATTGCATCATACTTACAAGATAATACTGTGTTCACATTGCAAACTGCATGGATTGTTTCCATCCTTAAGAATAACTTAACTGATCGTAATAGATGTCACACATAATATCAAATGGAAGATCCGCAATCAATATGAACACAAATAAACCCAAGAAATAGAATACACAAGTTGGATGATATATGCATCAGGAAAAAGAGAGAACTAAGCATAAAAGGCTCAATTTAAGATACAGTGAACTCTCTAGAGTTGAAGATGCTCTAAAGTCTAACCTGGAAGGCTGATACAATTGAAAGCAAGCAAGGGAATAAGGCTGGTACTAATGTTGGCACCACTTGGTCATCTAAATCCCCTGCTACCAGAGCTAGACATCTTAAAGCCCCATGAACTGCATAATATAGAAATAAAATTACCCACTTGAACATTCATTTTAATATTAATTTAATAAGTGCCAACTTACACAATCATCAAATAACTAGTCTTTTTAAGATTATATGAGAAACTTGAGCAAATAATAAGGAATGGCGAAGTGAGAATAATGCAAATCTTATATCACTTACCCCCGTCAATCTTTGTTGAGTCATTAAGCATCTTTATCATGAAAGGAATGAAATCAGGCCAGTCCACTGGCCAGTCATACAGTGCAATGGAAGCCACAGCCATGCTAATTGCTGTGCATATTTTTCTATGTGAATCATTCAAGGATGTCAAGAGAAATCTGCGTATGACTTCCTGGCAACATATCATATGCTTTAGTGACAGGGCCTAAATGCCGCACAACAATGACATTAATATGGAAACCAGTTCCACACCCCATATGTAAAAAATCTATCAAGTTATTTACAGAAAGTTGAGCCACAACTAATCCATAGGTAGCGGAGCAGGTCAGAAATATATATATATATATATATATATATATATATATATATATATGTAGATATATATTATTTTAATATTCATGATTTTACAATGTTTACCAATAAAAGTGCATTCACTTTCATTTTCGGGCTGTACAAGATTAACTTTATACGGTTGAAAAGAGTCACCCAATGGATAATCTTTGAGATTTTCCTGTTAATGAACTTCATGGATCACTAAACTGCACTAGTATGCTAGCCACTCATTTTTCATTTTAAGGGGCCTCAAAAGGAGCCACTATATGTAGCTATGGTTCCATCCGTGTGACTGCATACATCAAATTTTCCCAAACTTCCAGCCATGTTGCGCCTTCTCACATAAGATAATTAATCTCAATTTGCAGTATCTTGTTATCTTAGTGTTTACGCACTGATGATGATGAAGATGATATTTTTCTTGATTCACAAAGTGTGTACACATATATTTACTTCTGCTCCAGTTGAATACTTGATGCATTTGGATTTTACATATTGTAGGATCAATATTTGAAAGAGCCTCTGCAAATAGTCCAGTGAGAAACAGGAGGGGAGAGAGATACATGATCTTAATCCAACAACATAAAAACATGAAGCATATTTATCCAGAGAAAAGGGAGATAAATTTAAATAGACAAGTAGATAAACCTTTTCCTCACTTGAAACAACAGGGGGCTCAAAGCTATCATCATCCTCGTGCCAGTGCTTTTTGATGAACTGCTTTAGAAGTACAGCAGCTAGGTAAGCCTATGTTAAGGCTTCCAACAGCATTAAGTGGAAAAAAAATTCAGGGATTGGAAACATTGCCTCTCCTTCCCCAATGGACTAAAAGCATTTTGACATAAAAATCTAAATTGGAAAATCACTTGCTGTCTGTTAATCTAAAAACAACCTTGTTCTTCGGTATGACACAATGGGAAAAAGTTGTATCAACAACAGGCATAATCTAAAGCCGCTTAATCAATTACTGTTGATGTTAAGCAGCCTCTTGAGCAGAAGAACTTAACGTGTCCCCTATAATAGATCAAAGTTGAAAAAACTTCAAATGGAACAATAAAGATAGGGAAGTGCATATAAAAATGCAACTATCGATTACTGTAAAAGGATATCTGGCGCAATCCCAATGGAAGTTCCCCATTTGCAGCAACCTTAGATAATGCACTTCCAAAACCTGAGAAAATTCATATTGATCAATAGTCTGGCCAATGAGACAGACAAGAATTACGCTCCCATTAGCAATGATCAAAAGTTAGGACTGATAACATCGATGATGCAACATAGATGAAATGAAAGATATGGTATGAACTGCTTAGGTAAGAAGGTTTGGCATATGTAGATTAATGAAAGTGCTGTTTCTGACAGCAACTGTTTTCCTTTTCATAATGTTTAATATATTTGTGGGAGAATATTTTGCATAAAAAGAACTAAATAGCTAATTTCACCTGCTACTATGATCAACTAAATCATATTGATTCTTAACTCGTGACGATTTACTTCCCTGACTCCCAAACAAGCATTGTTAGTTCAACCTTCTAGCTACGAGCAGACTAATTCAAAAAACGAATTTCTCTCCATTCCACTAGCTCCAGACTAAAACGTCAAATGCATCATAAACTACTAGATAAGGATTCACAAAAACTTGTTATATCACGAGTAAAATTGCAAATTGATGCTTAGATATAAGGGAATTACCAGGCTGGACGGAGGCTTGGTTGAGAGAAGCTTCAGCGAAGGAACGAACCTGTTGATTGGTGTCAAGAGTAGCGTTCAAGCACTCCACAAGCCATTGTTGGTCTTGATCGGACATTGTTTACCGATAACAGACTTGTGGCGAGTCGAAATGGAAGAAGGAAGCGCACGCAGGGAGAGAAAAACCCTTGGAATTGTGGAACTGGAAGAGTGAAGGGAGAAGCAGAAGGGAGAAAGGGTGGGAAAAGCAAGGTCATATCTGGCGCTTTATATAAAGAGGACTTCCGCTTCCATTTGATTCGTGTTTCTAGGGTTGGAAAATGCAAGAACACTGTCGGGTGTGAGCCGTGTGCCCGTGTGGGTACAAAACTACAAATTACAGATCATCTTTAATCATTTTTCCACAAAATATCATCACTTATTAAAATATTATTTGTATACTCAATAATGCAAACATATTATCATACGATACTCATACAAATAATATTTAAACTAATAGTATCTCATAAAAACTAAATATGTAATATATTATATGATAAAAAAAACTAAATATGCAATATATTATATGATAAAGAATTAAGCAAGGAGTTGAGTGATGTTAAAATCTAAGACAGTAAATTTTACTCTTTAAGACGTCGGGTTGTTATATGTACGGCGTCCGATTTACAAAATACACATTTCAACGCATTGCAACTGCATTGAAAAGGTTCAACTTCAATTAGGTCGGTGGCATTGAAAATGTTCAACTTCAATGACGGCGTTGAAAATGTTCAACTTCAACTTAGGTTGGTGAAATTGAAGTTCATAATTGGTCAGAAGTTATAAAGGCACGGCGATGGATTTTACAAACGTCAATCGCATTCGCAATGCGTAATTGTCATGGTTACGCATTGCGAATGCGTGAAATAAAACATCACGCTTTTGGAACACTACAAACACGCATTCACAATCAATAGCCATCAGTTTTTCAAATCCGAAAAAACAAAGGCGAAGGAGGGTGACGGCAAATCCGAAACAAAAGAACAACAAATACTCGAAAGCAAACGATGAACCAAGGTGGTGACAAAGTACGGCCCTTTCAAAAGCAGAAATACACTCCAAACAAGGTAAACGATTACGAGTTTTTCGTATCATAATTCGGAATCGTAAATGTGGGAGATTTTTAGGTTTGTTTGAAATGAGTTTGTTTAGGTTAGATTTGAGTAGATTAGGCCGGATTCGGAATCGACATTGGAAAAAAAAACTCGAACGAACGTCATTGTAGGCGTTCGTTCGAGAAGATGAACAGTGGCAACCACGGTCACGGGTTCCGAAATCGTGGTTAATGCCTTATTCCGGTAAAACATATTAAATTGAAGGGATTTTCCGGATGGTACCCCTGTAGTTTGGGGTTTTTCGGATTTTGCCCACGAGTTTTTTTTTGTCCGGATGGTACCCTTAAGGTTTATATTTTTCCGGATTTTGTCCACTTTCTGTAAAACTACCAAACGTTCCCTTAACTAATGGATAAAATAAGAAAGAAAAAAAAAAAAAAAAAAAAGAGGGGAAATCGTGAATCACCTCTTCCCTGTTAATTTCTTCCATCGACCATTGAACCCAACTAGTGTTTCTTTCTTTGATTGTTCTACTCGATTTGTCCTGCTGCACCCTAATCTTTCGGATTGGAATTAAACCCTAATCTTTCGGTTTGGAATTAAACCCAGAAATCGTGAATCACCTCTTCCGTGATAATTTCAATTCGTCTCTTCTTCTCTAGGTTTGTAACATCAAACCTAATCTTTTGGATTTGAATTAGAAAAAAATAGAATTTGGACTGTTATTTTCTTTGATTGTTCTATTCGATTTTCTATTTCTATGTATGAATTGAAAATTTCAGATTTTAGATTGCTGTTTGAGTTTTGGATTGTTGTTTCTTGCCGCCGCTGATTCTGCGATGGAGCGAAGGCCGCCGAATCTGCGATGGAGCAAAGGAGAATAAACGAGCCATGCGACCTGCGATGGAGCGAAGGAGGAGAATATCTCTGCTATGGTACCCTTAGGTTTTATGATCAGCCCTGAGTAGTATTTATATTACTTACAGCAACGCGTAGTTGACACCCCGGATGAAAGCAAAAAAAGCTTCATTATCTGCAATAATTTCTGCAACCAAAAGTCGGAGAATGTCGCCATTAGTTAATCTAGAAGAACCAAACAAGCATATACCAGAGTTGTCGTGTTAATATACCTTGAGAGCATTGCAGAACCATGTGGAAAGACATCATGAATTATCCTTCAAAATACATATATATATTTTTCAACAGCTGTTGCAAATTGGGTTGCTATTTTTATATGAAGGTAGATGATGAATTGCACATAAATCTTGGTTTTTGTTTTAATTTTACTTAATTTTCTTTCTTTCTCTTTTACAGTTTTTTTTTGTTTTTTAATCAAAAGTTAGGGAGTGTTTGGTTGTTTTAATGAAACTGGGCAAATTCCGGAAAAGTATAAAACTTAAGGGTACCATTCGGACTAAAAAAGACTCTTGGGCAAAATCCGGAAAACCCCAAACCACAGGGGTACCATCCGGAAAAACCCTAAATTGAATTAAATTTAAAGTAAATTGTATTAAATTAAAATAAATTGTATTGAATTAAATTAAATCTATCAAATTAAGTTATATTAAATTTAATTAAAATTGTGAAATTACTTAATATAAATAATTAAATGAAATATATTATAAATGAAATTATATTAAACTTATTAAATATAATATAAATTATTAATTAATTAAATTAAATTAAATTAAATTCATTTTAATAAAATCTTTCAATGTAGTTATATTTAACTGAATAAGTATAATTAATTAAAATCAATTTAATTGTATTTAATTAACTAAAATCAATTTATTAGAAATGAATAGCATATTAAATTAATTATGTAACATCTTTACTCCTATAGATATAAGCGGGGATGGAGAGACATAGGGTCCGTTTGGGAAGTATCATTCATCAGCTTATGGAGATGAGGTTAGCTAATGGAAAAGAAATGAGGTGTTTGGGAGACCAAGATGATGGTGGATGATGGTAACATTTACTATATGAAAGTTGGCATTTCCATCAGCTCCTCAGGGGTAGCTTATGGGAGCTGATGGAGATGACAAAAATTTTTGTTCCATCGATACCCTCATCGATTTTATCTTGCTCAAGAACACATTTACATTCCAGCAATACATCAAACAATGACATGGTGCTCAAGAACACATTTACATTCCAGCAATCCATCAAATAATGACATGGTTGGCTTAACAAGAGAAGAAATCAAATTGAAACTAAACTATAAACAAATTTGCTAAAATTTACGGGATTAATATCCTAAACAGATAACCAAACTAGACTAAAGATTTGACTGTCTTACAAGCTTGAAAAGATTGAGGTTGAGAATTAACTGAGGAGAAGAACCCTTATACTCCCACGCCTTGTTCACCCATCGCAACCTTGAGCCCAATTCGCCTTCCTTCACCACCCCGAGTCCGATTACACAATCTCTCGGAACCTCAAAATAGATCCCTCATTCCAAAATACTCCCTTGCCATGATGAGCCCAACTCGATTACATCCATATCCACCACCACCCGAGCCAAAGCGCCCAAACAAAGCCTCCTTTGCGCCGTCTTTCTTTGATCCAACATCGATGAAAATTAATTCGTCATCGCTGAATGGATGTTGGAGTGATTACATCCAAATCCACCACCACCCGAGCCAAATCGTCCAAACAAAACCTCATTTGCGATTCTTCGTTTTGATTGGACTGGAGGAAGATGAATTTTTGGAATACTATCGCCGATACCAATCCCAAATCAAGCATCTTCCAATTTTATTAGGAAATTTATTTATTTTTAATTAAAAAATATCAACATGATCTTTTTTAGTTGGAACGTGATCTTTTTTTGGGTTGAAATGTGATTTTTTTTAGATCAGTTGGCTAAGTAGACAGTTTATGTATAAAGGTGTATAAATTAGGCGCTTTTATTTATATGTTGACAAACTAGACCCCTTCAAATTTTTATAAAAAGATAAATTATAAACAAAATTAAAGATTCTCCATAAATCATGATCTTTCTCTCTCCTTAATTAACTTTATTAATTTGCCTAATTAAATAAGCTAATTATTTTAAATCGTTAATTAAGGAACTTATTGTTATCGTTTTCCTTCAAATGTGGAATGTGAATTGAGCGTCTACTTTTTCGGAAAAAAACGACGTTGCTTTTCTTCTACCATGGCGTCCTTCATAGTTCGTATATAGATGCAGATACAAGTATGTGTAAGATATGTACATAAGAAAATGTGCAATATAAATTGAGGTGTAAGATATGTACGTAAGAAAATGTAATTTGCTTATGTATATGTTAACTTACTTCCGTATATGTAAGATATGTACATATGTACATACGAAAGTACGATATGTACATAAGAAAAGGTAATTTGCTTATGTATATGTTTAACTGTACTGCACTATTATATACATTATGTACGCCAACACAAGTGTCATTTACTATACGTGATTATGCATTGGTTTGTGTAAAATTTTAGTACTTACATGGATAAATTATTGAATTTGGAGGAGACAAATAATAGAGAATGACGAGATGTCAACATGGAGAAATCGCTGGCAAACGACGAAGATGAAGAAACGAAAACAAAGCTTGGAAGACGGTGGAGACGAATAACAGAGATGATATCTTCAATCGGCTTCAATGGAGACGGTGAGAGAATAGACAATATTTTTGGCTTGAAATCCGGTGATTTGATTTAAGAATGACGGAAAATAGCCCACACAATAGGATTTATAAAATCATCAAAATAAAGTTTCCAAAATATTTCAAACGGTTTATCAATTTTTGGCAGTTTTTATTTCAATTTTAATTAACCACCCAAATCACCTTCCTTAATTGTAGCCCTAACTATCCACTTATCAATTTTTGGCAGTTTTTTTTATTTCAATTTTAATTACCAACCCAAATCACCTTCCTTAATTGTAGTCCTAATTACCGATTTTATCTTTATTTTTTTATTTGATTTTGTTAGGAGCCTAGTTAGTCTATACTAAACAAAAAGGGTCATATTCCACCAATCTTCCTTTTTTTATTCTTCAAATGAATATGCATTAGAGATTGGGCCCAATATTATTGGGCTTTTTTTACTTTTGGTTCATGATTTTTTAATTGTAGTTTTATGCTAAATATAAGGTTGGTTTTGTTTTTAATATTGGTATAAGAGTAATTACAATTGGTAAATTGTGAAATATGATCTTATTGAAATGTTATATTAATTGCTCATAGAATGTAAACCAAAAAGTAAAACGATTATTATTATTATTATTATTATTATTATTATTATTATTATTATAGAATTTTATTATTATCTTGTTGTTATAATATTATATAACTATAATCTCTATTTAATATTTATAAAAAAGTTAAAAATGAATAATATATTTCGTTATTTTACGTTTATACCAGCTTCAATAAGCTCGTACTTCCCAAACGTTCAACAAACTTATGAAAAATCAACTAGTTCAATCAGCTACTTATTTCAGCTACTCAATCAACTTCAACTTCAGCTACAATAAGTTTCAGCTTCAGCTTCAGCTACAATAAGTTTCAGCTTCAACTTCAGCTACAATAAGCTCGTGATTCCCAAACGGACCCACATATGTCTTACGACCTCCGTTCGTAGAGATAGATCTCGCGGGTCAGGGCGAGATAGTCATATTTACGTCTTAGGTTGTAGCCTTAGCACCAAGACTGCCATCATCTAAGCCGTTGGGACCATCTTCATTAGAGTCATCCCCGGTTTTTTGTTTGAATGTGTTACCGGATCCATTATACGTTATTGAGTCCAAGGAGGAGGAGGAGGGTTTGAGTCACACTTCTACTAGACAACCGGACCTGCCAATTGATGATGTGTCTCTTGTTGTGCATCATGTTGATATCCTAGATGAAGAGCAAGCAAAGATCCCTGTTGAGGAGCATGCAGATATCAATGGTGATGAGCATGTAGATATCCCAACTGATGTGCAAGCAAAGATGTCAGTTGACGAGCATGTACAAGATCCTTTTATCCCGGCAGATCGAGGCCGCGTTGTTGTAGACACGGGGAAACCTTATCGACGATTTGTTGGCATGCTATGCTGGTCATCATGCTCGTGGTGTTTGGATGGGCGATGTATATAAGTGGATCATACATGTAATTAATTATCTTACAATATAATTTAATAAAATGTTTGATTGAATCTAAATTTATTTACGAGGGATGGTTTCAAGAAGCTCGTACAACACTGAGGCAGTTGGACCATATCACCATGTTGAGTAGGTGGATATCAGACACGGATATAGAGGACTACAATCCCTGGTTTGTTATCACATCTCAAAATGGTCGGATTGTCTAATATGCGCCTCGTGCGCCAGTGTCGACCATACCTATCCCTACATTCTTGGGGAGATGACATCTTGAGACCAATAGGTTTCACCTTCCATTGTGTGAGATGACCATCACCATGGGCATAAAGATTGATGAGGATCCTCTATTGACTCCGCTCACCTCACATAACTGTGCATCCTAGTTGTGTGATACCTTTCACATCATTGAGGTTGAGGCACGAACACAACAAACCACCCTATTTGTCGACGCCTTGAGGACCACGTTCTCCACTCTACGTCACGACCCGTCCACCCCATCTGAGGATATAACTTATGTATTTATTCTATTCTTCTTGGGGTCCTCTTTGTTCGTCGATAAGTTGACAAACAAGATCCGTCTTGGTTGATTTATTTGGTTCGAGATCCCCAGCGTACTAGAGGATATGCATGGGGCACTGACGTCTTGACTTACGTATGTTGATACTTATGACTACCACTTTAGTTAACTATTTTGATATTCATTTGTATTGATAGTAATCTTCATTTAATTAATTGTCGTATAAGATGATGAGCGAAGCTTCACGGCTGATGGTTAAGACAATCGACGGTTGTTCATCGCTCTCACATGTTTAATTTTTGAACCTTAAATACGATTATGTCATAATTATATAATAATAAAAATTATATCATAATTAAATATGTACAATTTTAGATATATGCACACTTCCCATCATTGAGTTGTTCTACATTAGAGTATCTTGGCACACATGGATCAACTCGGTGGACGGACTTCTAGACTAGTTGTCCTGAAGACACATCCACAAATATTGGAGAGATTAAAATTACTATGAGCAAAGATAGATCAAATGAAAGTCGAAGATATCAAGTGTATGCCCTCAGGAGATCGAGTTTTTGATTTTGATGGTGAGTTCTGTTAACATGAAATATTGTGATAATTTAGGCACGTTTTCTAAGTGTATTTCATCCATATTGATAGTCATTGATTAAGCATTGATGCATTTGTGAGTTAGTTTGCCTATATTGTTGATATAGAGGTCTACACAAGCTTTATGTTGATTGTAGGCAATTAAGAGCTATTTCCGAACGGATTGAGCGAGGATGGAGTTTGATTGAGCATGTCCAAGAATTGAGTACATCTCTAGGAGCTAAGGAAGGTGCTAACTTGAAGAATGGCACGAGACTAAGGGAAACCACGAACTACCTCTAAACCACGCTCTAAAATACGGCCGTACTACATTCCACGTTCAAGTCCACGGCCGTGGAACCTTGGCAAGAGAGGCGTGGTTCATTCCAGTAACTTCTACGGCCGTGGAGGGTTGTGTCAAACCGTGACCAATTTCCACGCTCTAAATTACGGGCGTGGAACCCTTCCACGACCGTGATCTTGGCAATCTTTTACGCACACTTTGAAGCCACGATCTTCTACGCAATTGGGCCGGGCCAATATTTTATCTTACACTATAAAAGGACGGAGGAAGAGAGATTCCGTCACCTTCGCTTACACTTTGCCTACGCTTATTGCACGTGCCTAGGGTTTCAAGATTCCCGTTGAGATATTGCGTTTTGCTATTGAGATTTCCGGATTGACGGAAGAGTTGAAGATTTGGAAGATTGTTCGCAAGGAGATTACACTTCATACTTAGGTTTGATTAGAAGACGGATTGACATCCCGTTCTTCCTTCTTAATCTAAGATTGTGATTGCTTGTGTTATTCCGAAACCATTGACATTATTGTTCTTGATTTGTGGATTTGATATTAGTTTGAAGGTTATTAAAGGTTTTCGGAAGTTTTCATTTTTCATTCTTTTAAACCTCGAATTTGATATCAATATGACTGTTGTTGGCTAAAACCCTTAAGCAATTCTAAGGTGAAGGGTTGATAGTTGTGGCTTAGATGATGATAGATCGATCGTAAACAGATTGGACCCTGAGAGTTAGAGAGAATCGCCGACAAACCTAATCCACGGTCTGTTCTTGAGCTTCCACGGCCGTGGAACTCAAGAACTACCCGTAATTTTGTGTCAGTTTACGAACTTGCTTTTACTTTAATCCAAAGTTAAAGATTTGCTTTAACTTAGTCTTAGCTTGTCTTTTCTAGGTGGTAGTGAAGCCTCAACAACCTCTACCTCGATTGTGAGTGTCACAACCTTAATCGATTCAGTTAGTCTTGATCCTTGGATTATAAGTTTGGGTGTTTGACGTTAATTCTTGCCTTTAGATCCTTTCTATATTGAAGCCTCAACAACCTTTATAGAGAATGTCTTTTAGGTGGGTCATATAAGGTTTTTGGAACTTCACCGTACGATTACCTTACTTTCGTATACCCTTGCGTATCTCAACTTTGTCCTTATATCTTTAGTATATCTTGAATCAATTGCCACAGCTGGATTCCTGGATCTTTAGGATTGTTGTTTTCCCAATATTTGAAAATCTCACATATTCAGTTGCTTATTAATCTATAACTGGATTTAACCCCCTAAATCCCTGTATTCGATACTCTAGAATTCTTGCTTAACTATATCGATCCATACACTGCGGGTTCGCTTGCTTGATTTCTAGTTTTATAATTAAATCTTATTTGCACGCACGCTAAGTGGCGAACAAGTTCGCGGTGTCTACTTACGGAGACACGATCTAGGTGGGAGACATTATCGAGCCATACATGCCAGATAGGATCCTCATACAATTCAGATTTTTCCAAACGTCCCACTATAGAGGATCATCTCGTATCTTGAGGTTTGTCCGGATTTTGACAACAAGAGGTACAAGGTCCGGTTCAGCTCCTCGGAGGATAGGTGGACTAGTAGACATGACGCCACGAGTAGGGTATCACTAGATGGTCGGATTCTGGCTCTTGATCCGTGGACTGTATCGAAGGACTACATATCTTAGTTCAGTGAGCGGAGTCATCCATTCGTATTATCCGGCTCCTCTTTACAGATTCCACCGCCGGATCGTCCTCCTCCGGTTCCAGTTTCAAATACCCGGATAAGTGTTTACTAATTTTTGTCTACTATAAAAGTTAAATATCTTAATAATTATTAACAAATGTATGTATCATTACAATGTTTGCACATACTTCAGGCACATATCAGAGATATTATTGCCCGCCATGTCTTCTTCCGTTTCCGAATAACATCACTCTTTTATTATGTCTTGTTCTTGTTTTATGACTAAGTGTAATATGGATGAGACATTCGTTTTCGTTATTTTGTTCAATTTCAATAAGTGTCAAACAAAAATACATAAACTCAAACCGATATACACATAGTATGTGCAAACATAGCTATATATAGTCAAACCGATATACACATAGTCCAAAATGATAATCCGGGATACTCCAAACATAAATACATAAATTCAATCTCGTATGGTATGTGATGCACTATCCTGAGATGCCGCAATATGGACTTAGTGTGCAACGAACTCGCCATAAAGGGCATGTAGCTCCGATACCGTGCATGGCTCATCACGGAGTCGGAATCCTACTCCGCCCGGGCTAAGGCGGATTGCAAATCTGCCCCAATGGGGCGCATTGCGGAGTCCTCCTGCGCGCCAAGCCCTATATAGGGCACAACGTGTAGCGGACTCCCTTCTCTTCTGTCTTCTTCCGCTTCGCAACCACCGCAAAACCCTCTTCTCCTTCTTCGTTCGATTTCGCCACAAACATCAATAATCCCGCAAAATTTGTTATAAAAACACGAAATCAAGATTCAACAATGGTTCGAGATTCAAATGTTGGAAGTTCAAGTAAAAGGCAACTTGTGGATCGATTACAAGTTAGTTTTTATCGTTTTTTATCGTCTATGTTAATTTTGTGTTTTATTATGATATTAGTCTTGAAATTAGTTAGTTTAGTAATATTCGGTTAGTTTAGGAATAATTGGAATTGGATTGTCTACGGGATTTGGTTTTTTCTTTTGCGTTTTTATGAGTTTTTTTTTTCATGCTTTGAAACGGGTCTCTAATGGTGATTCCGGCGAAGAAAATGACCCAGAAAAATAAAAATATAATTTCACAAATTGTTATTTTTTTAAAAAAATTTAGATTGTGATGAGAAATATTAAAGAGAAGAAGAAGCGAGAAGCTAGACTTGTCACAACATCCGCCCGTCAAGAGGCTAAAGTTCGCCGGGATAGACTTGCATCGGAATCCGTTCAGGCACCCTTATAGGACTCCGTTGACGCATCACTTCATGCATCTATTGATGTATGCGTTGATCCGGAGGAGGATGTTGGACAATCATCACTTATTCCGAAGTACGATACAAAGGAGTCATCGCACGTTATTCTGTATCTAGATGAAATTCTGGATGGTGAGCATGAGAAAATACCTGTTCAGTCAGAGGAGGTACATGTTGAGTCGGAGCAGGTACCTATTGAGTATGAGTAGGTACCTGTTGAGCAGGAGCAAAGCAGGAGGAGGTACCTGTGTTATTGACATGCTACCCTGACCACAAAGCTAACGTTATATGGGCCGAGAGGGATCCTGGAGTGGTTAGGGTTGTTAGAAGACTTGATGCAATTACTAGATTACGCGAGTGACGGCGAGATTTAGATGACCTTTTTTCGTGGTTTGGTTTGGCTAGACGCAATTGACTTACAAAGTTGGAGGACGTTCAGTTTGGTGGGATCGATCATTGTTTGATTACAACGTTTGTCGAGAGGTGGCACCCCGAGACAAACACATTTCATATGTCGTGGGGGGAGATGGGTATAGCTCTGCACGATGTTCAGGTGATTATGGGACTTGCATTTGATGGAGGTGCATTACTAACTTCCGTTGATGATAGTGTTAGACATGATTGACTAGTAGATCATTTTGGGTTATCTCCTACGGGGCTAGATATCAGACTAGACAACTATATTGCGACACTATTAGGACTAGAGTCGCAACTATGTTGGACCTTCCACAACCTCCCCATGACTTTATTGCATCTGCCTATTTATTATTATTCATATCGTCGGCCTTGATAGTCGACAAATCTACCAACATGATACGAGCATGGCTTATCGACCTAGTACGAGATCATGTGAGGACAAACTCGTATGTTTGGGACGCCGGGACCATTGCATTTCTATATAGATGTTTGGGGACGCTATTAGGAAGAAAGTGACGACGATGGGAGGATGTACTACACTTTTACAAGTGCGGTTTTATTAATATTTTCCTTTGTAAAACATAATTTTATATATGTTTGATAAAATTATTAAATTTTTTTCATACAATTTTATGAAGACGACTTCTACTTCCTTATTGAGCAAAACGAGGGCCGCTCTATTAACAATGTTGCACTTTATATGGAGCGTGCACAATATATGCTTCACCTCGAAAAATACTACACTTAGGGTGCTTATAAGACCTAGCTCACGATCGGTTGCAATCACCTCCGGGATCTTTCCGTATAATAAATAATGGATCCTCCTCAAAGCCCACTCTAGTGATCTCTGTTCTCATGTGCCATGAACACAAAAGCAATTGTGAATGTCTTCTTTGTGCTAGTAATGCCTACGATCTCCAACAATTGCATATTGTATCTAAAAGTAATACAAAGTAACGATTAAGTTCAAATTTTATAGGAAAAGATGATTGAGGGTAGGAAATAAAGTAAAAATGCACCTTGAAACTTACTTGATGCGTCCTTGGACACGTCAATGAAGGATTCCGGATCTAGATCAAGCTGAAGCTCAACTACTCCTTAGTTGAAGTGCGAATGCAAATGAAGATAGGTTGCGGAAGCTTAGAGATGGAGGCGGAAGTTGTATGATTGAGTCGATCTAGATTGATCGATCAAACCTTGAAGTGGGTTGGTTGAGTTGGTTCTTGAAGAACCCTCGAATGTGGTTGAGTTTGGATCGAAGATCCAAAAGAAGAACTTTGAGAGGATTGGAAGAGGGATTGATGCTCAAGTAAGTTGGAGGAAAATACTTCTCTTTACTTAATCAAATTGAACATGCTTTACAAATGAGCCAAGCATCCCCTTATATAGTGGATGAAGGCTATACAAAGAGTCGGAAATTAAATGACGGAAATAAAGTCGGAATTTAAGTTCCGGAATGAAACACCTAAAAATGAAAGGTTGAGAATTTAAGTTCGGAATTAAGTTTCCGAATTAAATTCCGAAACCAAAAGTCTAATCTTAAATTCGGAAAATTAATACCCGGAAATAAAGTCCCGGAAATTAATATTCCGAAAATAAAATGACTTATTATTACAAAACGCTAAATTATGGAAAATGCGGAAAATGCGCCGGAATGGTGCCGGCTTGACAAGCTTCAAGTCATTGTGGCGTAGAGACACGGTTTGCATCCAATGGGTCCGTGACAAGCAATGGTGCGGCTAATGATGGAGCCGGTAGCTTGGGCGATTGCCTTAGCACGTGAACGGGTGAGCGGTCCATCGGAGCGAACCCGGAGTGCCTCGTCTTCCTCATGTTGGGACATAGGGGTCAAGGGCGCATCAGTCCCCCCATCTTGGATGTGAAACGTCCCCGTTTCATCTTCGTCAAATAGGGGCTCAATGTATGGTGCAAGGTCCTTGACATTGAACGTCGGGTGCACGCCATAGTCGTCCGGAAGCTCCAACTTGTAAGCATTCGGGCCATGGCGGGATAAGATGCGGAATGGTCCATCACCGCGGTCCGAGAGCTTGCCTTTGCGGCGGGATGGAAAACGCTCCTTCCTTAAGTGGAGCCAAACTAGATCACCGGGCTCGAATGACATTGGACGGCGCCCTTTGTTGCGTTGTGTGGCAAGTTGATCGGCCCGCCGTTGGAGTTGTGTCCTAGTCCGCTCATGAAGCTCAATGATGTGAGCGGCACGACTTGCTCCGGTGATGTGTTCTCCGTCTTTGAGTGGACGCGGAGTGAAGTCCATCGGGGTGTGTGGATTAAGGCCGTAGACAACTTCAAAGGGTGAAAGCTTTGTTGCCGAGTGTCGAGACCTGTTATAAGAAAACTCCACAATCGAAAGTAAGTCCTCCCACTTGCGTGGGTTGTTCCTAAGGGTCGCTCTAAGTAGAGCGCCTAGAGTCCGATTGGTCACCTCCGTTTGACCATTGGTTTGGGGATGATAGCTACTTGAAAACAACAAGTTGGTTCCAAGTTTCCCCCATAAGGTTCTCCAAAAATGGCTCACAAACTTTACGTCCCGATCACTAAGGATGGAACGCGGTATTCCATGTAAGCGCACAACATTGTCAAAGAAAAGGGTAGCTACTTCACTAGCATTTTGTGTGCTCTTACATGCAATAAAATGTGCCATTTTCGATAAACGATCGACTACCACAAAAATGGAGTCTTTGCCTCGTTTTGACATGGGTAGGCCAACCACAAAGTCCATAGAAAGATCCTCTCAGGGTCCCATTGGTATAGGCAAAGGAGAATACAATCCATCCGGACCTTGGCGCGATTTTGCATGGTGACATGTGATGCAACTTGTGCAAAACCGTGTCACATGCTTGCGCATGCGGGGCCAAAAGAAGTGCTCTTGTAGAGCGGCGAGAGTCTTGGTAGCACCGAAGTGACCACGACCCTCATGGGCCTCCTTTATCAACAAATGACGAATACTCGAGCGCGGGATACAAAGTTTGCCCGCACGGAATAAGAAGCCATCGTTAATAAAGAAAGACTCATGCTCTCGGAGGTCAAGGCATTGAGCAAATATATCCTTGAAGTCAAGATCCGTGGCATATAACTCTTTGATAAGAGCAAAGCCATGGATCTTGGCGTCCATATGCACAAGAAGGATATATCGGCGAGAAAGGGCGTCGGCTACCACATTCTCTTTACCTTTCTTATGTCGAATGACATACGGAAAGGTCTCAAGAAATTCTACCCAACTAGCATGGCGCCGACTCAAAGTAGTTTGACCCTTGAGATACGAAAGAGCCGCATGATCCGAATGAATCACGAACTCCTTCGGCCACAAGTAGTGTTGCCATGTTTTGAGACAACGAACTAAAGCATATAGTTCCTTGTCATAGGTTGGATAGTTGAGTGAGGGACCGGAAAGTTTTTCGCTAAAATAAGCAATGGGCCGATTCTCTTGTAGGAGAACCCCCCCAATGCCTACATTAGATGCGTCACACTCCACCTCGAAGGTTTTCGAAAAGTTGGGGAGTTGGAGTAGTGGCGCATTACAAAGACGGTCTTTGAGCGACTCAAACGCTCGAGCATGGGTGTCACACCACTCAAATGTGACACCTTTATTAGTAAGCTCGTGTAGCGGTGCCGCTATCGAGCTAAAGTCCTTGACAAAGCGTCGATAGAAACCCGCTAAGCCGAGAAAGGCTCGAACCATGGTGGCCGTAGTAGGAGTAGGCCACTCCCGAATGGCGCGAACTTTTGATTCGTCCACTCGTAGTCCGTCCTTAGACACGACATAGCCAAGAAAAATTGTGGTGTCCGAGCAAAAGACACATTTCTCCAAATTGACATATAATTGCTCTTGTCTAAGGCACTCGAGCACTTGGCGAAGGTGCTCGATGTGGGCATCCAAAGACTTACTAAAGACAAGGATATCATCAAAGTAAACTACTACGAAAATACCCATAAATTTGCGCAAGACGTGATTCATGAGGCGCATGAAGGTGGATGGTGCGTTGGAGAGGCCAAATGGCATGACAAGCCACTCGTAGAGGCCATGCTTCGTCTTGAAAGCCGTCTTCCATTCATCACCTTCGGCCATGCGGATTTGATGGTATCCGCTTTGGAGATCGATCTTGGAGAAGATAGTGGCGCCATGGAGCTCGTCCAACATATCATCAAGGCGCGGAATCGGATGACGATACTTGACGGTGATTTGATTGATGGCTCGGCAATCTACACACATCCGGCAAGATCCGTCTTTCTTGGGCACAAGTATGACCGGCACGGCACATGGAGACAAGGACTCACGGACATAGCCCCGGTCTAGGAGCTCTTGGACTTGGCGTTGTAGCTCCTTGGTCTCCTCCGGACTTGCACGGTAAGCGGCACGGTTGGGCAAAGACGCGCCGGGCACCAAATCGATTTGGTGCTCAATTCCTCGGATTGGTGGCAAGCCGGGTGGTAGTTTGTCGGTCAAGATGTCCTGAAATTCGGACAACAACAAGGACACCTCGTGCGGCACATTACTAGGGTCATGGGAAATAGATAAACAAAAAGGGACAAGTAAGAAACAAGGAAACTTACCTTCCATGACCGGTGTCAAGTCATGTCGTCGGGCCAAAAGAATTCGGGGCTCACATCGCCTTTGAATGGTAGGAACCGGAGGTCCATGTGTCGGGACAATGCTCTTACTACCTCTTGCTTCGGTAGCATTACCCTTATGGCCGGAATTACGGGAACCGGAAGTAGGAACATCCACAACATCGGGAGAACGACGAGAAGGGTCCAATGTGGCCGGCGGTGTAGTGGTGTCATCGATCACTTGTTGCCTCTTTCGTTCTGCATAGTCAACTAAAATTTCCTGTGGAGTCATAGGCAAAAGTGTGATCCGTTTTCCATTGTATTGGAACATGTAACGGTTGAGATAACCATCATGAAAAGTTTTTCGGTCAAATTGCCATGGTCGTCCCAACAATACATGTGTGGCGTCCATTTTGATAACATCACAAAGGACCTTATCAACATAGGCGCCAATAGAAAACGTCACCCACGCTTGTTGTGTGACGGTGTCACTTGCCTTATCGGAAATCCATTGGAGTCCGTAAGGTTGTGGGTGGGGGGTTGTAGGCAACTTAAAGTGTTTCACCACTTTTTCGTTGATAATATTACAACACGAACCCCCATCGATTATAAGAGAGAGACTAGTGTCATTGACCAAGCAACGAGAGTGGAAGAGATTCTCGCGTTGGTCAATAGGGAGATGCTCTTTTATAGCAAGAATGCGACGAGAGACAAGAGCAAACTTACCTGGTTGTGCCGGACCGCAAGCAAGTTGGTCGTCGCATGGCTCCATGCCATAGTATGGGTCGGCATCTTGGTCATCTTCCAAGAGGATATCACCATTATAATCCTCTTCGCCATCGTCATATGATGGGTTGGCAAACATCACCCGCTTGGTGTTCGGGCAATCACGTTGGACATGACCAAACCCGCTACATTTGAAACACACGGGTTCTCTTGGGCGGGCCACCGTTTGAGATCCTTGTTGGGGTCGGCCCGGAGGCGTTTGTGGTGGAGCAACGATGCCACGGTATGGTGGTTTCTCGGTAGCCGCTTGCCGGGTAGGTTGACTCATCCGTGGTGATCCTTTAGCGGCTCCGGAATCTTGGGGACTAGAAACATCTCGAGAACGAGAATTAGTGGTATAAGAGTATTGACTAGTGGAAGAGTTATACCTTGAGTATCGAGGCGTTTCTAGTTGTTGCTTGTGAAGTTTCATGGCGGCATGACATAAGGCTCCCAAGTCCTTGTATGGGACAATCTCGAGGGGGCGCCGGATTGACGGATTAAGGCCGCTCATGAATTTGGTTCGAAGGGCGGAGGCGGAGGCCGAGATGCCGGCCTTCATATGCATGTCCTCCAGCTTGGCTAAGTAAGCCACCGGAGTAAGGCTTCCTTGTTGGAATTCGGCAATTTGCAACCGCATGTCGTTTTTGAAGTCGTCGGGCACGTACTTCTTAGTCATGACATAGATCAATTGATCAAATGTCGCAACCGGTGCCCATCCTCGGTTCTCACGGTTGGTCTCGTACCGGTTCCACCAAGATTTTGCATCACCTTCAAAGTAAAGTGTCGCCGCTTCGATTTTCTCGTACTCTTCATAATGGCAATGCTTGAGAGCTCTTTTCATATCCTGTGCCCAATCAAGAAACGCACAAGGATCATATTCACCATAAAATACCGGAAATTTAACCTTACCTTCCCTACGAGCTCGGTAGGGATCCGGTCGGGGTGGTGCTATATAGGCGTCTTCGTGATGGGCGCGCCGGTGGCCATCGTTATGCCTTTGGCGCCCCTGATTATGTGGTGCACGCCTTTGTGGGTTAGGAGGAGGCAACCATTCCTCTCCTCGATCCTGGTTCTCAAAAGGCTCTCGGATGGGTGGGTGCCATGGACGGACATGTGCCACCCGTTCCAAGTCCGACTCATCATCGGAGAACTCGTCAAAGTCATCCCTTTCGTCATACTCTTCATAATCATGATACATCGGTTGCCGGCTATGCCGTTGGCGGCGTTGTCCGGACCGATCATTCTCGGGACGTTGAGAGCGGTCATTTGTTTGATGATGGTACCGGTCATCAATCCGGGAGGGACGGTTGGTGCGCTGAGCACTAGATGGAGGAGGGGAAGAGCCATACTTACGTCGGTTATGCTCATAGCGTTTGTGCCGATTCTCCGTGTCAACATATAACAAATCGTTTGGAGAAGGGTCGGGATTCTCGTCACCTTCATTGTGGGACTCATGGCCGTCATTTTGGGAGGGACCGTGGTTTTCAATGACGGAGGTAAGCCGTCGACCGTTAGATGGTTCGGCTCCCAAGATACCTTTTCCTTTGCGACGTCCATCGGATGTGGAAGCATCGACCAAGGTTCCATGTGGATTTGGTGGAGCGGTCGTAAGTGCAAGCATTTGGGCCTTCAACGTTTCAAGCTCTTGCCTTAGGGAGGCATTTTCTTCGGTCAAAGTAGTGATCTCATGCCTTTCACTAGATTCCTGAGAATTTTCAATTGTGACGTTAGTCATAACTCCAAGATTGGACACAAATTTGCAAGCAAACAAATGAGCAAGGTGACAAGATAAGTCAACGTTACCCAAGTTCAAGTGCGTTAGGGTTCTACCTTTGGAAAAGCCGTTTGGCGGTTAGGCAAGGAAGGTAAATCCAACAAAGTTGAACCAAAATGCACACAATTTCAAGAGAAAAATTTGCAACTTGTGAGAAAATGGAGAGGTAAGAAATGGACGGATCGTTTATCGGCAAGTTTTACTTGCTTTGGTCTTTGACCTTTTCAAAAATCCGATTTTTCGGATGGACCGGTTTGCCGGACGTCTTTTACTTTTGTTTTTGTGGAAATGTTTCTTTTTGAAACTTTTGAATGCAACCTTTGGAATGCAAGAGATGAATCCACTTTTCTTTGAAACAAATCCGTTTTTTTGAAGAGTTTTTGCTTTGTTTTTGGTTTTTGGAATATCAAAAGGCGTGATATCCGATTTTGTCAACAAAAAAATCCCAAGAAAATGGTGAAATTGATTAACAAAAATGTCGGATTGGGTAAGGAAAAATGTTTTGTTGATTAATGGTTTGATGGCAAACCAAAAATCTCCTAAATTTGCTTTGCAAAATGGATTGAGAAAAAAAAAATTTCAAGAACGTGGATGAAGATACGAAGAACAAGATGAAGATGGTGATGAACAAAAGGCAAAAAGGATGAATATAATAACGCACAAAAATAAGAGTAAAGATAACTTAGCTTAGATCCCTTTGCTCTGATGCCAATTTGATGCGTCCTTGGACACGTCAATGAAGGATTCCGGATCTAGATCAAGCTGAAGCTCAACTACTCCTTAGTTGAAGTGCGAATGCAAATGAAGATAGGTTGCGGAAGCTTAGAGATGGAGGCGGAAGTTGTATGATTGAGTCGATCTAGATTGATCGATCAAACCTTGAAGTGGGTTGGTTGAGTTGGTTCTTGAAGAACCCTCGAATGTGGTTGAGTTTGGATCGAAGATCCAAAAGAAGAACTTTGAGAGGATTGGAAGAGGGATTGATGCTCAAGTAAGTTGGAGGAAAATACTTCTCTTTACTTAATCAAATTGAACATGCTTTACAAATGAGCCAAGCATCCCCTTATATAGTGGATGAAGGCTATACAAAGAGTCGGAAATTAAATGACGGAAATAAAGTCGGAATTTAAGTTCCGGAATGAAACACCTAAAAATGAAAGGTTGAGAATTTAAGTTCGGAATTAAGTTTCCGAATTAAATTCCGAAACCAAAAGTCTAATCTTAAATTCGGAAAATTAATACCCGGAAATAAAGTCCCGGAAATTAATATTCCGAAAATAAAATGACTTATTATTACAAAACGCTAAATTATGGAAAATGCGGAAAATGCGCCGGAATGGTGCCGGCTTGACAAGCTTCAAGTCATTGTGGCGTAGAGACACGGTTTGCACCCAATGGGTCCGTGACAAGCAATGGTGCGGCTAATGATGGAGCCGGTAGCTTGGGCGATTGCCTTAGCACGTGAACGGGTGAGCGGTCCATCGGAGCGAACCCGGAGTGCCTCGTCTTCCTCATGTTGGGACATAGGGGTCAAGGGCGCATCATTACTTGTGGTCTTATATGTCGAGTTCATCACAATAACATAGGGAAACATATTGAGCAAATGCCTTGAATCGGAATCTGAGATAAAGAAATCAACCACCTCATCAGAATCCGGACTTCTCGTGGTGTTCACATAATATCCACGTTTCGTCAACGTATGAAGTGCTCATTGTAATGATCTTCTTCCTTTGGCTTGTTCCATTCTAATCTTCAAACCGGTGTTGTAAACTTGCCGGATGGAGGTGGCATTGTCACGATCCTCTAATTGCACATATTTTAAAATATGTCTCAGTTTTAAGCCGAAACCCAATTCACGCTCCACCTTTTGGCTCTGCTTGGGAGTCAAGCGTCCTGCATATGCATGACCCCCTTAACACCGAGGGAATTACGTGGTTGCGGATTCCACATACAACCCTCATTGTCCATTTTTCCTCTTCAATTTGCGTTTCCTCAAGTTGAAACAAACACATACGCTTCTTCGAGTTTTTTTCCGGCTAGAACTTGGAACATGATTGGGATCAACGTCTTTCCCTTTTCTAGGTCCTCCGTGTATATCACATGTCAATTGTAAGATAAGAAAATCCTCTCTATCTAACCATGATTTTTTAATGACCAACACCATACTTATTGAGTTTGTCACATACCGAGCCCAACCCAATAAGTTTTCTCTATCCGCAAAATATCCATGAAGCTCAAATTTTGACAAATAATCGATACCGATTGCACGGGAAAATTTCATATATAAGATCCTAAATAAAATAAGATAGAATATTATATCTAAAATACACATATTATATTCTTAAATGAGTAAAACTAATCCGACTAATTCTACAATTCTGATTCTCTATTGTAACATTGTCTAAAGTTATTCTGACTAATTCTACAATTCCGATTCTCTATTCTAACATTATCTAAAGCTCTTCTGACTAAATTTACAATTCCGGTTCTCTATTCTAACATTGTCTAAAGCTATTCCGACTAATTCTACAATTCCGATTTTCTATTCTAACATTGTCTAAAAGTAAAATATAAATGAGTTTGTACACTTATTTCAAGTTGTGCGAGGAGTTCTTTCGGATCACTATATTTATCAACTTCGAACGGCATAATAGAGCTTTCACGATCGAACTCTACATCACCTTCTTCGGAAAACGTCGACATTTTAACGAATTTGTTTCTTTACGTTGTGGTGATTTCGGATGTGAATAGTAGAATGATTTGACTTGTAATATATAGGCTCGTAAATTTACAACGTCTAGTTTCCAACGGATCTTTTTCGAACGAGTAACGCCAAGAAGGAGGCGGAGGCGCCTCCGCGCCAAGCCAGACGCAGGCGGAGTCCATCTGCACCTCCTTCTTGGCGCGGGAACGGACTCCGCATGTGTTAGCGTGACGTCCGTCCCAATAGTAACCCTGTAATAAAAGGAGTAACACACTTTTTACACTTAATTAGTCGATCAATATGGTTGTTTTTTAGGACCCTCTAGGCGTCGGAGGTCATCGTGTTGCTTAAACCTTCGCGAAAAGGAATATCTCATCCATCCATGCTTGAATCATGATGGCGTTTTCATGGAATTGGCAAATCCGATAAGAGTGAATCTGGTTTGGTCCAAACCTTAGAAAAAAAGTAACTATTACACTTACTCATTACACTTAGTCATTATAGTATGATCATAAACAAGTTATTAGAGTGAACTAACTTACAACTACAAAGTGATTACCGTCAGCCAAAGTTATTGTAAGAATATCTGTCGGGGGTTCTTGGTTCTCAACCATGGGTAAACATATTTCAGGACTTCGTCCAAGTATAACCATAGCGCAACGGTAATATGTCGTTGTTTCCAAACCGATAGTTTGTATCTTCATTCAATTTTCCAACGGGCAAGGTACATCCCTGGTTCAAAAAAGACTTAATAACTTTATCAATAGGGCATATGTAAGACGTCTGTTGCCATAAAACAAATAAAGGTGAAGGAATGAACGGTTTGATAAGCAAACAATGGTTACGGAACAAAAGAGATACTCACAATTGCATATAAGTCCTTTCTCACGAACAACTCGTGGCCAATTCCTTTCGTACGATCAAATAATCTTCCTAAAAATATCTCAAACCCACAACAGAGGCTCTAAATCCACAATATCCATCACCTTTTAATTTATATCCAACGCCGAGAGGATGAACGATTTCATGAACTTATGGATATAACCATCCTTGAAGCGATAAACGTTAGACCGTCGGGAGATAGGTGTCTTGTCATGTGACTTACTACACGGAGTTAGTTCCTCTGGTTTAGACTCTCAACCTTAACTTCAGCATATTGACCCGATTCGGCCTCTTCAACCTTAACACTTTTACGTTTATGTACACAAAGTATAAAACGAATTTCATACACTGATAACTACACAAACTAGAAAAAAAGATAGTACACATAATTTCATCGTAAACAATACAATTACATATTGACGAACATTAGACATCAACCTTACAAAACATTCCAAAAACATAATACGTACACAAGGATATACTCTTACAGAAGTTCATTTCAAAAACATTATGAAGATCAATACACAAGAAATATAAAGTGTAAATCAAAACCAACTAGGTACACGACGATGGACAATTTTTCACTACATTGAAACACAAACCAATCTGTACGTCGTTACAACCACTTGTTTGCCGATGATTGAACTTGTATTTGACGGATTATTCGATTTGAAGCCGCAGAAGATGGAGATACTGTGATGGTCGGTGATTTTATTTCCGAATAACTGGATACAGAACTTGAAACTGCTGAATTGTACATTAAATGTGACATAAGTTACAATTTTTTGAGATTTCTGTAGCTGATATAGAACTCCATCTGCCGATCAATACACAATCGTCGAACGATCGGATATGTGGAAAAAATTGAGCCATAAGAGATGCACAAATTTTGTTAACGATTTTTGGAAAAAAATTCATTGATGAAACCGGAGAAGATGACGATCTGATTTGTTTCCATGATTAATGTAACATGCCTATTTTTTTTTCCTTTTGATGACGTCAAAACTGTTAAGGCAACTATGGGAGAAGGGATAAAACTGACATAAGCTTTTATTATTCCCTATTTAATCTTTTGTAAGAAATTAAAGGGGCCTATTTTGTCCCGACAGAAACATAAGAGTCCCGATTATGTTCACTTCTACAATAACAGTCCACAAGCCTATTTTACTCGTGGCTTTAATCCTCAATGCGGCGTGTAGGCGAAACGAATGTGGACTCAACACTAGGCGAAATGAACGTGTGCACGCCACATAAACTTTATTACCCCTGCTTTAGCATAATATATAGTTGACAACGAGTATGATCACCATCAATTGGTGTCATCTTTACCGTCGAAGACACATAGCGACGAGTTAGTAATGCTAAATCCTCCATCAATGGAGAGATTGTGTCCACTGACATATCTAGATTCATCGGTTGCCAAGTAAAGCGTTGCATTGGCTATGTCTTCCTTGTTGAGTATGACCCCCTTGAGGTTCGCAGCCTGAACAAGTGCTCCCTCTAGTTGCTCGTCGTTTAATCCTGTAAAGGAGTTCGTTAGAGCGGTTGCAAGCCCATAAGGGGACACACAATTCACCCTTATGCCAAATCTTCCGAGTTCTACTGCCGCATTCTTGGTCAACCCCACAACCGCGTGCTTTGAACTTGTATAGGCGTGGCACGAGCCACCGCCTACGGTCGATGCTACGCTTGCATTCGATATGATGCTACCCTTCCTCGTTGGAATCATAACCCTACATTTATACACACGTTCATCATGTTAAAAAACGAAAAAACCAAATACATGGTGTTGAATTTTCTATGTGTTGAAAAAAATCAGCAATATGTCGGCGCCCGTTTTTTATAAGAAAAATCTGATCGATTGAAAATTAAAGGTTGTTTGTAATTTGACTATTTATTAGGTTTTGAACGTTGACGGATACCATATTGTAGCACCGTAATTAAACTTCATACCATGATATAAATGACAACTAAACTTCTTGGAAGCTTTGAAAGTCTCTAAGGTTCCCAAATATACCTAATGTGTCATCTCTCCGAAATTCTCCACCTCTTAACAAACCCACTATGGCCATCCGATTAAGCCTTTAATTGATTCATAAAAATTACAGGATAAATCTCGTACAATCTATGATACACTAACTATCAAAATGTCAAGAAAAAAATAACTCAATCACTTCCCTTAAATCTATAGAAGTTCTCAAATATGACTCCATAACCTTCAAATTCTATACTTAGCATTTTCACCAAAATTTTCAAAGACAAAATTTTCAACCTAATTTCATATGCTTACAAGTTCTAATCCAACCGTTGGATCTTAATTCTTCTAACTCTAACCCAAACTCCTACAAACCCTCTGCATCATATCCAAAATGTAGCCATTAAAGTTGAGTCTAACTTATCTAAAACATGTCCCAAAGTTGCCAAGAATGTTAGCCAAGAAAACTCCATAAAACTCAAGAACTTGAACCCAACTTGCTCGATTCATAACTTATAATCTAACCGATGGATCTACTCCCAATTTTGAGATGCTCAACCATTATAAATAAACTACAATATATATGAAAATCAACCTTACATGATGAGTTTAAACCAACCAAAAAGGAACCTAGTCTCCACTGTTCAACATTCTCTCATACTTTAAGATTTTACACAGAAACTTCACAAGCAAATAGATTTTAATCTAACAGTGGGATCTCTTTGTTTCTTTCCCGTAATAAACTACCATATATCTTCTCCAACTTATCCAAATCTAACCGTTAAATATTAGTGTAACATAACCAAAACGTACTCACAATCTACGTTCCATAACTTGACAACAAAAACAGATTTATGAGACAAACATGTCATTTTGTAGCCTTCGTTAGGTATCTTAAATTTCTACGAGTTGATTGATTCTCGGATATATATATTTCTTAGATATGTATAGGATTCAGTGATAAAATTTCATGCCTCCAACAATTTTTTTCCTCCGAAAAGGTTGTCATCGCTCAAAATCTTAACGCTAATGTCCTACGAAGTTTCATCCCTAACAAGGAAATTGAACGTTAGACAAATAACATAAAACTAAAAACTGTATAACACTGTCTATCCATATTTGTGAAAATTTTATAGATTATCTGAAATTCGAATTCAACACGTGAAAAACAGAGGTAGATTTGGAGGGGGTCGTTTCACGTACTAGACTTACATCGTCTAGTATATGAGTTAACATATGCAAGGAGAAAAATATCATATGAAGCTGGTATGTTTAGGTCGTATAGGCTAGAATGGATCCAAAATATAAATAAATGCTACTCTTTATTTATTTATTTATTATTATTTTAAAGACTTCTATCTTTCTAAGAGTATTCACATCAATGTAAAATTAAGACTAATCAACCAACTTACTATTATTTTTCTATCACATCATATATCTTAAGAGTATAATCTTTTTTTTTTATTCATGTCAGTAAAAGACTAACTTTAACTTAAAAAGTTACTTCACATTTGCAATAAACTATTCGCATTTCATACGGTTTATTTTTTAACTTTAACATAAAATAAGTAATACTATAATTTTTAATATGTTATATATTGTTTAATTTTGATAAGTATCATTATAAATTTTTTTAAATTATATTTTAATATGTTTTCTTACGTATTTTTTTGGACAATTTTGGTAACTAGGCCTTTTTGAAAAAGTATAGTAGTAAATAGGCTTTTTAATGTTTCAATTAAGTAAATATACCCCAACATTTTGTATTTATTCTCAAACTCTACCCTTTCTTCTATCAAGGAGTAAATTTACTAAACACAAAATTATAAAAAGGCTAATAAACCAAATTGTTTCTATTTTTTATTTTTTTTTTCCATCCTCCTAGCTAGCAGTTAGCACTTAGCATGGTATTGGATAGGCTCACTAACGTGAATGCTCTAAATTGAATGAGCTTGATACTTCATTAATCCGGTTTGAATTAGGCATGTCCATATCAAAAAAGTAGGCATGTGATGGGGAGTTTTCACATCTTATTTTATTTTAATCTTTGTTATTTTGTTACATAAAAAAGTTCCCATAAGTACATAATTAATATTTATGATTTTTTATTATAAAAGTATAATTTAAAATAACAAAAATATAGATTTTTATTGGTTTATCTCATATTATATAGGTTCTAACCGAGAACCTTTTATTTAAAACAATTTATCCGAAGTTACAAGTAATCTGATGTTACAGTAAGCTATTAATGAATATAATGCCATAAGTTATTGATGATATTATAGAGTATGTTGTTTAAGGATATATTCAAAAACTTTCACATTATGTTCAATTAACTAAATAATTTATTGAGAATTCCTTTTAACGTACTCTTGAGATATTGTCATTTTTTTTGGTATTTACAAATTTTTTAGAAATTTTTTAATGCCCTTAAACTTTAAAACATTACTTCCTTACCTTTTAATTTATGTGTTAGTTTGTACATATTCTATTAAAAATTATTAAAGGAAAAGAAAATTTTAAAGGTTAATTAATTTTTATAAATTAAACAAAATAAATAAAATTCTAACTTATTTTTTATAAACTAAACAAAGGAAAAGAAAAACGTCTTTTTTTTTTTTGTTTATTATAAAAAAAATAAGTAAAATACTTTTGTTTACTTTATAAAATTAATAATTAAAATTTAACCGTACAATCCAGGTTATAGCAAATGAAAAATATTTTTTAGCAGAAAATAAAAGAATTTTAACTTATTTTATTTGTTTACTTTATAAAAATAAAAAAAATAGATATAAAAAAGAATGTTTTAAAAAGTTAGAGAACTCGATATTTAATTTTGAAAATTTATGGGTATCGTAAAAATAAGATAATACGTTTAGTAAATTCTAAATTATTTTAAAATATAATACTGTAGTTGACAAATTTTAGATTTCAAATACATGTCTATGTATGCCATGATGTTTAATATAATTGGGCAATTAATGATAAAATATGTACCTGGCAGCATGTTTGATGCCAAGAAAGACGCCGGTGACGTTGATAGCGAGGACGTTCTCAAAGTTCTCCTTAGTGTCATCAGCGATTCGAGTGGTATTCTGTCCGGCAATACCAGCGTTATTGAACATGATGTCGAGCTTCCCGTGCAGAGAAATCGCCTTATCCACCGCGTTCTTGACATGGGACTCATTACGAACGTCGCAGTGAACGTACGAGGAGTTGTGAAGCTCGCTACAGAGCGAGTGTCCGAGGTCGTCCTGCACGTCGGCTACGATAACCTTGGCGCCATGGCTACTGAATAGTTTGGCTGTGCATTCTCCTATTCCACTTGCTCCTCCGGTGACCAAGGCCACCTTCCCCTCTAGCCTGTATATATATAAGCAAGTGTAAGTAGAAAGTAATGATATTTAAAGAAGCTAGTTATTGAGCATATGGATGTAAGAATTAAGATTACCTTCTTGCAAGAGGAGAAAGCAGTGAAGGCGTTGTCATTTTTGTAAGTATTGGAAATGGAAAAGAAAGGAGATGGATTTATAGATCTGAAGGTGGTGATGGAGACACCAGCCGAACATTTGGTTAACCAAATCTCCGAATTTTTTTTTGTTAGTTTTTTCTAGTAAAGCAAATAAAACAAAATATTCTAGACGGTTAATAATTAAAGGATCTTTCCTCTTAATATAATTTCAAATTAATTTTTTGATTTAGTTTTAGTTGTAATTTCTATATTTTATTTGAATTATAAAATAAAATAAAAAACAATTTTTTTTAAAAACAAAAAGGTCTAAACTTACTTTTCTAGATTTTAAAATATAAAAAAACTCTTTAACATTACCTAGTATATATAAAGTTAATTAGTTTAAAACTTAACCTGAATATAATTTATTTTAATTTTAATTTTATTTTTAAAACATAAAGTAAAAATTAAGCTTTTTATTCAAAATTAGTTTTCATTTTTATTTTCAGATGTTTCATTTTATAATTGAAATTTAAAGAAACGTACGAAGAATGGGTATAAGGAGGAAATAAATTAAACTATGAGAGTAACAAAAGGAATTTTAAAACTTTGTGTATACTAAGAAGAAAAGTCTAAAGTGGAGGGGTATCAAGAGAAAAAATCCAACATTAAATTAACTATTTCAGGGTGATGTTATTTAACCAGTAACTTGTTACGGTTCAATCAATGTAGGAAGTAGGCGACAACGGTCGCAGGCGCAACGCTAATATGCCTCCTGACAGTACTACGACTACGTACGCCTGAGTTGCTGAAACCTTAGAAATTCAGATTTTGCCGTGGTTGCAAGTTTTAGGTTTAGGCCATGAGGTGCCTCCATATTGCAATTGAGAGACACTCTTAATGAGCTTCAAAGTTCAACCTCGAAGCCGAAGCTCCTTGTTTTGGAATTTTGATTGTCGCTGTAATGTTAGAATTTTGGCAAAAATAGGCTATGAGACGTATCGTAGTGTACGAGGGGCAATCAAAATCGTATTTTGTACTGGATCATACCCTAATTAAATTAAATAATTAGTTATGAGACAAATCGTAGTGTATGAGACGGGGCCGGAGCATCCCTCTTTTCGAGCATTCTGACTGGGACCAACTCATTTGGGCTTCGCACCCTTCGGGTGTTTTTTCGGTCTAGACGGCTTATTGGATTGGAAAGTTAGGATCTACTTCTATCCCGCAGCCCCCCAGGTTGGGCTATTTTGTGAAAGTGCTCATTTCCACCAAAAGTACTTCATTTTCCGTGGCGCCTTTGTAGTGGCTTTCTCAATGTCGGCACCGTCCTACACAACAAGCACATTTCCGACTCCCCATTCTGCTCGAGATGCAACGCTGCTCCGGAAAGCTTTTTGCATGCCCTCCTTCTCTACCCGGATTTTTCTGTGGTTTGGGAACGTTCAATCTCTCTCGCTGCCTTCACCCATGAAGGAATTGTGTCCTTTATCCAAGGTGCAATTACTGATGATGAGATAGGACATTAAATATAGGGATATATATAATCCGATAATATTAGGGGTCATGGCATATTGCTAGAAGCTAACCATGATCGGTACATTTATATGATAAAATGTATTGCTAGTGTTATCGGGTCCTACGAGGTCACACCATAACAAGCAGGTGAACTAAATCAATTAATGAGAGAATTACCATATAGGAGTATATGGTGGAAAAGGATATATTTTGTAGGAGTACAAAATATATTAAGGAATTGGTAATTAATAATAGATAAGGGTTATTTATTTATTAATTACTAAAATATATATCTTATATTTTAAGGTTGGGCTTTTTAATAGTTAAAAATCCCAACCCTAAATTTATATAATCGAACGATCGATTAGAAGAACAGAAGTTTTTATTCAGCCGTGTATTCACGTCAAAAACGGCGTTCTTCCTCTTCGATACCTCTCTCAAAAGCTCCATCCTTTATTCTAGCAATCGAAGGTTAAGGCGATTCTTGTTCAGTCTCGGTGGACCAACTAGAGGAGTAACATTTGGGACTCTACATATCCTTGAAGGAGTTATTGAACACGCATCAAAAGGTATTGCTTTTCCCCCTTATCTAATCTATTATGCATGCGATCCATGTTTAGATGTTTAGGAAATCGTTTCCTGAAATTCCGCTTTTACACATCTAAAATCCCAACAGTGGTATCAGAGCCTCTTGCATAAATTGATTAGATCAAATTAAAAAGGCCATGTTTTGATACATGTATTTGATTGTTTTGTTTCAATTACGAAAGAGATTGTTTGTATGGATTAATTTGCATGATTAGATTAAGGTGTAAAATTAGATGCTTAATGGAGATTAAGCAAATGGAGATCTTAATGGTGATTAAGTTTTCATGCAGAAGTTACGTATGATGCGATACAATGTGCAAGCTATTGGTGATTAGCATAATTTGCATAAGCTAAAAAGTGTAATTTGTGAATCACATATGCAAGGGTTGCACATGGTCGAAACTTTGTAGGATAGGTTCCGTCAAAGCGGGGTGTCCTTACTTTGACCTAGATATATTGCGGGTATGCTCATACTAAGGGGCATGCTGCTTTGATATGGTTAACTCAACAAAAGACCAAAAGATAAAGTTTTGGATTTTGAGACATAAGGGTGAGTTCACATGAGATGTGTTCCCATCAACCAAGAATTATAAGGAGTTATAATTAGTAAAGGAGTTTACTTACCTTGATTATATGAGACTTAGGGCAGTGCCAAAGTACGCTAAGGTTCATATATGATAGGATCTTGGAATCATTTTTGCTCACTAAGGGAATTGATAATATGAGTACAAATGTGCAAAAACTTCAATTGTTCATAATTGTTATAACAGTTTATAGCTTTTGCAAAATCAATCATAACTTATCTGCTTTTTATTATTCTGTGTTTTTTGTAGTCCACCATGTCAAACAAAAACCTCATATCTTCTTTACGCTCCATACTCGATAAAAAGAAAATGAACGAACACAACTTCCTTAATTGGGAGAGAAATCAGAGAATTGTTCTCAGGTCGGAGAACCAAGAGGATGTCTTGGAACATCCAATCCCTAAACTTACATTGAACTCATCTGATGAGAACCATGTGACGTACATGGAGGATAAGAAGCAGGGGAATGTCTCCACTTTGGGTATTCATGTTGTTGAAATTTTGTCAACTAATTCTATTTCATGGGTATTGGATACCGAATGTGTTTCTCACATTACTTCGAATGTACAAGCACTAAGAAATAGAAGGACGTTGCGGAAGGGAGAGGCAGATCTACGAGTTGGTAATGGAGCAAGAGTTGCTGCTGTTTTCATTGGAGATTATTGCTTGGCTTTACCTTCTGGCTTAGAGATAGAACTTAATAATTGTTATTTTGTTCCATGCATTACTAAGAACTTAATTTCAATTTCAGTTTTAAACCGTGAAGGTTATACATTTACCATTACTGATCACATGATGATGGAGATTTACAGGAATGGTATTTATTATGGTCGTGCGAATATGAGTAGTAATGGACTATACATATTAGACCTCAAAACTGAGATATATAACATTAATACAAAAAGGCAAAAGTCGAATGAAACAAACGAAGCAAACCTATGGCATTGTCGATTGGGTCACGTAGGCATAAAGTGCATTAAGGAACTCCAAACAGTTGGATTACTTAAACCATTTGATTTGGAATCATTTGAAACATGCGAGTCGTGCCTAATGGGAAAGATGACAAGGTCACCCTTCACTGGTAAGAGTGAACGAACTTCTGAACTTCTAGCCCTCATACATACGGATGTATGTGGACCTATGAGTAAAGAGGCTAGGTCTGGCTATCGCTACTTTATTACATTTACTGATGATTTTAGTTGATACTGGTATATCTACTTAATGAAACAGAAATCAGAATCCTTTGAAAAGTTCAAGGAATTCCAGAATGAAGTGGAAAGACAAACAGGCAAGAAGATAAAAGTGCTTCGATCAGATCGAGGAGGCGAATATCTGAGCCATGAATTCGATCATCATTTGAGAAGTTGTGGAATTGTGACACAACTCACTCCCCGGGCACTCCACAACTAAATGGTGTGTCTGAGAGGAGGAACATGACTTTGTTAGACAGTGTCCGTTCAATGATGAGTTTTGCGGATCTTCCATTATTCTTTTGGGATATGCTCTCCAAACAGTTGCGTTCGTTCTAAACAGGACTCCGTCACGTTCAGTTGACAAGACACCATATGAGATATGGACAGGAAAGGTTCCTCACTTGTCATTTTTGAGGGTCTGGGGGTGCGAAGCTTATGTAAAACGTTTACAATCTGATAAACTAGCACCGAAATCAGACAAATGTTACTTCGTAGGATATCCCAAGCAAACAAAGGGGTATGATTTCTACCATCCCATAGAGAACAAAGTGTTTGTTGCTCGGGATAGTGTCTTTTTGGAAAAGGAATTCTTTTCCAATAAGCCAAGTGGGAGAAAAGTTCAAATTAATGAGATTAATTGTGAGCAAGAAACGCAACAACACGAGGACATACAAGATGTCACTGAGGAACTTGACTATTTTAATGAACCTCTTATGAGGCAAGTTAATCCAGTTCAAGAATCAATTCCTACAGTAGATCAGGCTGAAGAGGAACCACATATTGATGTGGAGAACTCTACAAATGAGGAACTGCATAATGATGTAGGAAATCATACAGCTGAAATCTCTCCTATTGTTGGCCCAAATTGGAGATCAAACAGGGTAAGGCAACAACCTAGACATTTGGATGACTATGTGTTACATGCCGAGATCGAAGTGCTCCTCATGGAGCATAACGAGCCCGCTTCCTACAAGCAAGCTGTGACGGATCAGAACTCCGAAAAATGGCTTGAAGCCATGAGATCCGAAATGGAATCCATGTCTGAAAATCAAGTATGGAACTTGATTGATTTGCCTAATGGGGTAAAACCTATTGGTTGCAAATGGGTTTTTAAAGTAAAGACAGACAAGGATGGAAATATCTCTGTTTATAAAGCAAGGTTGGTTGCTAAGGGATTTAAACAAATTCATGGTATTGACTATGAGGAGACATTTGCCCCGGTCGTCATGATCCGGTCCATTAGGATAATCCTAGCGATTGCCGCCTTCTATGATTATGAGATATGGCAAATGGATGTCAAGACCGCATTTCTAAATGGCTATTTAGAAGAGGATGTATATATGATGCAACCTGAGGGTTTTGAGGATCCGAAATATCCTAGGAAGGTTTGCAAGCTTAAGAAGTCCATTTATAGACTGAAGCAAGCATCCAGGAGTTGGAATCTTCGATTTGATGAAGTGATCAAACAGTTTGATTTCATCAGATGTGAAGAAGAACCATGCGTTTACAAAAAGTTGAGTGGGAGCAAGGTGACTTTCCTAGTCTTGTATGTGGATGACATACTACTCATTGGGAATGATATTCCGATGCTGGAAACAGTAAAGGGATGGCTTAAGAAGCATTTTTCAATGAAAGATCTAGGGGAGGCCGAGTACATACTAGGCATCAAGATCTATAGAGATAGATCTAGAAGGCTTATTGGTCTCAGTCAAGGAACTTATATAGATAAGGTTCTACAGAGATTCAAGATGACAGATTTCAAGAAAGGATATCTGCCTATGCAACATGGGATCCATCTCAGCAAGACCCAGTGTCCTAAGACACCTGGTGAGATTGAGAGGATGAGCAAGGTTCCCTATACCTCTACTATAGGATCCATCATGTATGCAATGACCTGTACTCGACCAGATGTTGCATATGCTTTGAGTATGTGTAGCAGGTACCAGTCGAACCCCGGTGACATTCACTGGCAAGTTGCGAAGAACATCCTAAAGTACTTGCGAAGGACTAAAGATGATCTACTAGTATATGGAGGTGATGATGAGTTAGTCATCAAGGGCTATACCGATGCTAGTTTCCAGACTGACAGAGATGGCTTTGAGTCGCAGTCTGGATACGTCTTTATTTTGAATGGAGGAGCGGTAAGTTGGAAAAGCCAAAAGCAGGACACGGTTGCGGACTCAACCACAGAGGCAGAATACATTGTTGCGGGAGAAGCGGCTAAGGAAGCGATCTGGATTAGGCAGTTTATAACTGAGCTCGGCGTTGTCCCTAGCGTGATGAGGGCAGTTGACGTCTATTGTGACAACAATGGCGCGATTGCTCAAGCGAAGGAACCTAGCTCAAGCTCCAAATCCAGACATGTTCTGCGGAAGTATCACATGATCAGACACTATGTTGATCGAGGTGATGTAAGGGTGTGCAAGGTGCACACAGATGATAACATTGCAGATCCACTGACTAAACCCATGAATAGGCCTAAGCATGATAGTCATACTCGGGCCAAAGGGCTCAAACACGTTAGAGAATTCTTTTGAACTTCTGTGTTTTGGATTGGGAAACATTTGTTTTTGTCATGGAGTTTATGATTGATTTATATATATGAGTTTTCATATTCTTATTTGATTATTACTTGAATATTAAATAAAGTATCCAAACAATTTATTAATTATCAAATGTGCTTACTGGAAAAGTTCCGGTGAATGAAACCACATTAAGTGAACTGAAATTATTAAATTGAAAAGGATCCATGGTCTGAGTCGTTAACTTGGATACAAACGACTCTAAAGTAGACCATCTTGTGAGTGAATAATGAACGTGGGTTTCATAGTTCATAGGAGATGGAGATGTCCAATCGCTTACATAGGTGAGTATGGTGATACTCATCGGATAGACCGATCCTATGACTCTCATGACTTATTGAGGAGTTATAGCGATTATCATTATCAGTGAGTTCCTTAATATGAGCTTGATATAACTTTCATTTGAAGAATGACATATCTTAGATATTGTTTAGCGCTGACCGTAACAGGCAGTTATAAAGGTAGTAATCAAGGTGGTCAAAATTTGAGTGGGAGTTATAGTCGTTGTAAGATTGGATTAATCCTCCTATACCGGCATACTTTGATGTGTTGGGAAGGATTGGTGTCCCCGGCCACTTGAAGAGTGAGAACTGTGTAAACGCATGGCCGTGCTCAGATTTGATTTGTACTGACAGTTTGATCTCAGAAGTTCAAGAAACATATCTGATGGCAAAGATGGTTTCCATCACATAGTCAGATAAGGACATTAAGTGATAAGGGAATTTTAACATTGCACACTTGTATGAAAGTACAAGTGGGAGACTGAAGGAATTGTGTCCTTTATCCAAGGTGCAATTACTGATGATGAGATAGGACATTAAATATAGGGATATATATAATCCGATAATATTAGGGGTCATGGCGTTTTGCTAGAAGCTAACCATGATCGGTACATTTATATGATAAAATGTATTGCTAGTGTTATCGGGTCCTACGAGGTCACACCATAACGAGCAGGTGAACTGAATCAATTAATGAGAGAATTACCATATAGGAGTATATGGTGGAAAAGGATATATTTTGTAGGAGTACAAAATATATTAAAGAATTGGTAATTAATAATAGATAAGGGTTATTTATTTATTAATTACTAAAATATATATCTTATATTTTAAGGTCGGGCTTTTTAATAGTTAAAAAGCCCAACCCTAAATTTATATAATCGAACGATCGATTAGAAGAACAGAAGTTTTTATTCAGCCGTGTATTCACGTCAAAAACGGCGTTCTTCCTCTTCGATCCCTCTCTCAAAAGCTCCATCCTTTGTTCTAGCAATTGAAGGTTAAGGCGATTCTTGTTCAGTCTCGGTGGACCAACTAGAGGAGTAACACTTGGGACTCTACATATCTTTGAAGGAGTTATTGAACACGCATCAAAGGTATTGCTTTTCCCCTTATCTAATCTATTATGCATGTGATCCATGTTTAGATGTTTAGGAAATCGTTTCCTGAAATTCCGCTTTTACACATCTAAAATCCCAACAACCCACTCATCACAGTCTGATCCGGGATCAGCTTTGGCCGAGATCTGCGAATCCTTTGGTAATGTCAGTGTCTCTAACTTCATCACCAACTGTTGGATCGCTTGGACGTATAGGAACAAGTCCCTTTTTGACCCAGACCCGCCGTCTCCAGAGCTCATCCGTGACTCTTTTAGGCGCACTGTTGCTGACTTTAAGAACCTCCCCCCGCCATCGATCCTGCTTCACTCCCAATAGTTACCGGCTGACAGCCACTAGACTCCACCACCCACCGGCTTTCGTAAGCTTAATACTGATGCAACTTTACTTAATAGGCATATTTGCCTTGGAGCGGTGCTTCGGGATGACAGAGGGCGGGTTTTAATGGTGGCCACATATATTTCGAACGCAAAGCTACTTCTACCATTGTCGAGGCCCTCGTAGTTCATTTCGGAGTACTCTCTACGAGTCTCTTCTTGGATCAACAAGTGATTATTGAGACTGACGCCTCAACGGTGGTCTCACAACTTGCGCTCAAAGGAGTCTCCTCTTGTCGTTCATATTTAGCTTCTAAATGTATTTTCGCTTCTTCCAGACTTTTCTTTGTTTGATTTCCGTTTTTTTCGCCTTAGTGCAAAAGCGATTGCACACTTTGCGGCAAGACTCATGCCTGAGGGCTGACCTTCTATTGTTTGGTTTGATCACTTCCCGCAAAGTATTACCGACCTTGCGGGAATGGATCTTGTTTAATATATCTGCTCGCATTTTCTTTCAAAAAAACGGTCTTGAATTCGTGCTTCCTTAAGCTGGCAATGGTTGTGTTAGTTGATAACTGGGGCATAAGGGATTGCAAACGATGGAAGAGCTCGTGGTCCGGGAGCTTCTCTATTGCTTCAGCCTATGAGTTTATCTAGTCAAGCTAGACGTCGCTTGCCTCCCAATCCTTCTTTATTTAGAAGGGTTTGAGTGGGCCAAAAGAGATTGCAAACGTGGAAGAGGTAGGAAGTGCTTCATACCAAAGAGGAAAGGCGCTGAGGTCACATGTCGCAAGATGTGGCTTGTGTGTCTTGTGTGGGATGTGATGAAACCCTTTTACATCTTTAGGGATTGCTAGCATGCTAAGCTGGTGTGGAATGTGTTGGTCCCTCAAATTCTATAGCCTAATTTCTTCAGCATGCACTAGAAAGAGTGTTTTTCCCCAAACACATTAGCATAGAGCGATCTGTATTTGCGTCTCTCAAATGGAACGCACTATTCATTACAATTTGTTGGTGGTTGTGTATATGGAGAAACAATGAAGTTATTTGTGAACTTAAAACTTATTTATTTCATTGATCAAATATTATTTATATAGATAAATATAAAGGGATAAAATGGTAAACTAACATAAATCCAACATGCAGCTCAACATACTAGGCCTAATCTTTAACACTCCCCCTCAAGATGTAAGTGAAGAAGAAACAACTCCAAACTTGCGAATCAAGAAGTTGAATCTAGTGGGGCCAAAGCCACCTAAGTAATGATGTCAGCATGTTGACGGGTGTTAGTAACATGTTGAGTCTGAATTATGCTCGTTGAATATGTTTCCTGGTAGTATGACAATAAATCTCCATATGCTTGGTACGTTCATGGAAGACTGGGTTGTTGGCGATATAAATGACTGACTGGTTATCATAATACCATATTCACCGAGTACCCCACAAACCGAGTTCAATCCACTAAGGGCATGTTTGGTATCGTATGCGTATTCTTTTTTTAGATTCTTCGGGATGGAGATTCTTGGGGATTATTGGAGATGCGTATTGGTAGAGATTGTTATTTACGTAAAATTTATATGTTTGGTATCAGTTTATTGGTAGAGATTGTTTACGATAAGATTACGAAAATGACCTCAAATTTAAATTGATTTTTGTCGATTGAACAGATTGCCTTCTCCATATGCCATTGAACTGATTTTTGTCCTTAGACGCGTCAATCCAGCTATAACAGATCAATGGATCATCTTCCTTCAACTTTCGATTCCTAAAATTCATAAGATCACCAGGAACTAAAAGAAGTAAATTGTCCAGGATCTTTTAGTTGGACACCACTATCAACATTATACTCTCCAGCATTATACTGTCAACATTCAATATAAACAAACAAAGTAAAATGTTTGAACTGGTTGCCTTCTCCATATGCCATTGAGCTGATTTTAGGAATCATAAGATCATCAAAACACCACTATCAACATTCAATATAAACAAATGAACTAAAAGAAGTAAACTGTCCAGCATTATACTGTCCAACATTTTCAACTATTCACAACCCTAACAACTCAAAGTTATTATCTTGAATCCTCATGTCTGAAAAACCAGAGACACCCAAGTTCGTGTGTTGAGATTGATCATTGAAGTGGTACCGATTTGAGAATACTGTCCAAAATTGTGTGTATGAAAATTCAGAGACACACAATTTTGCCATCTTGGACCTTGGTACCCGATAAAAAAAACGAGTACTCAGCATTTACCATTTCAGGCTCATCTCTTGCGAGACTTGTGATTCATCAATCAGAGTAGAAAATTCTAATTCAAAAAGCCCGTCTACATTGACCTCATATCCTGCGAGACATGTGCACCCTTTGGCCAACCATTCAGTAATGGAAGTGATACTGACAGCAAACCCTAACCTTTATGAGAAGAACGGGATGGGGTTCTTCATTATGGTCTCACACAGAAGCAATGGAGGGGGTTGGACCACCCATTCAATAATGGAAGCAATTGAGAGGACATGGTTCTTTGTTCTGGTCTCATCCGGCTATGGAGGGAGGCGATGGAGAGGGATATGGGAGAAGAAAATAGAGAACATAATGATTGAAGAAAGGGCAGGTATGGAATTCAAAAGAATCTAACCCAATGAATCCCTAAGAAGCTTGGGTGGGCAAGCTTCTTTTTACGGGATTCTTTTGTCAAAAGAATCTCGTAAAAGAATACAATACATAAGCTGCATCTAATACCAAACGTTGACATGTTTGTCAACCCGAAGAATACAGTGAAAAGAATCTAAATGAATCTCAATGAATCTAATACCAAACATGCCCTAAGTTATCTTTATCCAAAAAAATCCATGGAGCTCAAACTTGAACGAAAAATATGTACCGATCACACGAGAATATTCCATAAGATCTCATTATAAACAAAACAAAATATTAATTCTAAAAATTTGGTTCTCTGTTCTAGCATATCTAAAACTAATACAATCGAAATAAAGTTTAATTATAAACTTCTGTTTTATATTCTAACATGTCTAATGTAACACCCCAACTCCGCGGGATATCGGGATGCTACGGATGAGACCTCACAATGGGTCCCGACCCTTAGCTTGACAACAATTTCACCGGACCTTTCCAACATGACACAAATAAAGGCAAAAACTCAAATCGTTTATAATGTATGCAAAAAACTGAATGTAAAAGTACAAAGTGGAAATTCAGCCGAGCCCTCAAAACGACACAATCTCAAAAACATAAATTCGAAACCATATATCCAAAATCCATAAATCCAAACATAACAAGAATAAACCCAAAAACGCCCCCGTCCCATAATGTACGGCGACCCTCGGCTGTCCACTCCTCCACCTCACTCGGCGGCGTCCCTAATTTGCAGGGCATCTACACAAACGGTTTAAAACCGTTAGCTCATATTCTAAGCATTAGAAACGGGGTGAGAAGCACAATCATAATCAATCATCATAAACACACATCATACTCCAAGGCATACAAATCCGGTTTATTATCTTTATTATTATTAAGTTATCTCGTTCTAATTCAACTTCTTTTGTGACACGAGAATCTCTCGAAACTCGCCTCGGTCCCCATTTACCGGCATGGAACGGTACGGATGCCTCCGACCGTCTAACCAGCACGGGCTAGTCGCTGAGAACCCCCTACCTCTCGCAAGAGTTAGACAGGGATGTCACCGCCCATTATCATACACTTGAGCCAAATAATATAAAGTCGGTGGTCCTATTACCGGTTTAGTTGTTTATAAACAATAAACAATAACATACACACACACACCACCTCACACACACCGATGCTAATACGAAAAAATACAAACTAAGTAAGTCCGGAGACTTACCTCTCTCAAGGTAACTTGAATAAACCACTCTCAACTTCCCGAAGGAAAACGCTCAAAGCCTGACCAAACGAGGCACTATTAATAACCAACTAAAAAGCTAGAAGTTCTCGGAATTCTAGTTTCCAACATATATATATATATATATATATATATATATATATATATATATATATGCCGCTGTTATTTAGCGCATTTTTTTTTTACTAACAACGCACATTTGTCCGTAACGGACAAATGTGCGTTATTTAGTATTTTCATTAACCTTGTCCGTCACAGACAAGGTATTCTTGTCCGTCACGGACAAACATACCTTGTCTGTGACGGACACGGTTTTACATATAGATAAATAATATCTTTATTTTATTTTAGATTAAATAAATAAAATTATTTACGGATAGAGAAATAATATCTTTATTTCCATAAATTAACAAGCATAAATCTTATTTACGGATAGATAAATAATATCTTTATTTCCATAATTTAACAAGCATAAATCTTATTTACTGATAGATAAATAATAACTTTATTTCCATAAATTAAAAACCCTAAATCTTATTTTTGGATAAATAATATCTTTATTTCCATAATTCAACAACCCGAAATCTTAAATCAATTTTTTTCATCCTATAAAAACCGTAGTCAAACCCCTCCAACCCTCATTCAACCATCTCCTCGTAAAGTCTATTCTTTTTGAAAAAGCAACTTAACAATGTCATACGAGGAAGGTTATGATATTGATGATGAAGAAATATCTTTGAGTTTTGAGAACGAAAACGAAGATAATATCGAGGTAAGTAAGTTTTGTTTATTTTGATCATTAAAGTTGAAATCATTAACCGTGTTTGAACTTAGATTTTTAACCATTGATCGATTCTAGCCATGTTTTTAAAGAACCTAACGTTAGTTAGGGTTCGGAAAGAAATTCGGAAAATAAACTGTCCGTAACAAAAGGAGTTTGTCCGTGACGGACAGACTCCTTTTGTCCGTGACGGACAGACTCCTTTTGTCCGTGACAGACAACACTTTAACAGATTGAACACCGTTTTCTTTTAGGGTTTAGAGGAGATAGATGCGGACGTTGATAATCTCAGCATTGATGAAGGATCAACAAATAACGTAAATGCATCCGCCTCAGAAGCGACGAGTCATGATTACTCTAACTTGTTCACAACCGACATAAGCTTCAATAGTCGAGCGGAGGTAATAGAATGGGTTCGAAAAGTCAGAAAGGAAAATAAAATGGTTTTTTTCTGTTAGTCGGGTACAGAAGTCAGTCCTCGGTAGTGAAAGACATGACTGTCGTACGAGAAATATGGAGCATACAACCCAAAAAAGGTGCAGCCAGTTCAGAAGAAGAATTCATCGACGAAGAAAAGCGGGTGTGAATTCATGATTAGAGTTTTTGAGACTTACCAAGGTTTATGGAAAGTTCACGTGCAGTGTGGTGTCCACAACCACAAGCTTGGAAGAAATTTAAAGGGTCATGCATTAGCGGGAAGGATGAATGAGGAGGAGAAGAAGTTAGTAAAGAACATGTGGACCAGTAATTGCACCCCTGCCCAAATTGCGAGTGCTTTGAGCATTGATAAAGGTAACAACACCAGGATGAGACAAATCTACAACCATAGGCAAAAATTACGTAAAGAAGGTTTAGATCAAATGATAGTCGCTCAACAATTCTTTTTCGAATGTAGTAAAGAGGGTTATTTCTGTGAGCATAGGAAAACAAGGACGGTGAAGTGAGCGACATTTTCTTCGCACATCCGGAATCAGTTGCCCTCCTTAAGGCATTCCCTTACGCATTGGTAATGGACTCAACATACAACACTAACATGTAAGCTTTCACAGTTATTTACTTTTCCGTAAGATGTCCTTTTTTGATGTATGTAAACTTAACGCTTTGATGTTATTTTTTTACAAATACAAGATGCCATTTTTTGAAATTGTTGGGTTTACATCGATATGGCTGAACTTTAACGTTGCAGGTGCATTTCTATCCACGGAGAAGGAAGAGAATTATGCGTGGGCGATTAAGCAACTTGCAAAGCTTTGTAGGCGCGTCGAGAGGACACCAACTACAATTGTGACGGATCGAGAGAAGGCTCTTATGAACGCACTTGATCGTATTTTCCCAGAAACCCAGTTTCTATTATGTCGCCGTCACATATTCAAAAACATTGAAGGAAGGGCTACATGAATAAAGAACTCGCTCGAATTTTTGTCAATAGTTACTCGGGTTTATTTACATCCAGAACGGAAGAGTCTTACAAGAGACGGTTAAATGAACTTGAAAACAAGTGGAAAAGGAGAGGACATCTTCTACAATATGTGAGGACGCAATGGCTAGATCCTTACAAGAGACGAATTATTTCCACGTGGACGGATCAATATCTGAACTTCAAAAGTAACACGACGAATGGGTACATATTTCACAGCAATTTAAAATTTTATTTACCCGATTTGACGTTAACTCTTTTATTTATCAATAGGGCAGAAACTACGCACTCTGTTCTGAAACAATTCATGAAAACAAATTCTGCGAAGTTGGATACAATTTTCAGGTTCTATCACTCTTTGATGATGATTCAGTTGGATAAGATCCTCGGTTCATTCAACGAGAGCATGTCAAAAAAGATAACATGGACTTCTTGTGTTAAACAATTTTAGTCGTTGCACCACAATATCTCCCGCAAAGCTTTTTTACTTATTATCGATCAGTACAATAAAGCTCGTGCTGACAAGCCTGATGGTCCGTGCACATGTTCATTTCCGACGACTCATGGTCTGCCGTGTATGCACTTTATTTGGGGTTATATAAAGAAAGGAATGTCTATCCCTCTTACAGATGTGCATAAATTCTGGAAGAAGTTAGATGTCGATGACGTGGTTCCGGAATCAGAAGAAGGACGAGACGTGCGTCGAGTTGCAAGAAATCTATTGTTAGAGTTCTGCGAGAAAGATTTTCCAAACCTGAGCCCTACTCGTCAGTTGGAAGTTGTAAATAAATCTATAGAAACTGCTTTTCCGGAGAGGACCAGTTTGCGGGAACCTGCTAGGGTTGTGACTAAAGGAAGACCGAAGGACAGTCCAAACAAAAGATTGCCATCCGATTGGGAGCTAGGAGGTACCCCACCCAAAAAACAAAGAGATCGACCCCGAAAGAACCCTATACTAGTGTCAAGTCTATCTTCTAATACCGATTTACCACCCAAAACACCTTCAAAGAGAACTATATCCAAGCAAACTTCAATGTAACATCGCGATATGTAATCAGTTGGAATAATGTTAGAGGGGATGGAAATTGTGGTTTCAGAGCACTACATCATGCAATTTACAGCACAAACACAGACGAAGGATGGCGGATGATTAGGCGACTGATGTTAGAAGAGCTCCTTTCTCATCGCGAGTTGCATGAGGGTTTTTTTCATCAACGTAACAACGATAGGACGATTATGGCAATTGGATGGAATGAAAATGGATTTGCACCATCACAATACTGGTTTGTTGTGACAGACATGGGGTGTTTAGCTACGACTGCATTGCAGTGTATTGTCGTAGTGCACGGTGGGTGCAACTACACATATGTTCCACTATATCGTCGGGAAGAAGAAAGTACTTTGAACTTAGGGTTTCCAGAGATCCATATATCAATAGTTCCCAACCAGTATCATTACATCAGGGTATGTCCTCTAAGATCTTTTCATTTATCATTTTCGGTTTTGTTCTTCACAACATATATGTACTAATATTTTTTTTCTATTTGTTTTAGCTAACACTTGCAGAGGATTGTCCTTTACCAGAGATTCTTAAAACTTGGTCGCACTTTCATAACAACACCGTTGATGGTATTGAAGTTAGATTAGCTCATCGCCTCGCTCGCTGGAAGGAGTTACATTTACCACATTCACGACCAACACGGATAGATTATGGCACAATTAGTTAATCTTGTTTATTTCAACTTGTTAATTTAAACTTTACGATCAGACATATTTTCTTAAGGTTTTGTCATTTATATTAAGTTAAGGTTTAGTCATTTATATAGTTATCGATTATATTTAGTTAAATATAAATCAAAAAGTTAAGTACGAAGTTTAAACATACAACGAAACAAGTTTAAACATACACAAAAATGTAGACATAAGATTCAAAAGTTTAAACACACAATACAAACCCCAAAAAAGTGCATACACAAGCCTACTCATCATCGTCATGACGAGTACCACTACCCTGTCCATGATCGTAAGATCCGTATGAATAATCTCGGAGATTAGGAAAATAATCTACATAAGTGCGTAAGTCCTGATGCAGGGAAGGAGGGACAGAAGGATCACCAATGTACTGCCTAAACCGTGCAGTATAATCGTGAGGGTCGAGTCCATCAAATGTCGGAGGTGGAGGTGGAGGAGGATGCATCTGCTGAGCACCTGAGCGTATAAACCGGTGCGATCGGTCTGTATACAACGGATTCAACTTCGATCTCTTCGAAAAATGTTGACATAATTTATAATGGTTTTTGTGAATGAGATGAATAGTGATTTGAAATGTAAAAACTGCTCAAGATCGAATGCTAGAGTGCCGTTCGAACAAGAACAAGAACACAAAACAAATTTTAACGAGGTTCAGAAATATTTCTCGAAAAAATTTCCTACTCCTCGGGGCCTCGAGAGATCACCCAATCCACTATAAAACGAACAAAGAAAATTACAAGAACAAAACCGTAAGAACAACAATATCAGCGCACCTTGTAGACTTAATGGATTAACCCTAACAAAGCTTTTGCTTCACCAAAGAAAAGAAGAAACAACAACAAGAAGAAGAAAACAAGAACGCTCTTAATCCATGAGGAAAGAGAGAACTGAGGAGTTGAGCATGGACGTTTTCCCTTCAGTTGTTGAACATTGGAAGAGAGAGAGAGCAATCTAGAAGAGAGTAAAACACGTTCGGAAAAATTGAAAATTTATCTAATGCACAACAACTATTTGACGTTAAATGTGCAGCTATTCTTTCACCATAATCAAAACTCGTCGTTTCATTTAATAGCCCAGTCAGCCAGAAAAAATAAGCACAAACATAGACAAAATAAAGCAGCCCAATAAGAGCTCTGTTGGGCCTCATGTGGGCTTCAGAACTTTGAATTATAAATCTTCATAATTTTCCCTCCTAATTTCTAAGTTCATCTTATAGTATATTTTTGAGTAAAACCGTCATCAACCCATTTCCTTTACCTTTACGTGACCTCTAAAATATGTAAGAAATTCCCGCAAAACAAAAATTTCTCACTGGTCACTATTTTAGTGCCAAAATCAGCTACGTTAGTATCACCATCAATTTTATCAACAAGTAATTTATTTGACTCTACTTGTAAACGAATATAATGATATCTAACATCAATATGTTTAGTTTGTTCATGATAAACTAGATCCTTACAAAGATATAATGCATTTTGACTGTCCATGTATAAAGTTGGCATAGTAGACTTACCATCTATCTCAAACAAAATATTACTAAGCCACACGTTTCTTTACAAGCTTCAATTGCAGCTACATACTCAACTTCGTAGAAGATAAAGCTACAATAGGTTGTTGTTGAGATTTCCAAAAAATACAATTTCCACACCAAGTATATACATAGGAAGTAGTAGATTTTGTATTATCTTTATTAGAAGCATAATCAGAATCTACATAACCAGTCAAATCATAAGAAGAATGATGTTTAGCATATAACAATCCAAAATTAACAGTTCCAGTAATATATTTCAACAGATATTTCATAGCTTCCCAACATTTTTCACCTGGGTCAGACATAAGTCACATAAATCTGCTAAGAGCGCTAATAACAAAGGCAAGATCCGGTCTAGAACAAATCATAGCATACATGACAGATCCTACAACAGCATCATAGGGAATCTTACTCATGCGAGACTTTTCCTCTTTAGACATATTCTGGACATGAGTTAAATCGAAGTGCCCTCTAAGGGTATTTTTGAAGGTTTAGCATATTTTAGATTGAACCTATCTAACACATTGGTCACATAGTCAGATTGGAAAAGCCAAGTTTGTCCTTATACCTATTTCTTTCAATTTTTATCCCTAGAATTCCTGGAGCAGGACCTAAGTCTTTCATATCAAAGTTATTTCTAAGAAAAATTTTCACCTTATTTATCTTAGCTTTGAATTTACAGCTTAACAATATATCATCCACATAAAGCAAGATATATAAAGAAGAATTAGTTTTGACAGATTTGAAGTACAAACAATGATCATATTGACTTCTTATAAAACCTAATATTTTCATACATGTATCAAATTTGATATTCCATTGCATAGGAGATTGTTTCAAACCATATATGGATTTATTTAACAAATACACATAATCAAGGTGATTTTTGTCTATAAAACCTTTTGGTTGTCTCATATAGATAGTCTCATAAAGGTCTCCATGTAGAAAAGCAGTTTTAACATCCATTTGTTCTACTTCATAGTCATAAACTATAGCTAAAACAATAAGCAATCTCATGGTCTTATATTTCACAACAGGAGCAAAAATGTCATTGTAATATATAGCTTCCTTTTGAGTAAGACCCTTAGCCACTAACCTAGCTTTTAAATCTAGGAGGGCCATTAGGTTTAATGCCATCTTTGATTTTATAAATCCATTTGCATTCAATAGTTCTAACACCATCTAGTTTAAGAACTGATTTCCAAGGTTTGTTTTCATGCATAGAGCTAAACTCTTCTTTCATAGTTGCTAACCAAAACTTAGATTGACTACATTAAATAACATGCTCATACAACTCAGGAGTATAAGTATTAAGAATCACATCAACAATCAACACAACAAATTCTACCAAATTATTATCCCTATTATATACAAACTCAACAATGTTTATATAAGTAGGATTAAAATACTTTGGATTAGGAACTCTAGCTAGCTAGGTGCTCTATCAGAAGTAAGCTGATAATTAGACAAATCAACATCAATAGGAACATAATCAGAAACTACAATAGAATCAGAAACAGAAATAGGAGAAATGTCTGAAATTATGTCCGAATTAGTTACAGTCTCAATAACAGTTCCAAAATTTTCAGCATTGACAGAAGCTATGCTAGAGTTAGAGTTAGAGTTATAATTGCTTACAGCCCCACCTGATTGGTGAGGTGTGTTGTCTTCTGAACTATTTTCCAGTTCAATACTCTCCCTGATTTGTTAAACAACAGCATTACCAAGAGCATTACTGGTGTGTCTTCGAAAAACACAAATATCAAATTCTTTAGTTGGCTCAAGGGTGTCACTAGGTATGAAAAAATCTACTTACATGTCCCTGTTAGTATTCTCGACAATAGATGTAAGCAGATTTTTAAAATGAAAATCATATTCATTAAAAGTTACATCTCTACTAGTTAAAACCATATAATCACCAGGTTGTATAACAAGTAATTTGTAACCTTTTACCTTTCCGGATAACCTAACATCACACACTTGAGAGCTATCGGATTTAAAAGCCCAATCAGCCAGAAAAAATAGGCCCAAAAGCAGACAGAATAAAGCAACCCAATAAGAGCTTTGTTGGGCCTCATGTGGGCTTCAGAACTTTGAAAGTATAAAGTCTTCACATGATATGATTTGACGTATATTTATATTGAGAAATTTATTCTCCAAAAACTATAATATATCGTTCGAAAAGGAGGAGATCCGGGCACAGTCAAAATGACGCAGTCTCGTTGTGTTCCGGAGCCCGAAAACATGCTCGCATTACGGATATGTTGACTCCCAGTGGCGGAGCTAGAACTTTTTATTAGGGCGGCCAATTCATATAATATATTAGGGTATTTAAAAAAACATGAGAAAAATGCTAATTTTTGCTATCACTAGGAATCAAACACACATCCTCCTACACATACTTCACTCTCTACCAATTTGACAACTGAAGTATTGTGAACAATATGCCATATTTATTGATTTTTACATCATCAGAAGGGGTCATAGCCCCCTCCATAACCCCTAACTGCACCACTGTTGACTCCCGATGTCATACGAAAAACAACCTCGATTTGATTATGGGGTCATGTCTTACACAACATAAAACAAAATCAAGGGTTTACGTGTATTGTTGATTTGATTTACAAGTGAAAGGATGAGTTGCACCAATTTAGGGGCAATGTGTCCGAATTGATGGTGTGACGGGTAGTTTAATACTATTTAGCATTCCGTATCAAAAAGAAGAGACAAACAAAGACCAGTCCCGAGTCTCCCGACTTCAATTTAATTATGCGTTTTTAGTTGAAGAATTTCAGGTGCATCCCTTCTCCCGTTGAAGAGTGGAGACTCTGAAAGCCAGCTGAGCAACCCAAACAAAGCTCAAGCAACCAACAATGGTGAAAATACTCGAAGAACCCGAAGAAGATCAATCTGATACCACCTCCAGACGCTTCAGCATCGACACCTCACCTCCTCACACTCCATCTCCTCGCCCCTCCACCTCCTCCAACCATAACTTTCCCCTAAACCACATCCCCTCTCCTCCGCCGCCAGGTTCACCGGACTCCTCCTCCTCCATATCCTCTGCGCACACTTTTCATGGCTACTCCGCCAAACCCTCACCAGTCCCGACCCCCACTCATCCTCTCGAGTCTCATCAATCCGCCTTCACTGGCTTCCATTCCTCCAATCCATCTCCCTCTCCGCCTCCTCTCCGTCCTATGATTGCAAAGAAGGCTCCCATAGTTAGCCGCTTGATCCGTGATGAGCCTCCGGCATCTGTCGCGAAGACCGAGTCCGGACCTGTTACTGGATTCGCTGATGCTGGTGGGACTACTGATTATGAATCTGGTATGGATGGGAGCGTTGGTGGTGAAGAGAGAGGAGACGTAGGTGCTAGGTGGGAGATGACTCCGTCGATTTCGCGGAGGGCGAAGAATGTGATTGCTGTGAGAAAAGCGGCGGTAGCGTTGAGATGGCTTGAGTTTGCGGTTTGTTTGGTGGCTTTTGCCGTTATGGCTGCTGATCGGAACCGTGGCTGGGCTCTCGATTCCTTTGATCGGTACAAGGAGTTCAGGTAGCTACTTCAATTTTGCTTTCTCAGCTCAATTTGGTACTTCCAGTCTTGCAATTGATTGATAATTGTCTTTCGTTATACAGTATATAATCAGCAAGTGTTATAAATATCCAGTCCTTATGATCATTAGCTGACACATGGTGGAATATGAAGCTGAAGTTTGTGGTTTTGGTTTGAATTCAGGTACTCTATGGCAGTCAGCGTGATAGGGTTTGTGTATTCGGGGCTGCAAGGATGCTGTTCATCTCATCAATTGAGAAAAGGAAAGCATATTACACAAAACCGCATCAGATGTATTTTTGAATTCATGTTGGATCAGGCTAGTCTTGTTTCTTTCCCTTCTCTTTGTTTGCAGTTACTGTTCTTTATCCTAGCATTTCGTCTGTGTTTGGAATATATGACCTGTGGTTTGTCTTCTGTTGTTAATAATTGTTTGCATGACCTAGACTTTGGTTCTCATATACTGACATACAATATAGTTTGGTGACTAGTTGAAAATGGTCAGTGGTTTTTTTTATAAATGGTTTATTGCAATAATGGACATCCATATGACCAACAAATTATCTTCCATTATAAAATTTATAATAATAATACATGGATGATGCCCATGACGAAAACTATTCCCATAAATATCATTTATCTGGTGATTTTTGGTACTGGTTTCAACATTTGGCTATTAAATACAGATTGACTTTCCAAGTAATACAGGTACTTATTTCAGTCCTCAATCAGTGATAGATACAGATTGTGGAATTGTACTATGGGGAGGAATTATGTAATATGCAAGACTGTTTCAGAATTCTAGAAGGCATGTCTAGGCGCTCAGGGGCCAGGTGACTAGGGGTCCTTGCCTGTCTAGACCGAGGCAAGGCGATTTCAACTAGGCGTGCCTAAAACTGCCTTCCATATCTGTTCTAAATTTGGACTATAATTTACATACAAAGTAATAGGGACTCTAAAAAATGAACTTTAATCTCTTTTGAATTGCCTATTATGCCAGGTTATAAATTGTAATGGTGAAAAATAAATAATGCATTCCAGCACTTGATTCCATGAAGTAAGCTTTAAGCTTATTTTCCTTATGTGATGGACCATTAATGTTTTAACAAATTTCCTCAAATTGTCCCTGGGAGTGTTAGATTCCCTTCTTACTCACCATGCTATCATAGAACAGTAGAAATTGATCCTTGCTTCAGAAAGTTTTCTTGGCACTTTCTTATATTGACCTGAATATGAACAATTAGAGTGCCTTGTAACATGATTTCTGGACAACTGACCCTTTTATTCTTCAGTATATATTGCCAAAAGTCAGAAGCTGCGTGAATTTCTGTTTATGCATCTTCAGCTACTGCCTTGTGCTCACACTTTTCCTATAAGCTCGTACTAAAATATATAATTGAGCTCCCACTTGTATCAAATATTAGATAATTAGAAGTTGTTGAGTGGAAATTGTGGAATATGAATACTTCTACCCTAAGTTTGCCCATGTTTAGAATATATTAATGTATCATTTCAAGTAGTAGCCATTTGCCATAGGTCACCATCAGTAATGGCCTAGTGACCAGCCTCTTCCCTATTTGAAAAAGTTGGAGAATCCAAAAAAGAGTTGCTTGGTTTTACAAGGCTTTGCACTTACAATTGGACTTCCTTTTATTTCTTCTTTCTCTGCTTTGTTTGCATGTATGAATCTGAATTCTTCTGTGCAACTACTGTTAAATTATGGTGAGAAAGTTACTACTTTTAACGATAAAGAAAGTCATTTTTACCATTACATTTATGGTGGTAGGATGACTAGGAAAAACACCTTTCAAAAATACCTTTACTCTTAAATATTATAATTATACTCGGCAGAGTAGATCCTTCTTGATGAAAATATAACACCAACTCTGTACGATACAAAAGAGCATTGATTTAATCATCTTGTAGGTAACTAGTTGAGGCATGAATAAGACGACAGGTTCACAATATAATTTGAGTGTCAATTCCATTGATTGAACCTTTCTTATCAATTTTGAGTCGTCTTTGAAATTGTAGATGTTGGCGTATCTTTTGATGTCTGCATCGTCATCAGCTGCTACCCGAGTAGATGACTGGGTAGTGAACTGGGGCAACGACAAGTTCACTACAATGGCGACTGCATCTGTAGCAATGTCCTTCCTAGCATTCCTTGCCTTTGCTCTGAGCTCTCTGATTTCCGGCTACCTTCTCTGTACCGGTAAATCTACCTGATCTTAGATCTCTTTCAGGCCATGTTGTCACAAATGGGTTTGGGTCACTAGTGATTGACATCGAGTTCTTGTTCATATCTGGCATATTGGTGTTTGCCATACAAGAATTGATTGGAAGAACATCAATCTTCTGTGTGTTGCTGAGCCGAATCTTGTGTCCAATTTTTTTTTTACTTCATCTGAGTTGCCCTTTTGTATATGTTTCTAAAAGTTTTTTTTAATATATTTATTTTATAAACTTTGTGAAATTGCTCAAAATATCCTATTTAGGGGCTGTAGAGACTATCTTCTTCGAGTCCTAATGCCCAAATAATTTGAATTTTCTTGAATTCAGTATAAATGAGAATCAAGATTTGGGTGAGCTTTTTATTTGATAAAATGAGATACAAATTGGTTATTAGCTTTTTGATTCAATAAAACATAAATTTGGTTTTTGTGTATTTATTAAAAACAGATTTCCATCTTTGTATGCCATGAGTTATTAAACATGTTTCCCAACTCTCCTGAAATGCTTGATATTTTTTTTGTACAAAATTGATTAGTTTTAGGGCCGGTTTGGTTTTAATTACGGAAACGGAATGAAACGAATCTTGTTCATGAAATTTTTTGGAATCATTTCTTATGGTTTGAGGTAGTTGTAGTAGAAATTGATAAGTTTGATACTATATAGGGAAACAAAATAAACGGAATCAAATACATTTTGCATAAAACTACAAGGAATGATTCCACAAAATTTCATGAACAAGGTACATATGAACTAGATTTATTTTCATTCCGTTTTCGTTTCCGGAGTTATAACAAACGAGAGCTTAGCGGGTGCATACACTGGGCTTGACTTTCGTCCTTTATAGGATGATAATTTTAAGAAGATTATTCAAGAATTTGTTAAAAATTAAAATTTAGTTGGATATGTTCAATTGATTTTACACATGGACGGTGAAATCAAAATTGTGTTTAATCAATTTTGCACTTGGGATGCGGCCGAAATTGGTTTAATCAATTACGCACCAAAATTATAATATTTTTAATTGAGCTAGATAATTTATTAATATTATATATGGGTTATCTAATATTGAATTAATGTTACATGACCTATATAAGTTATTTATAAAATTGCCTAATTTTGCACTTTGGTGTAAAATCAATTAACTCATTTAAAATATGGGTTTGTTAAATAATATGGGAAATTTTCGGTTGATACCCCTGTGGTATGGGTATTTCGGATTATATCCATAACTTTTTTCAAGTTCGGTTGGTACCCCTCAATTTTCACATAACTCCGGAATTTGTCCAACCGTTAAAAAACTCGTTAACATTAATGTTTTCTATTAAAAAGTTAAGGGAAAATAAATAATAAAATAAAAGGAAATTGAAAAGAAATAAAAAAATGAAACGTCTCAAATATATTTCTTATTTCTGAAGTTATAAATTTTTTATACAATTTAGAAATTTCTTATTTTATTTTTTATTTCTTTTCAATTTCATTTCCCTTTATTTTTTAATAGAAAACGTTAATGTTAACGGGTTTTTTAACGCTTATTTAGTTTTGTATAAAAAATTTACAATTTCAGAAATTATAAATATATTTGATACGTTTCATTTTTTTAATTTCTTTTAAATTTTCTTTTCTTTTGTTTTTTTAATTTCTTTTTAATTTCCTTTTGTTTTTATTTATTTATTTATTCAATTTCCTTTCCCTTAATTTTTAATAGAAAACGTTAATCTTAACGAGTTTTTTAACCGTTGGGCAAAATATGAAATTATGTAAAAATTGAGAGGTACCAACCGAATTTGAAAAAAGTCATGCGCAAAATCCGGAACACCCGTACCACAAGGGTACCAACCTAAATTTTCCAAAAATGTAACAATAGTTAAAGGGGGATATTAAGGGCACGACGCTCGATTTCGTATACGCACCACGTAGACGCGATGCGTGACCTTCACGATCACGCATCGCGTCTACGTGGATTTATGACCGTTGAGATTCGAACGTTGTAATCCGAACGTTGTAATTCGAACGTTGTAAAAGTGACCGTTGTAATTTAAACGTTATTGATTTCATTTGGTTATATAAAGATAGTAATAGAAGAGGTGAAAAACGCTCACAACATCTTCGAAAAAACAACACAACAATTTTTGGAGAACAACTGCGAGAATGTCAACACACGAGGATGATGAAGTGATGATTCCGTTCGACGATACAAAATTTAGTGATCCAGACGAGTTTCTTCGGCATTTCGAGGTAAGTACTTTATAACCGAAAATATAGAAAAATTAGAATTGTTGTATATAATGTATTTTTAAGTTAGATATAGTTGCAGTTAATGTTAGAAACATTTATTATAATTCGTGTTTTTATTATTTGAAAATTAGTAAACCGAAAACTAGAAATTTTATAGTTTTTTTTTCTATGTGAACTAGGATCTTCCGAATTATTCTCGTGACGAAGGGAGTGATTATTCGCGAATGTTTGAAATTCGCGGTTTTTTCCATGATCGCGAGACGATGGTGGATTGGGCTCGATTCATTGGAGGAACCATGAACATGGTGTTGGTTACTAGTCGGTCGTGGAGAAATTCTTGGGGGTTCGTTACGTTTCGTTTGACATGCGAACGTTTTGGAGCCCCTCGTAAGAAGAAAGATGTGGATCCTGATACCAAGTCATCTTCTAGCCGAGCACAGAAATCGAAGAAGGACGGATGTTGTTTTGAGCTTGAGGGCGTACAAAGCGAGGCTGAGAAGTGGACGTTGCATGTTATAAATGGAGTGCACAATCATACACTTCCCGAGCAGTTGAAGGGACACACATATGCTGGGAGATTGACGGAGAAACAATTTTGGAAGGTGGGACGTGAGCTTGGGTCGGGTTTCAAGCCGATAAATATATTGAAGTCAATAAAGTTAGATGATCCATACAACGTCAGCACAATCGAACAAATATACAATGCTGGAATGAAGATTAGGAAGCTACAAGCGAAGGACGGAGTCCTCTCCAACAAGCACTACCTATTTTAGAGGAGCGTCGTTATTACGTAAATGTGAGAAGATGCTCGGAATCGGAAGAAATTTCAGATTTTTTCATCATGCATCCGGATTCAAGACATCTTCTCAACCTATTTCCTTATGTCATCATAATGGACACGACGTACAAGACGAACGCGTAAGTTTTAATATACATGTTATTATGATTTTTTAATTTTTCATGTACTTTTAGTTTAATATAAATGTAAACTCATAATATATCCTATATAGGTACAAGATGCCGTTGTTAGAGATTGTCGGTATCACTAGCACGAGGTTGACGTTTGCAATAACATTTGTTTTCATGGCCAAGGAAAACGCCAATCATTACGAGTGTGCATTACGGAGACTCTGACATGTGTGCGGAAATGTTACACCGGGGGTGATTGTGACGGACAGAGAGCTAGGACTCATAAGTGCCCTCAGTGTTGTTTTTCCGGATGTGAAGCACATGATTTGCACCTTTCATATAAAGTGCAACATCCAACATAGATCTTGGGCGGTGACTCGGTCAAAGGAATTACAAGCTATTTTTGCATCACACTACCATGCTCTTATTGAATCTAGATCTCCTGAGAGTTACGAGCGGCGTTTGGGTGAAATGAAAGTGCATTGACAAGCGTATCCGAGGTTGATGGAGTATTTGGAAACTACATGGCTAATCCCCTACAAGGAAGCAATTGTTTGATATTGGTGTGACTTGCATCTACACTTTGGCACGAGGACAATGAATGCGTAAGAACTTATTTTTATATTGTTTGCAATTATTTTCTAATGTTTGTCTTGTAGATTAATTTATTGAATTGATATTGGTTGTTAGGTGTGAGTCCGCACACTCATTGTTGAAGGGTACATTGCGTTATACCGTTCAAGGATTTCAGTTGGTGATGGAGAACATTGACTTGATGGTAAATGATCAGATTGATAAGATTCAAGCGTCAATAGAAATGTCACGTGAGAGGATGTTGTTGGCTGTGCGTGTGCCTATATTTGATTTGCTCCGAAACAAAGTAAGCAACGAGTGCTTCTTGGAGTTGTTGGAGATCTACGAGAAGGCAAAGCAAATTAGGAGCTTGACAACATGTAAGGATTCATATTGGAGGGAAGCTCATGGGTTGCCTTGTACGCACGAGTTCTATATTGCTATTAGGCATCGGGAGCCAAAACGTTTGGATCAGATTCACCCTTATTGGAAGCAAGTACGATGGGAAAAATTGAATCCGACGCATGAAGATGAGGTTGTCCATATTGATCAATACATGGAGTCAATCAATGACTTTAGGGAGCGATTGGACAAGAATTTGCTTCCGAGAGATGTGCTTGAGCGGATGGCTTCATCATATGAAGATATTACAAGTCCGGGCAATTCAACGTTGAGAGTACCAGAGCAGAAAGTCAGAACTAAAGGAAGACCACCAAAGTACGGCATTCTTTCAACAAGGAGAGAACCAAGTCGGTTTGAACATGGTTTTGGATCGGCACGTCCACGTCCTCGAGGTCGTCCACCTAAAGCAAGACAACATGTGGAAGTTAAAGTGGAGGAGCCCGAGCCTGAAGAGGCCAAAGTTGAAGTTAAAGTTGAGGAGACTGAGCCACGTGGTAAGAAAAGCACCACTAGACGTTCTAAGAACTATCGGTTCAAGGGTGATCAGATGCAGAAGTTCATGAAACCCTTCATCCTTTCAGCCTATGATGTTAAAGGAGATGGGCATTGTGGATTTAGATCTCTTGCCATGGTTTCGGGATACTCGGAAGAAGATTACTTGATTGTTAGAAGGGAAATGACTACAGAGTTGTTGATGAGAAAGGACTTGTACGCACGTGTGAGTATTTTTTGTTGATAAACCCTTCATCATTTTCTTTGATTTACTATATTTTGTTGATAAAATGATAAATTTCACTAATAATTATTTTTTTTGTCAATAGTCGGCGGTAAAATGGACGGTTGATGAAGTTATCGAGGCCACTTGGTGGACTGATCTTATACCTTGTGGGCCGGAGAATTGGATGAAGTGTCCACTTGTTGCAACAGTAGCAGCGACATATTACCGGTGTGCAGTTGTTATACTTGGCTCAAGCCCCGAGACATGTTTACCAATTGTTGCAACGGTTGAGAACCAAGAACCCCAAACAGAGATTCGTGCAATAGCGTGGGTCAATGGCAATCACTTTGTAGCCGTAAGTTTTCTTTCTTTCTACACCTCTTATATCTCATATATTTTCTTTCTTTCTACACCTTTTCATTTGTCAATCATCTTTCGTTAGGTTTGGCTTAAACCAGACTGTCCATTACCACCTTTGACCCTTCCATGAAGGCGTGGACATGATTCTAGCGTTGATGGATGGGATGCACACTTCCGTGATAGATTCAAGATGTTCGACGACCTCCGGCGCAAAGAGTGTCCTAGAGAAGTGATAGTCAATCTCGTATCTTATTCAGAGTGATAGGTTATATGTGTTTCAGGGTTTCATTTGGTTGATGGATGTTTGAATTATATGTAATTCATGCGGAGTACTATAAAACTTGTGTTTCTTCTTAGCTTAAACAAAGTTCAAGGTTATATGTGGTTCATGGGTGTTTGTCTTGTTTTATAATAAGCGAGATTAGTGATATAAAACTTGTATTTCTTCTTAGCTTAAACAAAGTTCAAGGTTATATGTGGTGATAACACGATTTATGGCTTAGGTTTAGGTAATCTTTTAGATAGATTTTCGGCTCATTCATGCATGGTTTAGCACTAGTTCACGACGTTTGCACTCAATTCACATATTTTGTCGAGATATACGTCTACACGGACTTTTGTCGGTTTTGTAGGTATTTCGGGGATCTTTTGGACATTAATCGATGCATTCGAGGGTCAAGCCTCATGGTCCTACACATCCAAGGCTTTGAAGGAACATAATTGGAGCAATGAAGGACACAAGGACCCTTATTGGTGCAAGCAATGGAGCAACTCATGGCTAGACGATCATAGCATGCCTCTGTTGAAGAAAATCGGACCATCACTCAGGAAAATCGGCCGATTTTCTTGACTGGGTCGATTTTTGGCCCTCAACAGCTTAAGCCACGTGTCCCACGATCTCTTTGCCCGGCCTTGCTCTTGGTGGAGAATATAAGTGGGCCTGCAAGCTGTTGCTGAGAATCTCTCCTCTCCCACATTCTCTCATACACAACTCATTGGATTGGGGTAGACTTGGAGAAGAAGAAAATCTCTCTCAAAATTGGAGGAAGAAGAAGAACACCAACTCTAGAGTGATAGTGAGTTTTTGAGTGATTTTGAGTGATTTTTGGAGTCTTTGATTGAAGAACTATTGCAAGGAGTTGTTAGGAACGTTTTGGAACTTCATTTGAAGGGTTGTAAGTCTTGCTAAACTTGGATTCAGCTGAGATTTATTGTTTTTATTTGCTTATCTACCATCATCCATCTATGAGAACCTTGTATGCTTGTGTGATGAATTTGGTTCTTGATATGCATATTATTGGCTAGTTTATTGTGATTTTGGAGTGATGGATTGATGGTTATGGCATGGGTGATGATAGAATGGACTTATATGTTAGTTTAGGATGATTTGTATGCACAAAACCTAACCCAGAAAGAAAAATCGGGCTGTTCTTTAGCCAGATCGGCCGATTTAGGCATGATCCATCCGATTTTTCTCTCTGTTGCTCTTTAATTGATGAATCTGTATGTTAGGATGTTAGGTTGTTGAAATCCTAGTGTTTATTAAGCATAATTTAGCTTAGGATCACCTAATGCTATCAACCTAAGTGAGGGAAAAGATCTACCCGATGATTTCCGACCTTAGACACATAAGATGATGAACTCTAGGTAGTAGTGAGCCTCACAAGCCGCTATTGGATTGAGTGTGCTAGGATTACTGCTTGAGACTTCCCTTTTCCGAGACTTACCCGGTAAGGAGAGGGTTGCCCCTTAAGTGGAGTCCGGTTTGCGTAGAATTCCCTACTCTAACCCCTTGAGACCTACCCGGTAATAGGAGTTTGATGCGGGATTAGCGAAGTGAGACCTACCCGGTAATTGCTTCCATTAGTGAAACACTCTTTCCTAACACCGCAGCTTAATCTTTAGAATCTTTAGAATCTTGAGTCCAATGCCATAACCGGAAATCTTGACCTCTAGAATCCATTTCTCTCTCTTCGATCATATATTTTGTGTTTGTGTTACTTGTTTATTTTGTTAGCTTGTGTTGTTAGTTTGATTTAGTATTTTGCATGAATTGTGACCTTTTCTTGATCACCTAAAAAACCAAACCAAAAACATTGAATTTTCATTTCTTCATTCCCTTTTCCTTTCTTAGACTAGTTTTACACTATCTATGCTTACTTGTTGATTCGATTTCACCTTAGTCTTCGAGTTCGACCTCGGAATACTTTCCTTGCTACAAAACGACCCATACACTGTGGGTTCGCTAGGAGTTAGGAAAAATATAACGAGTATAAATTTAAGGCTTATTGCGTGCATCACATTCCTAGCGTAACAAGTTTTTGGCGCCGTTGCCGGGGACTAGGTCTAGATCGAGTCAATTTTGTGATTGTTTATAGTGTAGATCTTTCTTGTTGCTTTTGATCTCTTTTGGTGTGTGTCTTTGCTTTTCAGGACATCTCTCACCCTTTAGGTGTATGCGAAGATCTCGTGGCAAGGATTTAGCTCCATTCGATCCCGAACCGGAGAAAACCCTTAGATCTAGATCCAAGAGCATTAGAAAGGGAAAAGAGATGGCCGGAAGAGATCTCCAAGATGAGTTGGATGAGGCTTTAGAGCAAATTAGGCTAAGAGATGAGCTCTTGGAGGAAGAAAGGAGACTTGCCAATGAGAGGCAAGAAGCAACTAGGAGGGAGATTGAAGAGATTAGGCAAGCTCTTGTGCAAGGAGAGCTTAATCGTCTACAACCTCCACCTCAACCGCAGCCGGCGGCGAATATTCGGGTTGTGCCCATCGCTATTGAGGAGCCACAAACATTAGGGCGACGTATGGATCCGGCACAAAGAGCACACCGTCCGGGTGTGAACTTAGGAGATCCCGCAACCCACAATTACGAGCTCCGCCCTCAAGTTCTACAAATGATCCGGCATAATCAATTTGGAGGGATGGAAGGAGGGTCTCCTCATCAACACTTGATGAACTATGAGATCTTGATGGAGACTCTTAGACCGCCTAGATTGGAGAGCAACAACCATAAGCTTAGGGCTTTCTCCTTCTCACTTAAGGATAAAGCCTTAGCTTGGTATCAATCTATTCCACAAGGGCGAGTGAGTACTTGGGAGGAGATGACAACCGAGTTCTTGACTAAGTTCTTCCCACCTTCCAAGACTACCGAGTTAAGAGGGAAGATCAATGCCTTCGTGATGAAGGATAGAGAGAGTTTATTCAAGTCTTGGGAGAGGTTCAAAGACCTTCTCCTAGATTGTCCACACCATGGTATACCGAAAATTGAGCTATTGGAGATCTACTTCAAAGGACTTGATGAAGATAGCCAATTCAAGCTCCAATCTCTTTCCGGTGGGACTTTCATGGAAAAGAATGTAGATGAAGCTTGGGAATTTGTAGAGAAACAAGCTTTAGTGATTGAGAAGTACTCCCATAGGAAGAGTGAAGGGAGGAAAGCGGGAGCATATGAGGTGAGTGAAGTCACCTTGAGCAACTTCAAACTTAATGCCATCAACAATGAGTTGAAATCTTTGAGGGAGTTGTGTGCTACAACTTTGAAGAGTCAAGCAATCCCTCAAGTGCAAGTGCAAGCAAATTTGTCTTCCAAGGAGGAAGATGTGAACTACATGGGAAGGGGCAATTACAACAACTATCAAGGCCCAAGGAACTTCAACAACAATCGGCAATTCAACAATTACCGGCCTAACCACAACCATCCCGGGTTTTCCTATTCTAACCCGGATGGAGCCTTGAACCCTCCCGCTTCCACAAGCACAACTCCACCGCCAAAAGCTTCACAAGAACCTCCACCCGGATTCACTCAACCTCCAAAAGATAGAACCAAAATGATGTTTGAGCAATTGCTTGGAAGGTTGAGTGGTCTTGAGAGCACGGTGACTTCTATTTCCAAGGCTCAAAAAGTTTTGGAAGCACAAGTGTTCCAAAAGGCGGGTGAAGCTCATGGAGATCCGGGAAAGCTTCCCGGAAGAACCGAAGATAACCCAAGAGGCCAAGTGTTGACTATTACAACAAGAAGTGGGCTAAGCATGAAGGATCCCTTACCTAAGGGAAATGACAAAGGGAAACAAGTGGTGAATGAAGAGGAGCAATTACAAGAAGATGGGTGGAAGAGCAAGGAAGATGAGCCATCATATGTGGCACCGCCTCCATACAAGCCACCGCTACCATTCCCACAATCACGAGCAAGAGCTCGCTTGGACAAACACTTTGGTAAATTTCTTGAACTTATGTCTAAATTGCATATTAACATTCCGTTCATGGATGCTATTCTAGGTATGCCGGCATATGGCAAGTTCTTGAAGGAAATACTCTCCAACAAGAGGAAGTTGGAGGAGTATGGAGAAGTAAGAATGACCAAGAGATCCTCGGAGTTGATTCAAATGATGAAGGAGGAGATGCCTCCTAAGCTAAGAGATCCGGGATCCTTTTGTGTGCCAATCGGAGTAGGAGAAGTGAAGTATGACGCCCTATGTGATCTTGGGGCAAGTGTAAGCATCATCCCGCTTGCACTTTGTAACAAGGTTGGGCTAGGAGAGCCAAAGCCGGTCAAGATGACCCTTTACATGGCGGACCGCTCAATCACTCGTCCGGTTGGAATCTTGGAAGACATTCCGGTGCAACTAGGGAAGTTCTATGTGCCCATAGACTTCGTTGTTTTGGACATCCCGGCGGACTATCCGGTTCCTATCATCTTGGGGAGACATTTCCTAGCTACCTCCGGATGTTTGGTGGATTGCAAGAATGGAATTCTCTCCTTCAACATTGGAGAAGAGAACATCAAGTTTAATTTGTCCACAATGGTGAAGGGGCCAGCCCTAGGTGAAGATGTCTTCAACATTGTTGAGGAAGAGGAGTCTAGAGAGGTTGTGAGCTCAATCTTGCTTAAGGATCCACTTGAGAAGGTTCTTAGCTCAAGTTTGATGGAGGAAGGAGTTGAGGAAGGTAGCAATGAAGTAATCAAGGCCTTGAATGCATTGGATGAGCTACCAAGTGTTGGATTTGAAGTACTAGAGGAAGAGAGAATCACCCAGGAAAATCGGCAAGAGGGAGCCAGATCGGCCGATTTTCCTACTTATCCTGAAGTGCCATCCAACTTTGCAAATGCAGAAACTGAGATCGACCTACACTCAGGAAAATCGACCGATTTTCCTGACTGGGCCGATTTTCCTGAGTCTTTTGAGCATCATTCAAGTGTTTGTGAGCAATCATCAAGGGACTTAGGAAAGGCTTCCATGGCTTTGCAATCATCTCAACCTACATTGTGTGGATCATCTCCAACCGAAAAAGGTCCTCCTCAACTTGATCTTAAACCTCTCCCTTCTCATTTAAAGTATGCTTTCCTTGGTTCAAATTCTACTTATCCGGTGATTGTGAATGCATCTTTGAATGATGATGAGCTTAATAGATTGTTAAATGAATTGAAACTGCATAGAAAGGTAATAGGATACACCATTGATGACCTTGTTGGCATTAAGCCCTCTTTGTGCATGCATAAGATATTGATGGAAGATGACCATAAACCCTCTATTGAACATCAAAGAAGATTGAATCCTATAATGAAAGAGGTAGTCAAGAAAGAGATCATTAAGTTGCTAGATGCGGGAATCATCTACCCTATTTCGGATAGTAAGTGGGTTAGTCCCGTGCATGTGGTTCCTAAGAAGGGTGGGATAACCGTAGTGACTAATGAGAACAATGAACTAATCCCAACTAGAACGGTTACGGGATGGAGGATGTGCATTGACTATAGGAAATTGAACATGGCCTCTAGGAAAGATCACTTCCCTCTTCCTTTCATTGACCAAATGTTAGAGAGGTTAGCTCAACATTCTCATTTTTGCTACCTAGATGGCTATAGTGGTTTCTTCCAAATCCCCATCCACCCCGATGACCAAGAGAAAATGTTCGCTCCAAACGGTGTGTGCAAGCTTTAAATTTATAACCCTAGACTTAAGCTTAAAACAAGGATGCGAACCCGCAGTGTACGGGTCAATCGTAGTAAAAGCAAGGAATTCCAGGGGTCGATCACAGGGACTCGGTGAAACAAAGTCAATAACGGTAAGCTTCGTGAATACTAACCACAAGAGCAATTAACACAATCAAAGATGAATAAGAAGTCAATAAAGCAAACATGCAATTCTAGGGATTAAAGCGTCTAGTTGTGGTTCCAACTCAAGATCTAAAGATAAGCGGACAAAGCTGAGATTTTTGCATCGGGAAGGTGTTACTAAAATGGAATAGATCACCGGGTAAGTCTCACTACTCACTAATCCTATACCGTAACTCCTATTACCGGGTAAGTCTCAAGGAATTAAGATAAAGAACTATAGCCTCAAACTAACACATCATCTAAGGGAATAGAATCAACCTTTACCGGGTAAGTCTCAGGCTAACTCACAAAGATGGAATGAAAGCACACTCAAACCCCAACAAAGGATAAACCTTTATTACCTACACTTATGATCGTTGGTACACAAACTAAGGAATTACCGGGTAAGTCTCATCCTAGGCTTGCATTGAACCAGGAAAGGTGTAATAAGAATAGGATTTGGCAAACTCTAACACTTAACTCTCAGTTTCAGATCAGATAAGTCACCTCGGTCAGACAAATTCCACCCCGGCCGAGATGTTCATCGACTGAGCGAGATGCTTAGGGTTAAGGTTAAAGACTTGAACTTTCAGGGTCCTACTGTGATTAAGATCATTCTATCATTGTTTTTCCCATAACCTTCAGCCAATCACCCTAGAATCACACAAGGAAATTAGCCACTCATCATCATCAAAGAAATAATCAAATGTATGGGAAGAAGGTTAATATTTGAACAAGAAGAATTTAATGAAAAGACTTCAATAACTGAATCAAATATCACAACAAAAGCGTTCCTTGGATAAAAATCCAACAAGGCAAGACAACAAGGAAGAGAATCTAAGGTAATCTTACAAGAAAACCTTCAAAAGCTATAAAAGCTACAATCTTCCTTCTTCAACCTTCAAAAAGGTTCTTCAAATCTCCCAACTGGAGTATGGCTGCTGCGGTGTATAAACCCTGATCGGTGGTATAGCATGCCTCTGGATTTGTGGAAATCCAACCCTTTTTATAGGAAAATAACTCTCCAAAGATAAGATATCTTAGAAAGATCTCTTCCCATAAAAATAGGTAAAATATAAGATCTAGTATATCTTCTTCCTTCCAGGAGCCAAGCCCAAAAATATAAGATCTCTTTCCAAAGATAAAAGATCTCAGCCAAGAATAAAATATTCTCGCCGCGTCCTAGGTATTCGCCTCGGTCGAGTCGACTTCCCTGGATCACCTCGGTCGAGATGAATCTGTGGTCAACCGAGGTGAGTCACAACTGAATGTGAAATCTCTCAAAACTGATCCAAAGTGAATCTCAAATCCATGGCTATGCTTCCTGGATGGTTCCTTATGTTCCTGAATGTAGCTCCAATGACTCCATAGCTCCTTTTGCTCCTTTTTTATGCAAAACGTGTCATTTTACCTACGATTACAACAAAACTAGGTGTAGACCTTGATTCCCGCAAAGGTAGATGAAATGGTAATATAATCACATAATATACATACAAACATGCAGATTATTGAAGATAAAACGTCCAAACAAACCCAAAATATAGACTATAATTCATGCTATCAAAAAACCACATTTACATGTCCATGGGGTACCTTTGCATATAGGAGAATGCTGTTTGGGTTGTGTAATACACCCACCACCTTTCAAAGGTGTATGATGGCCATATTTTCTGAATATATTGAGAATATCATGGAGGTGTTTATGGATGATTTTTCCGTTTATGGATCTTCTTTTGATGATTGCCTAGCTAACTTGTCTTTAGTACTTAAGAGATGTGAGGAGACAAATCTTGTCTTGAATTGGGAAAAATGCCACTTCATGGTAAGTGAAGGTATTGTGTTGGGACACTTGGTGTCCAACCGTGGCATTGAGGTTGATAGGGCAAAGATTGAAACGATAGAGAAGTTGCCACCACCTACCTCGGTGAAAGGGGTAAGGAGCTTTTTAGGGCATGCCGGTTTTTACCGGAGGTTTATCAAAAATTTCTCTAAGATTTCTAAGCCTCTTACTAACCTACTAATGAAAGATGTTGAGTTTGTTTTCTCCAAGGATTGCCTTGAGGCTTTTTGTAGGTTGAAGAACGCTTTGATCTCCGCACCTATCATGCAACCTCCGGATTGGAGTTTACCGTTTGAGATCATTTGTGACGCGAGTGATGTGGCCGTTGGGGCTGTTTTAGGACAAAAGAAAGATGGGCACACACATGCCATCTATTATGCTAGCAAGACGCTAGATGACGCCCAACTTAACTATGCCACAACCGAGAAAGAGTTGCTAGCGGTGGTGTATGCCTTTGAGAAGTTCCGCTCATATCTTGTTGGAGCGAAGGTCATTGTGTACACGGATCATGCTGCGATCCGTTATCTCCTTACAAAGAAGGATGCCAAGCCTAGATTGATTCGGTGGATCCTTCTTCTTCAAGAGTTTGATTTGGAAATCCGGGACAAGAAGGGGTCCGAGAATTCTGTGGCGGATCACCTTAGTAGACTCCCACCATTAGAGTTTGAGAAAGAATACATCCCGATTGATGACTCATTCCGGGATGAGCAATTGAAATTGGTGGAGGAGTGCTTGTTCCAAGTGTCTAGAGGAAGTGAATCATGGTATGCCGACATTGTGAACTACCTTGTGTGTGAAGAAGTGCCTCCCGGTTTGTCATATGCCCAAATGAAGAAGTTCTTCAAAGATGTGAGGCACTACTATTGGAGTGAACCACTTTTGTTCAAGAGAGGGCCGGATGGAGTCTTTAGAAGATGCATACCGGAGGATGAGGTGGAGAGTGTGATCCGCCATTGTCATTCCTTGCCATGTGGAGGGCATGCTAGCTCACACAAGACATGTGCTAAGGTGTTGCAATCGGGCTTCTTTTGGCCAAGTTTGTTCAAGGATGTGCAAAACTTTGTGGTAGCTTGTGATGCTTGCCAAAGGACGGGCAACATCTCAAGGAGGAATGAGATGCCCTTGAACAACATACAAGAGGTAGAGATATTTGATGTGTGGGGTGTGGACTTCATGGGACCATTCCCTTCTTCATGTGGCAACCTTTATATCCTATTGGCGGTAGACTATGTTTCGAGATGGGTGGAGGCAATCGCTTCTCCCACTAATGATGCCAAGGTTGTAGTGCGGTTCTTCAACCGAGTGATCTTCCCTAGGTTTGGGACACCAAGGGTGATCATAAGTGATGGAGGGAAGCACTTCACTAATAGGAACTTTGGAGCACTTTTGGCTAAGTATAGGGTGACTCATAAGGTGGCAACACCTTACCATTCCCAAACTAGTGGCCAAGTGGAGATCTCCAACCGGGAGATAAAAGGGATACTTGAGAAGACGGTCTCTAGGACGAGAAAAGATTGGGCTATGAAGCTCGATGATGCTTTGTGGGCATATAGAACGCTTTCAAGACACCGATTGGCACCACTCCTTACAAGCTTGTTTATGGAAAGTCTTGCCACCTTCCGGTGGAGATGGAGCATAGAGCATATTGGGCCATAAGGTGACTGAATTTTGACCTCAAGGAGGCCGGTGAGAAGAGGTTGTTAGACATGAACGCCCTTGAGGAGATCCGGTTGGATGCTTATGAAAATGCCCGGATTTACAAGGAGAGGACCAAGCGTTGGCATGACAAGCGCCTCATCCCAAAGGAGTTGAATGAGGGTGACTTAGTGCTTCTCTTTAACTCGAGGCTGCGGCTTTTCCCCGGAAAGCTCAAGTCAAGATGGAGGGGTCCCTATGTTGTGAAGAAGGTCTTTCCTCATGGAGCGGTGAAGATAGGAGGAGATCATTGTGGTAACTTTAAGGTGAATGGACACCGTTTGAAGAAGTACATTCCGGAAGCCCCGATGGAAGTGATTGCCCCACTTCACCTTGAGTGAAACGCTCCTGAATTTGGTCAAGCTAATGACCTTAAAGAAGCGCTTAATGGGAGGCAACCCATTGGTACATATTTTTCCCTTTCGTTTTTCTTGTTTTTGTGTGATCTTACTCTTGGTGTGCTTTGTTTTTCTTTCGTGTTTTTGGGTGCTAGATCTTGATTGATTGTCATGTGTGATGAGATGTTGGAGGTCATGTGAAAACCTCATGGAACTGTTGAAGGTACAAGATCCAAGCACATGGACGAGGGAGGAAACACCCAGAAAAATCGGACTGATCTTCACAGAAATCGGCCGATTTTCTGGGTAGTTGGTCCGATTTTTCCTTCTGTAAAGGAAAGTGATGATCTCCAATCAAGCATGGGTGGAGCGGACGTGGAACTTGGATGGCTTGCGGTGCCAAGCGCGGGTTCCGACATCATAATGAACATCAAGAGCTCTCTACCATCCTTGATCGATCATCCACCATCATCATTCGATGTGAACCGAAATACCAAAGCATCACCAATTTTACATTGTGAGAACTCTCTTTCACTTCTTTATTTAGTTTCCACATTGGGGACAATGTGTTTCTAAGTATGGGATGGGGTTTTCATAATCACTTGCATGATTAGCATCTAGGATAGTTTAATATTGTCACATGTTTCATTATGTCTTGCATTGTACATACATATTTTGAAAAATCCAAAAAAATCAGAAAATTTTAAAATTTTTTAGTGCTTCTAAGCTTGGGAATGACCCTTATGATGAAACTATCTTGCGAATTGGCTATGGATAGCCTTATGTGTTGAATAGATGTATGCATATGTGGACTTGAAGTACTTATCTTGAATCCCATGTGTGAATTGTGATCATGAATGTTTGCCTTGATTGAATTGAGGATTGAAAGTCAAAATTACATGCTAGTTCTTGCACATCATTTATGAGTGATTAAGGCAATTCATCTTTCTCTACTTTTCATCTTGATCATGTTGTTTGAGCACCTCAATTGATGAAAAATTTTACCTATTTTGACCCATCCGGGACTAGGGGCATGCAAGTGTGTTGAAGTGTGTGAAAAGCAAGTGTGGGGTGAAGTTGTTGATGAAAGAATGTTGCGAATGAAGTGCTGAATTTGTTGTGAAAGTGTAGACAAAAATATAGGATTGGGGACGTTGGTTTAAATGACGAGTAACTCGGCACCATTCACATAATCGGGTGTTTGTGCCTTGCCAAAGTCAAATAAACCGATAGTCCTAACGAGCTTTGGTATGTGTGCCCGGTGTGGATGCACCTCGAAAAATAAAAAAGCCCGAGGACAGCTAATCACCAAGGTTTCGGCTTTTGTACACCAATGTCATTGTCTCAAAAATAAGTGAAAAAGAAAAGAAAACAAAGAAAAGATGGAGAAAATTATACACTTGTTGGGAAGTTGAGCAAAAACGAAATTGTGGAGTTAGTTCCTTTCCCGGATTAGCATCACATGACCTAAAAATTCCCACCTAATCACAACGTTTCTTAGCCTCTTCTTTCCTAAGTCCTGGTGACCTAATTGCATGTGTGTAAGACTTAGTTATCTAGATTGGATATACTCATGATCATCTTGACTTCTTCATTTTCACCTCTCATGCATGCTTTCTAGTTAAGTATAATTGTCTTTCCATGCCTTCACTCATTTGATGCATGATTGCTTATCCATTACTATGAAACATGACTATGAAGGTGATCCAATGTTAGAAGCACAACTCCAAAAAGATTTTGTTGTTTTTCTGCATGCATAAATCATGTCATCTCTTAGTCTATAGTTGGGACTTGCTCGGGGACGAGCAAACCTTAAGTATGGGGTATTTTTGATAACACAATTTATGGCTTAGGTTTAGGTAATCATTTAGATAGATTTTCCGCTCATTCATGCATGGTTTAGCACTAGTTCACGACGTTTGCACTCAATTCACGTATTTTGTCGAGATAGACGTCTACACGGACTTTTGTCGGTTTTGTAGGTATTTCGGGGATCTTTTGGACATTAATCGATGCATTCGAGGGTCAAGCCTCACGGTGGTACACATCCAAGGCTTTGAAGGAACATAATTGGAGCAATGAAGGACACAAGGACCCTTATTGGTGCAAGCAATGGAGCAACTCATGGCTAGACGATCATAGCATGCCTCTGTTGAAGAAAATCGGACCATCACTCAGGAAAATCGGCCGATTTTCCTGACTGGGTTGATTTTTGGCCCTCAACAACTTAAGCCACGTGTCCCACGATCTCTTTGCCCGACCTTGCTCTTGGTGGAGAATATAAGTGGGCCTGCAAGCTGTTGCTGAGAATCTCTCCTCTCCCACATTCTCTCATACACAGCTCATTGGATTGAGGTAGACTTGGAGAAGAAGAAAATCTCTCTCAAAATTGGAGGAAGAAGAAGAACACCAACTCTAGAGTGATAGTGAGTTTTTGAGTGATTTTGAGTGATTTTTGGAGTCTTTGATTGAAGAACTATTGCAAGGAGTTGTTAGGAACGTTTTGGAACTTCATTTGAAGGGTTATAAGTCTTGCTAAACTTGGATTCAGCTGAGATTTATTGTTTTTATTTGCTTATCTACCATCATCCATCTATGAGAACCTTGTATGCTTGTGTGATGAATTTGGATCTTGATATGCATATTATTGGCTAGTTTATTGTGATTCTGGAGTGATGGATTGATGGTTATGGCATGGGTGATGATAGAATGGACTTATATGTTAGTTTAGGATGATTTGTATGCACAAAACCTAACCCAGAAAGAAAAATCGGGCTGTACTTCAGCCAGATCGGCCGATTTAGGCATGATCCATCCGATTTTTCTCTCTGTTGCTCTTTAATTGATGAATCTGTATGTTAGGATGTTAGGTTGTTGAAATCCGAGTGTTTATTAAGCATAATTTAGCTTAGGATCACCTAATGCTATCAACCTAAGTGAGGGAAGAGATCTACCCGATGATTTCCGACCTTAGACACATAAGATGATGAACTCTAGGTAGTAGTGAGCCTCACAAGCCGCTATTGGATTGAGTGTGCTAGGATTACTGCTTGAGACTTCCCTTTTCCGAGACTTACCCGGTAAGGAGAGGGTTGCCCCTTAAGTGGAGTCCGGTTTGCGTAGAATTCCCTACTCTAACCCCTTGAGACCTACCCGGTAATAGGAGTTTGATGCGGGATTAGCAAAGTGAGAGACCTACCCGGTAATTGCTTCCATTAGTGAAACACTCTTTCCCAATACCACAGCTTAATCTTTAAATCTTTAGAATCTTGAGTCCAATGCCATAACCGGAAATCTTGACCTCTAGAATCCATTTCTCTCTCTTCGATCATATATTTTGTGTTTGTGTTACTTGTTTATTTTGTTAGCTTGTGTTGTTAGTTTGATTTAGTATTTTGCATGAATTGTGACCTTTGATTGATCACCTAAAAAACCAAACCAAAAACATTGAATTTTCATTTCTTCATTCCCTTTTCCTTTCTTAGACTAGTTTTACACTATCTATGCTTACTTGTTGATTCGATTTCACCTTAGTCTTCGAGTTCGACCTCGGAATACTTTCCTTGCTACAAAACGACCCATACACTGTGGGTTCGCTAGGAGTTAGGAAAAATATAACGAGTATAAATTTAAGGCTTATTGCGTGCATCACATTCCTAGCGTAACAAGTGGTTCATGGATGTTTGTCTTGTTTTATAATAAGCGAGATTAGTGATAGACCTTAAAAACAATGTAAAAGGTAAAGCACATAACTTGCAACATATAAAATGTAATATATACAACAAAAGGTAATGACAATCACTTTGTATGTCCTCCAAAGTACAAAAGGTAGCATGGGCCAACAAACGGTAAAGTACATCAATCTCGTCTCGGCTGTGTCGCCCTGACCTGAGATGGTGCTATATGAACATCCTGGCCAACGGACTCGTCATACATCGTATGTATGTCCTCCATAGTCACTGAGCCATGACTAATAATATCCTGTAGGCGGGCCTGAATAATGTGTAGCCTCTGCATTGGAAAATAAAGTTGTCAACGCTAAAGGTAAAGCATAAAACTTTAAAACTTTAAAGGTAAATATATCAGCACATACCCGAGTATCTGAAACAGGGACCGGAGGAGGACGATCTACCGGTGGAGACTGCATAGCTGAGCCAGGAAGGAGAAATGGATGGCACCGCTTGCTAAACTAGGTCATGTAGTCCTGAGATACTGTCCATGGTAAAGGGGCCCTAGTTTGACCCTAAAGCGCAAATTTGCTCGCCTCCTCGTGTCTAGCAGCCCAACGATCATCTGCGCCATGGAATCTCACCCTATACCCTCTACTGCCAGAAGCGGGGCACTGCTCCAAATAAGGGACAATCCTCTGAAGTGGGATCGTCTGAATGTACTCAAATTGTCGGAGGACTCGATTCGACATGTATGCCTCGATGATATCTCCTATCTGGATCGTCCCTCGGTACGTCGACACAACAAACTCGCCCTCAAAATCTAACACTCTATCGCTATATGGCATGAACTTGATGTCCTCCGCTCTCATTTGATCTAATTGTGAGCGCAAGGATCTCAGCCTCTCAAGAGTGGGTGTTGGTGTCCTCGGGACAGACAGTCTAGAAGCCCATATGGCCGATCCATGACGTCCTGGATCCTCTGCCGCTGAACAACCCAAGGACGGGAAGTGGGCATAGATCCAGAACTGTAAATACTAAAATAAATGAAAGATATTATTAGTAAGAATAACAAATGAAAGTTCTTATCTAAAGTGACTAATTACAATGAATGTTCTTACCTGTAGAAGTGATGTACATCCTCCTATCGTCTTCACCTTCAGTCGTGAGGCATCGCCCAACATACTGTAGGTAAAGTCCAGATTTGTCATTTTATCATAACGATAACAATAAGAAGTTATTAGTTATTGAAGTAGAGTGATAGTTATACGTACGAGTACAAGTACGCTAACACGCCGGTGCCCCAAGCATAGTCTCCAGTCCGGCCATGGTCTCGCACCAAGTCGATCAACTAAGGTCGAATCTTGTTCGTCGATTTATCGACAAACAAGGATGAGCCTAGAAAGAAAAGAAGAAATACAGAAGCCACCTCCTCAGCTGGGGTAGCTGGGTCGCGCCGAATGGCATCATACGCAGTCCTCAGCAAGTCAACTGGTAGAGCTGTTTGGTGACTCCTAGCCTCCACCTCTGATATATGAAATGTATCACTCAGCCACCTAACCCTCTCTCGTGCCATCATAGGTGTGACCATGGCCTCTCCATCAATTCTAATGCCTACGATGACGGCTACATCGTGCAGGGTGATGGTCATCTTACCCCAAGTTATATGGAAGCTGCTAGTCTCTAGATGCCAACGCTCCACAAATGCATGTATGAGGGCGTGGTCAACTCCAACAAACGAGATGTCTAGCAAACCCATCAATCCACTCTGAGATGCTAAAGCAAACTAGGAAGTGGGGTCCGCTCTATCAGCGTCGGAAATCCATCTACTAAGCGTCTGAATGTCCTCTATCCGCCATAAAGCTGTCATCGGCCTCCTGTAATCCTCCTTCATAACACAACGAATATTCAATTAAACGTTTTATTAATTTAGTTTTTGTAATATAATGTGTTATAATTGTGATTAGTTATCTACCTCTCCCATCCAGACACCGCGAGCACGGTGTCCGGCATAGCAAGTGAGCACATCGCTGATCAATGGTGCCCTTGTATCAGCAACTACACGGCCTCGATCATCCGGTACAAATGGCTCCTGCGGCGGCACTACAGGATCTGCAGCTGGAGCATCAAAGTCAAAATCTCGCTGCTCGGTATGATCGCTGACTGGTGGATCTACCTGCTCCTCAGCAGGAATATCTGTAGCTATCTCCATGTGCTCGTCAGCAGTAATATCAGTAGGTGGCTCAACCTGCTCGTCAGCAATAGTATCAACGTGCTCGCCAACTGTGGGATCTATCTCCCCTGCCTGTACAGAAGGACCGGCCACATCTTGGTCCGAGTCAGATCCGTATGTCGGTGGTGGAAGAACCTCCCGAGGGAGAGCCGGAGATGCATCTGAAATGCATGGTCTCTGTGGCTACTGTGGTGGTGGTGTGTCGACAGCCGAACCAGCTACCTGGGACCTCCTCTCCATCGTAGCCCTAGTGGTGGCGAGACCATCTCTACGAGCCGAGGCCGTGGGACGTCTCCGTCTATGTCTCTGCATGACCTGTAATATCTATATTTGATATTACAGGCCAATTTAATTAATTTTCTTTTATTTAGTTTCCTTTACTTTCATTTCAATTGAATTTAAAAGAAACTAAAAGAGATTAAATAAATTATAATTACATTAATAAAATTAACTAAATAGTAAAGGTAGAGATTTTAATTTAATATATTTTTAATCCATTTTATTTTATATATTTTTAATCCATTTTATTTTATATTAAAATGGATAAATTAATTTAATATATTTAATATATTACAATTAACTTAATTAGATATATTTTTATTCCATTTTTTTTGAATTAATATACATTAATTAAGATTATATAATATTAATATATTTAATACAATATTTTGGAACCATTTTATTTTAAATTAAAATGGATAAATTAATTTAATATATTTAATATATTACAATTAAATTAAATAAAAATATTTTTATTCCATTTTATTTGTATTTAATATTCTTTAATTAAATTAATTTATTTTTAATTAATTAAATGCATTGGAATGCATTATAATGCATTCCAATGCGTTAAAGGATGAAAAGTGGCTCCACGGTTTCGCAATGCGTGACCGTGGAGCACTGTTCATCGTCTTCGACAGTCCGCCATTGAAGGTGGACTGTCGAAGAAAATCAACGCCCTTTTTTCGCAATCTACTCTTCAACCAACCTAAAACTAACTAATTCAACAACAATCTAACCTATTCATGTCCATTTCATGCTCAATTACGAATCGAAAAGTGAAAAACGAAAACCGAGCAAAAACCGAGTAAAAACCGAACAAAAATCAAACGATACCTCTCTCGGGTCGTGTTTCCGCTTTTGAAATGTCCTTCCTTCGTTACCGTCTTTATCCATTGCTTGATTTGGTGTGAAATGTTGAGAAATGGAGCTCGATCGTCGTATTTGCCGTCGTCCACTACTTGCGACTTTTTTTTTGAATGAAACTGCTTACGGGATCTCATCCCGTAAGCGATTTAGGGCTGAAACTCTCACGCATTCGCAATGCGTGAGAGTTTCACTCATTCGCAAAGCGTGAACGTGAGATCACGGTCACACTTTGCGAATGAGTGGTGCAATATTGAATTCCTGAACCGTGCGAATACGAGTTCCGTAGTTAAATTATAGTAATAACTAAACAGTCCATCTCTGAACACATAATACAACTTTTGGGTGCACATAACTATTTTACAAGGTAGATGATTACATTTTACAATATTGAAGGACAATTATCAGGAAATTTTCTACGAAATGTCCGATGTGTGTCTGACGGCACTTCCACATGCCTCCCTTGTGCAACCAATCGTAGGAATGATAGTTTCACTCGCACTCGATGAATATCGGAATCACTTGATCCGAGAAAGCGGGTGAAAACCTGGAGAGAAAAAAACAGGTGATGGGTGGGTAATGGGTGAATGTCCTACACACATCACCGACCCGATACACCCGAAATATCTTAATTTTTATATATGCATTAATTTCTATGTATCCATTAATTTATATATATCCATCACAAAAATATGACAATTTTTATTGTTGTTTGTCATGTAATAACAATTTTAAATAGTTTTATACCTTATTTATTGATATCAATAAATTTAAAATATTTAATTTTATACTACATGTGCGAAAATACATCAAGAATAAAATATAGGTTAACATTATTCATAACCCTTAATCACCGGTGTAGGAACCTGAACAACCCGATCACCTAAAAGGTGAAGGGTGGACCACCGATAAGGTTAACGGGCGGGTGATAGAAGTTCTTCACCCATCCATCACCCGATTCATTCTCTCCGGAAGGTTGCGATGTTTGTTATCAAAATATCCTATGCAACAATGAAGTTCTCACCAAACATTCCTTGAGTATTCTAGTCTAATCCTAGATCAAACCAATGTTCCAATTAAGTCTCAAATCAACAATACCTGACTAATGCTAGAGCCTACGAATCAAATCATTTTCATCGAAATACAAATTCAACTAAAGAAGAAACATCTTCATCCGCAGGAGATGAAGAACGCGTCACCACTACTACGCAGTAGAGACCAATCTCAAACACTATTACTTGTTAAAGACAAGAAACACAATGTTGTCCTTCTAGTGGTTTTGTAGAAGCCGCTTAAACACCCAAAAACTTAAAATCTACTAAGTAGGATCTGAAAATTTATTTGAATGATCACTCAATACCTTGACCAAAAGCCTTATCGATAGGCTTCCACCTGTATGCATTCATATATATATATAGTTCAATTGTTCACTTGGTACAAAGACTATACCAATATAACCTTAGATTGCCCATGAGAAGGACATTGATGTAGGAGGTCTTTAAACCTCTCACATGCCTCGTAGATAGTCTACCCTACAATCATTCTAAACTCGGTCATCTTAGATTTCAATTCTACAATTTTCCAAGGCGGGAAAAGTTAAATAATAAAATGCTCATGTAATTGGTTTCAAGTAGTATTAGAATTAAGAGACAATAAATGGTACTAATCAATAGCCTTTTTATACAATGAAAAATTAATATTATTTATATTTATCTCAAGATTATTCATAAAATGCTCATGAATATTGCAATCAATATCGTTCATAGCATACTCAATGAAGATCATTCATAACATATTGAGGCTCATCACATTCAAGAGTGTCATAAAAATCAAAAGCACGCGCATAGAATTCATTAACATCTTTTTCATGCTCATCACAATCAATCTCATCTACTAACTCATATTAATGCATAGTTGATTCAATAAGCATAGAAGTAGAAGATTTTTAAAATCCCTTATCTATAAAGTGTTGAGAACCTCTATTGAGGGTTCGCTTTTCCGGGTTGAATCCCTCGTGGTGCTTGTTCATGAGGAATCTCGGCACTGAATCTCGGGTGAGAAGGGGTGAGATACTAGGACCAAGATTCTGGTGGATTCGGATTTTTAGCCTTCTCTTTCCTAATTACATCATGCTCTTGATGAGACCTAAATGACTCATAATCTTGACTTCTCTTGGAACGTGGATCACGTCTATGATAATTACTCCAAATGCCTTCATCATTCTCATTCCCGAATTCTTGAAAATTATCAACAAATTCCGGAATGTTAGGAGTATTATAAGGAGGATTCGAATATGTCATACCTTGATTATGATGGGATCTTGGAGGTGATTCCGGGGCTGGGGTTCTAGGTGAGACACCTGACCTACGTCCAACTTCATATGTTGATATCGGTTGGAATCTCGGATGGGAAGGGGCGAGATTCATAATCTCTCTTGTCTCTTGGATGATGATTACGTCTAGAATATCCTCTCCACATATCCTATTCATCTTCGTCCTTTAATTCCTAAAATTCATCAACAAACTCCGGAAGGTTAGATGTATTATAACAAGGACTTAAATATCTAATACCTTGCTCAAAATGGACTCTTAGAGGCAATTCCGGGACTGGAGTTCTATATGGAACATGTGAACTTCCATCATCCTCATACACTGTTCACCGCTGGGGAGCGTGATTACCAAATCTCGATTGGGACGGATCTCGGGCGAGATTTCTCACTAGGGGCCGAGATTTTTCAATGGGGTGATGGTTTTTGCTCCAGGTGGTCAGTATTTCGTTCAAGGTGGTAATCGATACCTAGGCTTGTTTCAACATATCCTTGGTTGTTGGACTCGATAACCAATTCCCTTGTGATCCTTTAGAATAAACATCTTGCACAATCACACAAAGTAACAACAATCTTGTGAAGTTAGTGAAAATGGAGGTTCCTTATTTAATTTCTCTCACACGCACACTCTGTTGTGAATCTCAAATTAATTTGATGTAATTGTCTTGGATGGATTAATGCTTCTTTATAAATCGGTGACTAACTTCAACTAGAAACTCCTTTGATGACTTAAATAGTCAACTTGGCTCGGAAGAAGGTTCTTTTGTTAGAAGATAGTCAAGTTGAACCTGTTGGAAGTCTCTTCACGCAATTAAACAAGGTCGAAAGAATATTGCAAGTAGACGCAACTAGTATGATGTAAAGTATAGATACTCACTAACACACCCTAATAAATAGACTCAATGGGTTTAGAGTAGAAAAGAGGTAAGAAATAGACTCACTAGAGACTAAGAAGAGAGCTTTACTTACCTTGCACTTCAGCAACTAGAGAGAGAGATCGCCGGTGAGGGTTTCTATCTCGATCGTAGTAAATCTCGGCCAAGTTTCCAAAATCTTGGGCAAGATTTCTCAATGGGGGGAGCCGAGATTAATCAAAGGCAAGGTTTTTGGGATTAAAACTAGTTTGGGCTTGGGGTAAGCTGCTTCCTTGATGCCTTCTTTATTTTTACACACTTGGATCGTAGTAACTCTCGCTTGAAAGGCTTCACCAATACTTTGGTTATAATCGATGATATAAAATATAGGTGAAGTCAAGAGAGGAATTTTGATATGATATGAACGTGAATCCAAGGTTTGGGATGAGTATACAACTGCTGGATGGAGGATATGATCGAAGTTTGAAAGAGATATTTGGTTATGATTTGAAGATACGATAAGATCTAGCATACTATATAAGATCTCAACAATAAGATACTCCGTAAATATCTTTCTTTCTTTGTTGCAAATTGATAAGATATATCTTTGAAGATATGATCCAAATATATTGCTAGATCTTATTGGATTTGGAGAGAAAATAGCGATCTTGCCGTTAACACAATCTTGGGGGAATCTTCCAAAATCTCGGGCCATATTTCGCTAACCTTGGGTGATATTTAGTTTCTGCAGTGGAATCTCGAGTCAAGTTTTCACTTTGGGTTTTGGATGGTTTGTGTTTGGTTATGACTGTTCTCTCCCTTCTCTAATAGTCACAAGACAAAGCACGTTAAGCTCAAATAATCTTACAAAAGATGAAAACTAGAAAAGGCTCGATTTTTATATGACTCAAAGAAGACTCAAATAAAAATACTAACGATATACTCAGCTTGACAACATAGTTTGAGTTGAACTTCAGTCGATTAGCTCTGATACCACTTTGATGCGGGGTTAATGCCGTAGTTTTCCGATCTAGATTGAAGTTCACAAAATCAACGACAAAAGCAAAACTTGGTGTAAATCTCGGGCGAGATTTGTATGGAAGCCCGAGATCTGTGAAACTCGAAAACAAAGAACGTGAGTTTGATGGAATGATAATAATAGAATAAGAAAGTGATATTATGGAATGAAAGTATGAAAAATATAGGAAGATAGGACTTAACGTTTGACTTTCAAAGAACCTTAACCAACTGGATAAAAACCCATTAACAAAGAACTTACCTTAACCCTTCATTCTTCAACTTTACACAAGCCTTTTAGATAAGACAAGCACAAGTAGAGACTAGTTTGACTAGTAGCACCAATCTTTAATAAGATTAACACATACAAGAACAACCTAGCAAAGACTCACAACGATCCAATCAAAGGCTCTCTTTTTGATTGAATTGAAATGAATAAAATACAAACTTCATAAACGAAGCAACGAGTATCTCACAATATTGTGAAAGTAATAATCAGTCAAATCTATATAATAATCTCGACCTTCTAAGGTTTATATAGGCGAGATTCTACTAAAATATAAATTAAAAAATAATCCTAAAGATAGGATCAAAAACCAAAAGATACATTTGGAATCTTTAGAGCTTTAAGGTATTAAAATAATAAAAGATAAATAGAGGTATTTAATCCTCAAGTCGAGATTCCACTCATGGCTCCGCAATATAGGCAAATCTCGGTCATAATCTCAGGTGAGATTCTTCATTGGGGCCAAGATTTTTCTAGGCACGAGATTCTTCATTTCCATTAGATTATCCAATGTATGACTATTGTTAGCAACCTCTCCTTGAGTGGCTCTTTCTCTTGATCTAGCGATGATTCTATGTTTAATAGGAGATATATATCAAGGATAGTCCCACATCATGATACCTCATGGCCTGATATGTCGTCGAAGAGAGGAGGTGCCTCACGTGCCTGGAATGGTATAGTTAACGGGTATAATCGGTGATCACCCCTAATATTGGATGAAACGTCGCCAATGGAAAGAAGGTTCAATTTGGCTTGGTAGGTAGTTGGGAAAGGAAACGTTGGCTTCGCTGTGTATGCTTCCGCTTTCTTCTGTTAAATTTGCACTAGGGTCTACGATGTATGGACTGAGGGTAGGGGTTCGAAGTGGAGTTATCTTGGTCGTAAACTCCTGAACATGTGCGTCTTGAAGAATTTAAACCTAGGTTTAAATCGTACACTAACGAGTATAAATTTAAACCTAGGTTGATTCGGTGGATCCTTCTTCTTCAAGAATTTGATTTGGAAATCCGGGACAAGAAGGGGTCCGAAAACTATGTAGCGGATCACCTTAGTAGACTCCCACCATTGGAGCTTGAAAGAGATGACATCCCGATTGATGACTCATTCCGGGATGAGCAATTGCAAATGGTGGAGGAGTGCTTGTTCCAAGTGTCTAGAGGAAGTGAGCCATGGTATGCCGACATTGTGAACTATCTTGTGTGTAAGGAAGTACCTCCCGGTTTGTCATATGCCCAAAGGAAGGAGTTCTTCAAAGATGTGAGGCACTACTATTGGAGTGAACCTCTGTTGTTCAAGAAAGGGCCGGATGGAGTGTTTAGAAGATGCATACCGGAGGATGAGGTGGAGAGTGTGATCCGCCATTGTCACTCCTTGCCATGTGGAGGGCATGCTAGCTCACACAAAACATGTGCAAAGGTGTTGCAATCGGGCTTCTTTTGGCCAAGTTTGTTCAAGGATGTGCAAGGCTTTGTGGTAGCTTGTGATGCTTGCCAAAGGACGGGCAACATCTCAAGGAGGAATGAGATGCCCTTGAACAACATTCAAGAAGTGGAAATATTTGATGTGTGGGGTGTGGACTTCATGGGACCATTCCCTTCTTCATGTGGCAACCTCTACATCCTATTGGCGGTTGACTATGTTTCGAGATGGATGGAAGCAATCGCCTCTCCCACAAATGATGCCAAGGTGGTGGTGCGGTTCTTCAACCGAGTGATCTTTCCTAGGTTTGGAACACCAAGGGTGATCATAAGTGATGGAGGGAAGCACTTCACCAATAGGAAGTTTGGGGCACTTTTGGCTAAGTATGGGGTAACTCATAAGGTGACAACACCTTACCATCCCCAAACTAGTGGCCAAGTGGAGATCTCCAACCGAGATATAAAGGGAATTCTTGAGAAGACGGTCTCTAGGACAAGAAAAGAATGGGCTATGAAGCTCGATGATGCCTTGTGGGCATATAGAACCGCTTTCAAGACACCAATTGGCACCACTCCTTACAAGTTAGTCTATGGCAAGTCTTGCCACCTTCCGGTAGAGATGGAGCATAGAGCTTATTGGGCAATTAAGTGGCTAAATTTTGACCTCAAGGAGGCCGGAGAGAAGAGGTTGCTTGATATGAACGCTCTTGAGGAGATCCGGTTGGATGCTTATGAGAATGCCCGGATTTACAAGGAAAGGACCAAACGGTGGCATGACAAGCGCCTCATTCCGAAGGAGTTGAGAGAAGGAGACCTTGTCCTTCTTTTTAACTCAAGGTTGCGGCTCTTCCCCGGAAAGCTAAAATCAAGATGGACCGGGCCATATGTGGTGAAGAAGATCTTCCCCCATGGAGCTATTGAGATAGGAGGGGAGCATTGTGGAGATTTCAAGGTGAACGGACACCGGTTAAAGAAGTACATCCCGGGAGCTCCAGTGGATATGATTGCCCCACTTCACCTAGAATGAGACGCCCCCGAGTTTGGTCAAGCTAATGACCTTAAAGAAGCGCTTGGTGGGAGGCAACCCATTGGTAACGTTTTCCCTTATTCGTTTTGTTTTTGTTTTTGATTTTTCTGTTTTTGTGTGTGTTTGGTGTGTTTTGTGTGTGTGCTAGAATCTTGGTAGCATGGAAGCCTTGCATGGCATGTGAATGATGATGATGAGTCCCTCATCAATTATGGGTGGAGCGGACGCGGAACTTGGACGGCTAGCGGTGCCTAGCGCGGGTCCCGACGCCTTGATGGACACTTTGAGCTCTCTACCATTGTTGATAGGATCATCACCCATCAATCCACTTGAGTAATCCCAAATGCCCAAGCTAACCATTTTTACATTGTGAGAACCCTCTTTCACTCTTCTTTACTTGAATGCCACATTGGGGACAATGTGTTTCTAAGTATGGGGTGGGGTTTGCATTATCCTTTGCATGGTTAGCATCTAGGATAGTTTAATATTATCACATGTCTTGCATTGTATATACTCATTTCGGAAAAATCCAAAAAAATCAGAAAATTTAAAAAATGTTGTGCTTTCTAGGCTTGGATATGACCCTAATGATTAATCTTGTCATGTGGATTGGCTATGGATGGCCTTATGTGTTAAATTGATGAATACATATGTGGACTTGAAGTACTTATATTGAATCCCATGAATGGATTGTGATCATGATGCTTGCCTTGATTGGATTGAGTATTGAAAGTCAAAATTACATGCTAGTTCTTGCGCATCATCTAGGAATGAATGAGGCAATTCATCTTTCTCTACTTCTCATCTTGATCATGATGTTTGAGCACCTCAATTGATATAAATTTGACCTCTTTTGACCCATCCGGGAATAGGAGCATGTTAGTGTGTTGATGTGTGTGAAAAGCAAGTGTGGGGTGAAGATGTTGATGAAAGAATGTCATGAATAAAATGCTGAAATTGTTGTGAAAGTGTAGACAAAAATATAGGTTTGGGGACGTTGGTTTAAATGACGAGTAACTCGGCACCATTCACATAATCGGGTGTTTGTGCCTTGCCAAAGTCAAATAAACCAATAGTCCTAACGAACTTTGGTATGTGTGCCCGGTGTGGATGCACCTCGAAAAATAGAAAAAGCCCGAGGACGGCTAATCACCAAGGTTTCGGCTTTTGTACACCAATGCCATTGTCTCAAAAATAAATGAAAGAAAAAGAAAAGAAAGAAAGAAATGGAGAAAATATACACTTGTGGGAAGTTGATCAAGGACAAGATTGTGGAGTTAGTTCCGTTCCCGGATTAGCATCACATAGCCTAGAAAAATCCCAACCTAATCTCAACGTTTCTTAGCCTTCTATTTCACAAGACCTTATGACCTATTTGCATGTGTGTAAGACTTAGTAATCTAGATTGGATATGCTCTTGATCATCTTGACTTCTTCATTTTTACATTCATGCATGCTTTCGAATTAAGTACAATTGTCTTTCCGTGCCTTCATTTATTTGATACATGATTGCTTGTCCATTGCCATGAAACATGACTATGAAGGTGATCCAATATTAGAAGCACAAACCCAAAAAAATTTTGCCATTTTTCTGCATACATAAATCATGTCATCTCTTAGTCTATAGTTGGGAATTTGCTCGGGGACGAGCAAACCTTAAGTATGGGGTATTTTTGATAACACGATTTATGACTTAGGTTTAGGTAATCATTTAGATAGATTTCTCACTCATTCATGCATGGTTTAACACTAGTTCACGACGTTTGCACTCAATTCACGTATTTTGTCGAGATAGACGTCTACACAGACTTTTGCATTGCTTTGTAGGTATTTTGGGAGATTTAGGAGCTTAAACGATACGTTTGAGGATCGTTCATCAAGATGACACACCCTCGGACTCATTAGGATGCAAACTAGAGGCTAAGGAGGACTCATGGAACCTTGTGAACACAAGCCATGCACCAAATCATAGCTTAATGATCCAAGGCGAAGCTGAAGCACCAAACCACGGTTGTTGGCACTTCCACGGCCGTGGAACCAACCGTGGTTTTTGCCAGACGGTTGTGACAGCTGTGCCACGATCTCATGGCTCACTCTAGCAAGGTTGTAGTATAAAAGTGGTCGTGCAAGGCTGAGAGAAGGCATCCACTACACACCTTCTAATCCTCCATCTTTCATCATCCAATCAAATCCACATTCTCTCCCATACTCTCAACAAGAAGATTCTCTTGGGAGAAGCTACCATTGAAGGAGGAAGAAGAGCTCCATTGGAGAGGAAGGAGAAGAACACACCATTGCTAGCACTTGATAGGTTTTGTAGTGAAGAATTTCGGAATCGTTTTCTAGGGTTGTAAGAATCGATTAAACCTTCTTTTGGAAGGGTTGTGAGTCTTTCTAATCTTAATTTCAGCTTGGTTTTGTTTGCTTCACTTATTCATCTCTTTCTTTTCATTATCTTGTAAATGGAAGCCATGATTTTATGCTTGATGATTTCGATTGTTATGATGCATGTTGTAGGCTAAATAGAAGCGATTCTAGGGTAAGGAAAGGATGGTTATGGCTAATACTATGATAGGATGAACTTAGAATTGCCCTTGGATGACTTGCTTGCTTGAACGAAGTCACTGCTATAGTCCACGGTTAGTTCTTGCCCTTCCACGGCCGTGGAAATGGTAGAACAACCCGTGGTTTCCCTGGTTCGATGGATCTGAGTACTAGATTGTTAGAATGTTGAAATCCTAGTGTTTGTTGAGTTAAATCTATCCTAGGGTGACCTAGTGTTAGCAACTAAGTGTTAGAAGAGACCTATCCGGTGATTCTTACTCTTAGATTCCAAGGATGACAAACTCTAGGTAGTGGTGAGCCTCATAAGCCGCCATTGGACTAAGTGTGCTAGGATAGTTGTTTAGGACTAACCCTTTCGAGACTTACCCGGTGAGGATAGGTTAGATCCCTAGGTGACAATCCGGTTTGTGTAGAATTCCATCCCTTAGGCTCTTTGAGACTTACCCGGTGATGAGACCTTAGGAACGGACTAGTGGACCATGAGACCTTCCCGGTGATTGATCCCAATCTAGAAACACTCACTCCCAACATATCATAGTTAATCCAAGGAATGATTAGATAGCTTGAGTCCTATGCCATAACCGGAATTTCCAACCCCTAGAATCCGCTTTTCTCTCTTTGATCTCGTATCTCGTTTTAGCTTGTTTGTCCGTGTTGATTTGTTAGCTTAGTTGATTGCTTATTTCGTATGATTTGTGATCCTTGATTGATCACCGAAAAACCCATCAAAAACATTGAGATTTTCATTTCTTTATTTCTTTCCCTTTTCCTTAACCTAGATCTTCACTAAACTTAATCACTAATCGAATCAATCTCACCTTAGTCTTTGTGTTTGACCTCGGAATACTATGCCTACTACAAACGTCCCGTACACTGCGGGTTCGCTAGGAGTTAGGAGAAATATAACGAGTATAAATTTAAACCTTATTGCACTACACATCCTGAGCGTAACAAGAAGGTTCAATTTGGCTTGGTAGGTAGTTGGGAAAGGAAACGTTGGCTTCGCTGTGTATGCTTCCGCTTTTTTCTGTTAAATTTGCACTAGGGTCTACGATGTATGGACTAAGGGTAGGGGTTCGAAGTGGAGTTATCTTGGTCGTAAACTTCTGAACATGTGCATCGTGAGACTATCTAATGTGGTGTTGAATGATGACCTAGGGTCGATTGCATACATTGGTTGGGTAGTAATAATGGAGAGTTTTCTTCATCCACAACCTTTTAGTTTATTTGACAGAGTGCACCAAATGTTCGGGTTTGGGAGGTTTGTTCGGGATGGTTTGGAAACTTAGGGCCCGTTTGATTTTAACTCCGAAAACGGAAACGGAATGGAAACGAATATGGTCCATACGTATATTATTGTTCATGAAAGTTTTCGGCATCATTCCTTGTGGTTTGAAGTAATTGGAGTAGAATTTGATTACTTTTGATATCCTATAGGGTAACAAAATGAGGATGAAAACTCCACCTTGATTAAAATGTTTTACAGGTGTTGATGATGGAAGACTTAACACAAATGGTAGTTGGATACACTAACAATGTATTGATTATATGCTCTAGATGTTCGGTTGGTTTGAATTCATTGCAGGTTTTTTCAAAAATGTCAAGGGCCTTGATATGGATTTCAAGGGCCTTAAAGAATAACTCAAGGACAAGGAAGATAGCGTTTACAAAGGGATGATTTCAAAGGCCTTGGAGTTATAGATGCACGAAACAAGGATTCAAATGAGCTGAAGATTTTCCAGGAAGATTTTTCAAAACAGAAAGATCTCAACCGAAGATTATAGAATCTTTTCACAAGATTTTCTAAAAACAAAGAGCGACAAAATATCTTCTCTCTCTCTATTCAACAGAAGACGAGAAGATTAAGGAGCTAAGGACTCGACGTGTTCTCATGAGCTGAAGATTTGCAACGTCTACCTTGTCTCAAAACAAGAAACGATCTTCACGGAGAAGAAGATTTATCTTCAAACGGTCATCTCTACAACGGCTAGAAGACCTCTTCATAGAAGAGTATAAATGAAGATGATGGTCGAAGAAGACAGATACACAAGCTTATACAGGAAAACATCTTTACGTCTTCAAGCAACCTAAACATCTTCATTCATTGTTTTTCTTTCTCTCTTTTACGCAAAAACCATTCCCCCTTAGAGAGAGAAAACACAAGAGCTTCATTGGAAGATCTAAATAGTGTTATACTAGAGTGTGTGTTACTCTGCGAAGTAAGTAGACTATTATAGCTAGGTTAAGAGTTAGAGCTAGATCGTAGCGTTGGCTACAGTGAGAGAAGAAGGAAATTTCTTCTAGTTTATATCTAGGACTCTTTGAAGCTGATAATAGATAGTTAGATCCTAAGGCTATACCCTGGGACGGAGAGTAGGCTATTTAGAGCTGAACTTCGTAAGCATATCCTCGTGTCGATCTTTTCAATTCTGCACCATATATACTTTATTGTGACTAACTTTGTTTTGCAGGAGCAAGAAGTCAAGACACTTAAAAGTAGTTTCAAAGCCCTTGAAATCAAAGTTACACAAAGAGCACAGATCGACATCAAGACCCTTGAAAGGAGTTTCAAGGCCTTGAGCTTTGGTTTGCGAAAAGTTCCCATACTCTATTAAACCCCCCTCTAGAGTATCTTTTACCTTATTTATTTCACCTACCGGTTCTTCAGAGGAAAATCAAGTGCATTTTGCATGAAACAACAAGGAATGATTACAAAAAAAATCAAGAACAAAGTACACATATGGACTAAATTCATTTCCATTCCATTTCCGTTTCCGTTTCTGGAGTTACAACCAAACGGGAGCTTAAAGTGCATGCAAGAATACACCATTTTGGGTAGTTGTTATGCTGAGGATATTTGATGAAGAATCACGAGTTAAGGAGATGAGACATTACTATGGATGGTTCTTGTTCAGTATGTAGGTTGGCGGATGAGTCTCTCATTCATACCTTTAAAGATTGTACTAAAGTAAGGGTGGTGTGAGAGACTATTGTTCCAGCCTAGTATCATGCCATATTCTTTCAACTAGATTGGCAATTTATGACTTTTTGAGAATTTGGGTATTGCGCAAGTAAAAAAGTAAGGGTGTAATGGAATGTATAGTTTATGGTATGTGTTTGATGGCTATGGAAGTGGAGATGCTGGAGGGTCATTAATATTGATGAGAAGGTGAGAAGTAAATCGGTACTTGTGTAGATGAGATAATAGAAGACCATCAAGGCATTTGAGACTAGGACTTGTGTTTCCCATCGCACCTGAAGAAAGAGATACCAATTAGATGGAAACTACCCCTTGGAACTGGGTTAATCTTAAATCAGATGGTGGAGTTAGGGGGAAAGACGGGAGAGCTTGTGCTAGTGGGCTATTGAGGAACCATAATGGTGAATGGATAACGGGTGTGGCGGTTAATATTGGGGTTGCTTCGGTCCCTGCGGCGGAGCTCCGGAGTCTCGCCAAAGGGTGTAGACGGATGAAAGTTGATGTAGACTCGAGATTGGTGGTGGATCTTATTGACAGGGGTGTGAATCCTTCTCACCCGCTCTCTATCCTGGTACTAAGGTGCCAATGCTTTCTTTATTGGGATTGGGAAGTCTCTCTCAGCCCGTGTTTTGGGAAGGCAATAAGGTGGAAGATGCTGACCGAATTTTCTTTTACCTTGGATTTAGGGGTGCATGTTTTGGACACTCGTCCGTTTTGTGTTAACTCACTCATTTTTCAAGGCTTACGAGGTGATACGATGCATCGATTGAATCGGTCATAATTTTTCTTTCTTTCTTTATATAAGCGCTTTTAGTGCGAGGTGAACCCTCTTTCATACCACACAAAAATATAAGCACCAAAAGTAGTAAAATTGTTGCGTTAATAGACATGCTTATCATAACAACTTCCCTAACAATCTCAAAAACATCATCAATTACAAGGGTTCTCTTCTAAATATCTAACTTTGAGGGTTATCTCATCTAGTTGGCCTTGAAGAGCAGCCAATGTTCCCTCGGTAGGTACACAACATTGCCGTTGTTCTTGACACTCTTTGCAGAATGTGATTGAGTCGGTTGATTTACTAGCCAATTCGATCGAGGTAATCGATCTAGTGAGGTAGTTTGTCAATTTTAGAACACGCTTTATGGTTAAGAATCGTGCGGGGTGAATTGCATCTTGAAACTTCTCTCTCGGCACATTCAATTTGAAAACACAAACAACCACAAAGGAAACAAAATCAATAAGACATAATGACTAAACAATTAATTTAAAACAAAAACACAATGTTGCAAACTCGCAAGTAACAATGTCAAATTTGATGAGGCTTGAAGTATGAGTCTTGTATCTCGCAAACTAATTACAAAACTCAATTATAGTTTAGGGTCAGAATCGAACATGAGAGTAAGAGCGTAATGATTCAAGTAATTAATTGTAAAACTAAAAGGAAGATAAGACATAATTAATATATAAAATCAAGTCGACCGGTAATAATTAGCGACTTGATCAAGGGAAAAACAGAGAAGACGAACAATTAGCAATAAGGGAGAAAATGGGGTTTTATATGTTGTAGGCAATCAACATAAATCAAAACAGAGGGTAATCAAGAGAGGAATATTCAAAAATCCAAAAATCACCACAACATGCATTATAGCAAATCTCAATTCATAAGTCAAACACATCATTGACCATGTTAAACATTTAATCTAAAGATATTCCTACACAACTCACGCATCATGTAGGAAATATAAACATATATTCTCACAACTCTTGCATATAGCAAACAACATCATTTGAGCACTTGAACCTAATAGTCCTCCAAACACACGATATGTTTGAATGATAATATATTCAGGATATTCCAAACCCTATGATAACAAATTTAGCAAGTCATAATTTACAAAATAAATATTTTGATTGAATTTGTAAAATTGTCGGCGATCAAGTTGATCGACGGGTCCAATCGAATCGATCAAGTGCATTGAGCTAGATAGAAATCGCTTACTCGATCGTAAAAGCTAACTCCCAAAACTAATGGCTTGTTTGGTAGAACATGATGTTTTGGTAGTTTAAGTATATTGGATAACTAGCGCAGCTGAAGCGTGAAGCGTGAAGAGTATATTGGATAACTTTAGTTTTGTTTTTGTTAGTTTTGGATGATTTTGTAAAATATGAAAATTTTAAAAAAAATCTAAAAATATGTTTTGTAAAAGTAGAACTGTAGGTACATTTTTTTTGAAACAATTTGGTTTATTAGGCTTTTTCTACTTTTGTGTTTAGTAAATGTACCCCTTGAGAGAAGAGTGTGTAGAATTTGAGAATAAATACAAAATGTTGGGGTATATTTACTAAATTAAAACATTAAAAAGCCTAGTTACTAGTATAGTTTTTCAAAAAGGCCTAGTTACCAAAATTGCCCCATTTTTTTTGGGTGGGAACTGTAGGTACATTTTTGTGGTTATTTACCAAAAGGATAAGGTAAAAATATAAGAGTGTGATAAATGATACGTATAAATTTGGAAAAATGTTTCAATAAACTCGTAAAACTCTTCAAAAAGCTAATCTCATTAGGTTATATCTAATGAAAAATCTAGTGACCCCCCTCCCCCAGAAAAAAATTTAAAATTGCTCAATAATCTGTAAAACGCATAAACTTTTAAAATTTTATAATCTAGGAGCTGTCAAATAATCTCAACCCAACCCATCCAAAGTTTTTGTTCGGTAAATCTCTAAGATTTTTTTGGGAATTATAATCTCCCAAATAATGTATAATCCAAGTGAAGTTGGATGAAATTTTAAGTTCAAACTAGTCTAATACCCGCACCTTGTGCGGGATTGAGTTTGAATAAATTGTAAAAGAATAATAATTATTAATTGAAAAAATTTTGGACTAATTTAGTTAGTAGGCCTTTTTAAGAATATTATTAGTAAGTAAGCTTTTTAAGGTTTTTAGTTTAGTAAATATACCCCCAATGTGTTTTTAACCGTGAAACCCTAACCTTCTATTCCTTCCGTCTTCCTCTTTGCAAGCCGCAGCCTCCATCAACTCTCCCTCTCTCACAATCTCTGCAAGCAAAGATTCACTTTCTACGTCCGCCATTCTTCTCCGCAAGCAATTCGTCACCGACAGGTCGACAACCGGAGAAACCGCAGGTGGATGGTGTTGAATTGAGCGGAAACTAATAGAATCCATCAATTTTGCAAGTGATTCCTCGTGATTTTGAGATCTAAGAGGTAAGGGATTAAATGAAAGGAGAAAGCACGTGGCTGAATGTATTGGAATTGAACATGATATAGCCTCATCAAACAAGTTTTTTTTTTGGGGGAAATTGTAGTTGTTGGCTATTTGTTTGCTGTTGTGAGAGATTTTTGCTGGATTTTTAGATGTCAAGTGCGAAGGTAGGGGTTAGAATGGGAGGATTAGTGTGGAATGATGAGGAAAATTCAATTGTTGCTTCGGTGTAGCAAGGCGTACGCGTACTTGATGTCTAGCTCAGTCATGGCTGAGACTTTGTTGGTGAGTGTTGACATTCTTATCCTCTGATGTACTTTCCTCTTTCACATGACGAAGCTAAAGGCTGTACATAACTTTGAAGTCTCTACAGGCAGAAGAGATCCAAAGATCAATTAGTTAGCGCTAACGGGTAAACAGAGTGCTCAGCTCTGGTAGGAGGGCTTCCGAAAACAGGGAAGTAGGATTCAATCTCAAGCTCCTCTAGTATCCGGTTCGTGGCCCATAAATAGGAGGAATGACCTTCAATTATATGTGTTGCATCAACCTGCAAGGCTAGATGAATTAGTTGTGCATCATAGAAGGTTTATCTAAAGAAAGTTGACATGAATGACTCACATTCTCAATCCCAGGCACGTCGACAGCTTGTGTACCTGCTAACCCTTTAGCGAGCAAGCTGCAATAGCGGACAACAAAATGAAAATTATATCTTCAATTATAATGGTCATTTACAGAAGATATGCAAGCCTCCTCTTTCAACACATCATGTGGCACTTTTTGATGTTATCAAATCAACTTAACATATATGGCTGCAGATACTATATATTGAACAACTACACTATATAATTTTCTGGTATGAGCATACCAGAAAATTATAAAAATAAAAAAATCAAAAAAAAAAAATCTGGTATGAAAAAAATATTGGTATGAAAAAAATTATGGTTTGAAAAAAATTCTGGTATGAACTTCTTGTATGAGAACTTCTGGTATGAAAAAAATTTTAGTATGAAAAAATTTCTGGTATGAAAAAAATTATGGTATGAAAAAATTTCTGGTATGAAAAAAATTATGGTATGAAAAATTTATGGTATGAAAAATTTCATACCAGAAATTTATTTCAGGAAAGAAAAAAAATAAAAAAAAAAAAAGAAAAATTAAAAAAATTAAAAAAATAAATAAATTTAGTGATAGTAATTACAACTTAACACTAACTAATGTCTATTATTCTTTTTTTATTAAAATAAAGGGGTTAATTATTTTTACCTACCATTAAATGAAAGTGGTAAAAAATTATAGGGTACATTTACTAAATCATATTTTTAAAAAAGCCTAGTATGTCAAATTCTCCCTTTATTCTTTCTTTCTAAATAGAAGTGTTAATATTTTTTACCTACTATTAAATGAAAGTGGTAAAAAAATTTGGGGTACATTTTTTTAAACAAAAACTCAAAAAAGCTTAGTATGTCAAATTCTCCCGGATAATTTTGATAACTAGGCTTTTTTGAAAAACTAGAGTATTAACTAGACTTTTTAATGTTTCAATTAAGTAAATGTACCACAACCTTTTGTATTTATTTTCAAACTCTACACACTCTTCTCTCAAGGGATACATTTACTAAACACAAAACTAGAAAAAGCCTAGTAAACCAAATTGTTTCATAAAAAATTTACGTAACAAATTTCTAATAGTTTTTTAATATTATTACCTATAACTAAAAATTTAAAGTTTTTTTTAAATAAATCGTTTTTAAAATGATTATTTAAAAAAAATTGATTTAATAAAGCAATTATAAAATATTTATTAACGATATTACAAATACTTTTAAGAAAATAATGTTATATCTCATCTATGTAACCAATAAGATTTAAATGTTAGTTCGAATATATATTGTAAAATCTAGAATCCAAACAAAATCCATTGAAATCTCTAAATTTGGTTAGGTGATATAATTTTTTTAAAAATTATTTTTATAAAGATATTGAATATGATGAAATGAAATTATTTTTGTTGAATTGGCATGATGAGATAGAAAATATTTTAATTTTGACTTTAAATATTTATTGAGTAATGACATAATTGTAATTAAAATGTGGCAAAATTGTAAATATTTGACAAAAAGTCCTAGGTGGCATGGTTAAGGTGTTGACATGTGGACTAAGAGGCCATGTTGAGATCTTCCAAGGATGGGATCTCGGAAAGACTGGTACAGTCATCAGTGCAGTGTGAGTTGCAAGACTTATCAGTCAAGGATGTGAGGCTTTCTGGTGCTATGCCATGAAGGATAGTACGAGTCCAGCTTTAGAGGAGATTCCAGTAGCTTGCGAGTTTGCGGACGTCTTTGGAGAGCCATCAGGTTTACCCCCACAAAGGAGTGTAGACTTTGGCATTGAGCTAGATTCCGGTACGAGACCGATCTCTAAAGCTCCTTATCGTATGACGCCTATCGAGATGCTTGAGTTGAAGAAGCAACTCGAGGAGTTAGCAGGGAAGGGCTTCATCCGCCCTAGTGTATCTCCTTGGGGCGCACCAATTCTCTTCGTCAAGAAGAAAGACGGGTCAATGAGGTTATGTATTGACTACCGAGAGTTGAACAAGGTGACGATCAAGAACAAGTACCCTTTGCCCCGTATCGATGATCTTTTGGATCAACTGCAGGAGCTTCAGTGTTTTCAAGGATCGATTTGAGATCCGGTTATCACCAGTTGAGGGTGAGAGAGCATGACGTAGCTAAGACAACTTTTCGGACCAGATATGGACACTACGAGTTTGTAGTGATGCCATTCGGGCTTACGAACGCACCCGCAGTCTTCATGGAGTTGATGAACAGCATCTTCATCGACTTTCTAGACTAGTTTGTAGTTGTCTTCATCGACGACATTCTGATTTACTCTCGCGGTAAAGATGAACATGTAGAACACTTGAGGATTGTTCTTCAAGTCTTACAGGATAGAGAGTTTTACGCCAAGCTCTCTAAGTGCGAGTTTTGGATGTCCGAGGTAGCATTCCTTGGTCACATCGTTTCTGCATAAGATATCAAGGTAGATCCGGAAAAGATCAAGTCAGTAGTATCTTGGCCGCCACCTAAGAACGTCAAGGAGGTCTGCAACTTCTTAGGATTGGCGGGCTACTACCGGCTTTTGTTGAGGATTTTTCGGTTATCGTCCGACCGCTCACTTCCTTGCTAAGGAAATCTAAGAGTTTCTTTTGGTCAGAGTCTTGCCTGTAGAGCTTCGAGGAGTTGAAGAAGAGGTTGACCTCTGCTCCTATTCTAGCTCAGCCAAAGGGCATTGAGGATTTTGTGGTGTACAGCGACGCATCCAAGCTGGGCTTGAGATGTGTTCTGATGCAGAGGGGAAAGGTGATTGCTTACGCGTCTAGACAGCTCAAGACGTATGAGGAGAATTACCCTACCCATGATTTGGAGTTGGCTGATGTGGTTCACGCTTTGAAGATTTGGAGGCATTATCTATACAGAGCTACGTGTCAGATATTCACAGGCCACAAGAGTCTGAAGTACATATTCACTCAACGGGAGTTGAATAACCGCCAACGCAGATGGTTGGAGTTGATCAAGGACTTTGATCTTGAGGTTTTATACCACCCAAGGAAAGCTAATGTGGTAGCAGATGCCCTTAGTAGGAAGACTCCCCGAGAGATGGCGATTGCTAGGCTAACAGCTCAACTACAGTTACAGCGAGACCTGACATGGCTAGAGATGGATATCTACTTTCCAGATTCTGGCAGCCAATTATCCACCTTGGAGATAGTACCTGATTTGTTGGCCGAAATCCGATAGAAGCAGGAGAGTTGCCCAGCTTTGACACAGATCCGAGACCGGATATCTCGAGGAGAGGCACCTTAGTTTGTAGTTGGTGCTGACGGAGTTCTGAGACGCCAAGAGCGTGTTTGTGTGCCTTCAGATTGAGAGTTGAGACCGAGGATCTTTCAAGAGGCTCACTCTTCACCTTACTCAGTACACCCTGGTGCGAGTAAGATGTATCAGGATATCAGACGTTCTTTCTGGTGGGGAGGTCATAAGCCAGATGTGACGAGATATGTAGCTCAATGTGCGACCTATCAGCAAGTCAAGATCGAGCATCATAGACCAGGAGGCGAGCTACACCCCCTTCCCGTTCCTCAGTGGAAGTGGAAGGATATCTCTATGGATTTTGTTACCGGTTTGAGACCGAGTCGAGGCTTTGATGCTATCTGGGTGATAGTAGATCGACTGACGAAGACCGCACGTTTCATTCCGATCAAGGAAACGTGGCCGGTGAGTCGGTTAGCAGAGGAGTTCACCAGACAGATAGTGAGACTTCATGGAGTACCTAGGACTATTGTCTCTGACAGAGACGGACGGTTCACTTCGAGGTTCTGGCAGCAGGTTCATGCCGCCCTAGGTACGAGTCTACAATTCACGACCGCTTATCATCCTCAGACCGATGGTCAGTCTGAGCGGACCATTCAGACTTTGGAGGACATGTTGAGAGCTTGCGTGTTAGATTGGGGGCAGGTGTGGCCAGATCACCTACCCTTAGTGGAGTTTTCGTACAACAACAGCTGACACGCATTGATCAAGATGGCTCCTTATGAGGCTTTATACGGACAGAGATGCCGCATAAAGCCTCATAAGGAGAAAAAGCCTAGAAAAAGCCTATTAAACCAAATTGTTTACTAAACACTCTTCTCTCAAGAGGTACCCAACCTTTTGTATTTATTCTAAAACTCTACACACTCTTCTCTCAAGAGGTACATTTACTAAACACAAAACTAGAAAAAGCCTATTAAACCAAATTGTTTCATCTTATAGGAGAGGGGATATCCTTAGTCTCCTAGGAAATCTAAAAAATATCTTAAGAAGTTGAGCTTAAAAGAAAGCTCAAATAAGAAAAAGATAAGACGAAAAAAAATATAAATCGATCTTAATCCGTTGACGGACTCTTCAATGTGGTCGACTCGATCAATATAGTGGACGAATCGATCATGTGCAAAACGTTGTGTAAAGGATAAGTTGGTCACGTGCTCCTTAGCTGGCAAAAGCTAGTCTAAGTCAACTCGATCGTTGTAGATGGTCGACTAAACCGATTTAAAAATCAGGCCAATTTAGTGAAATTCTTCTTCTTTGCTTCAAGCTCTGAATTTTCACTTGGTCGACTCAATTAGTAAAGCATACCGACTCGATCATGTATTATAACGAGGAAAATACGTTTTTCTTCACTTCCCTTAATCTCAGTTTTAATCAATCCACTCTTGACCTTGACTTTTTCAGTCCCAATAAAAAAGTAAATCTCCAAAATAGCAAAACTAGTTGATTCTACCATAAAACGTACCATGTAATTCTACACTATATGATATAAATATATTGCAAATGAGGATGGAAAAAAATGCATAATTGGGTGACATTACATTTGAATCAAGAGTTTGTAATGAAAACTTTTATAAAAGTGTATACCTAAACTCAGTGGCGGCCGCAGAATTTCTATAGGGGGGCAAATATAAATTATCGATAAAAATGGCTCCCAAGTGAACAAAGTCCATTACAGGATAGCATACTGGCCTCTGGAGCAACATAATTTGGAGTCCCACATGTAGTGTGCAAATTGCAATAACCCATCTTCTTGGAGAAGACCATTCAGAAATCAGATGGTATAGAAAATTACAAAGGATCAACATTTTGAACGGTTCAAAAATGTCAAAACTATGGAAAATAATAGCTTACATATTCAGTCATCTGCAAAGAATCTTACGAAACTCACCCGATTCAACACTCATGAAAAATGATAATCCAAGTTGAATGTTCTCGACTTCTCGTCATGGTAGACAAATCCAACCAAATGAGCTTAATGCATCAACAGATTCAACACTCATGAAAAATGATGATTCATCTCCTCTACCATCACCAAACATGCAATTCAAGTTAACTGTATGTGATCAAAACGGCTGTCCATAGCCAACAAAACATAAATATCAAGAGAAGTTAAAAAATAACCCTAACCTTTACTAGTTCTCATCGTGTTGATATCCACTTTAACCTCATCCTTAGAATCATTCTCGAGAAATAAGACCGGACGTGTTAAATTCCAGTCTAGGAGATGGACTTGCACCAATTTTTCAGATTCGTTTCAATTGTTGTTGCATTTGATCTACAATTAAGAGGCTCAACCATAAGACTAATAAAAGCCTACAAACCAATGTAGCTGATCAATCAAGCTTACTACAATGAAGAGAATAAATATTTATGAAGGTGATAGAGTTGTCTACCCGAAAAGCAACACACAAAAATTTAAAATGCATCGCATAAGCAATACATAATAGAAAAATCAAATCAAGGGACTAAATGCCTTCAAGAACATAATTTAATGACTATATTCCTACACAAGTATATATTGTTTATACTTTCTATGATGATACTTCATGATAAAGATATATCAAATGCTTAAAGTGAATCAATAGTTACATCCTAATGCACTTAATCTAAAATCTGAAACTTTAAGCACTCCATTTGCATCTAACAACAAGTTTTCTGGCTATTTACAGAAGCACAAAGAGATCAGAACAAAATTAATCAAGCAACTAAACATGTCTCAAGGAACCTGTAGATAATTAAAGCTTAGCTAATCAATAGAAGTTAGTCACCTTCAGGTCTTCATGGAAAACCCCTCTGTTGTGACAGTAATCAACACTCAACAACATTTATCAGATGTGAAAGACGGCGAGAGTCTGTGCGAGACCGGGGCCGGGAAGGAAAGACGGCGCCGTTGGGCAGTGGAGTGATTGTTGGTGGCTCGCTGGGCGGTGGAAAGGCCGGCGCCGAAGACTTCTGTGCGAATGGTGCGAGACTGGGGCCGGGAGTGGGACGCGAAGCCTGGCCGCCTGGGTGCGAGAGTCGGGAGGAGAGTGAAGCGCGAGATTGCAAACCCTTAACCTTTTCTGAATTTTTTTTATTTTCCACATTCCACAAAACAACGTCGTTTTGTAATTTAATTTTTTTAAATTTTTTTTAATTTTTTTTGAAGGGTGGCCCCACCCTGCCCTCCCCTAAGGCCGCCACTGCCTAAACTAAAGAAAGACACCAAAAGCAGATCTAAAAAGTTTTTAAAGAAGTAAAGCAAAACTGTAAATTTTTCTTTGAAGATTCGTAGAGTAGTGTGCTTTGGTACCAAACTGATAAAAGAAATAACGCATCTACAAAACCAACCCATACAAACCTGAAGACCCGGTAGGTGTGTAAAAAGGATAGAAGATACTCTAGAAGGGGGGAGGTTGAATAGAGTATGAAAACCAATTTCAAGGGCCTTGATGTCGATTTGAGCTCTTTTGATACTTTGATTTTAAGGGCGTTGAAACAACTTTCAAGGGCCTTGACTTTGTACTCCTGTAAAACAAAGTTAGTCACAATAAAGTAAGATATAGTGCGGAATGTAAAAGATCGACATAAGGATATGTTTACGAAGTTCGGCTCTAAATAGTCTACTCTTTGTCCCAGGGTATAACCTTAGGATCTAACTATCTATTATCAGCTTAAAAGAGTCCTCCTAGATACAAACTAGAAGAATTCCCCTTCTTCTCTCACTGTATCCAACGCTACGATCTAGCTCCAACTCTTCATCTTGCTATAATAGCCTAGTTACTTCGCAGAGTAACACACACTTGAGTATAACACTCTTTAGGGATACCAATAGAGCTCTTCAGTTTTATCTCTCTCTAAGGGATAAAGCTTTTTAGAGAAAGAGAGAAAGAAAAACTATTTGATATAATGAAGATGTTTTGGATCGCTTGAAGACGTTTTGATGTTTCCTTGAGAGCTTATGTACTTTGTTGTTCAATCGTCATCTTCATTTATAGTCTTCTATGAAGAGGTCTTCTAGCCATTGGAAAGATGACCGTTTGAAGATCACTCTTCTTCTCCATGAAGATCGCTTCTTGGTTGATATGAGATAGACGTTGTGAATCTTCATCTCCTGAGAACACGTTGATCTCTCGGCTCCTTAATCTTTTCGTATTTTTTGTGATAATTCCAGAGGAGAGAATTTTCGTGCTTTTGGTTGAGGATCTTTGCAAGGTCTTTAATGGTCGGTTGAGATCTTCAACAAATCTTCTTGTTGAGCAAATCGTTCCTAGAAGATCTTTTTTAGTGATTTGAATTCCCTTAGCGTACGGCCTTAATTTTTTTGTTCCCTTGAAATTCATTTCAAGGCCTCCGTTGTTTGAACACTCTAAACTATCCTTGTCTTTCAAGGTCTTTTGAAGTGTCTTGCAAAACCTACACTTATTCAATACAAACCACCAAACCAAACCAAGCAACTCGATATATAATCAAAATTGTTAGTGTATTTAAACTACTTCATTTGTGTTTACGTATTCCATCATCAACACCTGTACAACTTTATAATCAAGGTGGAGTTTTCAAAACCTATTAAAAGAGATCAATTCAAGAGAAAACACAAGAAAGTCAATCGAGTTGTTTACAAGCCACAAAATCATGTTCCTATGTCCCCGAGATCTCAAAAGATCTTATCTTCATAAAAGTAAAGAGAGAAGAAAGATCAACAAATAAGATCTAACAAAGATCTTCCTAACACAAATTTGATAATCCAAAATTTCTCTTCGTGTTTCACACATAGGTAAATTCAAATCACTCTAGCAAAACGTCTATAGTGAAACCATACCAGCACTCTCTTTCTTCTTTCTCTTAGGGTTTGTGATCAATCAACAATGACTGAATGAAGCAAGCAACTAGGCCGTTAGAAGAGCTGATGAGCTTTTATAAATTGGCTCAAACACATTGTTTGTTTTAATGGTAGCCGGTTTGGTGTAGGCTGTTTGTTACCACTCGGGTTTGACCCTCTCAATAAATGCGAACTAGCCTATACAAAGAAGGTCGTTGGGCTTTGAACAAGTCCAACTATAGTACTAGGCAATTGCCTCCGGATTCATTTAAGACCAATTACAAATTATATTACTTCAACAAGTAATTCAAAACCAACACTTATACCAGGTATAAATATGGGATTACACAGTCCTTAGTTAAACAGAAACGAAAACAAAAGTGCTTTTATTAAAAGACCCCCTAAGATAATCAGATTAATTAGTCCAGTATTGACAATTATATATGCACGTCACCAATTGCTGATTAATTAGTATTTATTATCTTTCAAAGTACGTACTGTACAGTGTACTTTGGTTAATTTCAGCACGCAGCAGCAGCAAGCTATGTCATTTAGCTACGTACATAAGTCTGTATAACATTAAAATACAAAGTTTATATAGTCTGTCACATACGTTTATTATATAAGAAAATTCCGATTGATAGAAAAACACAGTTACTGTCTGATTTTCTATAAAATTTGTACTGTGTGGGATTTTCAAGAAAATTGTAAAGGAAACAACAGACAGTGATGCAGAAATGAAAGTATATTTTAAACTATTGTCAAATTTCATCAGAGGGATAGTACACTACTGCTGTGCTAAGTGTTAGTTTGTGTTTGGCAAAATCCAACTATTTTTATACATTTTATCACGTTTTATATCAGCTATCTTTTCCCCACAAATTGCATTGTAACTTCATAGGTAACAAGGTCGACACTACTAATTTTCACCCGGTTTGCAAAATCCATAAAATCAATATATTGACACAACCGAAACAAACAAACCGGTTCAAGTATATATATATATATCGAGTTTGACTCCTATATAAACAACCCTTATAGTGTTCAATGAGAACAAATTATATCCTTTAGATCGTTAAATAGATGACTGAGATTAGGCGATATTAAAGGATAAAAAAAAATCATGTTATTAATGAAAGAAGATTCGTCGGACCTGAATCTATATATTCGGCGGTGTAGTCACATATATTCGACGGTATACTCACATATATTCGGTGTTACACGTTCACACGATAAGAGTTGTTTACATATGAGTCAGGATCTATATATATATATTACCACACTCGGGTTTGACCCTCTTCTTCTTCTTTTTTTTTTTTTTTTTTTTTTTTCTATTCCATGTCTACTCCGGTTTGTTTGTTTTACCGAAAATCAGCAAAATGGGATGACGATGCCTAAATGTGCAAAAATATCTTTCCCTCTATCGGAAAAAAGTGAGCTTCGTCTATAATGACTCACATGCAAACATAAGTGATAAGCCAATTGGAGATAAATCCAGTATATGAATAATAGGAAATTGGATGAAATGCACCCGAACATAAATTTTTATGTACTAGATAATATATTCCCATTATTTATTAGGTAAATAATATCATTTAACCAATAATGACAAATTTACCCTTATTTAATATATCAAAATTTATTAATATGTTACAAGATTTTGTATTTAATTCTTGTATATGAATTCCAAGTACAAGAAATAATCAAATCATTTATGTACAAGGAAAGTAATTCAATAATATTTTTGAGCTACTTGTATACATATAATAATCGGGTACAAGAAAATTAATTACAATAATTCTTGTACAAGAGAAACTTCAAGTATCATAATTAACGTATATTTATAATTTTCAGAAGATGAATAAATCGTTGATCGAATTTATCCGGTTGGTATAAGGGTGGGAGTGAGTGTCTACCAACCAGAATTCAATTCTCCATGACTACATTCGTTTATTAATTTTTTCATATTTCTTACTCATTTACAAGAATAAGTTACAAGATATACGTCTCATTTACAGGAATAAATTACAAGATATACGTCTCATTTAAAAGAATAAATCACAAGATATACGTTCCTTGTAAAATTATTCTACTTTATGATATTTTAATTAAAAATTGGGCAATTTTGGTAACTAGGCCTTTTTGAGAAAATAGAGTAGTAACTGGGCTTTTTAATGTTTCAATTAAGTAAATATACCCCAACCTTTTGTATTTATTTTCAAACTCTCCACACTCTTCTTTCAAGGGGTACATTTACTAAACACAATACTAGAAAAAGCCTAGTAAACCAAATTGTTTCTTAAAAATTTATTACGTTAATCTAAATTATTAACCATTAATGATTCAACTTCTACAATTAGAGTGTATCATGATTTAAAAGGTAATAGTAAATACAAAATTTTGTAATTGCTTTGTATGAGGGTAATTTAGTCTTAAAATTTCAACTGATGTTATATTTTAATATAATTATTGAGGTGGACAAATACTAAGTAATATTAGTGACCTAATGCTACATAGAAAATTCACCCTAAGAATCAATTAAAATATAATAACACAGCTTCGCTCAAAAGTTTCACCCCGGAAAAAGAAAGCAATCCTACATAAGTAGCAACAATAGTGGTAAGAACAAGGGCTTTATTAACCATTCCTTGTAATGTGATTTAAATGAAGATCGCGTTTTGGAGTTGTAGAGGTATGAGTCTAGACAAATTTCTAGACTAACATTAATATGACATGTAAAAACGACCATATGCATATGATCGTGTTTGCGGAACTAAAGACTAGTGTTGAACTAGAAGTAGCATGTTGGAAAGGGGTTGAATTTGATAATATTCGTTTCGTTCCAACATACAGCTTACCCGAAGGACTATGCCTCTTATGAAAAAATTATCATCTAGTAGATGAAAAAGTAAAAGTAATTACTATAGAAAAAAGTTTCGTGACATTTAAATACATAAACACATTAAACAATGTTACCATATTTATCACTTTCATCTACGCCCCACCAAATGACCAACAAAAGACGAGTTCTGGATGAAACTTGAGAACCATATCAACACAAATAACTTTCCTAACCTCGTAATGGGAGATTTTAACGGAATACCGATACCTTCTGATGGGGGGGGGGGGGGGGTTGTGCACAATTTTCAATTATTATTCAAAAGGCTACACTCTTCACAAAAAAAATGTAACATGATTGGCCTTGCAAAAAGGTAATGAATTCACTTGGAGGAAACACAAAGATGGTGAAAATAACTCTTCTGAAAAACTAGATAGAGTCATGGAACACCCAAACATAATCCAAGCATACACAAATATCTACACCCAAACATAATCGTTTCAAAACGGGTTGTGGCTTCTCTGGTTATAAAATTGTTTCTACGATTTATTATTTTTTTTAAATATCACTATTCTTGTGTTATATTTAAATGTTTTTTTGGATCTTTCGCCGAAGTGAATGGAACTTCAAAAGAACTTCCCGTTTTAGGCTCGGAGTGAAATAATTCACCCAAATGCACGAGATTTGTTGTTTGGAGTAGAAGCGCGGTCTTAGACCGCACTCTTATTTGTAAAACGCGTTGTCGAGGACAACGCTTTAATATCCAAAATAAAGATAATGAAAACACAAATAGAGGTGCGGTCCTAGACCGCGCCTATAGTGTAACGTTTTTGAAAGGAAAAAAAAACTAAAGAGAGGACAACTATTTTTTTTAAAAAAATGTACACCGCGCTTTTAAGTGTAATGTTTTATTTTGTTTTATTTTGTATTTTTTTTAATTAGTTTATTAAAGTGCGGTTTGTAACCGCTCTTCTTTTTGCAATAGACGCGGTCTACGACCGCGCTTGTTCTCCAACACGAAAATCTCGTGTATTTGGGGAATAATTTTGCTCCGAAGCTAATTTGAGAAAATTTTCCCCTTTTTTTTATTGTGGCGAAATTTTTTTTTTTTCTACTTTCCATTTGATAGATAATTTCCCTTTTTGGCAACATGATTATTCGAGCAGTTAATTATTCAGTATTATCAGTATATGTCAACTCGCAAGATGAGTTTACACCCTTTGTTGTCAGATTGACTGTTTATTTGTAACATTCACTATTTATTTTGGTATACCTTTAGTCAAAATTTCGTAAGTAGATGACATATTGACTTTGTTTTATCGCTATTTTATTTTGATAGATATTTTTATCGAAAATAAATTTTCGCCCACCCCTTTTAACATCTTGCGGCCGCCACTGCCTGGAACCATGCATTCACAATATCAGATCATTGTCGCATCTCGGTTGAGCTCCATAATTCAAGACAACATATAAAGAACAGACATTTATGCTTCGAATGATATGGACCCAAAGAAGAGATTGCGAGAATATCATTAAACAAACATGGACAATCCAATACCAAGGGACCCACATGTATAATCTTGTTAAAAAAAATAAACTTATTGAAAATTAAGTTGAAAATTTAGAGTAAAAAAAATTTTGGAAATATAAATAGGCAAGTTAGAGAGGTGGATACAGAAATTCAGAAATTGCAAGTCCTAATCTATAGAAACTTCTCAATACAAAACAACGCAAAACTCAATAGATTAAACAAAAAGAGGGAATGTCTTATTGATTACCAATAAAGATACTGGATGCAACAAGATTCCTCATCCTAGGGGACAAAAACAAAAAATTTCACCACTATAAACAACAAGAAGAAGGAATCGATCATAAGAATATATCTGCAAATTGTAAAGAATGACGGAACAATGCTAGCTTCAAAAGACGATATCCATAATGAATTCCATGCAGACTACAAAGCCAAATTCAAAGATACCACTAACTCCATAAACAACTTAAAATTATTTAAGATCTTTTTGAATTAGAAAACGCAGACTAGTAAAACCCTTTACAAATGAATAAATCAAAAGTGCGATCTTTGATGTGCAACGACAAGTCTCCAGGTCCGGACGGAATGCCGACTGGTTTCTTTAAAAAATATTGGCTCGTGATAGGCCCGTCACGTTTTTACAAAATTTGAAGAATCTTAAAATAAATTAACCATACTTTCATCGCTTTGTACCAAAGATTGATAATCCCTCCTTAACAAACCGCTATAGACCGATAAATCTATGCTCGACAATATATAACTATTGCAAAAATCTTGACAAATAGATTAAAAAAAATACTCCCGAAACTCATCCGCCCACTTCAAGGTGCTTTAACCCAAAATAGATCAATCCATGACAACACTTTAATAACCCATGAGATTTTTTAAGGATTTAGATAAAAAAAATGAAAAGAAGGCTTTGTGGCGATTAAACTCGATAGGAAAAAAAGCTTATGATAGGGTTGAGTGACCTTTTATCGTGGCAATACTAAGGAAGTTTGGATTCTCAAGCATATTTATAAGATGGATTGTGGAATGTATATCTACGGTTTCCTATTCCTTCTTGATAAATGATATAACTCGACCAAAATGTTCCACCCAAAACGTGGTCTTCATCAAAGGGACTCTCTATCACCACTACTATTTAAACTTGGAGTTGAGGTCCTAGCTAGAAACATCCAAACAGCAAGCAATGGAAACCGAAAACGCATTGGATTTCCATTAACAAGAGCAAGAACGACCATTCCCTTTCTTGCTTTTACGGCTGATATGATAATTTTTACTATAGCCACAACCACATCGTGCAATCAGGTGATAGAAATACTATCTAAGTATTGTCAAATCTTTGGACAAAAAGTAAACTATCACAAATAAGCATTTTAGACTTCGGAAAATGCTGACAACGCGACTAAAAGAATGCTCCAAAAAAATACTAGCATTCCCCCGAGCACCTGAGAGAAAAGTTCATAGGTTTCCCGATCGTTAACGAATGTGTAAATAAATCGATGTTCGAAGATGTCATTGTAAAATCTAGACAACAATTAATTAAATGGAAGCGGCTTCAATGTCTGAAGAAGGAATATCGGTTTTGATAAAATCAGAGCTCAAATGCAAACCCAAACTATATAATGCAAAGCTTTATGCTACCAACATCCATACATAAGGAATTAGACCAAATTAATAGACAATTTTTCTAGGACAAGGGAACTAAATTTCACCCATTGATAAGTTGAGATAAGATTTGTAAACCAAAAGAAGCAAGAGGAGTAAGAATAATAAAAGCAGAGGACATGAACAAGGCACTCCAAATGGAATTTTTTGAAAAATTACGAATGAATCGGATAACATTTGGGTCAAGCTAATTGAAGAAAAATACCTAAAAGGTAACCGCCTATGGTGTTATAAAACTAGAAGGAACACATCATGACAATGAAGAAGGTTCATAAATATACGCCTTGAGTTTGAAAAAGGGTTCAGATGGAATGTGGGTGATGGACGAACAATTAGGCTATGGAATGATCCCCAGGCAGTTGAAAAATCGCTGGAACAATATGTCACAAATAAAGACCTTATAATGAACACAAGAGAAATGGTAATCTCACTTATTACAAATGATAAATAGGATCATGGAAAGATAACTACCCAACTTGGACCTCTGATCCAGCAGGCCGTGGCTAATAGAATCAAAAGCATCTCGTCGTCAATTTGTAACATCAAAGACCGAATGTACCGGAATCTTAATGTCATGCCAAAAATCAAAGTTTTTATTTGGAAACTTTCTATAGATGGACTTCCAACAAAAGAAAACCTTGAAAAATAAAAAATCTCAGTACACATGAAATATGTTCTATGCCAGCACGACAACACCTGTATGAAAGTGCCAAGCACGTATTCTTCAAATGCTCGTACACTATTGGTAACATATTTGAGACTAGAACACAAGATTTAAAAAAAAAAGTATTGATACATCTCATACGAAACTTCCAGAAATAATGTCTCGTATACGTAATAAATTTAATGACAACACTATGGCACGAATAACCGTTACGTGGTGGAACATTTGGTATATGAGGAACAAAAATATCTTCAGTAGCAAAATGCCAACTAACATCACCCAACTGGTAACTAGTCAAATACAAGAGTGGAATACCGTCAACTCTAAAAATCTCACTAAAAGAACAATCATGAGATAACATAGGAAAATTAGAAAAATTCATAGGTCCACACCAATGGAAGAAGCTTGAAACTTAATTTTGATAGATAAAAAAGAAGTGAGAACCATTGTGCATTTGGATACATCATAAGGGATCATAATGCATCAGTAATTGCCTATAGCTATGGGCAATGTTTATACACATCTGTCTTGCATGCAAAAGCACACACCTTAAGAAATGAATTGCTTAAAGCAAAATAAATGAAAATAAAAAATATTGAAATCGAAGGAAATAACCTTACAAATATCAACTCAATTAAAAACATCTATAAGCCTCCGTCGGAAATTAACGTTATCATCTCAAATATATCACTTATTTTGTCAAGTTTCACACAAGTACATGTCAACCATACATTCAGGGAAGTCGATAGGGTTGCTGACAGACTCGCAACACTAGGTCAAGACCGCCCTACAACCGGAGATGTGATCCCAAGCAAAGATCAAGCTCTCATCCAAAAGAATGTCATAGCATGCTACACCAATAGATGGTGATCATGCCTAATTCCTTACCCTTATATTCTAAAAAAAAGAAACCTACCTCTTGAGTCTTAGCTCTCTTTGAAGCTCATCTGGTTTTGACATCATGATCTATTGCCCGACTATTGGTAGATCCGGAGAGTTATATCTTCTTTGGAAGTCATACTAACTAAGAAATGAGAATATCGAAATCAAACACAAAAAATACTGATTTATATTAATCGAATCCACTTGCAATAAACACAAGAAGAAAAAAAAAGAGAGGGGTGATTCTCTATCACTACTCTTCGATTGGCTTTCTTGACAATGAAATGACCTTATAACTTAAACGTAATAAATCTAGACACTAAAGTTAACTATTTTATAAACAATGAAAATAATTGGGACGAACAAAAACGGCTTACTCCTTAATTTAAAACTTCAACATTAAAAGCTCTCTTCTCTCTCTTCCTCCATCGGAGTTGGCTTGGCCCTCTCCATCCCAGTGTGGCCTCCGGCCACGCCCCCCCACCCTGCCTTTGTTTGCCCCCATGGCTGGCTCAAGACGATCAAGAAGACAATCCATTAAGCTCTCCAAACTGCACAACAAAGCCACCACCCCGTCCAAACCACGTCCCCTTCCATCCATCCTTCCTTCGCCTGATAGCCCTTTTGAGCAAATACCAGAAGACCTTATCTGCTTTAATAACCAGAGGATCCTAGCCAAACCAAACCCTCTCCCAACCCCTCCAGCATTGACCACTGATTCTCTTTTTCCCCCGCTACCATCACCATCCTCTATACCCTCAACAAATCCAATATCTCCCTTTCCTGCCTTGTCGTCTAGCTCGATTCAACCTCAGCAGGGAACTACTATGAGCATGCCCCTCACTTTTGGAAACCCTTCTTTGAGCTGACGAACCACTGGCAGCGTCCGGAACTAACCTCCTGAGAAGACCCAACCTGATACATGCCCTCCCAAGACTGCTAACCTTTCAACTACCCCTCTCGATACCGAACCTAGACACCAACATTCCCTAACAAACCCTACGAATTCCCATAACCAACCACATGCTTCTACAAGCATGCCAACAACCGCCACCTTGATATCCTACAAGGATATTATTTCGAGCAATGAGCGTTTGAACCATGTCCCTTTGCCATTTACTCCTAGGTTTGAATCTGGACACATTAACTTCACTGAGGATGACATTGCCGAGACAACCCAGAAATGACATCTATCCCTTGTTGTCTTTCCCATTGGAAGTTCAATCAGCTTCGAACGTATGTCCGCTTTCGTCAAGGAGCACTGGAATACTATTACCCAACCCAAAGTGTTACGCAATGATAAGGGTGTGTTTGTCTTCCAATGCGCGAATGAAGAAGATCTCAATTCTATCCTGCTTGGAAGCCCCTGGATGACCAATGGCTCATCAACCATGATACTCAAGAGATGGACTAAAGACCTCCCATTTGACTACTCTTGCCGGAGCTCTGTCCCCATATGGGCAACCCTGCATGATCTCGATTATCGTCTTTGGTCCAAACGCATGCTCGCCAAGATTGGATCGGCTCTAGGTACGCCCATCCTCACCGACTCATGCTCAGCCAACCAAGACTTGGATATGCACGTGTACTTGTTGATATTCACGCTGCTCGGCCTCTCCTTCACGAGGTGGTTCTCACTGGTCCTGATGGTGTCTCCTTCAACCAAAAGATAACATAAGAGTGGATCCCTACCCACTACTCTACCTGTCTCACCTTTGGGCATAATTTCTCAACACCTAAACCAAGACCGAAATCATTGACTCAAAAACCGCTTCACCCACAACGTCCTTCTCTTAGGGTAAGCTCTAACCCTAATTGAAGCCCTCTTTTACCCACCCCAAATGATTCTCAAAAGATCTCCCTAGATTCCCAAGATCCCCCGGCTCTTCCTGCTCAAACTCTAACCGCTTCTTCAACCTCATCTGACCCCAATCTTATTGGTATCCAAGTGGACCCAATTACCTCTTCATCAAACGCTAAAACCAGCCTTGATGTTACCACACCTGACACCCTCCCCACTCCTTGATAAACAATCACAAATCCCTCGTCCCTTCCTTCCCCCACCCTTGGCACTACCCTTCCTCCTACAACTTTTGATCCGTCCCTAACCCAAGCCACAACAGTTGAACCTATCCCGCCTTCTCACCATACTCTCAACTCCTCCCCAACCAACAAGAGTTGCCCTTGACCCATTACTACATCTCAATGAATATAAAAGCCTGCTCTTGGAACATCAGGGGTTTAAATAACCCAACCAAGCAAAAATCCATCCAGAATCTTGTCAAGAAGAAGAACATTGATCTTCTGGCCATCCTAGAGACCAGGCTCAAGATCAATAAAGAGAAACGTATAGCCAAAAGCCTTTTACCGACTTGGAGTCAAGTCTCTAACTCCTCCCTTGCTCATAATTGTAGGATCTGGGTCTGGTGGAACCCCTCCAAACTTCACATCTCGACTATAATTATTACCGATCAAATCCTCCACTGCTAAAGTTCCAAACCCCTATCCCACAATGATCCGACCACCTGCCTGGAACTTACGTTCATTTATGACCATAACTCACCTGAAAACCGATATGATCTTTGGACTTCTATTTCAACCTTAAGCCTCCTCCACTCCCTTGGCTTTGCTTGGAGATTTTAACGTTACCCTTTCCCCTGATGAAAAATCGACCAATGACTCTCCAAGCATCTCCCAACCATCTTCGGAACTGGCCAACTACTTCGAGCAAAACAATATTACGGATCACTTGTATTCTGGCTGCAAGTACACTTGGAACAACAAGCAGATTGGTTCCCGCACTTGGTGTAAACTTGACCGTATTCTTGTTAGTCCTACTTAGCACTCAAGATTTCCACGCTCTCTTGCACACTTCGATCTCCCTGAAGTGTCTGATCACTCTTATGCCGTACTCAGTATCGATCCGATTGAGGTTGCACATAAGACCCCATTTAGATTCAACAACGCGTGGGTGCAACATGAAAATTTTCTCTCTTGTATATCCAACGTTTGGGACACGAATATTGAAGGCAATCCGATGTACAAGATCACTAAAAAACTCAAGATGCTCAAACTCAAACTCAAAAGATTCCCTAGCCTTAAACTCAAAGAGATTCACCAAGTCATTCAAGCCAACAAGAAGTCATTGCTCACAACGAAGGGAAATCTTCAAAGCAATTTCCATGACTCTATCCTTCAGAAAACCGTGCGAAAAGACACCATCTCCCTGAATGATAGTCTCAACACCTTGCAGACCACTATGGCCCAACTCTTCAAAGCTAATTGGATCAAATATGAAGACCAATGTGAAACTTTTTTCTTTAGAAGCATCAAAGTAAGGAGATGTGCTAATCGGATTAACTCCATCAATGGGCATGACGGTCTCACAACTTCTGATCCTGATCTTATCGAGTCCACTTTCATCAATCACTTCCAAAATATTCTCAAAACCCCTTCTCCACCAAACATAAACACCTACCCGGACCTTCCCCTACCAAGCCTTAAACCCACTGCCTTTTCTTTTCTTTCTATGCAGGCCACTCTTGAGGAGATTAAAGAAGCCCTTTTTAGTATTGGGGACAACAAAGCGCCCAGACTGGATGGTTACAGTGTAATGTTCTTCAAAGCTTCTTGGAGTATTATAAAAGATGATTCCATGAAAGCTATTGAATAATTCTTTTCACAAGGGAAAATGCTCAAACAAATCAATCATGCATCCATCTCTCTCATTGCTAAGGTTGATAATCCAATCTCCCCTTCCGACTACAGGCCAATCTCGTGTTGTAACACAACCTACAAAACCATAGCCAAGATCATCTCTTCCCGCATCAACACCATCTTGCCTAGCATCATAGGACCTTGCCAGAGTGCTTTTATTAAAGATAGATCTCTAAAGCATAACGTGCTAATTTTCCAGAAGCTCCTTAATAAATACAACAGGAAGAACATCTCTCCTAGAGCTGCCATGAAGATCGATATCTCCAAGGCTTTTGATAAAATTGACCATGACTTCATTGTGCACTGTCTATCCAAGATGGGATTCCCTGAGCCCTTCATCCATTGATCAAGGAGTGTATCACCACAACATCATACTCAGTTAAAATTAATGGCTCCTTAAAAGGCCATTTCAAGGGCCATAGAGGGCTAAGGCAAGGCTGCCCTCTATCCCTTCTCCTCTTTACCATTATTATGGAATATCTTTCCCGAATGTTACACCACAGTACCACCAATACCGACTTCAACCACCAACCAAAATGCTCCTTACCACCCATCACTCACCTCTCCTTTGCAGATGATCTAATGTTGTTCTGCAAAGGAGACCTTACCTCCATCAACATCCTCAAGAGCACCTTCAATGCTTTTGGTAACTACTCTGGGTTAAAGATCAACTTATCCAAGTCCTCTATTTTCATGGGAGGTATGTTGACTACTGATCAAGCTCTTGCTTTCACTTGTGGTTCTCTCCCTTTCCATTATCTTGGGGTTCCGGTGGGCAGTTGTAGGCTCTCTCTCTCGGATTACCTCCCTCTGATTCACAAGTTAACCAAGCGGATCCAGTAATGGAGTGCTGAGCTCTTATCCTTTGCTGGTCGAGCTCAACTCATCAAGTCCATTCTTATACCTTTTAACCAATATTGGTGTTCGATGTTCCTTCTTCCGGACACGATCTTGAATAAGATTCAAACCCTGATTAGATCCTTTCTTTGGTCCGGAAAGGATTGTAGTAAGAGGGCTCTTGTCGCCTGGTCTTTTGTCTACACTTTGAAGCTGGATGACGGCCTTGGTTTTCCTGATCTGAAAGCAAGGAATAAGGTTTCCCTCTCGTGCCTCATTTTTGACATTGATAGAGGTGATGATAACCTGTGGAGTTCTTGGATCGCCAAGCACGTGCTTAAGAGCCATACCATATGGAATTTCCAATCAAAGCCCTAACATATCTACTACTGGACATGTATGTCAGGATCAGGGATGATCTTCCAACCCCCCTTGGTACTCACCATTCATCACTACTATCCAACACTCATGGTACCTTCTGTCCAAAAGAGGCCTATGCCATCTTCAAAACTCAACCTTCTGTGCCACCCTCTACCGTCTGTAGCATCATTTGGAAAAACTAAAACATTCCAAAATGTAGTTATATCACGCGGATTGCCAGCCACAAGAGTCTTCTTACACTGGCCAAGATCAAAAGCCGGAACATCATTGACAATGACACTTGCAAACTTTGCACTTATATGGTGGAAGATGATGATCGTCTTTGGTACTCGTGTAGCTACTCTTCGCTTGTTCTTGACATACTTTCTCGATGGACTAGAGTACCTTACCCATCCCCATACATCAACAACATATGGCCTTGGCTCAGCACTAGACCCAACCTTGAACATGACCTTCTCGATTGCATATGCATTGCCTCTATAATTGCATTTGTATACTTCACTTGGAAGGCCAGAAATAATCTGGTATATAACAATGTCTATACTCGCGCCATTAATTGTTCCGGAGATGCCATCCATGCTATCAAACTCCACATTTCCTACCATTGGAAGGACCGATCGAGTAATTCTTTAGCAACTGCAAGGATGCTGGACATTCACCTAAGCTAGGGTTTCTCCTCTACTGTCTCCTCCTTTATGGCTCCCTTGTCTATGAAGTTATGTAACTGCTTCTTGCTCCACTCTTAGCCTATGGTGCTATGTAACTGTCCCTACTATTACCCCTCTTTCATGTAAATCCTCTTTCTTAATACAAGTAATTTTTTTTTTAAAAAAATAAAATAATTGGGACATCCTAAACTTAATAATGAACGCCAGCATATCTTTAATGTTGTTAGGACTGGTACATTATGAAAACAACCATCCATTACGATACAAGACATATTATACTAGAGATGGAACAAGAAGGGTGGTTCTCTACCGGCTCAACAACAAAGTCAAGAAATGAAGATAAGTTTGCCATGCTACATAATGCATGCAAATAAATCTCGAATATGGACAACTAAAAAGCAAGAATTTTTCTTGGAAAATCTCGAAAAATGGACAACCAAACAAAATTTAGATTAGATGAACGGAAAATGGCGGACACGCTACACTATGAACAACGCAATCACAAATTGGAGGACCTTAACCTCTTGTTCTTTGAATACGCATACACTGATACCATCAATAATATTGACAAAAAAACCTAAAACATAGTTAATCGAACAATACATGAAAACGAAAGACCAAATGACAATCTGGAAGAAGTAAATGTGACAAAAGGAAATTACCCTACTTGTAACAATTTGTTGAAAAATCTTGTATAACAAGAACACATATTTTTCAAAATGAATAGGGATGAATTAATAGCTACTACCGTCTCATTCATAAAAACAAACAAATGATTGATAGAGAGTTATAAAAAAAATTGAGGAAGACAATAAAATCAATCCAAATACAATATATAATATCATAAGAAAGAGAAAGAATAATATCAAATGGGAAAAATCAAAGATAGATTACATAAATTACATTTTGACATATCGATAATAGACCCGTGATAAGCATCATTGGGTTCGTCATCCGTTGCTTGAAGGGTGATGTTGTTTGTCTTAAAACACTAAAAACAACTTTAACCCCGTAATCAAAGCGGAAACATAACTCCCTGGACCTAATCACCATCCTTGAAACTCACCTTAACAAGAAGAAAATAAGCTCTCTCTCCTTATGCCTACAATTGCAGGATCTAGAGCTGGTGGAACCCTTCGTCCATTCATGTTGAGCCTTTCCTTACCACTAACCAGCTTATCCACTGTCATATCTCACACCCTAAAAAACACCCGTCCAACCATCAAATTCTCCTCAACTACACTTTCATATACGCTCTTAACCTCCTCAACGACAGAACTAGCCTCTGGGATTCAATCTCCACCTTGAATCTTCTCAATCCCACTCCTTGTGTTTTACTTGGAGACTTCAATGTGACCCTCTCTCCGGACGAGAAGCTGACCAATGCCGGGCAATCTTTTGCACAAGTTTTGACTGAACTTGCCGACTGCTTTAGGTCAAATAACTTGATTGATCATCTCTTCTCCAGCAGCAATTTCACATGGCATAGCAAGCAGAACTTGAATCCTATCTGGTGCAAGCTTGATCGGATTGCCATCAAGGATGGATGGTTCTCCTCCTTTCACAATTCTACTGCGTTGCTTTATATCCCATACCTTTCGGACCACTCACCTTCAATTTTGGCCCTAAACACCAAAAATCCTTCCCCTAAGCCCCAGTTCCGCTTCAACAACTTTTGGGCCTGCCACGAGAACTTTATCAAGACCATCGAGGATGTCTGGAATAAGCCTATGAACGGTCATCTTATGTATCAAGTCATTGCCAAGGTTAAAGATATCAAGCCTTTGCTCAAAAAGTTCCCTAGTCAATAAATCGAAGACCTTTACTCCTCTATTGATGACCTTAAATCAAGGCTTGATGATCTCCAACGTGATCTCCAGAAAAACCCCCCCTGATCACGTCCTTCTTAATGCTGAGCGTACCACAATTTCAAATCTCACATCCCACCTTAACCGCCTCCAAACCGACCTCGCTCAACTGTTTAAAGCCAAGTGGGTTTCTTTTGGAGACCAATGCTCCTCTTTCTTCTTCAAATCCTTCCAAACCCGTAGGAGTTCAAACTCCATAACTGCCATCACTACTTCACCCAACACCATCTCCCACGACCCATCTACCATTGCATCCACCCTTATTAATCACTTCTCCTCCATACTAAACCCCTCTCACTTCTCCAGACCGCCTCTCCCTCCTTTCACGCCAGATGCTATCTTAACCGATCATGACCTCTTGGCTATCAACAAACCCTATTCTCACGACGAGGTCAAGGCCACCATTTCAATATGGGCATTAATAAGGCTCCCGGGCCTGATGGTTTCAACTCACATTTTTTCAAATCTTCCTGGGCTATTACTGGATACGATATTTCTAAGACTATCTTGGATTTTTTTTCACTCCGGCCTGCTTCTAAAGCATATCAATCACACATCCCTTACTCTCATCGCAAAAAAGCCTTGCCCTATTCTCCCCTCTCACTATCGTCCGATCTTTTGTTGTAATGTAACCTACAAAACCATTGCTAAGATGCTAGCCTCAAGGCTAAATTCAGTCTTGCCCTCCATTATTGGAAGTTACCGAAGTGCGTTAATTTGTGAAAGGAAGATCGATAAAACACAACATCTTAATCTGCCAAGAGATCTTCAGAAAGTACAATCAAACCCATATTTCACCCAGATGCGCCATCAAAGTCGACATTTCCAAGGCTTTTGACACCATTGAGCACGATTTCATCCTTCATTGCCTTGCTATGTTCGGCTTTCCTCCTCCTTTCATTAATCTGATCAAACAATGCATCTCTACTGCCACCTATTCTCTCAACGTTAATGGCACCATGAGGGGATTTTTTAAAGGTTCTTGTGGTCTCAGACAAGGTTGCCCCCTTCCCCCCCTCTTTTCTTCATTGCCATTGAAGCCCTTTCCTCCATGATCAAATAAGCCACCATCAACCCCGACTTCAACCATCACCCCAGATGCCAAAACCCATCCCTTACCCACCTTTGTTTTGTTGATGATTTGTTACTCTTTTGCAGGACTGATATCACTTCCATCTCCATTCTTAAAAATACTGTGGATGCTTTCGGTTCTCTCTTCGGCTTGAAGATCAACTCCGACAAGTCCCTAATTTTCCTTGGTGGAATTTCTCAAGCTGATAAACTCCACATCATTGCCAACATTGCTCTTCCTTTAGGATCATTCCCCTTCCTGTACCTCGGCGTTCCGATTGGAAGTAAGCGGCTAAACGTTCGTGACTACCAGCCTCTGATTCACAAGATCACATCTAAGATAAACTCATGGCACGCTAGGAACCTTTCCTATGCTGGCCACAAACGAGTCATTACTTCCATCCTCTTTGCTATGCAGAACTATTGGTGTGCCGTATACCTTATCCCTACAACAGTCCTGAACAAGATTGATGCGCTTCTCAGACCCTTCTTATGGTCTGGAACCGACTGCAGCAACCGTGCCCTTATCGCTTGGAATACCGTCTGCACTCCTTTAGACTTTGGTGGACTTGGCTTCAATGAGCTTTGATCCTGGAATAAAGCTTGTATCTCCAAACTTATTTTCGAGATTGCTCATGGTACCCCAAACATCAAGTGCTCTTGGATCCATGGTAATCCCCTCAAGCATCACACAATCTGGAATGTAGTTGAAAATCGCTGCTTTAGCCACTCCTGGAGTATGATCCTTAAGGTCACGGATGAGATCGTGCTCTCTTCCCTGACTGGAAACCCTCCCTTCCTTCCCCCCAACCACAACGCCGCTTTCAAGACCACCCTAGCCTACAGTTTCTTCAAACAACCTACCCTCCCCACTGGTATGGCTAACATTGCTCATCTTTGATCTGGTCTTAACATTCCCAAATTTAGCTTTATTTCCTGGATTGCCTTCCACCAAAAACTTCCTACCCTAACCAAACTCTTCAAATGGAACCTTGTCCCAAATGAGACATGTCTTCTTTGTGGTCTTCACCCCGAAACTATTCTCCACCTTTGGAACTCTTGTAACTACTCCAATCTAGTTCTTGACATCATTTCTCGTTGGACTAGACTGCACCATCCTTACTCCTACTCCGATGATATCTGGTCTTGGCTCTCAAACGCTAAGCCTCACAAAAACGATCTACTCTCAAACATCCGTCTCGCTACTATCACTACCTACCTTTACTTCACCTGGAAAGCTCGTAACAACTTTGCCTTCAATAGAACATTCATACCCCCATTGCTTGCGCCTGCAATATCATTAATGCCGTCAAAATCCAAGCTACTCACAAATGGCGTAACTGCTCCTCTAGCTCCGTGATAGCATGAATTATAGTCTATATTTTGGGACCTGTTTAGACGTTTTATCTTTAATAATCTGCATGTTTGGATGTATATTATGTGATTATATTGTCGTTTCATCAACCTTTGCGGGAATCAAGGTCTACACTAAGTTTCGTTGTAATCGTAGGTAAAATGGCACGTTTTGCATCAAAATGGAGCTAAGGAGTCATTGGAGCTACATTATGGAGCTTAAGGAAGAATCCAGGAAGCATGGAAATGGATTAAAGATTCACTTTGGACCAGATTTGGGAGATTTCACATTCAGTTTAGAGCCACCTCGGTCAGCTACATACCATCTCGACCGAGGTGATCCAGAGGAGCTGCTCGACCGAGGCGAACACCTTGGACGCGGCAAGATATATTTTATTCTTGGCTGAGATCTTTTATTTTTGGAAAGAGGATCTTATATTTTTAGGCTGGATTCGTGGAAGGAAGAAGATAATTCAGCTCATATATGTTACCTATTTTAGGGGAAAATATCTTTCTAAGATCTTTTATCTTTGGAGGGTAGTTTTCCTATATAAAGGGTTGAATTTTCCACAAATCCCAACCGGCGCATCACCGGAAAAAGCACCCCGCTACCACCATAACAGCTGGGAGATTTGAAGAACCTTTTTGAAGGTTGAAGGAAGATTGAAGGAAGGAAGTTGATAGCTTTTATAGCTTTTGTGAAGGGTTTTGTAAGATTCTCTTAGATTCCCTTCTTGTTGATTGTCTTGTTGAATTGTGATCTAAGGAACGCTTGTTTGATTGATAATTGATTCAGTTATTGAAGCCTTTTTCTTAAGGTTTTTGAGTTCAATTATTCACCTTCTTCCCATATATTTGATTATTGCTTTCATGATGATGAGTGGCTAATTTCTTTGTGTGATTCTAGGGTGATTGGCTGAAGGTTGTGGGAAAAACAATGATAGAATAATCTTAAATTCTAGTAGGACCCTGAAAGCTCGAGTCTTTATCCTTAACCCTAGAACATCTCGCTCAGTCGATGAACATCTCGGTCGGGGTGGAATTCGTCTAACCGAGATGACCTTTCTGATCCGAAACTAAGAGTTAAGTGTTAGAGTTTGCCAAATCCTATTCTTATTACACCTTTCCTGGTTCAATGCAAGCCTAGGATGAGACTTACCCGGTAATTCCTTTGTTTGTTTACCCAAGATCATAAGTGTAGGTAATAAAGGTTTATCCTTTATTGGGGTTTGAGTGTGCTTTCATTCCATCTTTGTGAGTTAGCCTGAGACTTACCCGGTAAAGGTTGATTCTATTCCCTTAGGTGGTGTGTTGGTTTGAGGTTATAGTTCTTTTCCTTAATTCCTTGAGACTTACCCGGTAATAGGAGTTACGGTTTGGGATTAGTGAGTAGTGAGACTTACCCGGTGATCTATTCCACTTTAGTAACACATTCCCTTTGCAAAATCTCAGCTTTGTCTGCTTATCTTTAGATCTTGAGTTGGAACCACAACTAGATGCTTTAATCCCTAGAATTGCATATTTCCTTAATTGACTTTTTATCATCTTTGATTGCTTTAATCGCTTTTGTAGTTAGTAATTACATAGACTACCTACACCTGCTTTGTTTCACTAAGTCCCTGTGATCGACCCCTGGAATTTCTTGCTTTTTACTACGATTGACCCGTACACTGCGGGTTCACATCCTTGTTTTAAGCTTACATCTAGGGTTATAAATTTAAAGCTTGCACACACCGTTTCGAGCGAACAAGTTTTTAGCGCCATTGCCGGGGACTTGGTCTAGACCGAGCCGGTTGCGGTGATCTTTCGGGGCGCTTGCCCCTGTTTCTACTAACCACTCTACTTGAGTGACTTTCGCAGGTTCTTTTTCTTAGGTTTATACGAAGAACCCGCGATGGGAAGGAAATCGTTCCTTACGATCCCGAACCAGAAAAGACATACAAAAGACGCTTGAAAGAAGCGAAGATGGCCAATCAGGATAATCGCTATCTTGAGGCCGAATTAAAGGAGGCGTTGGAACAACTACGCCTCTGCAAGGAAGAGCTGAGACTGGAAAGGGAAGAAACTCGCACAAGGACTGAGGCGATCGAAGCAGATATGGCGGCTTTACGAGACCAGTATCTACCTCGACCTAACCCAGATCCTCGACCGAGGCAAGACCCTGTTCCAGATCCTCGACCGAGGCAGAATCCAATACCTACTACCCCGGCCGAGATACTTCCACCTCGGATGCCAGTCCGAGATGCTCTTTTTGCAGGTATTCCACAGACCTAGGGCAAAGGATGGACCCCAATCAGCAACTGAGGCGTCCAGGAGTCAACCTAGGTGATCCAGTGGACCATGACTATGAACTTCGACCACAAGTTCTTTCCATGATTCGCCAATGCTAATTTGGAGGGCTAGAGAGGGAATCTCCGCATCAACATCTACAAAACTATGAGATCTTGATAGAGACCTTGAGACCTTCAAGAATAGAAAACAACAACTACAAGCTAAGGCCTTTCTACTTCTCTTTGAAAGATAGAGCACTTACTTGGTATCAATCTCTTCCTCTAGGAAAAATAATACTTGGGAGGAGATGACGACGGAGTTCTTAACTAAATTCTTTCCCCCCTCTAAAACTGCTGAAATGAGAGGGAAGATTAATGCATTCATCATGAAGGACAAGGAGAGCTTATCCAAGTCATGGGAGAGATTTAAAGACATTCTTTTGGATTGCCCACATCATGGGATTCCAAAGATAGAGTTGTTGGAGATATACTTCAAGGGACTGGACGGAAACACCCAATTCAACCTTCAACTACTATCCGCCGGCACGTTCATGGACATGCCGATTGACGAAGCTTGGGAGTTCATAGAGAAGCAAGCTTTGCACATGGAAAAGTACTCCCACCAAGGAGCTGAAGGTGGAGTTAAAAGAGTCAACTTTCAAGATGCTCCACCTAACAATGATCAACTCACTTCTTTGAAGAATGATGTGAAGCAATTGAAAGATCTTTTGGTTGCTCAAACCAAGAAGGAAGATCAAGGATCAAGGAACAACAATAGTTACCGGAACAATAACAACGGTTCCCGGAACAATAACTACAACAACAATAGAGGATGCAACAGTAGTAATTGGAGGGCAAACAACCAAAATTCGGGTAACCCTTACTCTAACTCCAATTCGAATGACTCCTCTAATCCTTTCCTCTCTTCTTCTTCTTCTTCTTCTTCTACTCCATTGAAGAGCCAGGAGCAAGGATCGAGTTCGTCCCAGCCGGAAAAGAAAGATGCGGTGCTGGAGGCCATCTTGATCAAGCTCAACTCTATGGAGACATCCATGACTTTATTTTCAAAGGCACAAAAAGCCTTAGAACAACAATTCTTTAACAAGGCGAATGAAGCGCCAAGAGATCCAGGGAAGCTTCCAGCAAGGACGGAAAGCAACCCTAAAGGACAGATCATGGCAATAACGACGAGAAGTGGACTGAAGACTGCAGATCCAGTGCCTCGGTCGATGCCAATACAGACGAAGACCACCTTGGTCCAGGTGCAGTCGAAGAACACTTCGGCCGAGATGCCAACCGAGGTGGAGCCACAGAAAGCGGAGGAGAAAACTGAAGTTTATATTCCACCTCCTGCATATAAACCACCACTTCCATTCCCCAAGTCAAGGGCCAGAGCACATCTAGACAAGCATTTTGGTAAGTTCCTTGACTTGATGAATAAACTACACATCAATATCCCTTTCCTTGATGCTATTCTAGGGATGCCCGCCTATGGGAAGTTCTTGAAAGAGATTCTATCAAGGAAGAGAAGACTTTGGTGAAGTGAGGATGACATCTAAATCTTCGGAGCTCATTCAAATCATGAAGGAGAAGATGCCACCCAAGTTGAGAGATCCCGGCTCATTTTGCATTCCCATTCAAGTTGGGGATGTCACTTGTGAAGCCTTATGTGATCTAGGAGCCAGCGTGAGCATCATCCCGCTGGAGCTATGTGTTAAGATCGGACTTGGAGAGCCCAAGATGGTGAAGATACGGTTATACATGGTGGACCGCTTCATTACCCATCCCGTGGGCATTTTGGAAGACGTTCCGGTCAAGTTAGGTAACTTCTATTTACCTATAGACTTTGTTGTACTTGACATTCCCGCATATTATCCTGTTCCTATCATTCTCGGGAGACCATTTCTAGCAACTTCGGGTTGCAATGTGGATTGTAAGAACGCCAAGTTAAAATTCAACATTGGCGGAGATGAAGTGGAATTTGCATTGCTTGCGGCAATGAAGGGAGAGCAGCTAGGAGGTGATATCTTCAACATCTATGATGAAGAAGAATCAAGAGAATTAGTGAGCTCTATCCTTATTAAAGATCCACTTGAAAAAGTTATTAGTTTTAGCTTAATGGAGGAAGGTATAGATGCTTCTTGTGATGCAGATATACGGAGCTTAAAGGCAATGGAAGAAGATCCAGGAGCTAAAACTGAAAGACTAATCCAGGAGAAGAAGATCTCCAGTTTCGATTCCAGTTACAGTACCTCGACCGAGGCACTTTCTGGACCAAGCGAGGTGACTGAAGAACATCTCGGTCAACCTCTTTGTACCTTGACCGAGATCGAAAGCGAGATGATGACAACTGAGACTTCTGAGAATAACAAACTTCTTACTCCCTTTTCTGACATCCATCCTCAGTTGGTGGAACATTCTCTCCACTAAATTTCTGATAATAAAGGACCTTGGTATGCTGATATTGTTAATTATCTTGTTTGCCAGGAAATACCACCCAGATTGATGTACACTCAAAGGAAGAAATTCTTCAAGGATGTACGCCATTACTATTGGGATGAACCGCTGCTATTCAAGAGAGTTCCAGATGGGATGCTTCGAAGATGCATTCCGGAAGATGAAGTTAATAGTGTCATACGGCATTGACTCACTTCCTTGTGGAGGGCATGCTAGCGCCAACAAGACATGCGCTAAGGTATTACGTTCCGGTTTCTTTTGGCCTAAATTATTTAAGGATGTGCAAATGTTTGTTGTCTCTTGTGATGCATGCCAAAGAACAGGGAACTTATCTATAAGGAATGAGATGCCACTCAATAACATACAGGAGGTTGAGATCTTTGATGTATGGGGAGTAGATTTCATGGGACCTTTCCCATCATCCAGAGGAAACCTCTACATTCTCCTAGCTGTCGACTACGTCTCTAGATGGGTTGAAGCCATTGCCTCTCCCACTAATGACGCCATGGTGGTTGTGAAGTTCTTTAACAGGACTATCTTTCCACGTTTTGGGACTCTACGCATCATCATCAGCGATGGAGAGACGCATTTCATCAACCGTAAGTTTAAGGCACTTCTATCGAAGTATGGGGTAACCCACAAGGTAGCAACCCCTTATCACCCTCAAACTAGTGGACATGTCGAGATCTCAAATAGAGAAATTAAAGCAATCTTGGAGAAGACCGTCTCTAGGACGAGGAAAGATTGATCCATGAAGTTAGACGACGCTCTTTGGGCTTACAGGACCACATTCAAGACTCCCATTGGTACCACCCCTTATAATTTAGTATATGGGAAGTCTTGTCATTTGCCCGTTGAGTTAGAACACAAGGCGTATTGGGCGATCAAATGGTTAAACTTCGACATCAAGGAAGCCGGTGAGAAGCGGCTATTGGATATCAATGAGTTGGAGGAGCTGCGTTTGAACGCTTATGAGAATGCCAAGATCTATAAAGAAAGGACGAAGAAATGGCATGACAAGCGTATCATTCCTAAGGAGCTTAAAGAAGGAGACTTAGTTCTACTCTTCAACTCCCGCCTCCGCCTCTTTCTAGGTAAGTTGAAATCTAGATGGACCGGACCTTATGTTGTGAAACATGTTTTCCCTTATGGTGCAGTTGAGATTTGGGGAGAAACGAGTGGAAGCTTCAAGGTCAATGGTCACAGACTTAAGAAATACAAACCGGAAGTTCCGGTTGAGGAGGTTGCACCACTATACCTTGTTTAGGGCTACCGTACGGTCCAGCTAGCGACCTTAAATCAAGCGCTTTTTGGGAGGCAACCCAAGGTATTGCTTTCTTTTCCCTTTTTCTAGTCTAGCTTTAGATAGTTTGCTTTTGCTTTGCTTTGTTTTGTTTTTGGCGTCCTAGACAGACAACAGGGGACATCTAAGGAAGGAATACCACCCAGGAGCAAAATTGGAAGGACAGAAGTTCGAGAATTTGAGAAGACGGAGTTTGACTGAGACACATCTCGGTTGCTGTCATAGCACCTCGACCGAGATGATTCTTGAGCAACCGAGGCGACTAGGGTTACTGAAGATCCACCTCGGTCCGTACCACCTCGGTCCTGTCGAGACCATCTCGACCGAGGTGACAGCAGTTCCAGAAAAGGGTATAAAAGGGAGATTGATTTTTCTCTCTTCCCTCTATCCCCTTCTCGACCGCGGCGCACTCCTCACCTCGCTTCTTCGTTCCTCGCTCGTTTTCGACGATTCTCGCTTCCAAACTGCAAGGAAAGGGTAGAGGATCGATTTGCAACCATCAATCTGCATCAAAAACGAACCGAATCGACCAAATCTGGGGTAAAATCGAAAAAACCCTAACTCCCTCTTCTTCCACTGATTTTATTCGATTTGGGCTTTGGTTGCCCCTGCATTTTGCTGAAAAAGGATTAAGTACCCCATAGGAACCTTTGGTAGTGATATTGGGGGAAAAGAACTGGATTTTTGAGAGAATCGATCGCACAGCGCTTTGCCTCGGTCCAGTCGGCCTGTGCCTCGGCCGAGGTGTTCTTGAGATTTGTCAGAGCAACCGAGGTGACCTGATAGTGATAGACAAAGATGAGTTCTGACAGGCAATTAGTTCTGAGAGACAGATCCTCTCCTTCCCCTTCTTCTTCTTCACGCCGCTCTAGACTGGTGATTCACGAGCGTCACCAGGTCGACTACGACCACATAGCGGCACGTCTAGTGGTTGCACCACGATTCCTAGACATTTCTACGTTTGACTGCCTCTATGTGGATGAGGATCTGAGGCGAGTGATATCTGCAGTGGGGCTGGAGCAGTTTACTGAGATTAGAGCTCCAGCCTATCTTGAGCCGACCATGGAGTTTGTTAGCTCCGTCACCTACTTGCCCACCGAGCGCGCCATCAAGTACCGGTTGATAAACCGGAATTATCTAGTTCCTATGGACCACTGGCGGGATATCTTTGGCTTCCCAGCCCCTACTGTTGCTGACTTTCCCTCTCGAGCTGTAGCTCGAGAGTTTTGGGGACAGATTGCTCATGTGGTTGAGCACGCTGACAGGTGGCGACCTGGAGATTCCAGGGAGCGGATTATATATCACCTGGCTTTTAGACTTGCTCACAGGATCTTTAGAGAGACTCTTCTGGCGCGTACTGAGACGCCCTAGAAGATCAGACAGGGTGAGCTGCTGAGTTTGTACTGCATGGTGACCGGAGGAGTTCCGGATTTTAGAGTTATGCTAGCGGAGGATCTACACAAGATAAAGACGAAGGCAAAGGGGGATATCTGCTGTGGAGGGATAGTGACTCACATTGCGAGTTACATGGATCTTGACTTCAGTGCATGCACTATGGTGGCGGCTGCCAAGCCACTCAGGCTTCAAGAGATGATCACTCGAAGGATACTGGTTCCTCGCAGTCTTACTACGCCATATGTGGGGATGCCCTGGAAGAAGACTGCACCCCAGGGTATTAGGTGGTCAGCTCAGTTCTCTGTCTACGACCCGCACTACTGGCAGACCGCATAGATTCCACTTATGGAGGATGCCAAAGATGCAGCAGCTCAAAGACAGGATGAGGAGGATGAGGCTGAGGAGTAGGAGGATGATGATGAGGATGGCGGTGCTGCCATGGATACGGGCACAAATACAACTGGGACTAGTGCGCCGGTCATTGATCTGGACGACGACGAGACTGAGGAGGAGCCAGCTGCAGCACCAGCACGTCCCGCTAGGCGTAGGGTACGCAGGCAGAGGGATTCAGTTGCTCACCATCGGATCGATGATCTGACGGATCAAATGATAGATTCCTACGCTGCCCTGTCCTTGGACATCAGAGAGATGCAGGAGAGACAGCATTACCAGCACGTGATGGCTGAGATTCAGTTTCAGTATATCATGGGCTATCCATTCGACCCATCTCAGTACCCGTACGTGCCACCACCACCACCACCGGATCGGGATTATTGTGAGCTTGCAAGATTTTCTTTATTTATTTATTATGCAGCTCAACTTTATTCGGTGAGTATTCTATTTTCTTAGACTTATTTTGACCCATTGGGACAATGTGTCCCAAGTATGGGGTATGTGGATTTATTATTTGACTTATGTGGATGTATGACTTGACTCATGGATATCTACTGTTTTATTTTGCTCTATGTGTTTATCTGAGATTACATGCATGCATACACGTTATTTTAATTGATAAAAACATCAAAAACTGGTTTGAAAAAGAAATTTATGACCTCGACCGATGTGACTCTGACCAATCGAGGTGCAGTACCTCGGTTGACTTAGATCATCTCGACCGAGGTGGTTTAACTGGAACAGTTTTTGAAACGATTTTTGTGCTTTTTATCTGGATATGACCTCAGTGATGATTTTGTTTGCTAACTGGTTTTGAAATCTTTATATGTTTGAAAGGTTTTATAATATGTTTAAGTTGCTAAATGCTTTGTTTGAAATTTGTGCATGTTTAATACTTTGTTTTTATCCAAATTATGTTGAATTTGAAGGTTGACACCACATGATGAGTTATCTCACTTTCTTCCTGGGAAGACCAAGGCAATTCATTCTCTTCTCTTCTTCTTCTTCTTCTTCTTCTTCTTGATCATGCTTAGCCCCTCATATACATATTTGCCTTCCTTTACCTATCCGAAAATTTGGAAGCAAGCAAGTGAAAAGAAAGTGAAAGAAAAGTTGAGATGTTGGCTGAAAGTTAGAAAGAAACAAATAGGTTTGGGGAAGTCAATCATGATGATGAGTAACTCGGCACCATTCACATAGCCGGGTGTTTGTGTCTTGCCAAAGTCGGATTGAGCGATATTCCTAACGGGTCATGGTATGTGCATCAAGGGTTTGAGGCATCTCGAGAAATTGATGATTGCTGATCTCCTAGGCTTTGGTTATTGTGCACCTCTGTCCATGCATCCCAAAAAGTAAAGTAAAAAGTAAATAAGCAAAGCTTATTGGTGGAAGATGTTGAAGTTCGAAAGGAAGTTAAGTAAAGATCCTTTTTCCCGGATTCTAGCACCACATTTCCTATATACATCCCACCCGCACACGTTTCTTTGACCCTTCTTTTGAAAAGACCTTGAGACCTCGAGCTTGTTGATTGACTTAGTGGTTTAAATTGATTATACATGATTAATTTCGATAATTATGATTTATTATGCATTCTATGATTTTATGCAAAGATGAACAACTTTCTTATATTTATAAAATGTTTTGAGCATATTTTGATTTTAAATTCCATGAAGCATTCTCTTAGAGTGATCTATGATTGTAGCACACCACTAAAATATTTTAAAAGACTTTTTCATTGATCTTTATGACTTATAATCCATTCTATCTTGTATCTAAGATTTGGAACTTGCTTGGGGACAAGCAAGGGCTAAGTATGGGGTATTTTGATAGCATGAATTATAGTCTATATTTTGGGACCTGTTTAGACGTTTTATCTTCAATAATCTGCATGTTTGGATGTATATTATGTGATTATATTGTCGTTTCATCTACCTTTGCGGGAATCGAGGTCTACACCAAGTTTCGTTGTAATCATAGGTAAAATGGCACGTTTTGCATCAAAATGGAGCTAAAGGAGCTAAGGAGTCATTGGAGCTACATTATGGAGCTTAAGGAAGAATCTAGGAAGTATGGAAATGGATTAAAGATTCACTTTGGACCAGATTTGGGAGATTTTACATTCAGTTTAGAGCCACCTCGGTCAGCTACATACCATCTCGATCGAGGTGATCCAGAGGAGCTGCTCGACGCGGCGAGATATATTTTATTCTTGGCTGAGATCTTTTATTTTTGGAAAGAGGATCTCATATTTTTAGGCTGGATTCCTGGAAGGAAGAAGATAATTCAGCTCATATATTTTACCTATTTTAGGGGAAAATATCTTTCTAAGATCTTTTATCTTTGGAGGGTAGTTTTCCTATATAAAGGGTTGAATTTTCCACAAATCCCAACCGGCGCATCACCGGAAAAAGCACCCCGCTACCACCATAACAGCTGGGAGATTTAAAGAACCTTTTTGAAGGTTGAAGGAAGATTGAAGGAACGAAGTTGATAGCTTTTATAGCTTTTGTGAAGGGTTTTGTAAGATTCTCTTAGATTCCCTTCTTGTTGATTGTCTTGTTGGATTTTGATCCAAGGAACGCTTGTTTGATTGATAATTGATTCAGTTATTGAAGCCTTTTTCTTAAGGTTTTTGAGTTCAATTATTCACCTTTTTCCCATATATTTGATTATTGCTTTCATGATGATGAGTGGCTAATTTCTTTGTGTGATTCTAGGGTGATTGGCTGAAGGTTGTGGGAAAAATGATGATAGAATAATCTTAAATTTCAGTAGGACCCTGAAAGCTCGAGTCTTTATCCTTAACCCTAGAACATCTCGCTCAGTCGATGAACATCTTGGCCGGAGTGGAATTCGTCTGACCGAGGTGACCTTTCTGATCCGAAACTGAGAGTTAAGTGTTAGAGTTTGTCAAATCCTATTCTTATTACACCTTTCCTGGTTCAATGCAAGCCTAGGATGAGACTTACCCGATAATTCCTTTGTTTGTTTACCCAAGATCATAAGTGTAGGTAATAAAGGTTTATCCTTTATTGGAGTTTGAGTGTGCTTTCATTCCATCTTTTGTGAGTTAGTCTGAGACTTACCCGGTAAAGGTTGATTCTATTCCCTTAGGTGGTGTGTTGGTTTGAGATTATAGTTCTTTTCCTTAATTCCTTGAGACTTACCCGGTAATAGGAGTTACGGTTTGAGATTAGTGAGTAGTGAGACTTACCCGGTGATCTATTCCACTTTAGTAACACCTTACCTTTGCAAAATCTCAGCTTTGTCCGCTTATCTTTAGTTCTTGAGTTGGAACCACAACTAGATGTTTTAATCCCTAGAATTGCATATTTTCTTAATTGACTTTTTATCATCTTTGATTGCTTTAATCGCTTTTGTGGTTAGTAATTACATAGACTACCTACACCAGCTTTGTTTCGCTAAGTCCCTATGATCGACCCCTGAAATTTCTTGCTTTTTACTACGATTGACCCGTACACTGCGGGTTCGCATCCTTGTTTTAAGCTTACATCTAGGGTTATAAATTTAAAGCTTGCACACACCGTTTGGAGCGAACACTCCGTCATGTGGGCTCGACTTCTAGGCAATTTAACTCATCTAATCTCATCTATTCTATCTCTCTGTATCTCTTTGTTCCTTGATTGTGTCATCTCCGTGACTCTCATTCTGTAACTCTCGCTCCTCTTTCTATATATATACTTAACCTTTCAAAAAAAAAAAAAAGCGGAAGCATATGCCTTTAAAAGGGGCTTGAAAGAAGATATTAAATTGCAAATAGAAAAAAGAGATTGAAGGATGTGTCTAATTCAAGCATTCCAAGGTAGTTGGAGTTTCCTAAAGAGGTCGATATGATCATATCCGACTTCATGTTGGATCTTTGTTCATAAAGTCTAGATTAAACATATTTACAAAAAAAATTTTTGTTAATGACCGTTTGACCCAATCAAAATACTCGAGAAGGTGATCTTACAATATTCAACTTATTTTCTCAACTAAAATAGTATTTTAGGTTAGACCACCTCGAAAAAGTAATCTTCCCTTATAAAAAGAGAGAGGACAATTAAGGATAATTTTTGCAGGATAATTTTTGTTTGGTGGTGGTAGTGGTGGATTCAACCGTCCACATTCCACAGTACATCAGTACCTGGGGGTTTAAGTTAAAAATTATTAAGGAAGTAAGATTATTTTAACAAAAAACTGCCATTTCTTTTAAATTTGAGAAAACTGAATATATTTGGGTGAATTTGCGGAGTATACTCTTATCTCTTAATGTCGTATTGAACAAATTAAAGAAAATTTGTGTATAAGGATATGACTTTTACTTTACGTAAATTTAAATTTACCCCTATTTCTACGTAAATCCCTAACAATATTTTTCCAGTTATTTTATTGTTTCTTCTAAAAAAATAACAATGGATCATTAATTCCAAATTCAATGTTTTCTTTTTGCGTTCATTGTGTTTCAATTATTTTTAATTATTTGTTTGTGTTATTATGTATTTTTTTTGTCGGATATTTGTGTGATATTACACACCAAATAACACATGCCAGAAAATTAAGAAAAAAAAGTTACACAAACAACACAATACTAGTTTAGTGTCCGCACTTTGTGTGGGGTTGTCTAAATAAAAAATATTATATTTTCACTTTCATGCATCCAATATTTGATATCAATCTATAATAAAAATTATTTTTATTAATTAATATGACTAACATGTGAGGATTAATATTTTTAAATAAATAAAATAACATAATTAAAATTCTATTACAAAGATTATTATTCGAGTATTATATTTATACCTTAATATATTATCACTTTTACTTAGATTTAGATAGAGGAGGAGTAAAAATTGATTTAGTTTTAAATTTAACAAATGTGTCAAATCTTGTTAGAAGATTTGCGTTAGATTTTCTCAACAAATCGATCGAGTTAGAATAGATCAGTTTGTTAATTTTGATTGGTAGATAAGTAGTTTTAATTTTTTTAATTATTTATTTTAATAAAGTTGACGTGGCAGGATGACTGTTTACAAATTCTAATAAAAAAATTTCTTATAAAATAATTAATGGCAAATCTGTAAATACGTTGTGGCAAATCTGTAAATAAATTGAAAAAATGCTGACGTGGACGGCCTTAGAGATTGACACGTGGACAAAATGGGTGCTGCTTTAGTAGTATATATAGATTTAAAAATCACTTTTTAAAATAATTTTTTAGGCTTTGAAAACATGGCGTTGACACGTGACAAAAAAAGCTTCTGCTTTAATATATACTAGTGTATTACCCGCACTTTGTGCGGGTTTAATAATTATTTAATACTTAAAACTTATATGTATATTTTTTGTAAAATAAAAATCCGGAGACTGAAATTATAATCATTATTACGATTTTAATTCTCTCTAAGTATTTATCTCTTCTAATTTATTATATTTTTAAATTGATTTGTTAAGATATGCTTGTTGGTAAAAAAATGTAAAAGTTTAAAAACTATATTTATAGAAATATTGATATAAATATTTTTTAAAAAAAATTTAGAAATCAATTTCCAATTTATATTAACATTTAGAAATTCATTTTTTAAAATAATTTTTTAAGTTTCAAGAAACATGGCAATCACACGTGACAATAGAGGCTTCGGCTTTAATATATATAAGATAAGATACTTACATAAATTAACACATTAGAAAAGTAGGCATAAAAATGTACAAAACCCAAACCAACACTAACTAATTACGGTTACAAAATTTAGGGGTACACAAAATAACACATGCAAAGCTAAATTATTTATTTACACAAATACTTAGTTACCCCTAATGTGTAAATAGTTTAGGATATTTGTCTTAATTCACTCATAACATTAATAAAATAAGTCACAAACTCAATTGAAAAAAATAACGTTGTTTTTTGTTTGGGTAATTAATAGAAAATATCCTGTGACTTTTTTTTTTTTTACAAAGGTAAGAGAATTAGGTGGATCAGTTTCTAAAAACCATCGTGCGGATGAGGTATTGAACATCTTCAGGAATAACATTGACGTCCACTGAGAGATTGTGTCCATGCATGGCAATATTGTCCGTGACCGTATTGATTTTCCTGTGAATATGTTGTGCTAAGGAGTTAAAAAATCCCGAAATCATGTTAGTAATATCAGTGATGATCATGTCCAACTCCCATGAAGATTTCCATATTCAATTGATCGCATTGATAAGCATTAGGTTATCTCATTCGATCTCTATTGATAAAACTCCTAGCTTTTAATAATGGATATAAGATATCATATTATTATTTAGTTATTTTTGTTATTTACAAAAATATCCTAAAATATTTACACATTACGGATATATGTAACGGTTTTGGTTTAATTGATAAGGTATTTTATGATATATCATTTATGGTTATTGCTATTCGTACCACATAAAACAGGTTATTCATACCATTTGTCCGACTACACATTGCGGACTGTAGAAGAAAAAAAAATTTGACGCCGGCTACGATTACTCCGTATCCGGAATGCGTAGTCGTAGCAACTTGTTTTTTATATAATATTTGGGCGCCGGCTACGACTACTACGCATCCGACATGCATAGTCGTAGCCATTTTTCTTTTATTTTTCGAACGAAATGAGCTTATTACTACGCTCCGTAATGCGTAGTCAGACAAGTGGTATGAATAGCATGTTCCATGTGGTACGAATACCAATCTCGATCATTTATGTATATCCATAAAGAATTTTGAGCCAAACAAGTAACTTTTCATGTCTATATATCGATCAAACGTTATATACTTATATACAAGAGTTTATTCAATTCCTTAAAAGAGATTAGCTAGAACGTAATGATATCGCACATCACACATTTAGGGCACAAGGCTATGACATCATCTCGTGATTACACTATCTTAAGTTTGAAGGCTCTCTCCAATCATGAGAATGGAGAAACCCACATTACCCTTGAAAAGCTTAACCTAGATCCCTTAAATCCTATTATCTCGCAAATTTCGTTAACTGTACGCAATGCAAATGACATTAAATTAAGAAGAGAAAGTAGCTGGTAGCAGAAAGAAAGCTAGAAGAGGGATCTGTTTGTTTTAATCCCATTGGAACATCGAATGAGGTTGTAGGGAACCCTGAAAATGGTCAATTGTGAAACCCCAAAACTTCAGTGGTCCATTTTGAAGGCCTTCTCTTCCACTGCTGACAGATTATTATATATATTGGAAAAGGACTTATCTTTCTCCCTAGCAGGGTTGATGAGTGCTGAGTCTGCTCATGACTGCCATGCATATGGTGAACAAAATGGGGGAGGGCCCCCCCATATACGTTCCTTCAACCTACCTAGCTCCTTCATCAGACCTCACTCCCAGTCTTTCTATCAGTCCGTGATATTATCATGTATATTATATGTAACATCTGTACCTAGTTCATCTTCAGCTTTCGAAAATAATGTGCATGGTTAGGGTTGTTTACGGGTCCAAGGGTGTGTTAGGAGCAACGTTTTAATTACAAGTTTATGGGTATTATGAACCTTATAAAATAAAGCATTTGGTTAGGAGTCCACATTTACGATATCATTATATAAACTTATGAAAGTTTTTGTTTTCCTTTTCTTGTTTCATAAGATATGTCGAATCACATGATACATTGTTAAAATCCGGCCTTCGTAATTTACCGGAAGTCGCCCGTCTCGTCTCAACGAGCTCAGGCTCGGCTCGGCGCGCGTGTGGTGGTTTGCTTACGCCGTTCCCCATTGAAAATGGGTAGTGACCCAAGGCACCGCCTTTAGTGCATTACTCCTCTATATATCCCATAAGATTTGCCTCAATATATTCGATGTGGGATTGCCCCATTTTTTTACAATTTTTCCAAGTTATTGCCTATAAAACAACCAACTTCGAATCTCCATTTCTCATTCAAACGAAACTCAAATTTAACGTATGAATATACCACGAGCAAGAGCTCGCGGAGACGAAGCCAAAGCTCTCACTTTCCGGTGTTGTCAATGGCCGGAGCCTACCAAAATGTGTCCGGAAAGTGCCCGGCACACCATGTGTTAAAACATGTATTATTCATATGACATTTATAATTTAGTTCCAATACTATGTAGCTCTTGACCTCATAGAAAATTGAACCCTTGTAATCCAGTAGAGACAAACCACAAATGGCCTCAAAATGCCCGAAACACGAAATAAAGTGAAATAAACACCATAATGTTGAGTATGGATGCTTTCTACAGTATATGAATGCAAAACATAAGAAAGGAGATGTGAAATATATGGATCTAACAACTAAAACCATGTTTGAATAGATGTCATCAAATCACCTCTTACTAAAACCTTACTTGTCTTCAAGATCATGACATATAGAACTCTGTGTGCAAAAAAAATGGCATGCCTCAACTAAAAGGAAAACAATTTCATCATAACATTAATAGCGGTTAAACGATAAAGGATGAATCATAATTATCCAAACCGCTCAAAGGTAATGTGATACGGGACCATCCTTGACATCTCCTATTATTTATAGAAGCATCACTAGATCAAGGGTAAAAGCAAAGAGAGCAAATGGAGATCTCGCCCCACTTAAGACCAGCTGAGATATTGTCAATCTTGTTGAGATTAAAATCAAATCTAGATAAGATTATAATTATTTATTTTATACCTTTAAATCTTTAAACATTCTAAAGGTTTTTATCTTTTATCCTATATTTTGTAAGATTATATTTATTCTTTATCTTTTAAGAGAATCTCGCCTATAGAGCCCTAGAAGGTCGAGATTTACTATTAGCTTAGATTTGATATTGATTTCCACGTTATTATGAGATACTCGTTACTTGATTTACGAAGTGTACGTTATGTTCATTCATATTCAATCAAAAAGAGAGCCTTTGATTGAATCATTGTGAATCCTTGCTAGGTTGTTCTTGTGTGTGTTAATCTTTTTAAAGATTGGTCCTACTAGTCAAACTAGTCTCTCCTTGTGCTTGTCTTAACTATAAAGCTTGTGTAAGGTTGAAGAAGGATAGGTTAAGTGAACTCTTTGTTAAGGGTTTTAATCCAATTGGTCAAGGTTCTTTGCAAATTTCTATCTTGATTCTATCTTTCTATATTTCCATCAATTTCAGTCCATTAATCATCTTCCTTATCTTACCATTATCATCCATACTAATCACGTTCTCGTTATTTGAGTTTTCAAGAATCTCGTCCCCATTACCGAATCTTGCCCTTGAATTGCACCGAGATTCCTTTTGTCATCTATTTTATGGACTTCAATCTAGATTGGGAAATAACGGTTTGAGTATTTTTATTTGAGTCTTCTTTGAGTCATTTAAAAATTGATTCTATTATCGTTTTCATCTTTTTTTGAGATTATTTGAGCTTAACTTGCTTGGTCTTGTGCTTATTGGAGAAGAGAGATTAATAATAGCCAAACACAAGCCACCCAAAACCCAAAGTGAAACCTCGACGAAAAACCTAGTGCCAAGATTCCGCTACAGAGCAAAATCTCGCCCGAGATTTTGGAAGATTTGGCCGAGATTTTGTGTTAACGGCAAGATCATTATCTTCTCTTCTAATCCAACGAGATCCAACAATATATTTGGATTATATCTTCTCAAATCTATCATATCAAGGAGGAAGGAGATCTACAATTTTTAATTGGTTTTTAAGATCTTATCTAGTAGGTGAAATCTTATCATATCTTTTAAATCCCAACCGAATATCTCCTCAAATTTCAACCATATCCCCTCTATCCAAAAACTGTACACTCATCCCCCTCCTTGGATACACGTTCATACCATAGCAAAAATCCTCTCTTTACTTCACCTATACTTTATATCATCGATTATAACCAAAGTTTTGGTGAAGCCTTTCAAGCGAGAGTTACTGCAATCCAAGTGTGTAAATATAAAGAAGGCATCAAAGAAGAAGCTTACCCCAAGCCCCAACCAATTTCCATCACAAAAACCTTGCCTTTTGACAAAGCTCATCCCCCTGTGCGAAATCTCGCCCAAGATTTTGGAAGATTTGACCGAGATTTGCCACTGTCGAGATAGAAAACCAACTGGCTATCTTTCTCTCTAGTTGCTCAAGTGCAAGGTAAGTAAAGCCCTCTCCTTAGTCTCTAGTGATTCTATTTCTTGCCTCTTTTCACTCTAAACACATTGAGTCAAATTCTTTGAGTGTGTTAGTTAGTATCTATACTTTCTATCATACTAGTTAAGTCTACTTGCAATATTCTTTCTACTTTGTGTCAATTTTGTGAAGAGAACTCCAACAACAGTTTCCTTAACTATCTTTCAACACAAGAACCTTCATCCAAACCAAGTTGACAACTTGAATCATCCAAGGAGTGTTCTAGTTGAAGCTAGACATCAATTTTAAAGGAGTTTTAATCCATCCAAGAGAATTACATCAACTTAGCTTGTGATATCACCACGGAGCGTGACAAGAATAATTTCTTATAGTCGTTTATATCCTATCAAAGTGATTTCCTAACTCAATACTAAAGCAAGTATAGTGATTAAGTAAGGGTCGAACCCAAGAGAGTTGAGTAAAGTTTTAATTAAATTTAATTTTCGATTATGTAACCAAGTAAAGAGGGGGGGGGGGTTGGACTGAATTGATACGAAACAAAATAAGAAAGCAAATAAAGAGGTGAATAGATTTATGAGAGATGAACTACACTAGATTGAATCTTAGCATGCAATGCTACTTTGGTTGGTTCCTTTTATAAGTATTTAGCAATGTTCTCATCATATATATGTGTTGATCCAACCAGCATCAACACAACTTAACAAGTTAATGTCCCGTAAACCTACAAGAACAAGTCACAAGTTAACTTTTACACAAAGACAAAGAGATATAAAGAGAAGAATAAAACCATTAGACTTTTCTTTATATTTGTATTCCTTTTCCTGTAAGTAATCACAACCAGCTTTTACCTAAAGGTTTTCTACTAGATTAAAGACCCGAACCTGGAATCTATTAATCCTAGTTCTTTGCATGCAATTAAACACTAAGGTGATCAAACTAAGTGATAAGAAACATGCAATTAGATAAGTGAAGCACAAGGAATACAAAACATATACTGAATAATACTTATATTAAAAAGGACTTACAACCAAACCAGCAATACAGCTTCAAAATAACCCAATGTAGCAAGGAAATCAAAAGCTCATTACACAAAGGAAGCAAGGGAAAAGAGAGAATAATGTGGGGAAAATGGTGGATGATTCTAGCAATCAGCCATGGACCTATTTATACTACAATTGACACTAAATAGGAGTAAATGGTCGGCCTAAACAACCACCTTTAATGCCATAAAGGTGGTGCAAACAGTCGGAGTAAAGTCTTTGTCGCTAAACCGCAAGGGCGGCCTTCAAGACCGCAGGGGCGGTTTAGGAGAAAATGCTTGGAGTTCTTCATGGCCGCAGGGTCAGCCTGGCAATTCCGCAGGGATCTTTAATGTTCTTCAAACGTCTAACTCTTCATCTTTTTGTCGCTTCTGATGTCGAGCCGTAGGGGCGGCCCAATGCTACCGCAGGGGCGGTGACGCTGGTTCTTCGGCTTCACAACTCCGCAGGTTGGTCCGCATGCAGAGGCGCAGGGGCGCCGGCTTCGCTTCTTCAGGGTAAGTCACCGTAGGGGCACCCAGAAGAGGCGCAGGGGCGGTGACTGTCTTCGTTCCGGGCATTGGCGAAGGTGCAGGCTGCGTTCCGGAGTGCAGTGTCACCCGCAGGGGCGGTGACACTGCTCCGCGGGGGCGGTGAGGCACCAGAAGCTTGTCTTCGTGAATGGTCTTCAACTCCCAAGTGCTTCTAACTTCTCTTTTAGCTTCTTTTAGACTTCTTCTTCTAGATTAAGAAGTTAGTAGCATAAACCGACTCTAATACAATAAAAAGACTCTAAAAACTAACCTAAATGATAGTGATTCCATCACCTATCAGAGCATGAATGAGAGAAAATAAGTAAGGAACTTTCGTTTTCACTAACTTCACGAGTTTGTTGTTACTTTGTGTGATTGTGCATGATGTCTAGGTCTAAAGGTCATAAAGGGTCACAAGGGAGTGGATTAAATAGTCATGAAGCCATGGACACGATGGATCAACTCTTGGTGTATCTTACAAACCTAAACAAGAAGGTAGGAACACTAGAATCTCACCACAACAGAGAATCTCGCCCCCTAGTGAGAAATCTCACCCGAGATTTTCCCCAGTCTAGATTCAATCATTATGTCTCTCAGCCGAGATCAATGTACGAAGAAGATGGACGTTCATGTGTCCCCTATAGGTCTCCAACCACGGAATTACCTCTAAGATTTCGTAATAAGCAAGGTATGACATATTTCAATCCTCTTTGTAATACACCTAATATTCCGAGAATTTTTGATGATTTTCAAGAATTCGGGAATGAGAATGAGGAAGGCATTTGGAGAGATTATGGTAGACGTGATCCACAGAAGAACTTGAAATTATGAGAAATCTAATCCTCATCAAGGGCATGATGGATTTGGGAAAGGAAAGGTTGACAATCGGGTTCCAAAATCTCGGCCCTAGAATCTCGTCACCTCCCCAGACGAGATTCCAACCGAGATCCCATAGGAAGATGTGTGCAAGGAATTGACCTCGTCGGAATTATGAGTTCTCCAAACCCGGATAAAGGAACCATCATTTGAGGTTGTTAAACTTGTAAATATAAGTGATTCTAAGTCTTCTATTTCAATGCATAAATAGTTAGATTTACTAAAATCGGAATCTACCATTGTATCACATGATATGACTATGTTCGCCCCAAACGGTGTGTGCAAGCTATAAATTTATAACCCAAGAAGTATGCTTAAAACAAGGATGTGAACCCGCAGTGTACGGATCAATTGTAATAAAAAGCAAGAATTCCAGGGGTCGATCTCAAGGACTTAGGTGAAACTAAGCAAGAATAGGTTGTCAAGTAACTAATAACCACAAAAGCAATTAAAGCAATCAAAGATGATAATAAGGTCAAATAAGGGAAAATGTGGATTCAAGGGATTAAAACATCTAGTTGTGGTTCCGACTCAAGATCTCAAAGGATAATGCAGACAAAGCTGAGGTTTTGCAAAGGGAAGGTGTTTCTAAGGTGAGAATAGATAACCGGGTAAGTCTCACTACTTACTATCCCAAACCAAAGCTCCTATTACCGGGTAAGTCTCAAGGTACTAAGGAAAGGAACTATAATCTCAAACCAACACACCACCTAAGGGAATAGAATCAACCTTTAGCGGGTAAGTCTCAGGCTAACTCACAAAGATGGGATGAAGGCATACTCAAAACCCAATAAAGGATAAACCTTTATTACCTACACTTATGATCATGGGTAAACAAACAAAGGAATCACCGGGTAAGTCTCATCCTAGGCTTGCATTAAACCAGGAAAGGCGTAAGAAGAATAGGATTTGGCAAACTAAAACACTTAACTCTCAATTTCGGATCAGAAAAGGTTCACCTCGTTCAGTTTATGTACCATCTCGGTCGAGATGTTCATCGACTGAGCGAGATGTTCTAGGGTTAAGGTTAAAGACTCGAGCTTTCAGGGTCCTGCTAGGATTAAGATCATTCTATCATCGTCTTTCCCACAATTTTAAGCCAATCACCCTAGAATCGCACAAGAAATTTAGCCACTCATCATCATGAAAACAATAATCGAATAAAAGGGAAGGGAACCGATATTCGAACAAGTAAACCTAAAGAAAAAGGTCTCAATAACTTAATCGAATAAACAGCAAATCAGAGTTCCTTAAATCACAAGTCGAACAAGACAACTAACCAAAAGGAAATTTAAGAAAGTCTTACAAACTTCCTCAAAGCTAACTTCAAACTACGAATCCTTCCTTGATTGATCTTGAATCCTTCCTTCAAGCTTCCAGAAAATCTCTTAATTGCTGGGTATTCTCAGCCTCCAAGCATGCGACAATGCTGAATTGTAGAAAATCCAGCCCCTTTTATAGGAGAATTATCTTCCAAAGATAATAATATCTTAAAAAGATAATTTCCTAGAAAATATATCCATATCTCTAAATAGATCTCCTAAAAATAAGATCTTCCTTCTAAAAATCCAGCCCAAAAATATAAGATATCTTCTTTCCATAATTAAAAGATCTCAGCCAAAAATATGATCTTGCCGGGGGCAGGGTGTTCGCCTTGGTCGGGACGCTCCTCAAGATCACCTCGGTCGAGGTGACACTGCAGCTGACCGAGGTGAATCTCAACTGAATGTGAAATCTCTTAAATCTGATCCAAAGTAAATCTTCTTCATTAATTCCATACTTCCTGAGTTCTCTTTGAAGTTCCAGAATGTAGCTCAAATAACTCCTTAGCTCCATTTTAGTCCAAAATGTGCTGTTTTTACCTGCGATTACAACAAAACTTGGTGTAGACCTCGATTCCCATAAAGGTAGATGAAACAACAATATAATCATATAATATACATCCATACATGCAGATTATTGAAGATAAAACGTCTAAACCAGCCCTAAAATATAGACTATAATACATGCTATCAAAATACCCCATATTTGTCCCTAGCTTGTCCCCAAGCAAGTTCCAAATCTTAAGTACAAGATAGAATGGATTATAAGTCATAAAGATCAATGAAAAGTATTTCAAAACATTTTTGGTGGTGTGCTCCACTCATAGATCACTCTAAGAGAATGCTTCATAGAAATAAAATCAAAATATGATCAAAACATTTTATAAATATAAGAAAGTTGTTCATCTTTGCATAAAATTATAGAATGCATAATAAATCATATTTATCGAAATCAATCATGTATAATCCAGTTTAAACCACCAACTCAATCAGCAAGCTCGAGGTCTCAAGGGCTTCCAAAAGAGGTCAAGAAACGTGTCAGGGTGGGATGTACATAGGGAATGTGGTGCTAGAATCCGGGAAAAGGATCTTACTTCACTTTCTTTGAATCGCAACATCTTCCACCAATAAGCTTTGCTTATTTTACTTTACTTTTTGGGATGCATGGACAGAGGTGCACAATAACCGAAGGCTAGGAGATTAGCAATCATCAATTTCTTGAGATGCCTCAAACCTTTGATGCACATACCATGGCCCGTTAGGAATATCGCTCAATCTGACTTTGACAAGACACAAACACCCGGCTATGTGAATGGTGCCGAGTTACTCATCATCATGATTGACTTCCCCAAACCTATTTGTTTCTTTCTAAAACTTACAGCTAACATCTCAACTTTACTTTCACTTGCTTTTTGTTTGCTCCCAAATTCCCCAAATAGGTAAGGGAGGCAAATATGTATATGAGGGGCTAAAGCATGATCAAGAAGAAGAAGAGAAGAGAATGAATTGCCTTAATCATTCCAGGAAGAATGTGAGAGAACTCATCATGTGGTGTCAACCTTCAAATTCAACATAATTTTGATAAAAACAAAGTATTAAACATGGCAAAATTTCAAACAAAACATTTTGCAACTTAAACATATCATAAAACCTTTCGAGCATATAAAGATTTCAAAACCAATCTGCAAACAAATTCATCACTGAGGTCATATCCAGAAAAGAAGCACAAAACGTTTCGAACAAAATCTCTCAATTAAGAAACTGCCTAAGTCGAGGTGTTCTAAGTCATTCGAGGCGCTTTACCTCATTTGGCCAGAATCATCCCGGTCGAGGTCATAAATTTTTTTCTTAAACCAGTTTTTGACGTTTTTCTCAAACAAAAACCTATATGCATGCATATAATCTCACATAAACACATAGAGTGTAAATAAAATCATAAATATCTAACTCGAGTTATACAAGCATACATAATGTCAAGCAAATACATCCACATACCCCATACTTGGGACACATTGTCCCAATGAGTCAAATAAGTCTAAAATAAGAGAACTCACCGGACATAGCTGAGCTGCGAAAACAAATAATAAAGAAAATCCATGTTGCTCTAGTCCTGATCCGCTGGTGGTGGTGGATATGGGATGAAGGGATGCTAAGATGGGTCAAACGGATAACCCGTAGTGTGCTAAAACTCGATCTCTGTTCGCTCCAAACGGTGTGTGCAAGCTTTAAATTTATAACCCTAGACGTAAGCTTAAAACAAGGATGCGAACCCGCAGTGTACGGGTCAATCGTAGTAAAAAGCAAGGAATTCCAGGGGTCGATCACAGGGACTTAGTGAAACAAAGTCCAATTACGGTATGCTTAAGCAATTACTAACCACAAAGCAATTAAAACAATCAAAGATGATAAAAGTCAATAAAGAAAATATGCAATTCTAGGGATTAAAGCATCTAGTTGTGGTTCCAACTCAAGATCTAAAGATAACAAGCTGAGGTTTTTGCATAGGGAAGGTGTTACTAAAGTGGAATAGATCACCGGGTAAGTCTCACTACTCACTAATCCTAAACCATAACTCCTATTACCGGGCAAGTCTCAAGGAATCAAGATAAAGAGCTATAACCTCAAATTAACACACCATCTAAGGGAATAGAATCAACCTTTACCGGGTAAGTCTCAAGCTAACTCACAAAGATGGGATGAAAGCACACTCAAACCCCAATAAAGGATAAACCTTTATTACCTACACTTATGATCGTTGGTACACAAACTAAGGAATTACCGGGTAAGTCTCATCCTAAGCTTGCCTTGGACCAGTAAAGGTGTAATAAGAATAGGATTTGGCAAACTCTAACACTTAACTCTCAGTTTCGGATCAGATAAGTCACCTCGGTCAGCCAAATTCCACCCCGGCCGAGATGTTCATCGACTGAACGAGATGCTTAGGGTTAAGGTTAAAGACTCGAACTTTCAGGATCCTATTGGAATCTAAGATTATTCTATCATTGTTTTTCCCACAACTTTCAGCCAATCACCCTAGAATCACACAAGGAAATTAGCCACTCATCATCATGAAAGTATTAATCAAATATATGGGAAGAAGGGTGAATATTTGAACAAGAAGAATTTAATGTAAAGACTTCAATAACTGAATCAAATATCACAACAAAAGCGTTCCTTGGATATAAATCCAACAAGCAAGACAACAAGGAAGAGAATCTAAGGTAATCTTACAAGAAAACCTTCCAAAAGCTATAAAAGCTACAATCTTCAATCTTCCTTCAACCTTCAAAAAGGTTCTTCAAAAATCTCCCAACTGGAGTATGGCTGTTGTGGTGTATAAACCCTGATCGGTGGTATAGCGTGATGTTGGATTTGTGGAAATCCAACCCTTTTTATAGGAAAATAACCCTCCAAAGATAAGATATCTTCCCATAAAAATAGGTAAAATATAAGATCTAGAATATCTTCTTCCTTCCAGGAGCCAAGCCCAAAAATATAAGATCACTTTCCAAAAATAAAAGATCTCAGCCAAGAATAAAATATTCTCGCCGCGTCCTAGGTATTCGCCTCCGTCGAGTCGGTTTCTCTGGATCACCTCGGTCGAGATGAATCTGTGGTCAACCGAGGTGAGTCACAACTGAATGTGAAATCTCTCAAAACTGGTCCAAAGTAAATCTCAAATCCATGGCCATGCTTCCTGGATGGTTCCTTATGTTCCTCAATGTAGCTCCAATGACTCCATAGCTCCTTTTGCTCCCTTTTTGATGCAAAACGTGCCATTTTACCTACAATTACAACAAAACTAGGTGTAGACCTCGATTCCCGCAAAGGTAGATGAAATGGTAATATAATCACATAATATACATACAAACATGCAGATAATGAAAGATAAAACGTCCAAACAAACCCCAAAATATAGACTATAATTCATGCTATCAAAATACCCCATACTTAGCCCTTGCTTGTCCCCAAGCAAGTTCCGCATATAAAAGACAAGATAGAATGGATTATAAGTCAATAAAATCAATGAAAAGTCTTTCAAAAACATTTTTATGGTGTGCAACTATCATAGATCACTCTAAGAGAATACTTCATGGAATTTAAAATCAAAACATGTTCAAAACATTTTATAAATATAAGAAAGTTGTTCATCTTTGCATAAAATCATAGAATGCATAATAAGTCATATTTATCAAAATTAATCATGTATAATCCAGTTTAAACCACTAAGTCAATCAACAAGCTCGAGGTCTCAAGGGCTTCCCAAAAGAAAGGTCAAGAAACGTGTAAGGTAGGGATGTATGTAAGGTAATGTGGTGCTAGAATCCGGGAAAAGGATGAACTTCACTTTCACTTTGACTTGCAACATCTTCCATCAATAAGCTTTGCTTATTTCACACTTTTTCTTTTACTTTACTTTTTGGGATGCATGGACAGAGGTGCACAATAACCGAAGCCTAGGAAATCAGCAATCATCAATTTCTTGAGATGCATCAAACCCTTGATGCACATATCATGACCCGTTAGGAATATCGCTCAATCCGACTTTGGCAAGACACAAACACCCGGCTATGTGAATGGTGCCGAGTTACTCATCATCATGATTGACTTCCCCAAACCTATTATTACTTTCTAACACTTTCACTTCCAGCCAACTTCTCAACTTTAACTTCACTTGCTTTCACCACTTCGCTTGCTTCCAAATTCGCGGATAGGTAAAGGGAGGCAAAATGTATATGAGGGGCTAAGCATGATCAAGAAGAAGAAGAGAGAAGAATGAATTGTCTTGGTCTTTCCAGGAAGAAAGTGAGAGAACTCATAATATGGTGTCAACCTTCAAATTCAACATAATTTAGATAAAAACAAAGTATTAAACATGCCAATAATTTCAAACAAAGCATTTAGCAACTTAAACATATTATAAAACCTTTCAAACACATAAAGATTTCAAAACCAGTCAGTAAGCAAAATCTTCACTGAGATCATATCCAAATAAGTAACACAAAAATCATTTTCGAAATCTCTCAGTTAACCCACCTCGGTCGAGGTGTTCTTAGGTCAACCGAGGTGAAACACCTCGTTCGGTCAGAACTGCCCCGGTCGAGGTCCAAAAACTTTTTTTAAAACCAGTTTTCTTTCGATTTCAACGTTTTTCTCAATGAAATAACCTGTAAGTATGCATGCAATCTCAGATAAACATATAGAAGCAACTGAAGCGTAAAATATCAATATCTGATCAAGTAGAGTCATACATAAGTGTCAAATATCACATAAACACCCCATACTTGGGACACACTATCCCAGTGGGTCAAAATAAGTCTAAAGGATAAAAATACTCACCGGATAAATAGCTGAACTGCATAAAAATAATAAAGAAAATCCTGCAGCTCTCAGTAGTCACGATCCGGTGGTGGTGGTGGTGGAACGTACGGATACTGGGTCGGGTCGAACGGATACCCCATGATGTGCTCAAACTGGATCTGGGCCATCATGTGCTGGTAGTGCTGCCGCTCCTGCATCTCGCGGATATCCAGTGACAAAGCAGCATATGCGTCAATAACCTGATCTGTCAGGTCATCGATCCGTCTGTGAGCATCTGGATCCCTGCGTCGGTGTGTCCTACGCCTAGCAGGTCTCACTGGAGAAGTAGCAGGTGCAGGTTCAGTGTCCTCCTCATCCAGATCTATAACTGGTGGTGCGCTCGTCCCTGCAGTATCTGTCCCTGTATCCATCGGGACTCCACCCTCTCTCTCATCAACTGTCTCCTCATCATCAGCCTCCTCCTCCTCAGCTGGGGCAGCTGCTGCCTCTCTATAATCCTCCATAAGTGGAGCCCAAGCGGTCTGCCAATAATGTGGGTCATAAACAGTAAACTGGGCAGACCATCTGATCCCTTGTGGCGCAGTCAGCTCCCACGGCATAGCCACGTACGGAGTAGTCAGACCTCGGGGAACTAGAATCCGCCGAGTGATCATCTCCTGCAATCCAAGCGGCTTGACAGCCGCCACCATCGTGCAAGCACTGAGATCCATGTCCTGATAGCTAGCTATATGGGTGACAAGCCCTCCACAACAGATGTCTCCCTTCGCCTTGGCCTTGATCCTGTGCAGATCCTCTGCCAGCATCAAGCCAAAGTCTGGGATACCCCCAGTAACCATGCAGTATAAACTGAAAAGCTCCCCCTGTCGGATCTTCTGGGGCGTCTCAGTACGCCCCAGAATCATCTCACTGAAGATCCGGTGGGCTAACCTAAAGGCTAGGTAGAAGATGACCTTCTCCCTAGAATCTCCAAGGCGCCATCTATCTGCGTGCTCAACAATATGAGCAATCTGTCCCCAAAACTCCCTAGCTACAGATCGGGAAGGGAAGTCAACAGCGGTGGGCTCAGGAAAGCCAAAAATCTCTCACCAGTACTCTAGTGGAACTATGAAGTTCCGGTTCATCAACCGGTACTTCACAGAACGCTCTGTGGGGAGGTAGGTAAAGGAGTTAACGAACTCTAGGGTCGGCTCCAAATAGGCTGGGGCTCTCAGTAAACTGATCCAGCCCAACTGTAGAAATCATCCTCCTAAGGTCTCCGTCTACCTGGAGGCAATCAAAAGCAGACACGTCCAGGAAGCGTGGTGCAATCACTGGACGGCCAGAAATACGCTCATAATCCACCCGGTGTCGCTCATGGATCACCGGGCGGTATGGTCGGGAAGAAGAGGAAGAAGGGGAAGGTGAGGATCTATCCCTGAGGGTAAGGCGGCGGTCAGAACTCATTTTCAGAAAATCAAACTGTCAGGTCACCTCGGTCGATTGACAATACTCAAGAATCACCTCGGTCGAGGCACAGCTTGACTGGACCGAGGCGGTGAACTGGATCTAATTTCTTCAAAAAGTTCAGTTCTTTTCTCCCAAAAATCACTACAACTGCTTCCTATGGGGTACTTAAGCCTTTCCTCAACAAATGCTGGGGCAACCAAAGCCCAAATCGAAGCGAAACGGAGAGGTTAGGGTTTCGGTTCGTTTTACCTCGTTTCGGCCGAATCAGTTCGATTTTCTACAGATCTGTACTTGCAACATGATCCTCTATCCTTCAGTCGTAGTTTGGAGACAGAAATCTTCAAAAACGAGCAAGAAACGAAGGAGGCGAGGTGAACTGTCGCCGCGGTCGAGGAAGGGTGAAAGTGAAGAGAGAGAAAATAATTCCCCCTTTTATACCCTTTTTTGGAACTGCTGTCACCTCGGTCGAGATGGTCTCGACTGGACCGAGGTGGTACGGACCGAGGTGGTTCTTCAGAAAGCCCTAGTCGCCTCGGTTGCTCAAGAATCATCTCGATCGAGGTGCTCTGACAGCAACCGAGATGCCTCAGTCAAACTCTGTCTTCTCAAATTCTCGAACTTCTGTCCTTCCAATTATGCTCCTTCCTTAGATGTCTCATGTTATCTGTCTAGAACGCCAAAAACAAAACAAAGCAAAGCAAAAGCAAATACTATCTAAGCTAGACTAGAAAATGGGAAAAGAAAGAAATACCTTGGGTTGCCTCCCAAGAAGCGCTTGGTTTAAGGTTGCTAGCTGGACCATAATGCGTCTCTCAAACGTGATGGGAGGTGCCCTCACCCCATACTTCACCTCCATCGTGGGGTGAAGTAAGTAAATCTATCAAACGCTCCAACAAGTGTAAGTGCTCATCGGGGAATGAGTCGTCTATGGGCGGGTTGTCCTTCTCACGTGAAGATGCAGGTAGCCGGCTGAGGTGATCCGCAACAGAATTCTCGGATCCCTTCTTATCGCGGATCTCTAGGTCAAACTCTTGAAGCAAGAGAATCCATCGAATAAGGCGTGGCTTGACATCTTTCTTGGCCAACAAGTAACGAATGGCTGCATGGTCGGTGTAGACAATGACTTTCGCCCCTACTAAATAGGAACGAAACTTCTCGAAAGCATATACAACCGCCAATAACTCCTTCTCGGTGGTAGCGTAGTTGCGTTGTGCTACATCTAGCGTCTTGCTAGCATAGTAAATGACGGTGGTCCGTCCATCCTTCTTCTGTCCAAGCACTGCTCCTACGGCTACATCACTAGCATCGCACATGATCTCAAAGGGCAAGGTCCAATCTGGAGGTTGGATAATAGAAGCGGAGATCAACGCTTCCTTAATCCTGTAAAAAGCATCAAGACACTCCTGCGAAAACTCAAAAACAACATCTTTATTCAAGAGGTTAGTTAGAGGTTTAGAAATCTTAGAGAAGTCCTTGATGAATCTCCTGTAGAAACCTGCATGCCCGAGAAAACTCGTCACACCTTTAACAGAACAAGGGGGAGGGAGTTTCTCAATAGTCTCGATCTTAGAGCGATCGACCTCAATGCCTCGATTAGAAACGAGGTGTCCTAACACAATGCCTTCATTAACCATAAAATGACACTTCTCCCAATTCAAAACAAGATTAGTGTCTTCACATCTTTTAAGTACTAAAGAAAGGTTAGATAGGAAATCATCAAAAGAGGAACCATATACAGAAAAATCATCCATAAATACCTCCATGATCTCCTCTATGTACTCGGAAAAGATAGCCATCATGCATCGCTGGAAGGTAGCGGGTGCATTGCACAATCCAAATGGCATCCTCCTATAAGCAAATGTCCCCCATGGACAAGTGAAAGTGATCTTCTCCTGATCATCCGGATGGATAGGAATCTGGAAGAATCCACTATAACCGTCTAAGTAGCAAAAGTGTGAATGCTGGGCCAACCGCTCGAGCATTTGATCAATGAAGAGAAGTGGAAAATGGTCTTTCCGTGTGGCCGTGTTCAGCTTCCTATAATCGATGCAAACCCTCCAGCCCGTGACGGTTCTAGTTGGGATCAACTCGTTGTTCTTATTCGTCACAACGGTCATCCCTCCTTTCTTCGGAACTACATGCACCGGGCTAACTCACTTGCTGTCCGAGATAGGATAAATGATACCTGCATCCAACAACTTAAGAATTTCCTTCTTCACAACCTCTTTCATGATCGGATTTCACCGTCTTTGAGGTTCTCGTGAAGTCTTATGATTGTCCTCCATTAGAATTCTATGCATGCAGAAAGAAGGCTTAATGCCAATAAGATCATCCGTGGTATAACCTATAGCCTTTTGATGCTTTCTCAGGACATGTATTAACTTAGACAATTCGGTTTCGAAAAGGGAAGCACTAACAATAACGGGATAAGTGGAATCCGGTCCAAGAAAGACATACCTCAAGTGACTAGGGAGTTGTTTAAGCTCCACAACTGGGGGTGCTTTCTGAGGGGGATCCTTGCTTCCTCCTTCCAGTGGAATGGATTCAAAAACTGGACTTTCGGAAGTCTCAGTTGAAATCGTCTCGCCATCGACCTCGGTCGAGGCGCAGAGGCGTTGACCGAGATGTTCTTCAGTCGCCTCGCTCAGTCCAGGAAGTGCCTCGGTCGAGGTACTGCAACTGGAACCGGAACTAGAGATCTTCGTCTCCTGGATTAGCTTCTCAGTTTTAGCTCCTGGATCCTCTTCTAGTGTTTTTAAGCTCTGTATATCTGCATCACAAGAAGCATCTATACCTTCCTCCATTAAACTGAAGCTAATAACTCTTTCGAGTGGATCGTTAGTAAGGATAGAGCTCACCAATTCTCTTGATTCTTCTTCATCATAGATGTTGAAGATATCATCAGTTAGCTGCTCCCCTTTCATGGCTGCAAGCAATGCGAACTCCACCTCGTCGCTGCCAACGTTGAATTTCAACTTGGCGTTCTTGCAATCCACGTTGCAACCCGAAGTTGCTAGAAATGGCCTCCCGAGAATAATAGGGACAAGATAATCTGTGGGAATGTCAAGTACAACAAAATCTATAGGTAGATAGAAGTTACCTAACCTGACCGGAACGTCCTCCAAGATGCCCACGGGATGGGTGATGGAGCGATCCGCCATGTAGAGTCGAATCTTGACTGGCTTTGGCTCTCCAAGTCCGATCTTCACACATAGCTCCAGCGGGATGATGCTCACGCTGGCTCCTAGATCACAAAGGGCTTCACAAGTGACATCCCCAACTTGAATGGGAATGCAAAATGAGCCGGGATCTCTCATTTTAGGAGGCATCTTCTCCTTCATGATTTGTATGAGCTCCGAGGATTTAGATGTCATCCTAACTTCACCAAAGTCTTCCAGCTTCCTTTTCCTTGATAGGATCTCCTTCAAGAACTTCCCATAGGCGGGCATTCCTAGAATAGCATCAAGGAAAGGAATGTTAATATGCAGCTTATTCATCAAGTCAAGGAACTTACCAAAGTGCTTGTCTAGATGTGCTCTGGCCCTTGACTGGGGGAATGGAAGTGGTGGTTTGTATGCAGGAGGTGGAACATAAACTTCAGTTTTCCCCCCCGCTTTCTGTGGCTCCACCTCGGTTGGCATCTCGGTCGAAGTGTTCTTCGACTACATCTGGACCGAGGTGGTCTTCGTCGGTACTAGCTCCGACCGAGGCACTGGATCTGCTGTCTTCAGTCCACTCCTCGTAGTTATGGCCATGATCTGGCCCTTAGGGTTGCTCTCCGTCCTTGCTGGAAGCTTCCTTGGATCTCTTGGCGCTTCATTCGCCCTACTTGCAAGTTGTTGTTCAAAGGCTTTTTGGGCCTTCGAAAATAAAGTCATAGAAGTCTCCATAGCGTTGAGCTTGATCAAGATAGCCTCCAGAACTACGTCTTTCTTTTCCGGCTGAGACGAACTTGATCCTTGCCCCTGGCTTTTTAATGGAGTAGAAGAAGAAGAAGAAGGGGAAGAGAGGAAAGGGTTAGAGGAATCGTTAGAGTTGGAGTTTGAATGATTGTTACCAGAATTTTGGTTGTTCGCCCTCCAATTATTGCTATTGGATCCTCTATTGTTGTTGTTGTTGTAATTGTTGTTCCGGGAACCGTTGTTGTTATTACGGTATCCGTTGTTGTTGTTCCTTTGCCCTTGCTCTTCCTTCTTGGTTTGTGCAACCAAGAGTTCCTTCAATTGTTTCACGTCGTTCTTCAAAGACGTGAGTTGATTGTTGTTAGGCTGAGTTTCTTGGAAGTTAACTCTTTTAACTCCACCTTCAGCTCCTTGGTGGGTGTACTTCTCCATATGCAAGGCTTGCTTCTCGATGAAGTCCCAAGCCTCGTCAATCGCTATGTCCATGAAGGTACCGGCGGAGAGTAGTTGGAGATTGAACTGTGTGCTTCCATCCAGTCCCTTGAAGTAAATCTCCAATAACTCTAACTTTGGAATCCCATGATGTGGGCAATCCAAAAGAATGTCCTTGAACCGCTCCCATGACTTGGACAAGCTCTCCTTGTCCTTCATAATGAAAGCATTGATCTTCCCTCTCATTTCGGCTGTCTTCGAGGGGGAAAGAATTTCGTCAAGAATGCCGTAGTCATCTCCTCCCATGTGCTAATTTTTCCTGGAGGAAGAGATTGATACCAAGTAACTATCTTTTAAAGAAAAGTAAAAAGGTCTTAGCTTGTAGTTGTTATTTTCAATCCTCGGAGGTCTTAAGGTCTCCATCAAGATCTCATAGTTTTGAAGATGTTGATGTGGTGATTCCTTCTCTAGCCCTCCGAACTAGCATTGGCGAATCATGGATAGAACTTGCGGTCGAAGTTCATAGTCATGGTCCGCTGGATCTCCTAGATTAACCCCTGGACGCCTCAATTGTTGATTAGGGTCCATCCTTTGACCTAGGGTTTGTGGGATTCCTGCAAGAAGAACGTTTCGGACTGGCATCCGAGGTGGAAGTGCATCGGCCGGGGCGTCAGGTACTAGAACCTACCTCGGTCGAGGGTCAGCGACTGGATCCTGCTTCGGTCGAGGATCAGAAACTGGATCTTCCCTCGGTCGAAGTAGAATTTGGTCTCATATGGCTGCCATATCTGCTTCGATTGCTTCAGTCCTGGTGCGAGTTTCTTCCTTCTCTCGCCTTAGCTCTTCCCTGTTGAGGCGTAGCAGCTCTAACGCCTCTTTCAACTCGGCCTCAAGATCGCGGTTGTCTTGTTGGGCCATCTTCACTTCTCTTAACCGTCGCTTGTATGTCTTTTCTGGTTCGGGATCGTAAGGAACGATTTCCTTCCCAGTGCGGGTTCTTCGCATAAACCTAAGAAAGAACCTACAAAAGTCACTCAAGTAGAGTGGTTAGAAGACACGGGGGCAAGTTCCCCAAGAGCAAACCGTACCGGCTCGTTCTAGACCAAGTCCCCGGCAACGGCGCCAAAAACAAACGGTGTGTGCAAGCTTTAAATTTATAACCCTAGACTTAAGCTTAAAACAAGGATGCGAACCCGCAGTGTACGGGTCAATCGTAGTAAAAAGCAAGAAATTCCAGGGGTCGATCACAGGGACTCGGTGAAACAAAGTCAATAAAGGTAAGCTTCGTGAATACTAACCACAAGAGCAATTAACATAATCAAAGATGAATAAAAAGTCAATAAAGCAAATATGCGATTCTAGGGATTAAAGCATCTAGTTGTGGTTCCAACTCAAGATCTAAAGATAAGCGGACAAAGCTGAGATTTTTACAAGGGGAAGGTGTTACTAAAGTGGAATAGATCACCGGGTAAGTCTCACTACTCAGTAATCCTAAACCATAACTCCTATTACTGGGTAAGTCTCAAGGAATCAAGATAAAGAACTATAACCTCAAACTAACACACCATCTAAGGGAATAGAATCAACCTTTACCGGGTAAGTCTCAGGCTAACTCACAAAGATAGGATGAAAGCACACTCAAACCCCAATAAAGGATAAACCTTTATTACCTACACTTATGATCGTTGGTACACAAACTAAGGAATTACCGGGTAAGTCTCATCCTAAGCTTGCCTTGGACCAGTAAAGGTGTAATAAGAATAGGATTTGGCAAACTCTAACACTTAACTCTCAGTTTCGGATCAGATAAGTCACCTCGGTCAGCCAAATTCCACCCCGGCCGAGATGTTCATCGACTGAACGAGATGCTTAGGGTTAAGGTTAAAGACTCGAACTTTCAGGATCCTACTGGAATCTAAGATTATTCTATCATTGTTTTTCCCACAACTTTCAGCCAATCACCCTAGAATCACACAAGGAAATTAGCCACTCATCATCATGAAAGTATTAATCAAATATATGGGAAGAAGGGTGAATATTTGAACAAGAAGAATTTAATGTAAAGACTTCAATAACTGAATCAAATATCACAACAAAAGCGTTCCTTGGATATAAATCCAACAAGCAAGACAACAAGGAAGAGAATCTAAGGTAATCTTACAAGAAAACCTTCCAAAAGCTATAAAAGCTACAATCTTCAATCTTTCTTCAACCTTCAAAAAGGTTCTTCAAAAATCTCCCAACTGGAGTATGGCTGTTGCGGTGTATAAACCCTGATCGGTGGTATAGCGTGATGTTGGATTTGTGGAAATCCAACCCTTTTTATAGGAAAATAACCCTCCAAAGATAAGATATCTTAGAAAGATCTCTTCCCATAAAAATAGGTAAAATATAAGATCTAGTATATCTTCTTCCTTCCAAGAGCCAAGCCCAAAAATATAAGATCACTTTCCAAAGATAAAAGATCTCAGCCAAGAATAAAATATTCTCGCCGCGTCCAAGGTATTCGCCTCGGTCGAGTCGGTTTCTCTGGATCACCTCGGTCGAGATGAATCTGTGGTCAACCGAGGTGAGTCACAACTGAATGTGAAATCTCTCAAAACTGGTCCAAAGTAAATCTCAAATCCATGGCCATGCTTCCTGGATGGTTCCTTATGTTCCTCAGTGTAGCTCCAATGACTCCATAGCTCCTTTTGCTCCCTTTTTGATGCAAAACGTGCCATTTTACCTACAATTACAACAAAACTAGGTGTAGACCTCGATTCCCGCAAAGGTAGATGAAATGGTAATATAATCACATAATATACATACAAACATGCAGATTATGAAAGATAAAACGTCCAAACAAACCCCAAAATATAGACTATAATTCATGCTATCAATCTCCATCATCCTATGCTGGTAGTCCTGGCTCTCTCTAAGGTCCATAACCTCCACTGTCAGACCTGTATAAGAGTCGATCATCTGGTCCTTCAGCTCATTAATCCGTCAGTGAGCTACTTGATCTCTATGTCTACGGACTCTACGCCGGGCAGGTCGTGATGGTGCATCTGCCTCCTCCTTTGTAGCCTCGTCGTCTAAATCGAAGACTGACATACTAGTGCCGGCTGTATTTGTGCCAATCTCCATGGCAGCTCCGCCATCATCATACTCCTCCTCCTCCACAGCTGGTGCAGCATCTCTCGCATCCTCTATTTAGGGATGCCATGCAGAAGACTGTTAGCATGAATTATTGTGATATTTTAGGCACGTTTTCTAAGTGTATTTGATCCCTTATGATAGTCATTGATTGTGCATTGATGCATTTATGAGCTAGTTTGTCTATAATATCGATATAGAGATCTACACAAGCTTTATGTTGATTATAGGTAATTGAGAGCTATTTCCGAACGGAATTGAGCAAGGATGGAGTTGTTGAGCAATGTCCATGGATTGAGGACATTCCTAGGAGCTAAGGGAGTGTCAACTTGAAGGATGCACGAGGTTAAGGAAGAATCACGTTCTTGCCCTAAACCACGCTCTAAAATACGGCCGTATTGATTTCCACGTTCAAGTCCACGGCCGTGGAACCATGGCAAGGGAAGCGTGGTTCATTCCAGTGACTTTTACGGCCGTGGAGAAGTTGGTTCAAACCGTGTTGATTTCCACGCTCTAAATTACGGCCGTGGAACCCTTCCACGACCGTGATCTTGGCGATCTTTTTCGCCACACTTTAAGCCACGATCTCCTACGCAATTGGGCCGGGCCGATATTTTATCTTACACTATAAAAGGACGGACAAAGAGAGATTCCGTCACCTTCGCTCACGCATAGACGCATCTTACGCTTGCGCTTGGAATTGCCCTAATTTCGCATTTGGCGGAGATTGTGTTTGGGAGATTTGCGCTTTGTCATTGGGATTTCCGGATTGACGGAAGATCGAAGACTCGGAAGATTGTTCACAAGAAGATTTCGCTTCTTGCTTAGGTTTGATTTAGAAGACGGATTGACATCCCGTTCTTCCTTCTTATCCAAGATTTGTGTTTGTTTGTGTTATTCCGAATCTAGTGACGATTATTGTTTTTGATTGTGACTTTGAGATTTATTCGAAAGTTATTGAAGGTTTTCGGAAGTTTTCATGTTTCAATCTCTTAACCCTTGAATTTGATATCAATATGACTGTTATTGGCTAAAAACCCTTAACAATTCTAAGGTGAAGGGTTGATGGTTGTGGCTTAGATGATGATAGATCGATCGTAATTTGATTGGACCCTGAGAGTTAGAGAGAATCGACGACAACCCTAATCCACGGTCTGTTCTTGAGCTTCCACGGACGTGGAACTCAAGAACTACCCGTAATTTTGTGTTAAGTTACGAACTTGCTTTTACTTTAATCCAAAGTTAAAGATTTGCTTTAACTTAGTCTTGGCTTGCCTTTTCTAGGTGGTAGTGAAGCCTCAACAACCTCTACCTTGATTGTGAGTGTCATAACCTTAATCGATTTAGTTAGTCTTGGTCCTTGGATTACAAGTTTGGGTATTTGACATTAACTCTTACCTTTAGAACCTTTCTATATTGAAGCCTCAACAACCTTTATAGAGAGTGTCTTGTAGGTGAGTCACATAAGGTTTTTGGAACTTCACCGTACGATTACCTTACATTAGTATACCTTTGCATACCTCAACTCTGTCCTTATACCCTTAGTATATCTTGAATCGATTGCCACAGCTGGATACTTGGATCTTTAGGATTGTTGTTTTCCCAATACTTGAAAAGCTTCTTACATTTAATCGCTTGATAACCTACAATTGAATTTGTTCCACCCAAATCCCTGTGTTCGATACTCTGGAATACTTGCTAATCTACGCCGATCCGTACACTGCGGGTTCGCTTGCTTGATTCTAGTTTTATAAATTTAAAGCTTATTTGCACGCACGCTAAGTGGCGAACAAAGACCAGTACTGCGGATCGAAGACTGTAAACTAGGCTGACCATAAGATACCTTGAGGGGCAGTCTGCTCCCAAGGCATAGCTACGTAGGGTGTAGTGAGGCCACGAGAAACCAGTATCCTCCTCGCGATCATCACCTGAAGTCCAAGCGGCTTTGCAGCCGCCATCAGTGTACAAGCAGTCAAGTCTAGACCCATAATTGTAGCGATATGAGTCACCAGCCCTCCACAACAAATATCTCCCATTGCTTTGCCCTTGATCCGGTGCAGATCCTCAGCTAGCATGCCTCCAAAGTCGGGCACTCCACCAGTCACCATGCAAAACAAGCTCAGCAGCTCTAACTATCTGATGTTTTGGGGCGTCTCAGTACGCGCCAAAAGAGTCTCACTAAAAATACGGTGGGCTAGACGGAAAGCTAAGTGGAAGATGTTGCGCTCCCTAGAGTCTCCAAGTCTCCATCTGTCACTATGCTCCACCACATGGGCAATTTGCCCCCAGAATTGTCGAGCCACTGCTCGGGAAGGAAAGTCTGAAACTGTCAGAGTCGGTGATAGCATGAATTATTGTCTATATTTTGGGGCCTGTCTAGACGTTTTATCTTCAATAATCTGCATGTTTGTATGTATATTATGTGATTATATTGTCGTATCATCTACCTTTGTGGGAATCGAGGTCTACACCTAGTTTTGTTGTAATTGTAGGTAAAATGGCACGTTTTGCATCAAAAAGGAGCAAAAGGAGCTAAGGAGTCATTGGAGCTACATTCAGGAGCTTAAGGAAGAATCCAGGAAGCATAGCCATGGATTAAAGATTCACTTTGGACCATATTTGAGAGATTTCACATTCAGTTGTGACTCACCTCGGTTGACTACAAAGTCACCTCGACCGAGGTGATCTAGAGGAGCCGACTCGACCGAGGCGAACACCTGGGACGCGGCAAGAATATTTTATTCTTGGCTGAGATCTTTTATCTTTGGAAAGAGGATCTTATATTTTTTGGCTGGATTCCTGGAAGGAAGAAGATAAGTCAGGCCATATATTTTACCTATTTTTATGGGAAGAGATCTTTCTAAGATATCTTATCTTTGGAGAGTAATTTTCTTATAAAAAGGGTTGGATTTTCCTCAAATCGAGATCATGCTATATCACCGATTGTGTTTAGATCATCCGTTGCAGCCATACTCCAGTTGGGAGATTTGAAGAACCTTTTTGAAGGTTGAAGGAAGAAAGTCCATAGCTTTTATAGCTTTTTGAAGGGTTTTTGTAAGATCATCTTAGATTCCCTTCTTTGTTGATTGTCTTGTTGGATTTTTATCCAAGGAACGCTTGTTGGTTTTATAATTGATTCAGTTATTGGAGCCTTTCTCTTAATGTTTTCTTGGTCAATTATTCTCTTTCTTCCCATATATTTGATTAATACTTTCATGATGATGAGTGGCGAATTTCCTTGTGTGATTCTAGGGTGATTGGCTGAAGGTTGTGGGAAAAACAATGATAGAATAATCTTAAATCACAGTAGGACCCTGAAAGCTCGAGTCTTTATCCTTAACCCTAAAGCATCTCGCTCAGTCGATGAACATCTCGGCCGGGGTGGAATTTTTCTGACCGAGGTGACTTTTCTGATACGAAACTGAGAGTTAAGTGTTAGAGTTTGCCAAATCCTATTCTTATTACTCCTTTCCTGGTTCAATGCAAGCCTAGGATGAGACTTACCCGGTAATTCCTTTGTTTGTTTACCAAAGATCATAAGTGTAGGTAATAAAGGTTTATCCTTTATTGGGGTTCGAGTGTGCTTCCATTCCATCTTTGTGAGTTAGCCTGAGAGTTACCCGATAAATGTTGATTCTATTCCCTTAGGTGGTGTGTTAGTTTGAGGTTATAGTTCTTTATCTTAATTCCTTGAGACTTACCCGGTAATAGGAGTTACGGTTTGGGATTAGTGAGTAGTGAGACTTACCCGGTGATCTATCATACTTTAGTAACAACTTTCCCTATGCAAATATCTCAGCTTTGTTCGCTTATCTTTAGATCTTGAGTTCGAACCACAACTAGATGCTTTAATCCCTAGAATTGCATGTTTCCTTAATTGACTTTTTATCATCTTTGATTGTTTTAATCACTTTTGTGGTTAGTAATTACAAAGCTTACCTATTCCGACTTTGTTTCACTAAGTCCCTGTGATCGACCCCTGGAATTCCTTGCTTTTTACTACGATTGACCCGTACACTGCGGGTTCGCATCCTTGTTTTAAGCTTACATCTAGGGTTATAAATTTAAAGCTTGCACACACCGTTTGGAGCGAACAAGTTTTTGGCGCCGTTGCCGGAGACTTGGTCTAGACCGAGCCGGTTGCGGTACGCTTTTGGGGCACTTGCCCCCGTGTCTACTAACCACTCTACTTGAGTGACTTTCGCAGGTTCTTTTTCTTAGGTTTATGCGAAGAACCCGCATTGGGAAGGAAATCGTTCCTTACGATCCCGAACCAGAAAAGACATATAAACGTCGCTTGAGAGAAGCGAAGATGGCCAACCAAGACGATCGCGATCTTGAGGCCGAATTGAAGGATGCGTTAGAACAGCTACGCCTCAACAGGGAAGAACTGAGGCAGGAGAAAGAAGAAACTCGCACCAGGACTGAAGCGATCGAAGCAGATATGGCAGCCTTTCGAGACTAGTATCTACTTCGACCGAGGGAAGACCCTGTTCCCGATCCTCGACCGATGCAGGATCCAGTTCTAGACCCTCGACCGAGGCAGGTCCCAGCACCTATTGCCCCGGCCGATGTACTTCCACCTCGGATGCCAGTCCGAGGCGCTCTTTTTGCAGGAATCCCGCAAACCCTAGGGAAAAGGATGGACCCCAATCAACAACTGAGGCGTCCTGGAGTTAACCTAGGAGATCCGGCGGACCATGACTACGAACTTCGACCGTAAGTTCTTTCCATGATTCGCCAATGCCAGTTTGGAGGGCTAGAGAAGGAATCTCCGCATCAACATCTGCAAAACTATGAGATCTTGATGGAGACCTTGAGACCCTCAAGAATAGAAAACAACAACTACAAGCTAAGACCTTTTTACTTTTCTTTAAAAGATAGAGCTCTTACTTGGTATCAATCTCTTCATCCAGGAAAAATCAGTACTTAGGAGGAGATGACTACGAAATTCTTGACTAAATTCTTTCCCCCCTCTAAGACCGCTGAAATGAGAGGGAAGATTAATGCATTCATTATGAAGGACAAGGAGAGCTTGTCCAAGTCATGGGAGAGGTTTAAAGACATTCTTCTGGATTGCCCACATCATGGGATTCCAAAGATAGAGTTGTTGGAGATATACTTCAAGGGACTGGACGGAAGCACCTAGTTCAACCTCCAACTATTATCCGCCGGTACCTTTATGGATATGGCGATTGACGAAGCTTGGGACTTTATAGAGAAGCAAGCTTTGCATATGGGAATTTCTTGAAACTCCCTCCCCCTTGTTCTGTTAAAGGTGTGAGGAGTTTTCTCGGACATGCAGGTTTCTACAGGAGATTCATCAAGGACTTTTCTAAGATTTCTAAACCTCTAACTAACCTCTTGAATAAAGATGTTTTTTTTGAGTTTTTGCAGGAGTGTCTTGATGCGTTTTACAGGATTAAGGAAGCGTTGATATCCGCTCCCATTATCCAACCTCCGGATTGGACCTTGCCCTTTGAGATCATGTGTGATGCTAGTGATGTAGCCGTAGGAGCGGTGCTTGGACAGAAGAAGGATGGCCGGACCACCGCCATTTACTATGCTAGCAAGACGCTAGATGAAGCCCAGCGCAACTACGCGAAAGTCATTGTCTACACCGACCATGCAACCATCCGTTACTTGCTTGCTAAGAAAGATGCCAAGCCACACCTTATTCGATAGATTCTCTTGCTTCAAGAGTTTGACCTAGAGATCCGCGATAAGAAGGGATCCGAAAATTCTGTTGCGGATCACCTCAGCCGGCTACCTCCATCTTCACGCGAGAAGGACAACCCACCCATAGACGATTCATTCCCCGATGAGCACTTGCACTTGTTGGAGCGTTTGATAGACTTACTTACTTTACCCCATGATGGAGGTGAAGTGTGGGGTGAGGGTACCTCCCATCACGCATAGAGACGCCATACGGTCGAGCTAGCGACCTTAAATCAAGCGCTTCTTGGGAGGCAACCCAAGGTATTGCTTTCTTTTCCCTTTTTCTAGTCTAGCTTAGATAGTTTACTTTTGCTTTGCTTTGTTTTGTTTTTGGCGTCCTAGACAGACAACAGGTGACATCTAAGGAAGGAATACAAACCAGGAGCACAACTGGAAGGACAGAAGTTCGAGAATTTGAGAAGACGGAGTTTGACTGAGGCACATCTCGGTTGCTGTCACAACACCTCGACCGAGATGATTCTTGAGCAACCGAGGCGACTAGGGTTTTTGAAGATCCACCTCGGTCCGTTCCACCTCGACCGAGGTGACAGCAGTTCTAGAAAAGGGTATAAAAGGGGGCTGAGATTTCTCTCTCCTCCTTTACCTTCTCCTCGACCGCGGCACTCCCTTCACCTCGCTTCGCCAATCTTCGCTCGTTTTCGACGATTCTCACTTCCAAACCGCTAAGAAAGGGTAGAGGATCACAATGCAAGTGCTAATCTGCGAGAAAACGAACTGAATCGACCGAATCGGGGTAAATATCGAAAAAAACCCTAACCTCGCTCTTCTTCACTGTTTTACTTCAAATTGGGCTTTGGTTGCCCCTGCATTTGCTGAGAAACAGATTAAGTACCCCATAGGAACCAGTTGTAGTGATTTTGGGGGAAAAGTACTGGAATTTTGAGGAAATCAGTCGCGCAGTTCTTCGCCTCGGTCCAGTCGGCCTGTGTTGTAACAACCGGTGTTATTTGGAGTATTTGAGAGCTCCAATAAATAAAGTTGCAGTTGAGAGAAATGATCAGGACATCGGATATGTCCTAGTTGTAAAATAATATAAAAAGACAAAACGGATAAAAGAGTCGCTACTCCGATTCTTAGCGGTTAAGAAATGTGGCTCAGGAATGCCCAATTTACGAGATAGTTATGGATTAACTATCCCGATAATATTCCGGATTTGATATTCCAATTTGGTAAAGTTAGGAGACCGGAAATTATAACCACGTTTCAATTAAATAGCTTGGATCCATATTATATATATATATATATATATAAATAGATATAAAAGAAATAGAAGGCGGCTGATGCATACCTATCTACATTCTTTACAAATACACGTGCTACACAATGCTGCAGCTTACTTCTTCCTTTCCCATTTACATTTCATTTTCAAGCTTATACAGAGGAACGTGATCAAAGTTTACGATCATCTTCAACCTTTCTTGTATCCTCCGTCTTCGATCCGTTTTCAAATCCGAACATACCATCGAGCCCCTTATCTTGTTCTCTTCAATGTGGTACCAAGTTATTTCCCGTTTGTTAGCTTTTTGGTAAAGCTTCCGTTTACCGCTATCGGAGCACCGACGACCACCGCAAGTCATCTAATGTAAGGTTTCATACCGTGCTCTTACTCCCCGTATCGCTAGGAGTCTGGATCTTCTTCCGGTTCGTATATCGGGTTAGTAACGAATAAGTTATGAATTTATTCGTTTTCCGTATTGCGGGTTAGTATAAATTAACCTTAAGTTGGTTAAAATGGATAATTGGAATTTCCATAATGCTCGTTACATTATTCTGGTAATTATAGAATTTTAGTTTGATGATGATATCATGAGTTGGATATGTGCCCTGATGTGGCTTTAAGGTTTAGCATATTATTTCGAGGTTATAGGATGTATATGATCCCTATGGATCCCTTTGGGTCTAGGTGTGACCCTTTGCTTGATAAGAGATGTGACATCTCTTTATGCCTTGTCTATAGGTTGTGTTGTTCCTCCAGTGTTGAGGTGATCCAGTTGTGGTTGAGCTTTATACGAGGTTGAGGTAAGTCCGTAGGACTTACTTAGCTACCATCCTTATATGGAGTGTTTGTATGAGTGGTGTGTGCCTTATATGTTGCTATGATAGCATGTGATGTCGTATTTACCGACCTATGTTTTATTGATTGCCCCACTGCGTGACTGTAATAACCTTTCCCTTTCATCCCGCCGTGGAGTCTGGGAGGTTCTCTGATGTCAGGCCAGACCGGTTTACAGGAAGGGCGCAATCCACTCCCATAGGGTACACGGATTGTGTGACCGATACTAGTACGGCTGGCTAGCAGGCTCAGAGGCGAGGATGTATCGGTCCTCGTGTCACCTAGTTTCATATATATTATATCTATACGATTTGAGTGAATGACCATTATATTGAGATGAATAAATGGGTAAATGAGTGAAAGCATGCTGATATGTTTATCTTTCCCTATGTGTGATTGTGCTTATGCATTACTCTATATATATGTGTATGGATAGCTAATGGTTATTACCATGTTGTAGATACCCTACAGGATAGGCATACTACTAGGTGATCTAGCAGGGTGGCAGGCCGAGGACGTCTCGTACATAGGTTGTTGTGGGATTTTGGGTTTGTTTATCTTTTTCCTCCTGTGTGAGGTTGATCTTTTGTTACCTTCTACGTGAGGTGTGATGTTTGTACTCGGCTATGTGGTCTTACCTTTTGGGAAGTACAATTTTATACAATTTTATGTATTTATTTTCATATCTGTCAGTGCCATGTTGTAAGGTCCAGTGAACTTGTTGTCAGGCTAGGGTCAGGATCCATTGTGAGATCCTAACCCAATGTGGCACTCCGAGTCCCGCGGATTCGGGGTGTTACATGTGCCTCAGCCGAGGTGTTCTTGAGAGTTGTCAGGCCGACCGAGGTGGTCTGACAGGTTGCAGAAAAGATGAGTTTAGATAGACAGCTGGTCCTGAGGGACAGATCCTCTCCTTCCCCTTCTTCTTCTTCCTCCAGACCTACTAGACCGGTGATCCACGAGAGACACCAGGTCGACTATGACCGCATCGCAGCCCGTCCAGTGATTGCACCTCGCTTCCTGGACGTATCAGCTTTTGATTGTCTCCATGTGGATGGAGATTTGAGACGAATGATTTCTATGGTAGGGCTAGATCAGTTCACTGAGATTCGCGCACTTGCCTACTTAAAGCCGACTATGGAGTTTGTCAGTTCCTTCACCTACCTTCCCACAGAGCGTGCTGTGAAGTACCGGTTGATGAACCAGAACTTCTTAGTTCCTTTAGAGTACTGGCGGGACATCTTTGGCTTCCCGGCTCCGACTGTTGTTGATTTTCCCTCCCGAGCTGCAACTAGGGAGTTCTGGGGACAGATTGCTCACGTAGTTGAGCATGCAGATAGATGGCGCCCTGGAGACTCCAGGGAGCGTATTATATTTCACCTTGCTTTTAGGTTAGCTCACAGGATTTTCAGTGAGACTCTTCTAGTGCATACTGAGACGCCCTAGAAGGTCAGACAGGGGGAGCTGTTTAGCCTTTACTGCATGGTGACTGGAGGGATTCCAGACTTTGGCTTGATGCTAGAAGAGGATCTGCACAGGATCAAGGCCAAGGCAAAGGGCGATATATGCTGCGGAGGCATTGTGACTCACATAGCGAGTTACCAGGATATGGACCTCAGCGCTTGTACTATGGTGGCGGCTGCCAAGCCGCTAGGACTTCAGGAGATGATTACTCGGATGATACTGGTTCCCCGAGGACTTACTACGCCATATGTGGCGATGCCATGTGAGCCTACTGCACCACAGGGGATTAGATGGTCACCCCAGTTCTTAGTGTATGATCCGCACTATTGGCAGACTGCTTGGATCCCACTGATGGAGGATGCGAGAGAGGCAGCAGCTACAGCAGCTGCACCAGCTGAGAAGGATGAGGTTGAGGATGCTGATGATGATGATAGGGATGGTGGAGTTCCTATGGATACAGGGACTGATACTACTGGGACTAGTGCGTCGGTCATTGACTTAGGCGATGGAGAGACTGAGACCGCGCCGGCTGTATCACCAGTACGACCTGCTAGGCGTAGGGTACGCCGACAAAGAGATCCAGATGCTCACCGTCGGATTGATGATCTGACGGACCAAATGATAGACTCCTATGCTGCCTTGACTATAGACATCCATCAGAGGTTTGACGCCCAACATCGAGAGATCGACCGCTGGACTCACCAGATGCTAGAGGGACAACACTATCAGCGCCAGATGATGGAGATCCAGTTTCAGCAGACTATGGGTTATCCATTTGACCCATCCCAGTATCCGTATGTGCCACCACCACCACCACCACCACCACCACCACCACCACCACCACCACCACCGGATCAGGATTATTGAGAGCTTGCAGGATTTTCTTTCTTATTTATTATGCAACTCAACTATGTCCGGTGAGTATTTTATTTCCTTAGACTTATTTTGACCCACTGGGACACTGTGTCCCAAGTATGGGGTATTTGATGTATTTTATGACTTATGTGTTGTATGACTCGACATTATCGGATATTTATGCTTTATTCTACTCTATGTGTTTATCTGAGATTGCATGCATACATATAGGTTATTTGATTGAGAAAAACGTCAAAAACTGGTTTAGAAAAAAAAAAATTTTGATCTCGACCGGGACAGTTCTGGCCAAACGAGGTACTTCACCTCGGTTGACCTAGAACACCTCGACCGAGGTGGTTTAACTGAAAGTTTTCGAAACATTTTGTGCTTCTTATCTGGATATGATCTCAGTGAAGATCTTGTTTGCTAGCTGGTTTTGAAATCTTTATATGCTTGAAAGGTTTTATGATATGTTTAAGTTGCTAAATGCTTTGAGTGAAATTTTTGGCATGCTTAATACTTTGTTTTTATCCAAATTATGTTGAATTTGAAGGTTGACACCACAAGATAAGTTCTCTCACTTTCTTCCTGGAAAGACCAAGGCAATTCATTCTTCTCTCTTCTTATTTTTGATCATGCTTAGCCCCTCATATACATTTTTGCCTCCCTTTACCTATCCGGGAATTTGGAAGCAAGCAAAGTGGTGAAAGCAAGTGAAGTAAAAGTTGAGAAGTTGGCTGGAAGTGAAAGTGTTAGAAAGAAATAAATAGGTTTGGGGAAGTCAATCATGATGATGAGTAACTCAGCACCATTCACATAGCCGGGTGTTTGTGTCTTGCCAAAGTCGGATTGAGCGATATTCCTAACGGGTCATGGTATGTGCATTAAGGGTTTGATGCATCTCAAGAAATTGATGATTGCTGATTTCTTAGGTTTCGGTTATTGTGCACCTCTGTCCATGCATCCCAAAAAGTTAAGTAAAAAAGAAAAAAAGTGTGAAATAAGCAAAGCTTATTGGTGGAAGATGTTGAAGTTCAAGTGAAAGTGAAGTGATATCCTTTTCCCGGATTCTAGCACCACATTACCTTCTATACATCCCTACCCTACACGTTTCTTGACCTTTCTTTTGGGAAGCCCTTCAGACCTCGAGCTTGTTGATTGACTTAGTGGTTTAAACTGGATTATACATGATTAATTTCGATAATTATGATTTATTATGCATTCTATGATTTTATGCAAAGATGAACAACTTTCTCATATTTATAAAATGTTTTGATCATATTTTGATTTTAAATTCCATGAAGTATTCTCTTAGAGTGATCTATGATTGTAGCACACCATCAAAAATGTTTTTGAAAGACTTTTTCATTGATCTTTATGACTAATAATCCATTCTATCTTGTATTTTATATGCGGAACTTGCTTGGGGACAAGCAAGGGCTAAGTATGGGGTATTTTGATAGCATGAATTATTGTCTATATTTTGGGGCCTGTTTAGACGTTTTATCTTCAATAATCTGCATGTTTGTATGTATATTATGTGATTATATTGTCGTTTCATCTACCTTTGCGGGAATCGAGGTCTACACCTAGTTTTGTTGTAATCGTAGGTAAAATGGCACGTTTTGCATCAAAAAGGAGCAAAAGGAGCTAAGGAGTCATTGGAGCTACATTCAGGAGCTTAAAGAAGAATCCAGGAAGCATAACCATGGATTAAAGATTCACTTTGAACCAGATTTGAGAGATTTCACATTCAGTTGTGACTCACCTCGGTTGACTACAGAGTCACCTCGACCGAGGTGACCCAGAGGAGCCGACTCGACCGAGGCGAATACCTGGGACGCGGCAAGAATATTTTATTCTTGGCTGAGATCTTTTATCTTTGGAAAGAGGATCTTATATTTTTTGGTTGGATTTTTGGAAGGAAGAAGATAAGTCAGGCCATATATTTTACCTATTTTTACGGGAAGAGATCTTTCTAAGATATCTTATCTTTGGAGAGTAATTTTCCTATAAAAAGGGTTGGATTTTCCACAAATCGAGATCATGCCATATCACCGATTGTGTTTAGAGCATCCGCTGCAGCCATACTCCAGTTGGGAGATTTGAAAAACCTTTTTGAAGGTTGAAGGAAGAAAGTCTATAGCTTTTCTAGCTTTTTGTAGGGTTTTTGTAAGATCATCTTAGATTCCCTTCTTTGTTGATTGTCTTGTTGGATTTTTATCCAAGGAACGCTTGTTGGTTTTATAATTGATTCAGTTATTGAAGCCTTTCTCTTAAGGTTTTCTTGTTCAATTATTCTTTTTCTTCCCATATATTTGATTAATACTTTCATGATGATGAGTGGCTAATTTCCTTGTGTGATTCTAGGGTGATTGGCTGAAGGTTGTGGGAAAAACAATGATAGAATAATCTTAAATCACAGTAGGACCCTGAAAGCTCGAGTCTTTATCCTTAACCCTAAAGCATCTCGCTCAGTCGATGACCATCTCGGCCGGGGTGGAATTCTTCTGACCGAGGTGACTATTCTGATCCGAAATTGAGAGTTAAGTGTTAGAGTTTGCCAAATCCTATTCTTATTACACCTTTCCTGGTTCAATGCAAGCCTAGGATGAGACTTACCTGGTAATTCCTTTGTTTGTTTACCAAAGATCATAAGTGTAGGTAATAAAGGTTTATCCTTTATTGGGGTTTGAGTGTGCTTCCATTCCATCTTTGTGAGTTAGCCTGAGACTTACCCGGTAAAGGTTGATTTTATTCCCTTAGGTGGTGTGTTAGTTTGAGGTTATAGTTCTTTATCTTAATTCCTTGAGACTTACCCGGTAATAGGAGTTACGGTTTGGGATTAGTGAGTAGTGAGACTTACCCGGTGATCTATCACACTTTAGTAACACCTTCCCTATGCAAATATCTCAGCTTTGTCCGCTTATCTTTAGATCTTGAGTTCGAACCACAACTAGATGCTTTAATCCCTAGAATTGCATGTTTCCTTAATTGACTTTTTATCATCTTTGATTGTTTTAATCACTTTTGTGGTTAGTAATTACAAAGCTTACCTATTCCGACTTTGTTTCACTAAGTCCCTGTGATCGACCCCTGGAATTCCTTGCTTTTTACTACGATTGACCCGTACACTGCAGGTTTGCATCCTTGTTTTAAGCTTACATCTAGGGTTATAAATTTAAAGCTTGCACACACCGTTTGGAGCGAACAGTCGGGAAGCCAAAATTGTCTCGGAACTGATCCATAGGCACGATGTAGTTCCGGTTCAGCAATCGGTATTTGATGTTGTTCCTCTCTGGCAGGTGAGTGACGGAGCTCACAAACTCCATAGTCGGCTCAAGGTAGGCTGGAGCTCGGATCTCCATAAAGTGCTCCAGCCCTACCATGGATATCATCTTCTTCAAGTCCTCCAACACGTGGAGGCACTCGAAGGCTGGAACATCCAAGAAACGTGGGGCAACTATGGGGCGCCTGCAAATGCGATCAAAATCTGCCTGGTGATGCTCATGAATCACCGGGATAGAAGGTCAAGAAGAAGGAGAAGGTGAAGAACCACTAGGAGCATCCCTCAAAGCAAGTTGACGATTAGATCGAGAACTCATGATTTCTGACAAGATCACCTCGGTTGGTCTCACAGGCTGAAGAACACCTCGGCCGAGACACAGCTCGACTTGATCGAGGCAAAAAACTGGGCGATTTCTCCTCTTTGATTTTCAGTTCTTTTCCCCCAAAAACACTACCAATTGCTTCCTATGGGGTACTTATACTCTTTTCAGCAATAAAATGTGGCAACCAAAGCCAAATACCTCTAAAATCAGTAAAGAGAGGTGAAATTAGGGTTTCCGATAATTTACCCCAAATTATGTAGATCCAAGGCATTTATCTTGCAGTTTGTTGCTTGCAATTTGTTCCTCTTGCTTTTCTTTGCGAAATCAGAGAAGAAATCGTGGAAAACGATTGAAAAACGAAGAAACGAGATGGTTATGCGCCGCGGTCGAGAAGGGAGTTGGGAGGGAAGAGAGAGAAATCTTTTCGCCTTTTATACCCCTCGCCGATTCTGATATCATCTCGGTCGAGGTGGTCCCGACCGGACCGTGGTGGCAAACTGGATTGTCAGACCTAGTCGCCTCGGTTGCCTCAAGAACATCTCGGTCGAGGCGCTGTGAAAGCAACCGAGATGTGTCTCAGTCAAACTCCGTCTTCTCAATTTCTCGAACTTCTGTCCTTCTAATGTTGCTCCTGAGTTGTACTCCTTCCTTAGAGAGTACCTGGTTTCTGTCTAGGACGCCAAAAACGACAAAGCAAAGCAAAAGCAAACTATCTAAAACTAAGCTAGAAAAAGGGAAAAGAAAGCAATACCTTGGGTTGCCTCCCAAGAAGCGCTTGATTTAAGGTCGCTAGCTGGACCGTACGGCATCCCTAAACGTGCTGGAAGGTATCCTCACCCCATACTTCACCTTCATCATGGGGTGAGATAAAGAAGTTTATCAAACGCTCCAGCAAATGCAAATGCTCGTCGGGGAATGAGTCATCTATGGGTATGTCATCCTTCTCGCGTGAAGAGGGAGGTAGCCGGCTGAGGTGATCCGCAACAGAATTCTCGGACCCCTTCTTATCGAAAATCTCTAGATCAAATTCTTGAAGCAAGAGAATCCATCGAATAAGACGTGGCTTTGCATCCTTCTTAGCAATCAAGTAACGAATAGCTGCATGGTTAGTGTAAACAGTAAATTTCGCTCCTACTACGTAAGAGCGAAATTTTTCAAAAGAATATACAACCGCCAAAAGCTCCTTTTCGATGGTGGCGTAGTTTAGTTGAGTTTCATCTAGCGTCTTGCTAGCGTAGTAGATGGCGTTGGTCCGGCCATCCTTCTTTTTTCCAAGTACCGCTCCTACGCCCACATCACTCGCATCACACATGATCTCAAAGGGCAAGGTCCAATCCGGAGGTTGAATAGTGAGAGCGGAAATCAACGCTTAGTTTATCCTGTAAAACGCATCATGGCATTCCTGCGAAAACTCAAAAATAACATCCTTATGCAAGAGTTTAGTGAGTGGTTTAGAAATCTTCGAGAAATCCTTGATGAACCTCCTGTAGAAACCTGCATGCCCGAGAAAACTCCGCACACCCTTAACAGAACAAGGGGGAGGAAGTTTCTCAATAGTCTCGATCTTAGCTTGATCGACCTTTATACCTCGGTTGGAAATGAGGTGTGCTTGCACAATTCCTTCATTAACCATAAAGTGACACTTCTCCTAACTCAAAACAAGATTAGTGTCTTCACATCGTTGTAGCACTAGAGAAAGATTAGATAAGCAATTATCAAAAGAGGAACCATATACTGAAAAGTCATCCATGAATACCTCCATGATCTCATCTATGTACTCGGAGAAGATAACCATCATACATCGCTGGAAGGTAGCGGGTGCATTACATAATCCAAATGGCATCCTCCTATAAGCGAATGTCCCCCATGGACAAGTGAAAGTGGTCTTCTCTTGATCATCCGGATGGATAGGAATCTGAAAGAAGCCACTATAACCATCTAAATAGCAGAAATGGGAATGTTGAGCTAATCGTTCGAGCATTTGGTCGATGAAGAGAAGTGGAAAATGGTCCTTCTTAGTGGCCACGTTCAGCTTCCTGTAATCGATGCACACCCTCCAGCCCGTAACGGTCCTAGATGGAATCAACTCGTTGTTCTTATTCGTCACAACGGTCATCCTTCCTTTCTTCGGAACTACATGAACTAGGCTCACTTACTTGCTATCTGAGATAGGAAATATGATACCTGCATCTAACAATTTAAGATGGCCTTTTGTGCCTTCGAAAATGAAGTCATAGACGTCTCCATAGCGTTGAGCTTGATCAAGATGGCCTCCAGCACTGCATCTTTCTTCTGTGGCTGGGACGAACTTGATCCAGGCTCCTAGCTCTTCAATGGAGTAGAAGAAGAAGAAGAGGGGTTAAAAGAATTATTAGAATTAGAATTAGAATAAGGGTTACCCGAATTTTGTTGATTAGATCTCCAATTGTTGCTGTTGGATCCTCTATTGTTGTTGTAATTGTTGTTCCGGGATCCTTGGTTGTTGTTCCTTGACTCTTGATATCCTCAATCTTCCTTCTTCGTGTGAGCCACCAAAAGGTCCTTCAATTGCTTCACATCGTTCTTAAGGGAGATGAGTTGATTGTCATTTGATAGAGTGTCCAGGAAATTAACTCTCTTAACTCTATTTTCGGCTCCTTGGTGGGAGTATTTCTCCGTATGCAAAGCTTGCTTCTCAATGAACTCCCAAGCTTCGTCTATCGGCATATCCATAAATGTGCCGGCGGAAAGTAGTTGAAGATTGAATTGAGTAGCTCCATCCAATCCCTTGAAGTATATCTCCAGCAACTCAATCTTTGGAATCCCATGGTGTGGGCATCCAATAGAACATCTTTGAATCTCTCCCATGACTTGGACAAACTCTCCTTGTCCTTCATGATGAATGCATTAATCTTCCTTCTCATTTCAGCGGTCTTGGAGGGAGGAAAGAACTTTTTTAGAAACTCCATCGTCATCTCTTCCCAAGTATTGATCTGTCCGGGTGGAAGAGATTGATACCAAGTAGGCGCCCTGTCTTTCAAAGAAAAGTAGAAAGGCCTTAGCTTGTAGTTGTTGTTTTCCAGCCTTGAAGGTCTCAAGGTCTCCATCAGGATCTCGTAGTTTTGCAAATGTTGATGCAGAGATTCCCTCTCTAAACCTCGAAACTGGCATTGGCGGATCATGGATAGAACTTGCGGTCGGAGTTCGTAATCATGCTCCGCTGGATCTCCTAGGTTGACTTCTGGACGCCTTACTTGCTGATTAGGGTCCATCCTCTGTCCCAGGGTTTGTGCAATTCCAACAAAAAGAAAATCTCGGACAGGCATCCGAGGTGGATGTATCTCGGCCGGGGCAACTGGGTCTAGGTCCTGCCTCGGTCGAGGATCTGGGATCGGTCGATGCAGAATCTGGGCTCTTAGATTGGCCATATCTGCTTCAATCTCTGTAGTTCTGGTGCGAGTTTGCTCTCTTTCTCGCTGTAGTTCTTCCTTGTTGAGGCGCAGCTATTCCAGCGCCTCCTTCAATTTGGCCTCAAGATCGTGATTGTCTTGATTGGCCATCTTAGCTTCTTTCAAGCGTCGTTTGTATGTCTTTTCTGGTTCGGGATCGTAAGGAACAATTTCCTTCCCAGCACGGGTTCTTCGCATAAACCTAAGAAAAAGATCCTACAAAAACACTCAAGTAGAGTGGTTAGTAGCAACAAGGGCAATTGCCCCGATAGACAACCGCAACCGGCTCGGTCTAGACCAAGTCCCCGGCAACGGCGCCAAAAACTTGTTCGCTCCAAACGGTGTGTGTAAGCTTTAAATTTATAACCCAAGAAGTATGATTAAAACAAGGATGGAAACCCGCAGTGTACGGATCAATTGTAATAAAAAGCAAGAATTCCATGGGTCGATCTCAAGGACTTCGGTGAAACTAAGCAAGAATAGGTTGTCAAGTAACTAATAACCAGAAAAGCAATTAAAGCAATCAAAGATGATAATAAGGTCAAATAAGGGAAAATGCGGATTTTAGGGATTAAAGCATCTAGTTGTGGTTCCGACTCAAGATCTCAAAGTTTAACGCGGACAAAGTTGAGGTTTTGCAAAGGGAAGATGTTTCTAAGGTGGAAATAGATCACCGGGTAAGTCTCACTACTCACTATCCCAAACCAAAGCTCCTATTACCGGGTAAGTATCAAGGTACTAAGGAAAGGAACTATAATCTCAAACCAACAACCACCTAAGGGAATAGAATCAACCTTTACCGGGTAAGTCTTAGGCTAACTCACAAAGATGGAATGAAGGCACACTCAAACCCCAATAAAGGATAAACCTTTATTACCTACACTTATGATCTTGGGTAAAAAACAAAGGAATCACCGGGTAAGTCTCATCCTAGGCTTCCATTGAACCAGGAAATGTATAATAAGAATAGGATTTGGCAAACTAGAACACTTAACTCTCAATTTCGGATCAGAAAAGGTTCACCTCGTTCAGTTTATGTACCATCTCGGTCAAGATGTTCATCGACTGAGCGAGATATTCTAGGGTTAAGGTTAAAGACTCGAGCTTTCAGGGTCCTGCTAGGATTAAGATCATTCTATCATCGTCTTTCCCACAACTAATGCGCCCTTGGACGTCCCTTTTACGTTGACCGTACACGAGGAGGACGAGGCTCTTAGGGTTCGCTCAGATAGACCGGTCACCCGATCCCGAGCTAAGGCTATTGCTCGAGCCACCGGCTCCATCATCGCCCACACCACTTCTTCACTTGGTTCCATTACCGGCATGCCGTGTCTCTACACCACCATGGCATAGGCTACCGGTTCCGTTAGAAGTATGTCCCGTCTTTCCGAGTCCATGGCATGAAGCTAGCTTATTTTCGGACTATATTTTCATGTTTTCCTTTTTATGTAATAAAAGGGATATTCCGTATAAGAATATTCCCTTTTGATCTTATCCTTTTTAAGAATCAACCTTTGTTTCTTCATCGCTTCCGCCCCTTTGGATCTGAAACGATACAACGCTGCACAAAGAATCAAGGAGTAGTTGGAGTTTTGCTTGATCTAGATCCGGAGTTATCCTTGGTTACCTCCAAGGACGCATCAAATTGGTATCAGAGCAAAGGGATCAAAGCTAAGTTCTCTTTACTCTTGTTTTTTGTGCGTTATTATCTTCAACCTCTTTAGCCTTTTGTTCATGATGTTCCTCGTTTGTTCATGATGTTCTTCATTTGTTCTTCATTATCTTCATGTTGTTCATCGTGTTCTTCATCATGTTCATCCATTTTCCTTGAAATTTTTTTTCTTTTCCGTGTTTAATTCAAACAAAAAGTACAAAAATAGGAGATATTTGGTTTGCCATCAAACCATTTATCAAACCTGTCTTTTTCTTAAACCGACCCAATCCGACAATTTTGTTATTTAATTTCACCAAATCTCTTGGGGTATTTTTGTTAACGAAAAGTTCGGATATCTCGCATTTGATATTCCAAGAAAAGCAAAAACAAAAAAAACTCTTCATAAATACGGATTTGTGTTCAAAAAAAAAACAAAAAAACGTGTTGCTCAAAACGTTTCAAAGAAACGAAGCACACAAAGTGAAAAGACGTCCGGCAAACCGGTCCATCCGAAAAATCGGATTTTACAAAACGGTCAAAGACCAAAAGCAAGCAAAGCTTGCCGAGTGAACAATCCGTCCATCTTCTGTCTCTCCATTTTCTTACATACGTTTGCAAAATATCACTTGTTTATTTGTGTGTAATTGGTTCAATTTTGTTGGATTTGCCTTTCTTGCCTAACCGCCAAACGGCCTTCCCCAAAGTAGAACCCGATAACGCACTTGAACTTGCGTAAAGTTGACTTAACTTGTCACCTTGCTCATTTGATTGCTTGCAATTGTGTGTTGATCTGGAGCAATGACTAACGTTGAAATGGAAACTTCTCAGGATTCTGGTCCGCAAGAGTTCAGTGAACCTTTGGCTCAAGAAACTGCTTCGTTGTCCCTCGAAAATGACTCCATAAGGCGAGAATTGGAAGCTTTAAAGGCACAACAAAAGTTTGGTGCCTTGACCCAAAAAAATATTGCCTTGAAACAAGAGCTAGAAGCTCTTAAGGCACAACGGCTTGCCCAACGTCCCACCCCAACATATCCGCTTGAGACCGTGGCCAATGCTTCCACATCCGATGCACAACGGAAAGGCAAGAGAATTTTAGGAGCCGGACCATCAAACGTTACCCGGCTTGCGTCTGTCATTGAATGTCATCGTCTCTTACCTCTTGACGGAAATGGGTCCCATGAAGAAGAGGAGGAATTCCCCGACCCGCCTCTGGATGCCTTGCCCATAGTCGATACGGAAAATTAGCACCAATATTATGACCATCAACATCAACGGTATGTCCCTTCTCCACCTCCACTGAGTGTGCCCCGCACCGACCGTCAAACCCGGGAAGAGCCCCGGTACCGTCCCAACTCGACCAACAATCATAGTCGTGAGAATGATCGTGCCGAAGGCCATCGCCAACGGTCCACCCGGCAACCGAGGACCCTTGACTTTGATGAGTACGATGAGCAAAACAACTTCAACGAGTTCTCCGGTGATGAGTCCGATTTAGAACGGGTAACACATGACCGTTCGTGGCACCCACCCGTCATAGACCCTTATGAGAACGAAGACCGAGGTGAAGAATGGTTGCCTCCCCCAAATCCACCTAGGCATGCACCACCCGTTCATGGGCGCCAACGGCCTCAAGGCGGCCACCGGCGAGCCCGTGCCGATGATGCCTACATTCTACCGTCCCACCCGGACCCCTACCGAGCTCGTAGGGAAGGTAAGGTTAAGTTTCCTATCTTTCATGGTGAGTATGATCCATGTGTTTTCTTGATTGGGCGCAGGATATGAAACGAGCATTAAAACATTGTCATTACGAGGAGGAATATGAGAAAATCGAGGCGACAACTCTATACTTTGAAGGAGATGCCAAGTCTTGGTGGAACCAGTATGAGTTTGCCCGTGAGAGGCGAGGATGGGCACCGATTGAGACCTTTGAGCAATTGATATATTGCATGACCAAGAAGTACGTGCCCGAGGACTTTAAGAATGATATGCGGTTGCAAATTGCCGAGTTCAAACAAGGCAACCTCACTCCGGTGGCTTACTTGGCCAAACTTGAGGACATGCACATTAAGGTCGGCGTGTCGGCCTCCCCCTCCACCCTTCGCACCAAATTCATGAGTGGGCTTAATGCCTCAATCCGGCGGCCGCTCGGGATTGTCCCATTTAAGGATTTGGGAGCATTATGTCATGCCACCATAAAACTATATAAACAACAACTCGAAACACCGCGGTATTCTAGGTATATCTCTTCCTCGATTCAATATCTTTATCCGTCTAACACACGTTCTCGAGATGCGCCTAGTCCTCCAGATACCGACGCTTCCAAAGGAGCCCAACGGACGGGTCCATCCAATAGGCACGCGGGTACCGAGAAGGCACCAAACCGTGGCCCGGCACCGGCGCCTCCCGCTCGAGGTCAACAAGGACCTTCACCGGCGGCTCGCCCAAGGGAGCCCGTGTGCTACAAGTCTAGCGGTTTTGGTCATGTCCAACGTGATTGTCCAAACACCAAACGGGTCTTGTTTGCCGACCCAGCGTATTTCGAGGACGACGATGATCAACAAGACGGTGGTATCATTATTGAGGATGACCAAGACACCGACCCACATTTTGGCATGGAACCATGTGACGACGGGCTTGCTTGCGCCCCGACACAACCCGCTAAACTCGCTCTTGTTTCTCGTCATATTTTGGCTATTAAAGAGCTTATTCCTATTGATCAACGCGAGAATCTCTTCCACTCTCGTTGCTTGGTCAATAATACGAGCCTTTCTCTCATCGTTGACGGGGGATCTTGTCGCAATATTGTCAACGAACGAGTGGTAAAACACTTCAAGTTGCCTACGACCCCCCACTCAACACCTTACGGACTCCAATGGATTTCTGATACGGCATGTGACACCGTCACACAACAAGTTTGGGTGACGTTTTCTATTGGCGCCTATGTTGATAAGGTCCTTTGTGATGTTATCAAGATGGATGCCGCACATGTCCTATTAGGAAGACCATGGAAATTCGACCGCCGAACATTTCATGATAGTTATCTTAACTAGTACATGTTACAATATAATGGAAAACGGGTCACACTTTTGCCTATGACTCCACACGAAATTTTGGTTGACTATGCGGAACGGAAGAGGCAACAAGTTTTAGATGAGTCCGCTAAGGCACCGGCAAAATCGGACCTTCGGAGTCCCGATGTTGTAGGTGCTAGTACTTCCAAATCCCGGGACACCGCCCCTCTTGTCCATGCTACCGAGGCCAAAGGTAGTAAAGGTCGCATCGTTCCTACGAGCGCACCTTTATCACCTTTGGACCCCGTAATTCAAGGACGGTGTGAGCTGAGGATACTCTTAGCTCGCCGGCATGATTTGCAACCGGTCATGGAAGACAAATTCCCATGTTTCTTACTTGTTCCGTTTTGTTTATCTACTTCTCATGACCCGAGTAATGTGCCACACGAGGTGTCTTTGTTGTTGTCCGAATTTCAGGATATTATGCCCAAAGACCTTCCACCCGGCTTACCACCAATCTGAGGGATTGAACACCAAATTGACTTTATGCCCGGTGCTTCCTTGCTAAACCGTGCCGCGTACCGAGCAAGTCCGGAAGAGACGAAGGAGCTACAACGTCAAGTGCAGGAGCTCCTAGACCGGGGACATGTGCGTGAATCCTTATCACCATGTGCCGTCCCGGTAATCTTAGTACCAAAGAAAGATGGATTATGGCGGACGTGTGTTTATTATCGTGCCATCAACCAAATCACCGTCAAATACCGCCACCCGATCCCGCGCCTTGATGACACGTTGGATGAGCTCCATGGCGCCACCATCTTCTTCAAAATTGATCTCCGGAGTGGTTACCACCAAATCCGGATGGCCAAAGGTGACGAGTGGAAGACGGCGTTCAAAACGAAGTATGGAATCTATGAATGGCTTGTCATGCCATTTGGCCTCTCCAACGCCCCGTCCACCTTCATGCGCCTCATGAACCATGTCTTGTGCCGATTCTTGGGTACATTTGTTGTTGTTTATTTTGATAATATTTTGGTGTTTAGTACGTCTTTGGAGGATCACATCGGGCACCTTCGCCAAGTGCTCGAGTGCCTTAGACAAGAGCAATTGTATGTCAACTTTGAAAAATGCGTCTTTTGCTCGGACACCACTATCTTTCTTGGCTATGTCGTGTCTAAGGACGGACTACGAGTAGACGAATCTAAAGTTCGTGCTATTTGGGAGTGGCCTACTCCTACTACGGTCACCATGGTCCGAGCCTTTCTCGACTTAGGGGGTTTCTACCGACGCTTTGTCAAGGACTTTAGCACGGTAGCGTCACCGCTCCATGACCTCACTACCAAGGGTGTCACGTTTGAGTGGCGTGATATCCATGCTCGAGCATTTGATGCGCTAAAAAACCGCCTTTGTAATGCACCATTACTCCAACTCCCAAACTTTTCCAAAACTTTCGAGGTGGAGTGTGATGCATCAAATGTGGGCATTGGAGGAGTTCTCTTACAAGAGACTCGTCCAATTGCCTACTTTAGTGAAAAAATTTCCGGTCCCTCGCTCAACTACCCTACATATGACAAGGAACTATACGCTCTTGTTCGTTGTCTTTAGACATGGCAACATTACTTGTGGCCGAAGGAGTTCGTGATTCATTCGGATCATGCCGCTCTTTCGTATCTCAAGAGTCAAACAATTCTAAGTCGGCGCCATGCTAGTTGGGTAGAGTTTTTATTAGAGACCTTTCCTTATGTCATTCGGCATAAGAAAGGAAAGGAGAATGTGGTAGCCGATGCCCTTTCTCGCCGCTATGCCCTCCTTGTGTATATGGATGCCAAGATACATGGCTTTGCTCTTATCAAAGAGTTATATGCCACGGATCTTGACTTCAAGGACATATGGGCACAATGCCTCGACCTCCGAGAGCACGAGTCTTTCTTTATTAACGATGGCTATCTTTTCCGAGCGGGAAAACTTTGCATTCCGCGCTCATCTATACGCCATTTGTTAGTCAAGGAAGCTCATGAGGGCCGTGGTCATTTCGGTGCTACCAAGACCCTTTCCGCTCTCCAAGAGCATTTCTTTTGGCCCCGGATGCATATGCATGTGACACAGTTTTGCAAGGGTTGCATCACATGTCATCATGCAAAGTCACGCCAAGGTCTGGATGGAATGTACTCTCCTTTGCCGATACCAATTTGACCTTGGGAGGATCTATCCATGGACTTTGTGGTAGGGTTGCCTATGTCAAAATGAGGCAAAGACTCCATTTTCGTGGTAGTCGATCGCTTCTCCAAAATGGCTCATTTCATTACATGTAAAAGCACCAAAAATGCTAGTGAAGTTGCCACCTTGTTCTTTGACAATGTGGTGCGTTTACATGGGATACCACGTTCCATCGTTAGTGATCGGGACGTGAAATTCGTAAGTCACTTTTGGAGAACGTTATGGGGAAAAGTTGGAACCAACTTGTTGTTTTCAAGTAGTTATCACTCCCAAACCGATGGTCAAACGGAGGTGACCAATCGGACTCTTGGTGCTCTACTTAGAGCCACCACTAGGACCAATCCACGTAGGTGGGAGGACTTACTTTCAGTTGTGGAGTTTTCGTATAACAGGTCTAGGTACACGGCAACTGAATTGTCCCCATTTGAAGTTGTTTATGGCCTTAATCTACACACACCGTGGGACTTCACTCCCCGCCCGCTCAAGGACGGAGAACACATCATCGCCGGGAACCGAGCCGCCCAAATCATTGAGCTTCATGAGCGGACTAGGACACAACTTGAACGTTGTGCCGCCCAACTTGCCGGACAACACAACAAGGGCCGCCACGACGTCTATTTTGAGCCCGGTGATCTTGTTTGGCTCCACCTAAGGAAGGAGCATTTTCCAACTCGCCGCATGAGCAAGATCTTGGACCGTAGTGATGGCTCATTCCACATCTTAGCCCATCATGGCCTGAATGCATACAAGTTAGAGCTACCAGATTCCTATGGAGTATACCCGACGTTCAACGTCAAGGACCTTTCCCCTTATGTTGAGCCCCTCTTTGACGATGGTGAAACGGGGACGTTTCACAGCCAAGATGGGGGGAGTGATGCGCCCTTGGATGTCCCTTTTATGTTGACCATAGACGAGGAGGACGAGGCTCTTAGGGTTCGCCCAGATAGACCGCTCACCCAATCCCGAGCTAAGGCCATTGCTCGAACCACCGGCTCCATCATCGTCCGCACCACTTCTTTACTTGGTTCCATTACCGGCATGCCGTGTCTCTACACCATCATGGCATAGGCTACCGGTTCCGTTAGCGGCATGTCCCGTCTTTCCAACTCCATGGCATGAAGCTAGCTTATTTTCGAACTATATTTTCATGTTTTTCCTTTTTATGTAATAAAAGGGATATTTCGTATAAGAATATTTCCTTTTGATCTTATCCTTTTTAAGTTTTGATCTTATCCTTTTAGGGTTTCCCTTTTGGGCTTTTCTTCATGTACTTTTGTTTGGCCCGTTGGCCCATAGGTAGGCAAGACTCTCTATATAAGAGATATCTTGCCTCACTTATTTTTCATGTTCAATATTACTAAGTTTTGAGAAGAATTTACTCCTACTTAGCTTGGGCATCAAAATCTCTCTTCTATCTCTCAAATTTCTTCCTTGGATCTCATCTTTGATCCAAGAAATCCATATTCGAGGATTCTTTTTAAGAATCAACCTTCGATCCACACAAAAAGGCTTATTCGATCTCTCTAGATCAAACTAACCTTTGTTTCTTCATCGCTTCCGCCCCTTTGGATCTGAAACGATACAACGCTGCACAAAGAATCAAGGAGTAGTTGGAGTTTTGCTTGATCTAGATCCGGAGTTATCCTTGGTTACCTCCAAGGACGCATCAACAACTTTCAGCCAATCACCCAAGAATCGCACAAGAAATTTAGCCACTCATCATCATGAAAACCATAATCGAATAAAAGGGAAGGTAATCGATATTCGAACAAGTAAACCTTAAGAAAAAGGTCTCAATAACTGAATCGAATAAACAACAAATCAGCGTTCCTTAAATCACAAGTCGAACAAGACAACAAACCAAAAGGGAATCTAAGAAAGTCTTACAAACTCCCTCAAAAGCTAACTTCAAACTATGAATCCTTCCTTGATTGATCTTCAATCCTTCCTTCAAGCTTCCAGAAAATCTCTTAATTTCTGGGTATTCTCAGCCTCCAAGCATGCGACGATACTGAATTGTAGAAAATCCAGCCCCTTTTATAGTAGAATTATCTTCCAAAGATAATAATATCTTAAAAAGATAATTTCCTATAAAATATATCCATGTCTCTAAAATAGATCTCCCAAAAATAAGATCTTCCTTCCAGAAATCCAGCCCAAAAATATAAGATATCTTCTTTCCATAATTAAAAAGATCTCAGCTAAAAATATGATCTTGCCGGCGGCAGGGTGTTCGCCTCGGTCGGGACGCTCTTCAAGATCACCTTGGTCGAGGTGACATTGTAGCTGACCGAGGTGAATCTCAACTGAATGTGAAATCTCTTAAATCTAGTCCAAAGTAAATCTTCTTCATTAATTCCATGCTTCCTGATTTCTCTTTTAAGTTCCAGAATCTAGCTCAAATGACTCCTTAGCTCCTTAGCTCCATTTTAGTCCAAAATATGTTGTTTTACCTATGATTACAACGAAACTTGGTGTAGGCCTCGATTCCCATAAAGGTAGATGAAACAACAATATAATCATATAATATACATCCATACATGCAGATTATTGGAGATAAAACGTCTAAACCAGCCCTAAAATATAGACTATAATACATGCTATCAACTAGTGTTGAGACAACTATGCATGAATCTGATTTAGTGGATGACATTGAATGTGATAAGAATGAAGTAGATGGACATGACTTATGTGCACATGATATTGCTTTAGATGATACTATTGAGTGTGAAGAGCATAAGCATGACATGAATGATCTTGATTGAAATGTGTATGAGCATGTTATGAGCGATCTTGATATAGATGCGATTATCTCTGAGTTATAATGTGCTAAGTCTCTTGATTATAGTATTACCTCTAAGTTAGTGCATTCATCATTATATTGTTCTTTAGATTTTTCTCTAAAACCTTTACGAAAGAAAATACGTTTTTATTTGCCCTTAATGGAAGACATAGAGTATTCCAAACCCCCTATGATCAAATTGGAAGAGAATTGTGTGTTGCAATCTCAATTTGTGGCATTGTTATATCCTTCTATAAGCATTAAGAATGAGATTGTAGTATTATCACCTATGGAGTTTGTTAATCCTAGGATTTCCCGGTCATGTCTATCCTTGAATTACTATGACTTTGTTGATGATTTTTTCCCTCAACCTTTGTTGATATTGCACCGTTGTCCATGAGGAAGCAATTGAGTTTTGTTTTAGGGGTACAAATTGAAAACAGAAGAAGAAGGGAAAGCATAAATTCTATGTATTAGAGAGGCCAGATGATTATTGTGAAGAAAGCCCTACCATGACTAGAGAGAACCTCAACATAGTGTAGTGAAATTTCACTACAGTGGGAAATCTCGCCCCACGAGAGTAAAATCTCACCCGAGATTGTCCTCTGTCAAAAATTATTTCGCCTCTAGACACCAGAATCTCGCCCCAGTCTTTCAAGGTTTCTTTTTTATGCTAAGGAAGAGTTATCTAAGGAGCCTCCACCTATTGACGTTATTATTAGATGTTTGGATCAAAGTGACCAAATTAAAGGGAGGTAACTTATCTATTTATTTGTTGAGAATTTTAAGGTAGCATGTCTAAACGTTCCTAAGTGTGATCATAATTTCATTTTCTTTTCTAGGATGTTTAGAGATTGGCTACATTACATATGCCTCAGTGATTATACATTGATCATTGCCTTTTCTAGGAATTTTGTTTTAGTCACCATCTTGGGTTATATTGTGGTAAGTGTAGATGTATTGCACATGCTGATGTGGGTTGATAGTATGTATTATAGTCTATATTTTGAGACTCGTTTGGACGTTTTATCTTCAATAATCTGCATGTATGGATGTATTTATGTGATTATATTATTGTTTCATCTACCTTTACGGGAATCGAGGTCTACACCAAGTTTCGTTATAATCGTAGGTAAAATGGCACGTTTTGGATCGAAATGGAGCTAAGGAGCTAAGGAGTCATAGGAGCTACATTCTAGAGCTTAAAGGAAGAACTCAGGAAGCAAGAAATTAATGAAGAAGATTTACTTTGGACCAGATTTGAGAGATTTCACATTCAGCTGAGAGTCACCTCGGTCAGCTACAATGTCACCTCGATTGAGGTGATCTTGAGGAGCGTCCCGACCGAGGCGAACACCCTGGCGCCGGCGAGATCATATCTTTTGGCTGAGATCTTTTATTTTTGGAAAGAAGATATCTTATATTTTTGAGCTGGATTTCTGGAAGGAAGATCTTATATTTGGGAGATCTATTTTTAAAGATATAATATATTTTATTAGAAATTATCTTTTTAAGATATTATTATCTTTGGAAGATAATTCCCCTATATATAGGGTTGGATTTTCCACAATTCAATCATCTTTTGATCATCGGATTTTCTGGATCAACGCAACAGTTAGGAGATTTTTCGGAAGTTTGAAGGAAGCTTTGAAGATTAAAGGAAGGAAGATTCATAGTTTTGAGATAGCTTTTGAGGGAGTTTGTAAGACTTTCTTAGATTCCTTTTGGTTTATTGTCTTGTTTGATTTGTGATTTAAGGAACGCTGATTTGTGAATTATTTGATTCAGTTATTGAAGCCTTGTTCTTAAGGTTTTTGTGTTCAAATATTCATTCTTTTCCCTTATATTCGATTATTGTTTTCATGATGATGAGTGGCTAAATTTCTTGTGTGATTCTAGGGTGATTGGCTAAAAGTTGTGGGAAAGACAATGATAGAATGATCTTAATCCCAGTAGGACCCTGAAAGCTCGAGTCTTTACCCTTAACACTAGAGTACCTCGCTCAGTCGATGAACATCTCGGCCGGGGTGGAACTTGACTGACCGAGGTGACCTTTTCTGATCCGAAACTTAGAGTTAAGTGTTATAGTTTTCCAAATCATATTCTTATTACACCTTTCCTGGTTCAATGCAAGCTTAGGATGTGACTTACCCGGTGATTCCTTAGTTTGTTTACCCAAGATCATTAGTGTAGGTAATAAAGGTGTATCCTTTATTGGGGTTTGAGTGTGCCTTCATCCCATCTTTGTGAGTTAGCCTGAGACTTACCCGGTAAAGGTTGATTCTATTCCCTTAGATGGTGTGTTGGTTTGAGAGTATAGTTCCTTTCCTTAGTACCTTGACACTTACCCGGTAATAGGAGCTTTGGTTTGGGATAGTGAGTAGTGAGACTTACCCGGTAATATATTCCCACTTTAGAAACACCTTCCCTTTGCAAAATCTCAGCTTTGTCCGCGTTATCTTTAGAGATCTTGAGTCGGAACCACAACTAGATGCTTTAATCCCTAGAATCCGCATTTCCCTTTATTTGACCTTATTATCATATTTGATTGCTTTAATCGCTTTTGTGGTTATTAGTTGCAGTGACAACCTATACTTGCTTAGTTTCACCTAAGTCCTTGAGATCGACACCCCGGACTTCTTGCTTTTTACTATAATTGATCCGTACACTGCAGGTTCGCATCCTTGTTTTAAGCATATTTCTTGGGATATAAATCTAAAGCTTGCACACACCGTTTGGAGTGAACATGGGTGATTTTCTTAAACATTGTGTGTTCGAGGACTCGAGAGATAAGTTTAACTTGTTTGGAGAGTTCTTTATTAAGCCCGACCATGTGTGCATACATAGTTGTTACCTCAAGTTTCTTATTAAGTAGAAGACCTTTATGGTTAATAAAGGTCATTTGGAGAGGTACAAGTTTTGTGATAGGATGACCACATATGATTTTGGACTATATTTTCTTGAGGATATAGTTAGAACTTTCATGAAATATTTTAGGAATATTATGAGTATATCTAGGTCTATATTGTATATTATGACAATATCTAGATGTACTTTTCATGACTTATGTTGGCCCTTGGAGTTTATTACCATTTCTTTGGGAGATATTAGTGTGAGCTTACTTGAGGAGTTAGTTAGACCTAAGAAGGGGAGGGATTCATCTTTAAGGTTGTAGTGTTACAACTATAAGTCTTGCTTACTCTAGAATTTTTCACCCCTATCTAGCCTTGAACTATAATGACTATGTAGTTAAGTTGTTTTCCTTAACTTTCTTTGATCTTAAACCATTAATTTTAGAGGAGCGAGTAGAGTTTATTGCAGGAAAACATGAGGACATTTTCAAGGAGATGCATGCGAAATCACGCAAGATGCTAGAGGAAAATGTGAATTTAGTTGCTGCCAAGGATAGTCAAGTGTGCAAGGAGTTGTTACTCGATCCAGGTGATCCAATATGGTTGCAGCTAGGAAAAGACATGTTTCCTATTATATCAAATTTTTATCATCGAAGACGAGATATAGACCTCCAATAAAAATCTCAGCCCACTAGTCACAATCTCGCCCCAAGATAATGATCGAGATTCAGTACTGTTGTGAGTTATGGTGACAATTTTTAAGCCAAGAATGGTGCAAAGTTCAAGAGATCATCCAAGGGAGAAGAGGAAATCGAAGCTTTCACTACAAAAATACTTTAGTCCACTTGCATCTAGTGATGTGCATATTGAGAGCACACGGCTAAGGATGGAGGAGAAGTTGTCATTTTCACCGCATAGAGATGGACCATTCCAAGAGCTACGTAAGGTTGACAATGACGCTTATGCATTGAAGATTCCGGATGATTATAGCATGATTTCTATCTTCAATGTGGGAGACTTGAGTCCTTATATCACTAGTAATGAGCATGAAGTGGACTCGATAACGAATCATTTTCAAGAAGGGGAGTATGATGCGGGACCATCCTTGACATCTCCTACTATTCATAAAAGCATCAATAGATCAAGACTAAAAGCAAAGAGAGCAAATGGAGATTTCGGCCCCACTTAGGACCAGCCGAGATATTGTCAATCTTGTTGAGATTTATATTAAATCTAGATAAGATTATAGTTAATTATTTTAAACCTTTAAAGCTCTAAACATTCTAAAGTGTTTATCTTCTATCCTATATTATCCGATATTTTATAAGGTTATTTTTATTCCTTTATCTTTTAAGAGAATCTCGCCTATGTAAACCCTAGAAGGTCGAGATTTACTGTTATCTTAGATTTTATATTGATTTCCACATTATTGTGAGATACTCGTTACTTCATTCACGAAGTGTACAATTTATTCATTCCTATTCAATAAAAAAGAGAGCCTTTGATTGAATCGTTGTGAGTCCTTGCTAGGTTATTCTTGTGTGTTATTCTTAAACAATGGTGTTACTAGTCAAGCTAGTTCCTCTTTGTATTTGTCTTAATTAGAAGTTTTTTGTAAGGTTGAAGAAAGAAGGGTTAAGGTAACTCTTTGTTGAGGGTTTTGATCAAATTGGTCAATGTTCTTTGCAAGTTTATATCGTAGTTCTATCTTTCCATATTTTCATCAATTTCAGTCCATTAATCATCTTCTTTATCTTACCATTATCATCCATATTAATCATGTTCTCGTTCTTTGAGTTTTCAAAAATCTCGGTCCTACCATTACCAAATCTTGCCCGAGATTTGCACCAAGATTCCTTTTGTCGTCTATTTTGTGGAATTCAATCTAGATTGAGAAACTACGACATCAACCCCGCATCAAAGTGGTATCAAAGCTAAGCGATTGAAGTTCAACTCAGCCACACCTAACGGTTTGAGTATTTTTATTAGAGTCTTCTTTGATTTATATAAAAATCGTCTCTTTTATCATTTTTATATTTTTTGAGATTATTTGAGCTTAACGTGCTTTGTCTTGTGTCTATTGGAGAAGAGAGAACGGTCATATCCAACACAAGCGAGCCAAAAGCCAAATGGAAAACATCGTCGAAAAACCTAGCGCGGAGATTCCGCTACAGGGCAAAATTCTCGCCCGAGATTTTGAAAGATTTGGTCGAGATTTTGTGTTAACGGCAAGATCGTTACCTTCTCTCCAAATCTAATCCAACAAGATATTTGGATTATATCTTCTCAAATATATGATATCAAGCTGTCATATCAAGGAGGAAAGAGAGTTACAATTTTTAATTATTTTTTAAGATCTTATCTAGTAGGTGAGATATTTTCATATCTTTAAAATCTCAACCGAATATCTCCTCAAATTTCAACCATATCCCCTCTATCCAACAGTTGTATACTCATCCCCAACCTTGGATACACGTTCATACCATGGCAAAAATCCTCTCTTTACTTCACCTATACTTTATATCATCGAATATAACCAAAGTTTTGGTGAAGCCTTTTTTATGAAATAATTATATTAGTAACATGAAATCATATACAGAGGGTGGCTACTAGCCCACTTTAATTGCGAAATGATCAAAGGAACAAAGAACAGAAGCAATAGGCATTAAGAGAGATGGATGCCAAGAATCTTGGCCCAAGCTTTGGACTCTCGAGATCTTTCCTTCCAGTGGGAAGAGAAGTGATATTACGTGGCATTAATGATGTTGTGGGCGCACGTAGTAGCATGAGTAGTTTTGTGGCCGAAGATGAGTTCATTCCTAGCATTCCATATGAAATAAATGAAGCTTGTGATGGTGGAAAGGTGAACTTGGGAGATTAAATCGACTTTCCCGGAGGAGAGGTTAGCAATCCAGTTCCAAAGACCATTACTATATGGGTAGGGGTGGGCAAGTCTTAGCCAGCTCAAAACAAGATCCAGCACAAGTAATGAGTAGCTGCAATGGTGGAGCAAATGGTTATTGTCTTCAACACTCCTCAATCAAAGATGAGAGGTGTTGGCTTGTATAATATTCCACTCGGAGAGCTTTGAAAGAGTTGGCAACCGATTATGGCTTGAGATCCAAGCGATGAAGCTGCATTTTGGAATGCAAAGACGGTTCCAAATCGCCCCAAAGCGGTAGGGAGTATTAGGGGTGGGGCTTCCAGCAGAGCTCGTAAGCTGTAGAAGTTGAGTATTTACCAAGAGTGTTTAGGGTATTTGTGCTGAAGGAAGAGCCGCTCATTGTAGCAGTAACATCGTTCCTGACCTTAAGGATTTGGTTCCAAACAAAGCTATATTTGAAGCTAGCATTGATAGACCAGATAGACTGCCCCTTTAGAATGTGAGCATTAACCCAATCAACCCAAAGGATATGATGGTGGTTGGGAGAGTCCAGTTCGAGAAGAAGATTTGCAAGACAAGCTTTGTTCCAGGAGAGAATCTCCTTGAAACCAAGACCACCTTCCTCTTTAGAAAGGCAAACCGTCTTCCAGGAAACCAGGGAGCGAGAACTTGATTCTTTACCAGCCCAGAGAAAATACCAAAGCAGACTCTTGATCTTGTGAAAGATCGAAGTAGGGATGAGTAGAGTTGAGCACCAATAGTAGTATAGGGACATTAGAACTGATGAGATGATTTGCTTCCTACCTGCGTAGGAGATATTTCTCATGCTCCAAGAGTTAATTTTTTTGGTGATCTTGGCAATAAGAGGCTTGTATTCAGAGGGACGTAACCTTTTACTGTCCACATGAATGCCAAGGTATATGAATGGTAAGGTGCCCAAGGGAAGGTTTGTAACCGCAACAAGTGAGTCTCGAACCAGGACAGTGAGACCACCAATGTAGATAGACGACTTTGAAGGGTTTGTAAGAAGCCCAAAGTAGTCAAGCGTTTTTCTCAAGATGGAAATAGATGTAGTATCACCCCTACAGAAGAGCAGTAGATCATCTGCAAAACAAAGATGTGTGATTCTAGGAGATGCACATTTGGGGTGAATGTTAAAATCAAGGTTTGCGGTATTTATCTTGATCATAGAGGACAGAACTTCCATTGCAATAACAAAGAGTGGGGGGAGAGGGGGCAGCCTTGCCTCAGACCCCTAGAACCTTTGAAGAACCCTTGCAAGGAGTCATTTATGTTAATGGAGAAGGAGGCTGAAGTGATGTAAACTTCAATAAGGCGGATGAATTTGTGAGGAAAACCCATCCTGGCTAGGCAATTTAGAACAAATTGATGATCAATCATGTCAAAAGCTTTGGAGATATCAATCTTTCATATAGCACACTTTGGGGAAATGTGGCGCTGGTTATATCTTTTGAAGATCTCTTGGCAGAGAAGATGTTGTGTTTTATGGTTCTACCCTTTACAAAGGTTCCCTGGTAGTTTCCAATCAGTGACGGAAGGGTAGAATTGAGCCTAATAGCAAGGATTTTGGCAATTACTTTATACATGGTGTTGCAACAGGATATTGGTATATAATCTGATGGGAGGGTCGGGTTTTGTTTTTTAGCTATCAAAGAGATAACCGTGTGGTTAACACTGCTAGGGAGTCTACCCAAGTTAAAAAAAAACTCCATAATTGCATTGGAGAAGTCCACACCAGTGGTAGCCTAAGTGGATTTGAAGAAGAATGCATTGAACCCATCCGGACCAGGAGCTTTGGAGTCTCCGATATTGAATAAGTCAAGCTTAATATCATCGGAGGATAAGTTATCACATAGCCGAGCAGCATCGTCCGAAGATATGGAAGGAAGGGGGCAATCAGGGAAAAGATTTTGAGGATTGTTAGGGATATTTGGATTTAGGATCTTTGAAAAATGGTTGATAAGGATGGTTGAGATCTCCTCCATATTAAGTGTGGGGCCATTTCCGGGATTTTTGGGATTAAGCATGCTCTTGATAGCGTTAATTGCCCTACGCGGAGAGATACTTTTGAAGAAAAACCCATTGCATTGATCACCGTATTTGATCCAGGAAGCCTTAGAGAGTTGAGCAAGGGTAGTGTGAAGGCTACCAAGCGAGGAGTTGAGAAGCTTTAAGATCTCACACTCCGTCTCCAAAAGGTTCTAATCACTTGGGTTCGTTTAGAGGCAGGTCTGTGTGTCATTCAACTTTGCTTTGAGGCCCTCAATGGTGGTGTGAATGTTCTCTAGTGACGTACTCGGGAATTTCTTGAGTGAGCGTTTAATAAGTTTGAGCTTTTCAAAGAGGCTCACAAACCGTCCAGCCCTAGTATCAGTACCAGACCAGATCAAAGCAACCGTGCTTTGAAAGTCTTCGTGGGAGGCCCAGTTGTTGAAACGAAATTGCCTATTGGGAATAGGGTCTTTTGGGTTCAGGGCAAGGATAGCTGGGGAGTGGTCTGAGATGAATGGATTATCAAAAAAGGCCGAAGAGATCGGAAAGTGAGAGTTCCAGTGATCGTTAACTACAATTTTGTCCAATTTGCACCAATTCCTGGTTGCCTTCTGCTTGTTATTCCATGTGAGTTTGTGCCCAGAATACACATGATCTGATAGGTGATTGCTTGAGAAACAATCAGAGAGCTCAGGTGAAGGCATCTTTAGGGTGACTTGCCCAAAAGAAAGCTTCTCGTCTTGGCAGAGTGTAGTGTTGAAGTCTCCAAGAAGAGCCCAGGGAGATCTAGGGTAAGGAGGGAGATGGTGGCAATGCTATCCCTAAGAGAGGTGCGTTCCTCGGGGATGTTGTACGCGTATATGAAGGAGCACTCGAAAGCAGGAAGGGTATAGGGAGAGGGTAGGGTAATGTTATAATGAATAATTTGGCCATTGGAAAACATAGGAGATAAGTGAAAGGAAGTCGGATCCCACCAGATCCATATACGACATTTATTCCCAGGAGTAATGTTGGAGGTTTGGTTCCAAATTAGAATGAGAGAGGAAAGTCTAGTCATGTTATCCTCAACTATCTTAGTCTCTAAGATAGCAATGAGGTCAAGATTGTGACGTTTAATCAATTCACGAATGGCCTTTGTTTGTTGGGATGGTTCAGGCCACGAACATTCCAAGCGCCAATCTTAATCGACATGGGGCACATCAAGAGAGAAGGTAGCATCCTTGATGCATTCCTGGGATAGTTCAGTGGGGGATTGGAGAGGCCTTTTATTTGTTGTGAAGGCTTGGAGAGAATGAGAGATGAAGGTGAGATAATTTGAGCAGCATGGGATAGTTCAGTAGGGTTTGGAGAGGTGGGGGCGGTGGTGGTAGACTGGGAGAGGGTTTGGGGTCAGTAGCTTTAGAGGGGCCTGAAGAAGTAGTGTGAATATTGATAGAAGGGTTGTGAGTGACTATAGGTTCAAGTATGTGTTGGCGAGGGTGTTGGGTACCATTGATGCGTAGAGAAGCATCAAGGGTGGGGAGTAGAGGCTCTTGGTTTTTGGAAGGGATAGGGTATTTGCGGCGTGGCTTGATGGTACCTTCCAAGCCCTTTGGAATATTGCATCTGTGCCCAAAGACAAGGCATGAAGGGCAGTGCTCCGGCAGCCAATCGTAGGAAATCTTCTGGATAATAACCTCGTCGTTAGGTCCTTTGAAAGTGAGTTCACGAAGAAAACCTTGCCGTTTGACAAGAAAGAAACTTACCCCAACCACCAACCAATTTCCATCAAGAAAACCTTGCCGTTTTACAAAGCTTGCCCCCTATGCGAAATCTCGCTTGAGATTTTGGAAGATTTGACCGAGATTTTCCACAGTCGAGATAAAACACCAACCGGCTACCTCTCTCTATAATTACTCAAGTGAAAGGTAAGTAAAGCTCTCTTCTTAGTCTCTTGTGATTCTATTTCTTGTATCTTTCTACTCTAAACACATTGAGTCAAATTCTTTGAGTGTGTTAGTCAGTATTAATACTTTCTATCATACTAGTTGAGTCTACTTGTAATATTCTTTCTAGTTTGTGTCAATTATGTGAAGAGAACTCTAGCAGCGGTTTCCTTAACTATCTTTCAGCACAAGAACCTTTATACAAACCAAGTTGACAACTTGAGCCATCCAAGGAGTGTTCTAGTTGAAGCTAGTCATCAATCTTAAAGGAGAATTAATCCATCCAAGGCAATTACATCAAATTAGCTTGTGATATCACAACAGAGCGTGAGTGGGAGAAAACAAGTAAGGAACTTTTAGTTCGTATTTTAAGGACAGATATTAGTGTTCTCTCTCAAACGTGTGTGAATAATGAACGAATATAGTCTTAAATTTATACTTGTAATAAAATCATGAACAATATGCGAACCCGTAATGTACAGATCAATCGCAGCAAAAGTAAATATTCCAAGGTCGATCTCAGGGACTATGGTGAAATCAAATGGTGACAAATCTGTAATAGAATAGATTCCAACTAATTCTAAAGACTGAAAAAGACAAAAGGCAATAGAGATGAATAATAAGATAATCGGGAAAGTTGTATGGATTTATTTCTATGCGTGCAAGAGAAGAGGAAAAACTACCTAATTGCATGTCTATAACTAGATCATAATTCATGTCTTCAAAAATACCCCATACTTACCTCTTGCTTGTCCCCAAGCAAGGTTCAAACTTAAGATACAAGATGATATGAATTATGCATACATGGGTTGTGCTTTTATTCATAGATCATCCTCAAAGAATGCTTCATAGCTAATGATAGATCATTACATGTCAAAGAGAAATATAGGCATGGAAAGGATAATTACACTTTACCGGAAGTCATAACATGCTAAGAAAAGTTCAATCATCTGGAACAATCATGACAAATCGAATTAAAACCACTAAGCCAAAACACATGTGCGAAAAGGTCTTAAGGACTTGGCAAGAAAAAGGTCAAGAAACGAGTTATGGGTGGAATGTATTTTAGGATATGTGGTGCAAATCCGAAAAAAGGAACAAACTCCACAACTATAATAACTTCACAACACATACACCAAAAATAAGCACTTATACACTTCACTTCGTCTTCTTCTTCTTTTTTGCACTTGAGAACATGGCATAGGTGCACAAAAGCCGAAACCTTGGTGATCAACATTCCTCATAATTTTTCGAGGTGCCTCACACTGGATGCACATAAAATGACCCGTTAAGACTATGGATTGATCAGACTTTGGCAAGATACAAACACCCGGCTATGTGAATGGTATCGAGCTACTCATAATCATGATCAATGTCCCCATACCTATTTTGCTACACAACACACTTTAATTTTTTCAACGTCACCAAAACTTTGCTTTTTCACACTTCAACACACTAGCATGCTTTCTAAGTCCCGGATGGGTAAAGGGAGGCAATTTATACATTTTTCAAGAGGTGCTAAGCATGATGAAGATGAAGAAAGAAAGAAACTCGAATTGCCTTAATCATTCCAAAAAGATGTGTAAGAACTTATCATGCGGTTTCAATCATCAACACTCAACATGATCTAGACAAAAGCAAATTACCATCCATGCAAAGTATTCAAATCCCACATATGTCATAAATCAATTCAAGCAATAAAGATCATTATAGATATTCCACAACATCATATCCATCTTAGAAACACAATTTTTTTAAAATTTTTTTCAAAAGAAAGCATAAGAAAGTATATTACAAACCATGCAATTCTTAATAAAATGTGTGACAACATAAGAACAATGTTTGAATGCAATGCACAATAGGAAACGTGAAAAATATTGCAAGTACATCCACCCCATACTTAAAACTCACATTGTCCCAATGTGAAGAATTAAGCATAAGATGAAGAAAAATACTCACAATGTGAAATGACAAATTTCGTGGTAGATCATTAATCACTCATGTGGTAGCGGTGGTGGCGGGTATGGTGGAACTCTCAGATCATATGGTGCTCCAAATGTGTGATGATAGACGTCCGCCCACATCCCATCGGATACGGAATGTCGTGCATCCATCCGGCGCAAGTGTCCTTGAATATCTTATATGTCGCTAGCCAAGCAATTGAACATGGAGGTCATCTTCCGCAATTGGGTAAAGAACTCGGAATACTCTAATTTGTGTCGTGTCCCTTGCCGAGGTGCGTGAGAAATCGAGTGTCGCGGTTTCATAGGAACCTCATGTTGTCCAAGAACCCTGTCATTCCCATCCTCAACTTACATGTCCTCCTTAATAGTTTTATCATCACCCTCATCAGCTCTACTAGGACCAGCAACATCTGTCCTAATATCCATTACATTAGTGCCATGATCATCAACATCATCATCACTGTCAATCTCAACCGGCACATCATCCTCATCAGAATCACTATGCATCTCCTTAAAACCGTACTTCTAATTGTCTTGATCTTTGATGGTGTAGGAACTCTTCCAAGCAATCCCCCTAGGGTACTTTTTCACCCAAGGTATGGCAACATAGGAAGAACTACGACCTCGAGGAATAAGAACACCCCAGGAGATGAATTGCTAAAGTCCCAAGGGTCGAGCTTCTAAAACCAGAGTGCAGGCAAAATAATCCACACCTAAGGTCCTAGCAATGTTAGTCACCAGGCCTCTAACACAAAGGCCCCCGGACTTATTCACTATCTTCCCTAAGATGTCAGCAAGAAACATAGTAGTATACGACACAGGTTGTAAGACCCCAATCTTTCACCTTCACCGCCCCCGCGGTGAAGTGTGCCGCCCCTGCGGCAGGGCGCACCCGCGGCTGACAACAAATCGTGCCCGATCTTTCTTTTGTTCGTTTTATCTTCTTTCCATAGATAGAAGATCCGATCTTCTATCTTATGGGCCGGCTTCCATACCTTTTCCCAACCCTAGACGCCCTTCCTTCTATCTTTCCAGCCCGTCTCTATATATTCCCGCCTTTTCCTCCTTTTTCCCGTTTCTTGTATTCGTCTTCAACCTTGAGAGTTCCAGCCGTTTCCTTGTTTCCTTGTGATCTTGTTGAACGTGTAAGTTCATCATTCTTTGTTCGTCCTTACGTTCTTGTACTGCAACATGCCTCCTTTTTCTGTTCGTTTTCTTCTTCTTTCTCTCATTTTCTTCTTCTCCAAGAATCAAGTTTGAACCTTGATTCTTGTTGGCTTCTCGTTGTTGATGTATCGTTGTTCTCAGGCTCTTTGGAGTTGGGTCTTGCCGTGTTTGAGTCAAAGGTTCGAGCTTTGGTTTCCCTTGCTATGAGTTCTGTCGAAGAGAAGCCGACAGTGCTTCTGTCACGCAGACGCCCCCGCGCCTGCACATCCCCGCCCCGCGGCCATCTGCTCCTACGCTTGTCTAGCCGCCCCTGCGGTTTCCTCTGCAGTAGTTCCCGTCTTTGGTGAGCTGCTTCCTTCCTTGCTTTCCTCATTCCTTTCTTGGTTTTTTATGGTTATTCCTTGCCCCCTGAGTTTGTTGTAAGACTGAGGTTAAACCCTTAGTGATATAAAAAGGGGCGTCTAGATCGAGGAGAAACTTCAACTACTCCTTCTTGATTATTTGAATCGGATCAAACGTAGAGTTTGGGTGGCGGAAGCGTTGGGTTTGATCCTTGGAAAGGATCCTCGAATGTGGAGGCTTGGATCAAAGACTAGATCCAACCAAGAACTTTAAGAGGGTGGGAGAAGAAGTGATGCCTAAACTAAGTAAGAGGGTTTTCCTTCTCAATACTTAGTATTCAACTTAGACATGCATTACAAATGAGCCAAGCCATCCTTATATAGTGGATGGAGGCCATACAAAGAGTCTTAACATAAATGACGGAATTAAAAGTCGGAATTAAGTTCCGAATATGAAAAACCTAAAATATGAAAGGTCGGAATTTAATTCACGGAATTAAGTTCCGGAATTAAAGTTCTGAATACAAAAAGACTTATTATTAAATAGCCGAATAATAATAACGGTCTTCCAAAATGTGCGGGTCCTTCTAGCCGGAACACGGATGGCATCGCCATCCGGGGGCGTATCATGCTCCTCCTCTTAAATGTGAAACGTCCTCGTTTCACCGTAAAAAAAAAAAAGAAAGGAGTCACTTGAAGAACAAGACCCTTGAAAATCAACCTTGGATGCATAATGTCGGAGTCGGGCGGCTTCGACTTGTAGTCTTTCACAAGGATGTTGGGGCCGCCAAGCTTGTTGAAATCGGGAGGCTCAAACTTGTAGTACATGAGGATGTCCTCGCCGGTGAGTTTGTCTTCCATGCCCTTTAAGCTTATGACATTGTAAGTCGGAGGCATGCCGGAAAGAAGAAAGGGTAAGCCGGTAAATAAATGATTAGACAAAACAAAGTCAAACCTTGGGTCAACCGGCTCGAATTTGTATTCCATCAACACGATTGTGCCGTTGTCGGAGTCGATGATTTCTTCTTTCTCAATGAGGGCTTCATCTTTGTCATCTTGAAAGTACTCTCCACATAGCAGATTGACAAGATGAATTGGAATAATCGGGGATACCTCCGGAATGATGATTTCTTCCTTGGCCTCTTCTAATGGATCATCACACAACGGTTCTTCTTGTTGGGCGGCCGTCATGAGGGAGGCCATTTGTGTCTTCAAAGCTTCTATCTCATGCTTTAGAGCGACATTCTCTTTGGCTAAGACGGCAACACGTTGTCGGTGTTCATGTGGATACCCATGGATGCTCTCTTTAGGCCTTTGTGTATTTGGAGGTGGCAACCACTCCTCTTGGAGACTAGGACGTTGTCGGTGGGGCCTTGGTGGGTCCGGAGGAGGCAACCACACATCCTCCTTAAAGTATTCTCTCCGTTGGTACCTCCGGGTGGTTTGCTTGGCCTTCGGAGGATATGGAGGAGGTAACCATTCATCTTCCTCATCATAAGAGTCATAATCATCATAGAACATGATGAACGATGAATAAACAGTTGAAGATCTTCGAAGAACACCGAAGAACACTTGAAGATCTTCGAAGAACACCGAAGAAGACTTGAAGATCTTCGAAGAACACTGAATAACTTTGAAGAACACCAAAGACAGAAAAAAATTTGATGAACAATCAAGAACACAAGTAAAGAACTTGACCTCGATCCCGAGCTCTGATACCAATGATATAAATATGGGCGATCTAGATCGAGGAGAAACTTCAACTACGTCTTCTTGATCGTTCGAGATGGATTAAACTGAGAATTTGGGTGGCGGAAGCGTTTGGTTGATCCTTAACAAGGATCCTCGAGTATGAAGGCTCTAATACCAATGATATAAAAAGGGGCGATCTAGATCGAGGAGAAACTTCAACTACTCCTTCTTGATTGTTTGAATCGGATCAAACGTAGAGTTTGGGTGGCTGTTCGCTCCAAACGGTATGTGCAAGCTTTAAATTTATAACCCTAGACTTAAGCTTAAAACAAGGATGCGAACCCGCAGTGTACGGGTCAATCGTAGTAAAAAGCAAGAAATTCCAGGGGTCGATCACAGGGACTCGATGAAACAAAGTCAATAACGGTAAGCTTCGTGAATACTAACCACAAAGAGCAATTAACACAATCAAAGATGAATAAGAAGTCAATAAAGCAAACATGCAATTCTAGGGATTAAGGCATCTAGTTGTGGTTCCAACTCAAGATCTAAGGATAAGCGGACAAAGCTGAGATTTTTGCAAGGGGAAGGTGTTACTAAAGTGGAGTAGATCACCGGGTAAGTCTCACTACTCACTAATCCAAAACCGCAACTCCTATTACCGGGTAAGTCTCAAGGAATTAAGATAAAGAACTATTACCTCAAACTAACACACTATCTAAGGGAATAGAATCAACCTTTACCGGGTAAGTTTCAGGCTAACTCACAAAGATGGGATGAAAGCACACGCAAACCCCAATAAAGGGTAAACCTTTATTACCTACACTTATGATCGTTGGTACATAAACTAAGGAATTACCGGGTAAGTCTCATCCTAAGCTTGCTTTGAACCAGGAAAGGTATAATAAGAATAGGATTTGGCAAACTCTAACACTTAACTCTCAGTTTAGGATCAGATAAGTCACCTCGGTCAGCCAGATTCCACCCCGGCCGAGGTGTTCATCGACTAAGCGAGATGCTTAGGGTTAAGGTTAAAGACTCGAACTTTCAGGGTCCTACTGGGATCTAAGATTATTCTATCATTGTTTTTCCCACAACCTTCAGCCAATCACCCTAGAATCACACAAGGAAATTAGCCACTCATCATCATTATGAAAGTATTAAATATATGGGAAGAAGGTGAATATTTGAACAAGAAGAATTTAATGAAAAAGACTTCAATAACTGAATCAAATATCACAACAAAAGCGTTCCTTGGATAGCAATCCAACAAGAGAAGACAACAAGGAAGGGGATTGAAGACAATCTTACAAAACCCTCCAAAAAGCTATAAAAGCTACGATCTTCAATCTTCCTTCAACCTTCAAAAAGGTTCTTCAAAAACTCCCAACTGGAGTATGGCTGCTGCGATATACGCTAGATCTTGTGGTATGCGAGATCTCCTCGTAAGCAAGATGTTGGATTTGTGGAAATCCAACCCTTTTTATAGGAAAATAACCCTCCAAAGATAAAATATCTTAGAAAGATCTTTTCCCATAAAAATAGGTAAAATATAAGATCTTCTTCCTTCCAGGAGCCAAGCCCAAAAATATAAGATCACCTTCCAAAGATAAAAGATCTCAGTCAAGAATAAAATATTCTCGCCGCGTCCTAGGTGTTCGCCTCGGTCGAGTCGACGTCTCTGGATCACCTCGGTCGAGATGAATCTCTGGTCAACCGAGGTGAGTCATAACTGAATGTGAAATCTCTCAAAACTGGTCCAAAGTGAATCTTAATCCATGGCTATGCTTCCTGGATGGTTCCTTATGCTCCTCAATGTAGCTCCAAATGACTCATGACTCCTTTTGCTCCTTTTTGATGCAAAACATACCATTTTACCTGCAATTACAGCAAACTAGGTGTAGACCTCGATTCCCGCAAAGGTAGATGAAATGGTAATATAATCACATATTATACATGCTAACATGCAGATTATTGAAGATAAAACGTCCAAACAAACCCCAAAATATAGACTATAATTCATGCTATCAAAATACCCCATACTTAGCCCTTGCTTGTTCCCAAGCAAGTTCCGCATATAGAAGACAAGATAGAATGGATTATAAGTCAAGAAAATCAATGAAAAGTCTTTCAAAAACATTTTTATGGTGTGTTACAATCATAGATCACTCTAAGAGAATACTTCATGGAATTAAAAACTCAATATGCTCAAAACATTTTATAAATATAGAAAAGTTGTTCATCTTTGCATAAAATCATAGAATGCATAATAAGTCATAATTATCAAAATTAATCATGTATAATCCAGTTTAAACCACTAAGTCAATCAACAAGCTCAAGGTCTCAAGGGCTTCCCAAAAGAAAAGGTCAAGAAACGTGTAGGGTAGGGATGTATGTAAGGTAATGTGGTGCTAGAATCCGGGAAAAGGATGAACTTCACTTTCACTTTGACTTGCAACATCTTCCACCAATAAGCTTTGCTTATTTCACACCTTTTTTTCTTTTTACTTTACTTTTTGGGATGCATGGACAGAGGTGCACAATAACCGAAGCCTAGGAAATCAGCAATCATCAATTTCTTGAGATGCATCAAACCCTTGATGCACATACCATGTCCCGTTAGGAATATCGCTCAATCCGACTTTGGCAAGACACAAACACCCGGCTATGTGAATGGTGCCGAGTTACTCATCTTCATGATTGACTTCCCCAAACCTATTATTGCTTTCTAACACTTTCACTTCCAGCCACTTCTCAACTTTAACTTCACTTGCTTTCACCACTTCGCTTGCTTCCAAATTCCCGGATAGGTAAAGGGAGGCAAAATGTATATGAGGGGCTAAGCATGATCAAGAAGAAGAAGAGAAAAAAATGAATTGCCTTGGTCTTTCCAAGAAGAAAGTGAGAGAACTTATCTTGTGGTGTCAACCTTCAAATTCAACATAATTTGGATAAAAACAAAGTATTAAATATGCCAATAATTTCAAACAAAGCATTTAGCAACTTAAATATATTATAAAACCTTTCAAACACATAAAGAATTTAAAACCAGTCAGTAAACAAGATCTTCACTGAGGTCATATCCAGATAAGTAACACAAAATCGTTTTCGAAAACTCTCAGTTAACCCACCTCGGTCGAGGTGTTCTTGGTTCAACCGAGGTGAAACGCCTCGTTTGGCCAGAACTGACTCAGTCGAGGTCAAAAAATTTTTTTTTTTTTTTTAAAAACCTTTTTTTTTCCAGTTTTGACGTTTTTCTCAATCAAATAACCTGTAGGTGTGCATGTAATATCAGATAATCATATAGATGCAGAAGTGAAGCATAAATAAAATATCCGATAAAATGTCATACATCAAAATAGTCAAATAAGTACATCGAAGTCATAACATAAGTACAAACACCCCATACTTGGGACACACTATCCCAGTGGGTCAATATAAATCTGGAAATAAGAGTACTCACCGGATACATAGCTGAACTGCATAAGAATATAATAAAGAAAATCCTCCAGCTCCTCAATAGTCTCGATCCAGTGGTGGTGGTGGTGGCACATACGGATACTGCGTCGGGTCGAACGGGTAACCCATGACACGCTCGAACTGAATTTGGGCCATGATATGCTGATAGTGCTGCCGCTCCTGTATCTCGCGGATATCCAGCGATAATGCAGCATACGAGTCAATAACCTGATCCGTCAGGTCATCGATCCGTCTGTGGGCAGCTCGATCTCTCGCTCCGCGCCTCCTGCGTCCAGCGGGTCTGACCGGAGAAGTCTCAGCTGGTGCAGGCTCAGTCTCATCGTCATCATCAATATCTATGATCGGTGGCGCGCTCGTACCTGCAGTATCCGTCCCTATATCCATCGGGACTCCACCATCTCTCTCATCTACCGTCTCCTCGTCATCGTCATCCTCCTCCTCCTCAGCCGGGGCGGCTGCTGCCTCCATATGATCCTCCATCAGCGGAGCCCAAGCTGTCTGCCAATAATGTGGATCGAAAACTGTGAACTGGGCAGACCAGCGGATCCCCTGTGGCGCAGTCCGCTCCCATGGCATAGCAACATATGGAGTGGTCAGACCACGGGGAACCAAAATCCTCTATGTGATCATCTCCTGTAGTCCAAGCGGCTTCGGAGCCGCCACCATCGTGCAAGCACTGAGGTCCATCCCGTGATAAGCAGCTATATGGGTGACTAGATCTCCGCAACAGATATCTCCCTTCGCTTTAGCCTTGATCTTGTGCAGGTCCTCTGCCAAGATCAAGCCAAAGTCTGGGAAACCCCCCATGACCATACAGTAAAGGCTGAAGAGCTCGCCCTGTCGGATCTTCTGGGGCGTCTCAGTACGCGCCAGAAGTGTCTCGCTGAATATCCTATGGGCTAATCTGAAGGTTGGGTGGAAGATGACCTTCTCCCTGGAATCTCCAGGGCGCCATCTGTCTGCATGCTCAGTAATATGGGCAATCTGCCCCCAGAACTCCCTAGCTACAGATCGGGAGGGGAAGTCGGTGGCGGTGGGCTCAGAAAAGCCGAAAATCTCTCTCCAAACCTCTAAGGGAACTATGAAGTTCCGGTTCATCAACCGGTACTTCACAGACTGGTCTGTGGGGAGGTAAGAGAAGGAGCTAACGAACTCTAAGGTCGGCTCTAAATAGGCTGGGGCTCGGATCTCAGTAAACTGATCCAGCCCAACAGTGGCAATCATCCTCCTAAGGTCTCTATCTAACCCTAGGCAATCGAAAGCTGACACGTCCAGAAAACGTGGTGCAATAACTGGACGGCTAGCTATACACTCATAATCTACCCGACATCTCTCGTGGATCACCGGGCGGTAAGATCGGGAAGAAGAAGAAGAAGGAGGGGAAGGTGAGGATCTATCTTTGAGGGCTAGGCGACGATCGGAACTCATTTTCTCTCAAACACTGTCAGATCGCCTCGGTCGCTGACAACCCTCAAGAATCACCTCGGTCGAGATGCAGTTCGACTGGACCGAGGCGCAACAGTTTTCGATTCCAATCTCAGAAATCCAGTTCTTTTCCCCCAAAAATCACTACAATTGCTTCCTATGGGGTACTTAAGCCTTTTCTCAGCAGAATCAGGGGCAACCAAAGCCCAAATCGAAGCGAATGAACGAGTTAGGGTTTCGACTGTTTTTACCTTGTTTCGGTCAATTCGTTCGATTTCTTTGCAGATCTGTAGTTGCAATAGGATCCTCTACCCTTCAATCGCAGTTTGGAAGCGGAAATCTTCGAAAATGAGCAAAAACTGAGGAGGCGAGGTGATGAAGGCGCCGCGGTCGAGTCGAAGGAAGTAAAAAAGTAAAAATAAATTTTTCCCCCTTTTATACTGTTCCTGGATCTGCTGTCACCTCGGTCGAGATGGTCTCGACTGGACCGAGGTGGTACGGACCGAGGTGGTTCTGCAGAAACCCTAGTCGCCTCGGTTGCTCAAGAATCAACTCGGTCGAGGTGCTCTGACATTGACCGAGATGCTTCTGCCTTCTCAAAATCTCGAACTTCTGTCCTTCCAGTTATGCTCCTTCCTTAGATATCTCCTGTTATCTGTCTAGGACGCCAAAAACAAAGCAAAGCAAAGAAAAAATAAAAACTATCTAAACTAGACTAGAAAACGGGAAAAGAAAGCAATACCTTGGGTTGCCTCCCAAGAAGCGCTTAGTTTAAGGTCGCTAGCTGGACCATGATGCGTCTCAAATGATATGGGAGGTGCCCTCACCCCATACTTCACCTCCATCGTGGGGTGAAGTAAGTAAATCCATCAAACGCTCCAACAAGTGTAAGTGCTCATCGGGGAATGAATCGTCTATGGGTGGGTCATCCGTCTCGCGGGAAGATTCCGGTAGCCGGTTGAGGTGATCCGAAACTGAGTTCTCGGACCTCTTCTTATCGCGGATCTCTAGATCAAACTCTTGAAGCAAGAGAATCCATCGAATAAGGCGCGGCTTGGCATCTTTCTTAGCCAACAAGTAACGAATGGCTGCATGGTCGGTGTAGACAATGACCTCCGCCCCAACTAAGTAGGAACGAAACTTTTCAAAAGCGTATACAACCGCCAACAATTCCTTCTCGGTGGTAGCGTAGTTGCGTTGTGCTTCATCTAGCGTCTTGCTAGCATAATAAATGGCGGTGGTCCGTCCATCCTTCTTTTGTCCAAGCACCGCTCCTACGGCTACATCACTAGCGTCACACATGACCTCAAAGGGCAAGGTCCAATCAGGAGGTTGGATAATGGGAGCGGAGATCAACGCCTCCTTAATCCTATAAAAAGCATCAAAACACTCCTGCGAAAACTCAAAAACAACATCTTTATTCAAGAGGTTAGTTAGAGGTTTAGAAATCTTAGAGAAGTCCTTGATGAATCTCCTGTAGAAACCTGCATGCCCGAGAAAACTCCTCACACCCTTAACAGAACAAGGAGGAGGGAGCTTCTCAATAGTCTCGATCTTAGCTCGATCGACCTCAATACCTCGATTAGAAACGAGGTGTCCTAGTACAATGCCTTCATTAACCATAAAATGACACTTTTTCCAATTCAAGACGAGATTAGTGTCTTCACATCTTTTAAGCACTAGCGAAAGGTTAGATAGGCAATCATCAAAAGAGGATCCGTATACGGAAAAATCATCCATAAATACCTCCATGATATTCTCTATATACTCGGAAAAGATAGCCATCATGCATCGCTGGAAGGTAGCGGGTGCATTGCACAATCCAAATGGCATCCTCCGATAGGCAAATGTCCCCCATGGACAAGTGAAAGTGGTCTTCTCCTGATCATCCGGATGGATAGGAATCTGGAAGAATCCACTATAGCCGTCCAAGTAACAAAAATGTGAATGCTGGGCCAACCGCTCGAGCATCTGATCGATGAAGGGAAGTGGAAAATGGTCCTTCCGTGTGGCCGTGTTCAGCTTCCTGTAATCGATGCAAACCCTCCAGCCTGTAACGGTCCTAGTTGGGATCAACTCGTTGTTCTTATTCGTCACAACGGTCATCCCTCCTTTCTTCGGAACGACATGCACCGGGCTAACCCACTTGCTGTCCAAGATAGGATAAATAATACCTGCATCCAACAACTTAAGAACTTCCTTCTTCACAACCTCCTTCATGATCGGATTTAACCGTCTTTGAGGTTCCCGTGAAGTCTTATGATTATCTTCCATTAGAATTCTATGCATGCAGAAAGAAGGCTTAATGCCAATAAGATCGTCCGTGGTGTAACCTATAGCCTTTCGATGCTTTCTCAGGACATGCATTAACTTAGACAATTCTGATTCGGAAAGGGAAGCGCTAACAATAACGGGATAAGTGGAATCCGGCCCAAGAAAGACATACCTCAAGTGACTAGGGAGTTGTTTAAGCTCCACAACTGGGGGTGTCTTCTGAGGGGGATCCTTGCTTCCTCCTTCCGATCGAGTGGATTCAAAAACTGGACTTTCGGAAGTCTCAATTGACATCATCTCGCCATCGATCTCGGTCGAGGTGAAGAGGCGTTGACCGAGATGTTCTTCAGTCGCCTCGCTCAGTCCAGGAAGTGCCTCGGTCGAGGTACTGCAACTGGAACCGAAACTGGAGATCTTCGTCTCCTGGATTAGCTTCTCAGTTTTAGCCCCTGGATCTTCTTCGAGTGCCTTCAAGCTCCGTATATCTGCATCACAAGAAGCATCTATACCTTCCTCTATTAAACTAAAACTTAGAACTCTTTCGAGTGGATCGTTAATAAGGATAGAGCTCACCAATTCTCTTGATTCTTCTTCATCGTAGATGTTGAAGATATCATCAGTTAGCTGCTCCCCTTTCATCGCTGCAAGTAGCGCGAACTCCACCTCATCGCCACCAATGTTGAATTTCAACTTGGCGTTCTTGCAATCCACATTGCAACCCGAAGTTGCTAGAAATGGCCTCCCGAGAATAATAGGGACAGGATAATCTGCGGGAATGTCAAGCACGACAAAATCTATAGGTAGATAGAAATTACCTAACTTGACCGGAACGTCCTCCAAGATTCCCACGGGATGGGTAATGGAGCGATCCGCCATATAAAGTCGAATCTTGACCGGCTTGGGCTCTCCAAGTCCGATCTTCGTACATAGCTCTAGCGGAATGATGCTCACGCTGGCTCCTAGATCACAAAGGGCTTCACAAGTGACGTCCCCAACTTGAATGGGAATGCTAAATGAGCCGGGATCTCTCAACTTAGGTGGCATCTTCTCCTTCATGCTCTTAATAAGCTCCGAGGATTTAGATGTCATCCTAACTTCGCCAAAGTCTTCCAATTTCCTTTTCTTTGATAGGATCTCCTTTAAGAATTTCCCATAGGCGGGCATTCCTAGAATAGCATCAAGAAAAGGAATGTTAATATGCAGCTTGTTCATCAAGTCAAGGAACTTACCAAAGTGCTTGTCTAGATGTGCTCTGGCTCTGGACTGAGGGAATGGAAGTGGTGGTTTGTATGCAGGAGGTGGAACATAAAATTCAGTTTTCCCCTCCGCTTTCTGTTGCTCCGCCTCGGTTAGCATCTCGGTCGAGGTGTTCTTCGACTGGATCTGGACCAAGGTGGTTTGCGTCGAGCGAGGTACTGGATCTGCAGTTTTAAGTCCACTCCTCGTCGTTATGGCCATGCACTGGCCCTTAGGGTTGCTTTCCGTCTTTGCTGGAAGCTTCCCTGGATCTCTTGGCACTTCATTCGCCCTACTAGCAAGTTGTTGTTCGAAGGACTTTTGGGCCCTCGAAAACGAAGTCATAGAATTCTCCATAGCGCTAAGCTTGATCAAGATAGCCTCCAGAACTGCGTCTTTCTTTTCCGGCTGAGACGAACTTGATCCTTGCCCTTGGCTCTTTAATGGAGTAGAAGAAGAAGAAGAAGGAGAAGAGAGGAAAGGGTTAGAGGAATTATTAGAGTTGGAGTTAGAATAATTGTTACCAGGGTTATGGTTGTTTTGATTGTTCGTCCTCCAATTGTTGCTATTGGATCCTCTATTGTTGTTGTTGTAGTTGTTGTTATTGTTCCGGGAACCGTTGTTGTTGTTACGGTATCCATTGTTGTTGTTCCTTTGTCCTTGCTCTTCCTTCTTGGTTTGAGCAACCAAGAGTTCCTTCAATTGCTTCACGTCATTCTTCAAAGACGTGAGTTGATTGTTGTGGGATTGAGTCTCTTGAAAGTTGACTCTTTTAACTCCACCTTCAGCTCCTTGGTGGGTATATTTCTCCATATGCAAGGCTTGCTTCTCAATGAAGTCCCAAGCCTCATCAATCGCCATGTCCATGAAGGTACCGGCGGAGAGTAGTTGGAGATTGAACTGGGTGCTTCCGTCCAGTCCTTTGAAGTAGATCTCCAACAACTCGATCTTTGGAATCCCAAGATGTGGGCAATCCAAAAGGATGTCCTTGAACCGCTCCCATGACTTGGACAAGCTCTCCTTGTCCTTCATAATGAAAGCATTGATCTTCCCTCTCATTTCAGCTGTCTTTGAGGGGGGAAAGAATTTGGTCAAGAATTCCGTAGTCATCTCCTCCCATGTGCTAATTTTACCTGGAGGAAGAGATTGATACCAAGTAAGAGCTCTATCTTTTAAATAAAAGTAAAAAGGTCTTAGCTTGTAATTGTTATTTTCAATTCTGGAAGGTCGCAAGGTTTTCATCAAGATCTCGTAGTTTTGAAGATGTTGATGTGGCGACTCCTTCTCTAGCCCTCCGAATTGGCATTGGCGAATCATGGATAGAACTTGCGGTCGAAGTTCGTAGTCATGGTCCGCTGGATCTCCTAGGTTCACTCCTGGACGCCTCAGTTGTTGATTAGGGTCCATCCTTTGACCTAGGGTTTGTGGGATTCCTGCAAGAAGAACATCTCGGACTGGCCTCCGAGGTGGAAGCACATCGGCCGGGGCATCAGGTACTGGAACCTGCCTCGGTCGAGGGTCAGCAACTGGAACCTGCCTCGGTCCAGCATCGGGAACTGGGTCGTCCCTCGGTCGAAGTAGAATCTGGTCTCGTATGACTGCTATCTCCGCTTCGATTGCTGCATACCTGGTGCGATTCTCTTCTTTCTCTTGTCTTAGTTCTTCTTTGCTGAGACGTAGCAGCTCTAGCGTCTCTTTTAATTCGGCCTCAAGATCACGGTCGTCTTGTTGGGCCATCTTCGCTTCTCTTAAGCGTCGCTTGTATGTCTTTTCTGGTTCGGGATCGTAAGGAACGATTTCCTTCCCAGTGCGGTTTTTTCGCATATACCTAAGAAAGAACCTGCAAAAGTCACTCAAGTAGAGTGGTTAGATGACACGGGGGCAAGCGCCCCAAGAGCAAACCGTACCGGCTCGGTCTAGACCAAGTCCCCGGCAACGGCGCCAAAAGCTTGTTCGCTCCAAACGGTGTGTGCAAGCTTTAAATTTATAACCCTAGACTTAAGCTTAAAACAAGGATGCGAACCCGCAGTGTACGGGTCAATCGTAGTAAAAAGCAAGAAATTACAGGGGTCGATCACAGGGACTCGGTGAAACAAAGTCAATAACGGTAAGCTTCGTGAATACTAACCACAAAGAGCAATTAACACAATTAAAGATGAATAAGAAGTCAATAAAGCAAACATGCAATTCTAGGGATTAAGGCATCTAGTTGTGGTTCCAACTCAAGATCTAAGGATAAGCGGACAAAGCTGAGATTTTTGCAAGGGGAAGGTGTTACTAAAGTGGAGTAGATCACCGGGTAAGTCTCACTACTCACTAATCCAAAACCGCAACTCCTATTACCGGGTAAGTCTCAAGGAATTAAGATAAAGAACTATTACCTCAAACTAACACACTATCTAAGGGAATAGAATCAACCTTTACCGGGTAAGTCTCAGGCTAACTCACAAAGATGGGATGAAAGCACACGCAAACCCCAATAAAGGGTAAACCTTTATTACCTACACTTATGATCGTTGGTACACAAACTAAGGAATTACCGGGTAAGTCTCATCCTAAGCTTGCTTTGAACCATGAAAGGTATAATAAGAATAGGATTTGACAAACTCTAACACTTAACTCTCAGTTTAGGATCAGATAAGTCACCTCGGTCAGCAAGATTCCACCCCGGCCGAGGTGTTCATCGACTAAGCGAGATGCTTAGGGTTAAGGTTAAAGACTCGAACTTTCAGGGTCCTACTGGAATCTAAGATTATTCTATCATTGTTTTTCCCACAACCTTCAGCCAATCACCCTAGAATCACACAAGGAAATTAGCCACTCATCATCATTATGAAAGTATTAAATATATGGGAAGAAGGTGAATATTTGAACAAGAAGAATTTAATGAAAAAGACTTCAATAACTGAATCAAATATCACAACAAAAGCGTTCCTTGGATAGCAATCCAACAAGAGAAGACAATAAGGAAGGGGATTGAAGACAATCTTACAAAACCCTCCAAAAAGCTATAAAAGCTACGATCTTCAATCTTCCTTCAACCTTCAAAAAGGTTCTTCAAAAACTCCCAACTGGAGTATGGCTGCTGCGATATACGCTGGATCTTGTGGTATGCGAGATCTCCTCGTAAGCAAGATGTTGGATTTGTGGAAATCCAACCCTTTTTATAGGAAAATAACCCTCCAAAGATAAAATATCTTAGAAAGATCTTTTCCCATAAAAATAGGTAAAATATAAGATCTTCTTCCTTCCAGGAGCCAAGCCCAAAAATATAAGATCACCTTCCAAAGATAAAAGATCTCAGCCAAGAATAAAGTATTCTCGCCGCGTCCTAGGTGTTCGCCTCGGTCGAGTCGACGTCTCTGGATCACCTCGGTCGAGATGAATCTCTGGTCTACCGAGGTGAGTCATAACTGAATATGAAATCTCTCAAAACTGGTCCAAAGTGAATCTTAATCCATGGCTATGCTTCCTGGATGGTTCCTTATGCTCCTCAATGTAGCTCCAAATGACTCATGACTCCTTTTGCTCCTTTTTGATGCAAAACATACCATTTTACCTGCAATTACAGCAAACTAGGTGTAGACCTCGATTCCCGCAAAGGTAGATGAAATGGTAATATAATCACATATTATACATGCTAACATGCAGATTATTGAAGATAAAACGTCCAAACAAACCCCAAAATATAGACTATAATTCATGCTATCAGTGGCGGAAGCGTTGGGTTTGATCCTTGGAAAGGATCCTCGAATGTGGAGGCTTAGATCAAAGACTAGATCCAAGCAAGAACTTTAAGAGGGTGGGAGAAGAAGTGATGCCTAAACTAAGTAAGAGGGTTTTCCTTCTCAATACTTAGTATTTAACTTAGACATGCATTACAAATGAGCCAAGCCATCCTTATATAGTGGATGGAGGCTATACAAAGAGTCTTAACATAAATGACGGAATTAAAAGTCGGAATTAAGTTCCGAATATGAAAAGCCTAAAATATGAAAGGTCGGAATTTAATTCACGGAATTAAGTTCCGGAATTAAAGTTCCGAATACAAAAAGACTTATTATTAAATAGCCAAATAATAATAACGGTCTTCCAAAATGTGCGGGTCCTTCTAGCCGGAACACGGATGGCATCGCCATCCGGGGGCGTATCACTTAGCTTGTGGAGATCTCTTAGAGATCATTGAGACTAGAAGTTATAGACTTCTAGCAACCGTTTTGTTCCTGATTTGTGACGCTTGTGTGAACAGGCTTTCCTTGATCCTTTCCTGAGGGAAACTGAGCCGTCTCTGAATTGTTTATTGAGCTTTGAGTTACCTTCGAGTGAGGTAAGTCCCTTGGACTTACTTAGCTTCATTCCGTATATTGGTTTGAGTGTTTTGCCATGTTTGTGTTGTTTATCATGTTTATAACGGATAACCGGAATAGGATTCACCCTTTCTAACCTTAACTGGCCCAAGTGTATTATAACTGATGTGATCCCTGAGAGCCTTGAGTACAAGCTTGCATTTGAACCACCGATGTTCACATTACTTGAAGTCGAGACAAGGCAAGAGGAGACGTCGATCGAACCAATACCTTCCACGATCGAGCTAACTAAAGAGCCTGAAAAGGAAGTAATTGAGGAGGTTTTAGTCAACGCAAAAACGTGGGACGAAGAGGCCTTATTCATCCCCATACTATCCGATCCTACTCCTATAGACCGAGCTACCAACAACAACATGAGTCCTAAGGGAAGTGACATTCCTTTCCTTCTAATTTATAATTCGGATGTCTTTGTTGAGTTTTTTTGCGCGTACTGATTTACCTTTGTATACTGTAGGATTGGTTGACAAGATTGGATCTCACGCCTTCCGTATAGATTATCCAGATTCGAGGACGAATCCTTTTGAAGAGAGGGAGGATGATGTGATCCCGGACGGTCCCAAAGAACTTTGATTCCATATTCCCGGACCACCCTGACATGTACCCAAGAGACGCCCATTCAAGCCCAAGAAATATCCACAAGCGTCTATGAAACAACCATGTCGAGCTCCGCACGCACGCCTGATGTAACACCCCAAATTCTCAAAACTCGGAGCATTACTGGTTAAGACCTCACAATGGGTCCCGACCTTAGTTTGACAACAATATTACTAGGATCTTGCAACAAGACACAAATAAGAAAAACCGAAGTTCATGAAAATGTATTTTTAAAGGGATGAAATCAACAACGTCTAACAGCCTATAGTACTTAAACAACGGAAAAGACTAACTGTCTTTAGCAAGCAGAAAGAAACAACAAGATAACACCCAACCCCACTCTAAGGAGTATGGACACCCGGCTGACCACTACTTCCGGATCACTCGGGTGCTGCTCTAACTTGTGGTAAATCTAAAAACACAAAAGAACAACCATTAGCTAGCAATCCAAACATTAGATGAATTAATAATAGCACACACACACATAGCAAAAGTAAAAACTCATCATGCTTTCAAACAATCCATTTATTATCTTTACTTAGGTCATTCACTCTTACTAATGATACTTATTTTGTGACACGAGGGATTCCCAAACCTCGCCTCCGCTCCCGTGTAACCATCAGGAATGTATCCGATGCATCTCACCTTGTACTTGTATGGTCTGGGTATAGAGAACCTCCCAGTCTCCTGTCAGAGCTGGGCAGTGATGTCACGGCCCGTTATACATACACTTGGGCCTTAAAACATAATAATAACAGTCGTCCTAACAAGTTATTATTATAAACACACATTGTACACACACCACTATTATCACCCAACTAACATCCAGAAACTAGCTAAGTAAGTCACAAGGACTTACCTGAATCAAAAACACACTCTATCGAATCTCGACTCGGTCCGTACTCGTGATAACTCAAACGCCTGTCAAAATAAGGTATGTGGATCAAAATCACATCCCATACTCTTAGAAGTTATAAACTTCTAAGAGGTACAATCTCAAGAGGAGAAATTTCGAAACTATAACTCTCTTAAGGTAAAAGACTATTTTACCCTTGATCCCGGAAACTCTCAAAAGTCTATTCTTAACTTCTAATATTTTCTTTTAGAATTTGTTTCCAAAATCTGGTTGCTCAAGGACAGTTTATTAGAGGTTATAAGGTTAAATCCCAAACACTCGTCAAAGAGAACAACATCACTCCTTTCCCGGTTACTCTACTCTTATACATATATGTATACGTATATAATATGTTACTCTTACCCATCTATGTATATACTTATGTATATATACACTGTACTTATTCATATATATACACTTATATTTCCCATCTCGTACCTATATATACGTATATATGTACACGACACTGCTACCTATATGTGTGTGTGTATATATATATATATATATATATATTATATCTATCAACTCTTACTTCTACATAAACACTCCTATCTCTTCTATCTTTTACCTCTATATATACATATCTATATGCACTGCACTCCTATCTAAATATGCTTATATCTCTTGCTCCAACGTGTATATACTTATATACATATAATACCCCTATACGTATATATACCTATACATACTCAACACACTTATACCTATAATTCTATCTCTAAACATACAGCAGTGTACCGAGAATGGACTTACCTACAACAGGTTGTAGATGGTCCGATTTTACGGCTGTTGGGGCGTAGCAGGGGCGTCCTGGACCGGGGCTCGTATGCTAGCTCGAATGTGCTCACCACAGTGCACCACACGTCTTGGCTAGTCACTGCAGGATCCGAGAGGGACCGGCTTCAGTTGGTTACTCACACGAAAATAGAAGGGATGGAGAGGGAAGAAGAGAGAAAGAGGACGAAGACTCACCCACTACAGTGGATGAGGAATCCCGTCACGGTGTCGATCGGCCCTCTACAGCACTTCACCGGCGTCCTGTATCGCTGTTGTGCGAAGCTAAAGTCAGTGCTTCCGGCTGGTGGGATCCGAGAACAGAAAGAACAAAACAAGGTGGTAAGGACGGCGGCTCATCTGATGGTCGACAGAACCGGCGGTGTTGTTGCGGTGTTGTTGTGGTGTTGTTGCGGTGTTGCTGCCGGGCTCACGATTGGTCGCTGGTTCGGATTTCTGGAGTTGTTCTACCGATCTCACAGGAGGAACGTAGGAATGTAACGGTATGGTTGCCGATGACACTAGGATTAGGGATGTTTAGATTAGGTTAAAGGTTAATTAGGTTAGGGTAGGTAATGGTTGGGTTGGGCTGTAATTGTTTTTGGGCCGGGTCCATTGGGCCAGCTCATAAAATAAAACCCAAAGTTGAGAGAATACTCGTTAATCGTCCGGAACCGTTAAAAGTACGGAATTATTTACGGAATTATATAAGTTATCATTTTATGTGAATCAAGGTCACATAAAATGATAGAATTTAATATCATTTTCTGTTATTTTTAATGATTAAGGTTGGCGGATTGGAATCCGGTTTGATCGGGTATTAAACGGAAAATAAAAATTTTCCGGGTATTACACCCGACTCCTTGGCCAAGACTACACCCTTGGCTCATGTTTTCCATTCCATCTTGTAGCCATGTTGGATCGTTGGGTCGAGCTAAGGGTCCTTAAAATAAAGTATAAGTTAAAACTAGTTGCTTTTATTTTGAGACCTTTTATATTTTCCTTATTGGGAATAAGTTAAATTAGTCGCATTTATTCTAAGACCTTTCACATTTCCCTTTTCAGTTATGTTTTCTTTCTTTTTAGACCTTTTTAGCCTATATAAGTGTTCGCTCAAAAGGGTGTGCGTCAAAGTCTTAATATTTATATCTAGAACTCAAAAGCAAAGCGAACCCGCAGTGTACGGATCAGCTGTAGAAAGGTAAGAATTCCAGAGTCGAACTCAGGGATTTGGTGAGAAAGATTCCAATTTCAATTATCTAGCGAAAGTATAAAAGCTTTTGTGATGTAATAAAGAGAGAAATGATTCCAAGGATTCAAGTATCCGATTTAGGCTTTCGATTCAAGACACTTCTACGGGTGTAGGACAGAATTTATATTGCCAAGATTAAATGTTCAAAGGTAGGATTCGTACGATGAAGTTCCGAAACCTATATAACTAATCTATAGGTTCTCTCTATAAGGGTTATTAAGGCTGCAATATAGAAAGATCTAAAGATAAGAATTATGTTCAAACTAACTATCTAAAACTCCAGGATATGACTCTCCAAAGTATGAATAGAAAACACACTTAAAATCTTAATAAAGGATGTTGAGTCTCTTTATTACCCAAATCTTGCAATTTTAATCCATTAAATGTAGAAACAGGTTTGAATTGCATTCGAACATTCAATTAGAGGGTAAAAAGGTTAATCAAGATTGGGATTTAGGCAAGGACTAGTTTTGATTAAAGATTAATTCAATTAAAGTTCGTCAGAGGAATAAATCGCCCTGTTCATAGGAAAAATCGGCCGATTTTCCTCAAGAACAGCCCGATTTTCCTGTTGTCGCAAAACTAAGATCTAAATTCTCAGGGTCCTAATGTTTGAATGAGTTCAGTCTATCATCATCTGAGCCTTAATCGTCAACTATTCTCCCCAGAATCACAATGTTTTTAGCCAACCATTTTCAAAATCGAATCAAATTAATTATTGAAGAAGATATCGCAAAGAAACCAAATCTTGAATGAAAAATTCTATAACTCTTAAATCTGTAAAACAATCGTCAAATCTGTTCAATATATCTCTCAACAACTTAATTTCGTATTCATAAACCACAAACAAGACAATGGAACAAAGAAATCTCACAATCGAAGATCAAGAATGACTTTCCGGCAAAAGCTCTTCAATCTCTCTCCAAGAATCGTTGATTTCTTCAAAACGTGTAAAGATTATCTGGTGCCACCTTCCCGTCTTCGTTCGTAGGGTTCTCTTCTATAGTTTCTTGCAGATGGGCCGTTTGGCAAAACTCTCATCTAGCCCAAATTAATTGGGCTTTATGTCGTCTTTTCATTTGGCCGAATCGTGAAGAAAATCGACCTAGTCGATTTTAGTGAAAAACCGTTCGATTTCAATGTGTGAAAATCGTCCGATTTATGTGTACATTAGAACGATTTTCTTCAACAGAAAGTGTTCTTCCTTTGGTTCGTCTTCTATGCTTCTCCTTTGCAATCCCTTAGCCCTTTGTGATCCTCCTAAGACTCCTTTAGCTTCCTTAACATCCTTAGATGCTTCTTGCTCCATTTTTGCTTCCAATTCAGCTCTATTTACCTGCAATTCATCAAAATCTCGTGTAGACCTCTATTTCCGACAATTGATTGAATAGAACATAAAAGTTATGCAAAATCCCTCTAAATGCAAGGTAAATAGAGATAATGTGCTGCAATATGCATGAATATGATGATACATAATTCATGTCATCAAAATACCCCATACTTGCCTCTTGCTTGTCCCTAAGCAAGACTCAAATTCGGAATATAAGATGTCATGGATTATGCATGTATGAAATTCAAAAACTTTTCTTTTGGTAGTGCTCCTTTTCATTGGATCGCTCTCAAAGTGATATTTCAAGGCATAAAAGGGGCAAAGCATATATCAATGGTGACTATAAGATGAACAAACTCCCTTTTCTTTCTTGAAGGCATAAATAAAGAACATGATAAAGGTGTAGAGGCAATCAAATTCAAACAAATCTAAGCCATTAAGTCTTAAACACATGCATAAAAGTCTCAAGGTCTTCTAATCAAAGAAAGGGTTCAAGAAACGTATTAAGGGAAGGAGTTCTTTTTGGCAATTGTGGTGCTAATCCGGGAAAGAGGAACACATAACACCTTCAAGAATTTTCTTCACCGCACATGCTTCGCATGTAGAAAGCTTTGCTTTCATTATACTTTACTTTTTGAGAGTATGGACAGCGGTGCACAAAAACCGAAGCCTAGGAGATTGGCGTTTCTCAATTTCGAGATGCCTCAAACCCTTGATGCACATACCATATCCCGTTAGGACTTGTCGTTCAATCGGACTTTGGCAAGACACAAACACCCGGCTATGTGAATGGTGCCGAGTTACTCATCCTCATGTTCAACGTCCCCAAACTTATGAAATTTTGCACTTTTTTCAATACATTTTCCTTGGCCCTCCCACATCAAACATGCCTTTTTCAATCACCTATCCTAATTCCCGGATGGTAAGAGGAGGGTTACATATTTCATTGAGGAGTTAGCATGATCAAGACGTGAGAAAAGAAAAGAAGTGAAATGCCTTAGTCATCCTTAAATGATGTAAAAGAACTTGCAATATAGCTTCGACTATTATTTCATTTTCTCATCAAAACAACTAAATCATATAACTTATTCATGTATTCAAGTAACAAAAGCAATTTCATTCATGCTATAATCAAGATCTCAACACAACTAAGCATCTTTTTTTTACCTATCCATATGCACAATTTTCATCATAGAGGTCATTTCCATATAAGAAGCACTTAAAATTCTTGAAAATTCATAGGTTTTGAAAAAGTTCATGCAAATGCGAGTGTCATAATAGAAAGCAAGCCGTGCAAGAGTTATTACAAGCCAAATTGTCAAGAGTAGTGGAAAGTACATAGAGTGCTAGAATGAAACATAAGGTATTGTAAGTACCCCCACCCCATACTTGACATCCACATTGTCCCCAATGTGAAAATCAAGCATAAGAAGGAGAAAAATACTTACAATGTAAAAGAAGTGGAAGCTCAATCCTCTGTCGGTGGTGGAGGTGGTGGATATGGATACATCGGTGCTGAGGAATCGTAGAAGTGGCCGAACTGGTGATAGTACATGTCCCTCATCTGGCCATCATATGAAGAATGCCTAGCGTCCGTCTCCTCTCTGTAATTCCTGAACTGAGTGTTCAGGGTCTGAAAGTCGGTGTGGAGAGCATGATAGTCGGTGCTGAGGCTCTGGAAGCTAGTAACGAGCTCCCTGAAGTGGCGTGGAGCTCGGCGTCCTCGTCTAGGAGCTGGAGCATGTGCATAAGAGTGTCGAGGGGGCTGCATATCATCCTCCGTCTCCTCATCCTGCCTACTAGTCCTGCTCGGTCCTGCTCCATGAGTGTCAGTGTCCATGGCATCCGTAGCATGCCCGCTATGGGTATCGCTCTCAAACTCGAGCATGGTGTCCTGTCCTCCATCCTCATCCTCCTCGGAGTCACCTGCATCATCATCATAATAAGTAGGAGGTGAGAACTCCTCAAGCATCGCCTCAAAGGTCTCCTTCCAGTTCTTCTTATTCCGAATGGTGTATTCGGATTTCCATATGATCTCGGACGGCTTCTTCTTCGGATCCCTATGTCATGGCATCGGTACATGAAGAGTTCCTCTCCCTCGAGGAATCAAGACCTGTCGAACCACCAACCTTTGTGAGCCTAAAGGAAGGGCACTCTCAGCTAGAGTGCATCCCGAAAAGTCATAACCTAGAGTCCTAGCCACATGAGTGACTAAACCTCCTGCACATATGTCACCCTTGGCTTTGTTGGCTATCTTTCCTAGATAGTCAGCAAGCATGGTAGAGATGTCGGGAGTGGTGGTGGATGTCATGCAGTAGAGGATGAAAAGCTCATCAGCCTTGAGCTTCTGCGGAGTCTCAGTCCGGGCAAACAAACTCTCACTGAGTATCCTATGCACTACCTTGAAGGAAAGGTTGTACATGCTTGTCTCCTTGGAGTTTCCGGGTCTCCACTTATCCCCTCCGTACTCTCCTACGGAAATAGCCTCCCAAAAATCACTAGCATTGAGACCTCTAGCAAATGTGCCTGCATCTGAATAAGAAAAGCCAAACAAGTCGCCAAAAGCATCAATAGACAAAGTGTGGTCCTGGCTCATAAGGCGGAAAGTGACCATCCTTTCCCTAGGATCGTGCTCAAACGTGCTAAGGAATTCTAGGGTGATCTCCCTATAAGCATCTTCCCTGATCGTAGCAAACTGTCTCAACCCTGCTCTATCAAGCATCATATCAACATCCTCTCGAACATATAACGAATCTAAGTCATCAAGTACTATGTAGCGAGGAGGGGTGAATGGGCGATCTATAATGCGTGCATAGCGTTTCTTATGCTTGGCTAGGGGCGGGGGAAGCTTAGGGATGTTGGTAGATGGTGGTGGAGGTGGGGCAGGGGCTTTTGAAGAAGATCCCTTCTTCTTCCCCGTGTTCCTAGTTATCCTCTTGACAAGATCCATTCTAAGTCCTAAAAATCGACCTGTTCTTCACAAAAATCGGCCGATTTTTCTGGGCTGGGTCGATTTTTATCTCGATTTCAACGATTCTCACAATTCTGTAAAGTTTTGTTCAATCTATCACCACACACAGTTCTCAACAATGAATCCTAAGCAAATTCCTCTATCAATTCCAACAACAAAGCACTTCCTAGGCAACTTCGATTTCAAGTCAGAAAACTTAGGTTTTGGAAAGAAAAACCTGAATTCCTTATGGAGCAGTCGATTGCCGTGCGTGTTGTTGTTAGATCCGTGTTCCTTGTTGAAAATGCTTCAGTTTGGAGCCAAGAATCTCTTGAAATGGTTAAGGAATGAGGATTTGAGGGTGTGGCGATTTTTCGGCGTTCTTGAGAGAGGGAAATCGAGAGTTGGAGATGTGTGAATGAAGAAGATCGAGTGTGAAGTCCTTATATAGGGTCGACGATTTCTGAAGAAAATCGGCCGATTTTTCTGGTCGATTTATTTATCGGGGCGATTTTTCTCCCTGACTGAACAAATCGGACGATTTATTTTGGCAGGTCGATCTCCAGGTCGATTTTTGTTTCTGTTGTGAAAAATCGACTTGCTTTGTTACTGAATCGGACGATCTTCTTATGGTAGATCGATTTTCTTCCTTGTTTTTCTTGAATCTCGAAGATATAACTTAATTGTGCTCCATTCTTCGTGAATCTCTCACATTTGAACCTAGTTTCCTGCGATTAATGACACGACAAACCAAGAGTGCATCGAGGAACATATAAAAACGAAAAACGAAGAAACAAAGCAATTAATCTACTCGAACTAAATGAGGGAAAGAAGGGAAAACTATACTATCATTGGGTTGCCTCCCAAGAAGCGCTTTATTTATCGTCTTTAGCTGGACGGTGTATGATGTTGTGTTCAACGGAGGAGGATAGGAGCTATCTCCTCGACCGGGGCTTCCGGTGTGTATTTCTTCAACCGTTGGCCATTAACCTTAAAACTTCCGCTTTGTTCACCCCATACTTCAACTGCACCATGAGGGAAAACTCTTTTAATCACAAAAGGTCCTGTCCAACGGGATTTGAGCTTACCTGGAAATAGACGCAGCCTTGAGTTGAATAGGAGGACTTGGTCTCCCTCCTTCAAGTCTTTTGGGATGATGTATTTGTCATGCCAGCGCTTTGTCCGTTCCTTGTAAATCTTTGCATTCTCATACGCATTCAGTCGGAGCTCATCTAGCTCATTGATGTCGAAGAGCCGCTTCTCTCCAGCTTCTTTCATGTCGAAGTTGAGCCACTTGATAGCCCAATAAGCCTTATGCTCTAGCTCTACAGGAAGATGACATGATTTACCATAAACGAGATTATAAGGAGTCGTACCTATTGGTGTCTTGAAGGCCGTTCTGTATGCCCATAGTGCATCGTCCAGCTTCATTGACCAATCTTTCCGTGTTTTAGAGACGGTCTTCTCTAAAATCCCTTTAATCTCTCTATTGGATATCTCGACTTGTCCGCTGGTTTGCGGATGGTAAGGTGTAGCTATCTTATGGGTCACCCCATACTTAGCTAATAGAGTCTCGAATCGACGGGCTGTGAAATGCGTTCCTCCGTCACTAATGATGGTTCGGGGAGTTCCGAACCTTGGGAAGATCGTTTTGTTGAGGAACTTCACCACTACCATTGCATCATTAGTAGGGGAAGCGATTGCCTCCACCCATCTTGAGACATAGTCTACGGCAAGAAGTATATACTGGTTGCCGCATGAAGATGGGAAAGGTCCCATAAAGTCGATGCCCCATACATCAAAGATCTCTACTTCTTGTATGTTGTTGAGAGGCATCTCATTCCTCCTGGATATATTACCTGTCCTTTGACAAGCATCACAAGAAACAACAAACTTTTGCACATCTTTGAAAAGTGTAGGCCAATAAAAGCCGGAGCGAAGTACCTTAGCACAAGTCTTGTGGGAACTAGCATGTCCGCCACATGGTAGAGAATGGCAGTGTCGGATGACACTATCTATCTCATCTTCGGGAACACATCTCCTGTAGATGCTATCTGGACCTCTTTTGAATAGAAGAGGTTCGTTCCAATAAAAATGCCGGACGTCTCTCAAGAACTTCTTCTTTTGAGCATATGAAAGTCCGGGTGGGATCTCCTGACAAACAAGGTAATTTACAATGTCAGCAAACCATGGATCATTACCTTGTGATATGTGTTGAAGACACTCTTCAATCTCGTGCAGCTGCTCGTCAGGGAAGGAGTCGTCTATCGGAAGCTCATCCGACTCGCCGGTGAGTTGCGGAAGACGACTAAGGTGATCGGCGACGGAGTTCTCCGATCCTTTCTTATCACGGATCTCTAAATCAAACTCTTGTAAGAGTAAGATCCATCGTAGAAGCCTTGGCTTCGCATCCTTCTTCGTGAATAAGTATCGGATTGCGGAGTGATCCGTATAGACTATCACTTTCGCACCTACAAGATAGGAACGAAATTTCTCAAATGCATATACTACGGCTAAAAGTTCCTTTTCCGTAGTTGCGTAGTTGTATTGAGCCTCATCTAGCGTTTTGCTAGCGTAGTAGATGGCATGAGTGCGACCATCTTTCTTCTGTCCAAGAACGGCTCCTATAGCGACATCGCTTGCGTCGCACATGACCTCGAAAGGAAGAGTCCAATCGGGTGGTTGAATGATTGGTGCTGAAATCAAAGCTTCTTTGATCCTGCAAAAAGCATTTAAACAATCTTTCGAAAATTCGAAAGTTGCATCTTTCATCAAAAGATTAGTCAAAGGTTTTGAAATCTTGGAAAAATCCTTTATGAATCTCCTATAGAAGCCTGCATGTCCTAGGAAGCTTCTAATTCCTTTTACCGATGAAGGGGGAGGTAACTTCTCAATGGTCTCTATCTTTGATCGATCTACCTCTATTCCCCTTTTTGACACTAAGTGACCTAACACAATTCCTTCGGTGACCATGAAATGACACTTTTCCCAGTTTAAGACTAAGTTAGTGCCCTCACATCTCTTAAGAACTAGTGAAAGGTTATAGAGACAGTTATCAAAGGAAGAACCATATACCGAAAAGTCGTCCATGAAGACTTCCATGATATTCTCTACATATTCGGAGAAGATTGCCATCATACACCTTTGGAAGGTGGCTGGAGCGTTGCATAAACCGAACGGCATTCTTCTATAGGCGAACGTACCCCATGGGCACGTAAAGGTTGTCTTCTCTTGATCATCCGGATGAATTGGTATCTGAAAGAAACCGCTGTATCCATCTAAATAACAAAAGTAGGCATGTTGGGCTAACCTTTCCAACATTTGATCGATGAAAGGAAGGGGGAAGTGGTCCTTCCTTGTGGCCACGTTCAGTTTGCGGTAGTCGATGCACATTCGCCACCCTGTAACTGTCCGTGTAGGGATGAGTTCGTTGTTCTTGTTGGCAACAACGGTAATGCCTCCTTTCTTGGGTACTACTTGTACCGGACTCACCCATTTGCTATCAGAAATCGGGTAGATGATACCTGCATCAAGTAGCTTAAGGATTTCTTTCTTCACGACCTCTTTCATTGCCGGGTTTAACCGTCTTTGAGGTTGGCGTGAAGGTTTGTAATCCTCCTCCATTAATATTTTGTGCATACATAGAGAAGGCTTTATTCCTACTAAATCATCAATGGTGTAGCCTAGTGCTTTCCTATGTTGCTTCAGAACATGCATGAGTTTCTCTAATTCATCATCATTCAAATTTGCATTGACTATAACTGGATATGTAGAATTAGTGCCAAGAAATGCGTACCTTAAATGTGTGGGAAGTTGCTTCAATTCTAATGATGGAGGTACCTTGGTTGGTGATGAATCGTGGCTTTCGGGTGTCGTGGAAGAGGTCTCTAGAGGTGTGGGTACTTCATCATTAGATTCGGAAGCAGCTGCGGTGAAGTCCGGAGAATCCATAGAATTCCTCAGTGAATCGACCCCCCTGTAGTAAATCGGTCGATCTTCTGCACGATTTTTCTTTCTGTTGGAAAAAATCGTGCTACCTCTTGGTGAATCGGGCGATTTATTGTCGTCAGGTCGATTTTAGTTTCTGTCGAAAAAAATCGTGCTGAATCTTCAGAAATCGGACGATTTATTTCTGACAGGTCGATTTTCTTCATAGTTTCCGGAGTCCACTCTAGTTCTTCAATTTTTGCTTCTAGCTCTTCCTCCACAGCATTTAATGCTTTCACATCCTCATTGCAGTCATGTTCCACCCCTTCCTCCATGATGCTCATGCTAAGAACCTTTTGAAGAGGATCCTTCATCAAGATTGAACTTACTATCTCTCTAGACTCTTCTTCCTCAACAATTTCAAAAACGTCATCTTTCAAGGCTGGCTCCTTGATTAAGGAAGATAGTGTGAACTCTATCTTTTCTTCACCGATGTGGAAGGATAGCTGGCCGTTCTTGCAATCTACCATGCATCCAGATGTGGCAAGGAATGGTCTCCCAAGGATGATGGGAACCGGGTAATCTGCAGGTATGTCAAGAACGACAAAATCTATAGGTATGTAAAACTTACCTAGCTTTACCGGAATGTCTTCTAATATTCCCACCGGCTTAGTGGTGGAACGATCGGCCATGTAGAGTGTGATCTTCACCGGTCTAGGCTCTCCTAGACCAACTGCCTTGCATAGAGCTAGAGGTATGATGCTCACACTTGCTCCAAGGTCACAAAGAGCATCATAGGTAGCTTCTCCCAAGGTGATGGGTATGCAAAATGATCCTGGATCGCGGAGCTTGGGTGGCATATTCTCCGTCATAGTCTTGATGAGTTCGGATGACTCCATACTCATCTTGACTTCTCCTATATCTTCCAACTTCCTCTTGTTGGAGAGGATCTCCTTGAGGAATTTCCCGTAAGCCGGCATACCTAAAATCGCATCCATAAAAGGTATGTTAATATGGAGCTTACTCATAAGTTCAACAAACTTACCGAAATGTTTATCTAGGCGTGCTCGCGCTCTAGATTGAGGAAAAGGTAGAGGTGGTTTGTAAGCGGGAGGAGGAACATAGACTTCTTCCTTCTCTTTTGCCTCTCCTTCTTTTGTGGAGGTATCAACTACTTTAGGTTGAGGGTCGGCGGTTGTCTTCCCGCTCCTAGTAGTTATAGCCATAACCCTTCCCTTTGGGTTATCTTCTGTCTTTCCGGGAAGCTTCCCTTGATCTCTTGGAACTTCTCCGGCCTTGTTGAATACTTGGTTTTCTAAAGCCTTGTGAGCTTTGTCAACCGAAGTTATGTAACTCTCCAATCCTTGTAGCTTGCCTAGGATCGTTTCTAGCATGGGATCCGGTTTGTTTGATCCGCTTGATTGTTCCTGGCTTGTAGAAGGAGTAGAAGAAGATGGAGGTGTTAGAGCCTTTTCAGCATATGAGTAAGGATTACCTGAACCTTGCTGATTTGACCTCCAATTGTTGTTATTCGAGTTCCTATTGTTGTTGTTGTTCCAATTGGAGTTTCGGTTGTTATTGTTGTTGTTGCTCCAATTGGAATTCCGGTTATCATTCCTTTGATTGTTGTCTCGCCCCATGTAGTTGGCTTCTTGCTCTTTAGTCTTTTGAAGACTCGTTTTGAGCACTTCTCTCAACTCTTTGATGTCATCTTTGAGGGAGAATATTTGTGTTTGAGCCGCTTGATTCAACTTGGCTCCCGTATCGCCTTGATTTCGGCTGTTTGATTCACCCTTTCTAACCTTAACTGGCCCAAGTGTATTATAACTGATGTGATCCCTGAGAGCCTTGAGTACAAGCTTGCATTTGAACCACCGATGTTCACATTACTTGAAGTCGAGACAAGGCAAGAGGAGACGTCGATCGAACCAATACCTTCCACGATCGAGCTAACTAAAGAGCCTGAAAAGGAAGTAATTGAGGAGGTTTTAGTCAACGCAAAAACGTGGGACGAAGAGGCCTTATTCATCCCCATACTATCCGATCCTACTCCTATAGACCGAGCTACCAACAACAACATGAGTCCTAAGGGAAGTGACATTCCTTTCCTTCTAATTTATAATTCGGATGTCTTTGTTGAGTTTTTTTGCGCGTACTGATTTACCTTTGTATACTGTAGGATTGGTTGACAAGATTGGATCTCACGCCTTCCGTATAGATTATCCAGATTCGAGGACGAATCCTTTTGAAGAGAGGGAGGATGATGTGATCCCGGACGGTCCCAAAGAACTTTGATTCCATATTCCCGGACCACCCTGACATGTACCCAAGAGACGCCCATTCAAGCCCAAGAAATATCCACAAGCGTCTATGAAACAACCATGTCGAGCTCCGCACGCACGCCTGATGTAACACCCCAAATTCTCAAAACTCGGAGCATTACTGGTTAAGACCTCACAATGGGTCCCGACCTTAGTTTGACAACAATATTACTAGGATCTTGCAACAAGACACAAATAAGAAAAACCGAAGTTCATGAAAATGTATTTTTAAAGGGATGAAATCAACAACGTCTAACAGCCTATAGTACTTAAACAACGGAAAAGACTAACTGTCTTTAGCAAGCAGAAAGAAACAACAAGATAACACCCAACCCCACTCTAAGGAGTATGGACACCCGGCTGACCACTACTTCCGGATCACTCGGGTGCTGCTCTAACTTGTGGTAAATCTAAAAACACAAAAGAACAACCATTAGCTAGCAATCCAAACATTAGATGAATTAATAATAGCACACACACACACATAGCAAAAGTAAAAACTCATCATGCTTTCAAACAATCCATTTATTATCTTTACTTAGGTCATTCACTCTTACTAATGATACTTATTTTGTGACACGAGGGATTCCCAAACCTCGCCTCCGCTCCCGTGTAACCATCAGGAATGTATCCGATGCATCTCACCTTGTACTTGTATGGTCTGGGTATAGAGAACCTCCCAGTCTCCTGTCAGAGCTGGGCAGTGATGTCACGGCCCGTTATACATACACTTGGGCCTTAAAACATAATAATAACAGTCGTCCTAACAAGTTATTATTATAAACACACATTGTACACACACCACTATTATCACCCAACTAACATCCAGAAACTAGCTAAGTAAGTCACAAGGACTTACCTGAATCAAAAACACACTCTATCGAATCTCGACTCGGTCCGTACTCGTGATAACTCAAACGCCTGTCAAAATAAGGTATGTGGATCAAAATCACATCCCATACTCTTAGAAGTTATAAACTTCTAAGAGGTACAATCTCAAGAGGAGAAATTTCGAAACTATAACTCTCTTAAGGTAAAAGACTATTTTACCCTTGATCCCAGAAACTCTCAAAAGTCTATTCTTAACTTCTAATATTTTCTTTTAGAATTTGTTTCCATAATCTGGTTGCTCAAGGACAGTTTATTAGAGGTTATAAGGTTAAATCCCAAACACTCGTCAAAGAGAACAACATCACTCCTTTCCCGGTTACTCTACTCTTATACATATATGTATACGTATATAATATGTTACTCTTACCCATCTATGTATATACTTATGTATATATACACTGTACTTATTCATATATACACTTATATTTCCCATCTCGTACCTATATATACGTATATATGTACACGACACTGCTACCTATATGTGTGTGTGTATATATATATATATATATATATATATATTATATCTATCAACTCTTACTTCTACATAAACACTCCTATCTCTTCTATCTTTTACCTCTATATATACATATCTATATGCACTGCACTCCTATCTAAATATGCTTATATCTCTTGCTCCAACGTGTATATACTTATATACATATAATACCCCTATACGTATATATACCTATACATACTCAACACACTTATACCTATAATTCTATCTCTAAACATACAGCAGTGTACCGAGAATGGACTTACCTACAACAGGTTGTAGATGGTCCGATTTTACGGCTGTTGGGGCGTAGCAGGGGCGTCCTGGACCGGGGCTCGTATGCTGGCTCGAATGTGCTCACCATAGTGCACCACACGTCTTGGCTAGTCACTGCAGGATCCGAGAGGGACCGGCTTCAGTTGGTTACTCACACGAAAATAGAAGGGATGGAGAGGGAAGAAGAGAGAAAGAGGACGAAGACTCACCCACTACAGTGGATGAGGAATCCCGTCACGGTGTCGATCGGCCCTCTACAGCACTTCACCGGCGTCCTGTATCGCTGTTGTGCGAAGCTAAAGTCAGTGCTTCCGGCTGGTGGGATCCGAGAACAGAAAGAACAAAACAAGGTGGTAAGGACGGCGGCTCATCTGATGGTCGACAGAACCGGCGGTGTTGTTGCGGTGTTGTTGTGGTGTTGTTGCGGTGTTGCTGCCGGGCTCACGATTGGTCGCTGGTTCGGATTTCTGGAGTTGTTCTACCGATCTCACAGGAGGAACGTAGGAATGTAACGGTATGGTTGCCGATGACACTAGGATTAGGGATGTTTAGATTAGGTTAAAGGTTAATTAGGTTAGGGTAGGTAATGGTTGGGTTGGGCTGTAATTGTTTTTGGGCCGGGTCCATTGGGCCAGCTCATAAAATAAAACCCAAAGTTGAGAGAATACTCGTTAATCGTCCGGAACCGTTAAAAGTACGGAATTATTTACGGAATTATATAAGTTATCATTTTATGTGAATCAAGGTCACATAAAATGATAGAATTTAATATCATTTTCTGTTATTTTTAATGATTAAGGTTGGCGGATTGGAATCCGGTTTGATCGGGTATTAAACGGAAAATAAAAATTTTCCGGGTATTACACCCGACTCCTTGGCCAAGACTACACCCTTGGCTCATGTTTTCCATTCCATCTTGTAGCCATGTTGGATCGTTGGGTCGAGCTAAGGGTCCTTAAAATAAAGTATAAGTTAAAACTAGTTGCTTTTATTTTGAGACCTTTTATATTTTCCTTATTGGGAATAAGTTAAATTAGTCGCATTTATTCTAAGACCTTTCACATTTCCCTTTTCAGTTATGTTTTCTTTCTTTTTAGACCTTTTTAGCCTATATAAGTGTTCGCTCAAAAGGGTGTGCGTCAAAGTCTTAATATTTATATCTAGAACTCAAAAGCAAAGCGAACCCGCAGTGTACGGATCAGCTGTAGAAAGGTAAGAATTCCAGAGTCGAACTCAGGGATTTGGTGAGAAAGATTCCAATTTCAATTATCTAGCGAAAGTATAAAAGCTTTTGTGATGTAATAAAGAGAGAAATGATTCCAAGGATTCAAGTATCCGATTTAGGCTTTCGATTCAAGACACTTCTACGGGTGTAGGACAGAATTTATATTGCCAAGATTAAATGTTCAAAGGTAGGATTCGTACGATGAAGTTCCGAAACCTATATAACTAATCTATAGGTTCTCTCTATAAGGGTTATTGAGGCTGCAATATAGAAAGATCTAAAGATAAGAATTATGTTCAAACTAACTATCTAAAACTCCAGGATATGACTCTCCAAAGTATGAATAGAAAACACACTTAAAATCTTAATAAAGGATGTTGAGTCTCTTTATTACCCAAATCTTGCAATTTTAATCCATTAAATGTAGAAACAGGTTTGAATTGCATTCGAACATTCAATTAGAGGGTAAAAAGGTTAATCAAGATTGGGATTTAGGCAAGGACTAGTTTTGATTAAAGATTAATTCAATTAAAGTTCGTAAGAGGAATAAATCGCCCTGTTCATAGGAAAAATCGGCCGATTTTCCTCAAGAACAGCCCGATTTTCCTGTTGTCGCAAAACTAAGATCTAAATTCTCAGGGTCCTAATGTTTGAATGAGTTCAGTCTATCATCATCTGAGCCTTAATCGTCAACTATTCTCCCCAGAATCACAAGGTTTTTAGCCAACCATTTTCAAAATCGAATCATATTAATTATTGAAGAAGATATCGCAAAGAAACCAAATCTTGAATGAAAAATTCTATAACTCTTAAATCTGTAAAACAATCGTCAAATCTGTTCAATATATCTCTCAACAACTTAATTTCGTATTCATAAACCACAAACAAGACAATGGAACAAAGAAATCTCACAATCGAAGATCAAGAATGACTTTCCGGCAAAAGCTCTTCAATCTCTCTCCAAGAATCGTTGATTTCTTCAAAACGTGTAAAGATTATCTGGTGCCACCTTCCCGTCTTCGTTCGTAGGGTTCTCTTCTATAGTTTCTTGCAGATGGGCCGTTTGGCAAAACTCTCATCTAGCCCAAATTAATTGGGCTTTATGTCGTCTTTTCATTTGGCCGAATCGTGAATAAAATCGACCTAGTCGATTTTAGTGAAAAACCGTTCGATTTCAATGTGTGAAAATCGTCCGATTTATGTGTACATTAGAACGATTTTCTTCAACAGAAAGTGTTCTTCCTTTGGTTCGTCTTCTATGCTTCTCCTTTGCAATCCCTTAGCCCTTTGTGATCCTCCTAAGACTCCTTTAGCTTCCTTAACATCCTTAGATGCTTCTTGCTCCATTTTTGCTTCCAATTCAGCTCTATTTACCTGCAATTCATCAAAATCTCGTGTAGACCTCTATTTCCGACAATTGATTGAATAGAACATAAAAGTTATGCAAAATCCCTCTAAATGCAAGGTAAATAGAGATAATGTGCTGCAATATGCATGAATATGATGATACATAATTCATGTCATCAATAAGGCATATGTTTCATGCCATTTTTTGGCAGAGAGAATGAAATAGAAAAAAAAAACCTTGAGCGTTAGCTTGAAAGAGTTGTTGATTTGCTCCAAAAATCAAACCTGAAAATAAAGTGAGATTCTGCGTTGTCAAACACTTTGGTGAGAGACTAAAGTGGTTCGATCGGTGTGAGGCTGACGAACAAAGGATCAAGCTTCCTAGAGTGCGATTCCGAGGGATGATTGATCGAGTCAAGGAGATCCTTAAGGTGACAGGCCAAGGGGATTTTGCTGGTCATGTCCGGATTTCGATCCATCTACCATCATCCCTTCTCGAGTCTAAATTCTATCCCTTTTTGCCACTAGTTTGGTTGACTTTTCGAGTCTAAAGAAGGAGGACGATTGCGCCGGTGGATCCTCAAGTTTGAGCCACGGTGGTTCACATCAATAACCGGAGGGTGACCACTAGTCTAGTTCTTCATGAGACTAGAATGTGCTATTGCAACCCAGGCCCGTAGGTAAAAGATAGTACTGATCTATTCCTATTGGTAGACGGAAGCGGAAGTGAGTTTCAGGAAATTCTCGTGTGACAAAAGAAGTTGAATTAGTAATGGATAACTTTAAGAAAGATAATAATCGGTTGTGTGCAAGGATACTATGTGTTTTCTTTACCTTATGTGTGTTTGTGCCTTTACGCTCTTGCGAGTATCTAGAATGTTAGCTAACGGTTTATACCGTCATTGTAGATGTTCCGCAGGTTCAGGATGTTGCTGAGTGATCCAGATGGTATGGTCAGCCGGGGTTCCTGTACATTATAGGACGGGATTGGGTTTATGTTTATGTTGTTGGTTTTCCCTTTTGTTTTGTACTCGGTTGCGAGTCTTTTACGCTTCTTTTGTTAAAACCCTTGGTTTTATATTGAGTTTTGGTTTTCATTCGTCTGTGTCTTGTTGTAAGAGTCGTTATGATGTTGCTACTCTGAGGGTTGGGACCCATTGTGCGGTCCTATCCCGTAGCGCTTCGAGTTCCCAGAACTTGGGGTGTTACAATATGGTATCAGAGCTCTAGGTTGGCAACAATGGCACTCAAAATCTTCTAAAGGTCGGATGGATAAATAAATAGAACCCGCAAGGGGTCTAACGTTTTCAAAAGGGGGTTTTTGTTTTTAAACTTGTCGGCCTGGGATAGATATACAGGCGACCACCACTACCTCCGCGGATCTCAACAGTGTAGTTTCTTATATGTTGGCCTTTATATGTGCTTTTTCATGGATTTGTGCTTTAGTTGTAGTGTGGCCTTATATCTATATATAGTTTTATATATCTTTCCTTATAGCAGATGGCACGTACTAGAACTATCGCTACTATAGGGTGAGGAAGGGGTCGACCACCACTTTCACATGCCGTCCGTGGACAAGGACGTGCAGGAAGACCTTCACTAGCTAGAGGTCGGGGCCAGGCCCCAACTGTCAATCCGCCTATCGCTGAGGCGTTTGCTGAAGAAGTTGCTGAGAGTGTTGTTCAAGAGGCTACGGGACCACTACTAGGTCTGGAGCACAAAGAGCGCCATCGACGGAGTCCGCACGAGTGTCTATCAGAGCTTCTGCATTTTGCGACTATGTGCAGAGAGTTGAGGAGGCTATCAGCACTAGAGGACTAGCACCAGTGCCGCCAGTTCCTGCGAGATCAACTGAGGTTTCACATAGAGTTTTACAGGTTGTTGCCCCGCCTGCTAGAGTTGTAGAGGTTGTCAGAGCGCCGGCTGAGGCGAGGGAGCCGAAGCCCGACAGTTGGTTAAAGGCTTTCGACCAGCTGAAGGTTCCCACTTTCATGTGAAATACTGGATTGGAGGTTGAGTTATGGCTTGGACAACTGGATTCTGCTATGAAGGCTATCGGTTCTCCAAGGGGATGTCGAGTCAATATAGCACAGAAGCTACTGAAGGATCAGGCTCATTCTTGGTGGAGGACCGTTCGCAGTGAGGTCACCAGTTATGAGCAGATTAAGACGGTGATCAGAGATCGCTACTGCCCTGCAGCTATGAGGAGAGAACGTCTTCAGGATTTCCTTGAGGCTGGATTCGAGGATTTGCCTATTGTTGAGATCATCCGCCAAGTTTCAGGATGAGTTGTCTTTGTTGGGTCCGTCTTCACCACCTGAGGATCAGCATGTTTATCTTTTCTCTCGGAGGTTGAGAGAGTCTACACGCTCTTATCTTGTTGGTTTCCGTTGTGATTCTTTGACGGACTATCGGGATAGAGCTTCTGCTTATGAGAGAGACCGACCGGGTTCGCCCCTAGAGGTGTGTGCAAATAAGCTTTAAATTTATAAAACTAGAATCAAGCAGCGAACCCGCAGTGTACGGATCGATATAGTTAAGCAAGAATTCCAGAGTATCGAACACAGGGATTTGGGGGGTTAAATCCAGTTGTAGATTATCAAGCGAGTAAATGTAAGAGCTTTGCAAATTATTGGGAAAACAACAATCCTAAAGATCCAAGTATCCAGCTGTGGCAATCGATTCAAGATATACTTAATGATGTAAAGACAGAGTTGAGATATGCAAAGGTATACTAATGTAAGGTAATCGTACGGTGAAGTTCCAAAAACCTTATATAACTCACCTACAAGGCACTCTCTATACAGGTTGTTGAGGCTCAATATAGAAGGATTCTAGAGGCGAGAATTAGTGTCGAATACCGAAACTTATAACCCAAGGATCAAGACTAACTTAACCGATTGAGGTTGTGACACTCACAATCGAGGTAGAGGTTGTTGAGGCTTCACTACCACCTAGAAAAGGCAAGCCTAAACTAAGTTAAAGCAAATCTTTAACTTTAGATTAAAGTAAAAGCAGGTTCGTGGACTTAAGGGAAATCACGGTTAGTTCTTGAGGTTCCACGGTCGTGGACTCAAGAACAGGCCGTAATTTAGGGTTGTCGGCGATAATTCTCTAACTCTCAAGGTCTAATCTGTTAGCGATCGATCTATCATCATCTAAGCCACAACTATCAACCCTTCACCTTAGAATTGTTAAGGGTTTTTAGTTAATAACAGTCATGTTGATATCAATTCAAGAATTAAAAGATAAAAAGATGAAAACTTTCAAGAAATTTCAATAATCTTCAATTCAATCTCAAAGTCACAAAGAGAACAAGTAATGTCAAAAGATTCAAAGTAAAACAAACAATCACCACCTTAGGAAAGAAGAGAAAACGGGATGTCAATCCGTTTTCCAAATCAAACCTAATCAAGAAGAGAGATCTTCTTGCAAAATCTTCCAAGAACTTCGATCTTCCGCAAATCCGGAGATCTCAACAGCAATCTCCACCAAAAGTGCGAGATTAGAGGAATTCCAAGCACGAACTTCGATCTCCTCAAAGAGATGTCAATTGCTTCCAAGCAAGCTAAGCGAAGTGTCTTCGTGTCTAAGCGGTGATGAATGAGGGTAAACGGGTTAGCGAAGGTGACGGAATCTTGCTCCGTCCGTCTTTTTATAGTGTAGGGCAAAATGTCGGCCCGGCCCAATCTTTAAAAGATCGTGGCTTCAAAGTGTGGCGAAAAGATTCGCCAAGATCACGGTCGTGGAAGTGTTCCACGACCGTAATTTAGAGCGTGGAAACAAATACGGTTTGCAACATATGTTCCACGGCCGTGTAATCCCCTGGAATGAACATGAATTTCTGACTCCAAATCCACGGCCGTAATTCTGAACGTGGTTTGTGATACGGCCGTATTTTAGAGCGTGGTTTAGGGCAAGAACGTGATTCTTCCCTAAACTCGTGCATTCCTCACGCTAAGACTCCAAATTGCTTCCAAAGAATGTCCTCAATCTATGGACATATCAACTCAACTCTCCTTTGCTCGATTCCGTTCGGAAATAGCTCCAAATCACCTATAATCAACATAGAACTAGTGTAGACATCCATATCGACAATATAGGTAATACTAGCTCACATATGCACAAAGTTCAATCAAAGACTATCAATATGAATCAAATACGTTTAGAAAACGTGCCTAAAATATCACAATATTTCATGCTAACAGCTTCTCAGACAGGAGGTCCTGAGAAGAGACAGGAGATTGGATCAGCCAGTGCTGGAGCTGGAGCAGCTGGTTTTGGGCGTAGTAAGACGCCGGGACGTTCTGGTTTCCAACAGAGATCTGACAAAGCACGGCAGTGTCATAACTGCAGAGGTGCAGGACACATCCGAGCTGATTGCAAGAAGCCAGTAGTGACTGTCTTTTCTTGTGGCAAGCCCGGACATACAGCTGCCTTTTGCCGCCAGGGCAAGGCGTTATCCCACAAGGTTATTCACTTGCCAGTGTTGCTGGAGGCAGCAGAGATCTCAACATCAACAGCAACAGCAGAGATTTTCTAGTTCTACTGCTCCTCAAGGTTCCACTCCGGGACAGGGGAGAGGTAGATGACGTGTTGGTGGATCTGCAAACACTAGAGATGCATCAGCCAGAGTGTATGAACTGAGGAGTATTGTAGAGCCGACAGCGCCAGCAACCACATGTACCATTCATATTAATGGTTTTCCTGTCACATTTCTTTTCGATACCGGTGCTACGCATTCTTTTATACCTTATACATGTGTAGATAGATTGGCCTTAGTTACCGTAGAAGGTAGACCCTTCTTTATAGGATTACCCGATGAGGGAAAGATTTGAGGTACACGAGAGGTTCGTGATTGCCCTATTAGATTGGGAGGTCGCGGTTGGCACGCTAACTTCTTCGTCATGTACTTAGTACATGAAGAAGTTATTCTGGGTATGGATTGGATGGATCGACATCGAGCAGTTCTGAAAATCGGCAAGAGGATAGTGGTGGTAACTACAGATGCAGGCCATGTTGAGATCTTCTGAGGATGGGATCTCGGGAAGACTAGTACACTCATCAGTGCAATGCGAGTTGCGAGGCTTATCAGTCAGGGTTGTGAGGATTTTTGGTGCTATGCCATGAACGATAGTACGAGTCCAGCTTTGGAGGAGATTCCAATAGCTTGCGACTTTGCTGACGTCTTTGGAGAGCCATCAGGTTTACCTCCACATAGGAGTGTAGACTTTGGCATTGAGCTAGAGCCCGGTACAAGACCGATCTCTAAGGCTCCTTATCGTATGACGCCTATCGAGATGCTTGAGTTGAAGAAGCACCTCGAGAAGTTAGTAGAGAAGGGCTTCATCCGCCCTAGTGTATCTCCTTGGGGTGCACCAGTTCTCTTCGTCAGGAAGAAAGACGGGTCAATGAGGTTATGTATTGACTACCGAGAGCTGAACAAGGTGACGATCAAGAACAAGTACCCATTGCCCCATATCGACGACATTTTGGACCAGTTGCATGAAACTTCAGTGTTTTCGATGATCGATCTAAGATCTGGATATCACCAGCTGAGGGTGAGAGAGCAGGACATAGCCAAGACGGCATTTCGGACCAGATATGGACACTACGAGTTTGTAGTGATGTCATCTGGGCTCACGAATGCGCCCGCATTCTTCATGGAGTTGATGAACAACATCTTCATCGACTTCCTAGACTAGTTTATCATTGTCTTCATAGACGACATTCTGGTATACTCTCGCAGTAGAGAAGAGTATGTAGGACAGTTGAGGATTGTTCTTCAGGTCTTATAGGATCGAGAGCTTTATGCCAAGATCTCTAAGTGCGAGTTCTAGATGTTTGAGGTAGCATTCCTTGGTTACATCGTTTCAGCTAAAGGGGTCAAGGTAGATCCGGAAAAGATCGAGCCAGTAGCATCTTGGCCGCCACCTAAGAACGTCAAGGAGGTACGCAGCTTCTTAGGATTGGTGGTCTACTACCGGCGTTTTGTTGAAGGCTTTTCAGTTATCGCCCAACCGCTCTCTTCCTTGCTGAGGAAGTCTACGAGGTTCGTATGTTCCGAGCCGTGCCTGCAGAGCTTTGAGGAGCTGAAGAAGAGGTTGAACTCTGCTCCTATATTAGCTCAACCAAAGGGCATTGAAGACTTTGTGATTTACAACGACGCATCAAAGCTAAGCTTGGCATGTGTTTTGATACAGAAGGGAATGGTGATTGCTTACGCGTCTAGACAAGTGAAGAAGTACGAGGAGAATTATCTTACCCATGATCTGGAGTTGGATGCTGTGGTGCACGCTTTGAAGATTTGGAGACATTATCTGTACGGAGCTACGTGTCAGATATTCACAGACCACAAGAGTCTGAAGTACATATTCACTCAGCAGGAGTTGAATAACCGCCAATGTAGATGGTTGGAGTTTATCAAGGATTTTGATCTGGAGATCTTATATCACACAGGGAAGGTGAATGTGGTAGTTGATGCCCTTAGTAGGAAGATTCCCCGTGAGATGGCGATCGCTAGGCTGACACCTGAGGCACAGTTACAGCGAAACCTTGCGTGGCTAGAGATGGACATCCACTTTCCGGATTCCGACAGCTACCTATCCACCTTGGAGATACAACCTGATTTTTTGACCGAAATCCGAAAGAAGCAGGAGAGTTTTCCAGCTTTGACGCAGATCTGAGACCGGATGTCTCAAGGGGAGGCGCCGCGGTTTGCAGTTGGTGCTGATGGGATTTCGAGACGCCAGGAGCGTGTTTGTGTGCCTTCAGATCGAGAGTTGGGACAAAGGATCCTGCAGGAGGCTCACTCTTCACCTTACTCAGTACACCTTGGCGCGAGTACGATGTATCAGGATATCAGACGCTCTTTCTGGTGGGGAGTTCTAAAGCCAAACGTCACGAGATATGTAGCTCAGTGTGCGACCTGTCAGCAGGTCAAGATCGAGCATCATAGGCCGGGAGGCGAGCTACACCTACTTCCCGTCCCTCAGTGAAAGTGGGAGGACATCTCTATGGATTTCGTTACCGGTTTGAGATCGACTCGAGGTTTTGATGCTATCTGGGTCATAGTAGATGGACTGACGAAGATCGCACGTTTTATTCCGATCAAGGAAACATGGCCGGTGAGTCAATTGGCAGAGGAGTTCACTAGACAGATAGTGAGACTTCATGGAGTACCTATGACTATAGTCTTTGATAGAGACGGACGGTTCACTTCGAGGTTTTGGCAGCAATTGCATGCCGCCCTAGGTACGAGTCTACAGTTTACGACTGCTTATCATCCTCAGACCGATGATTAGTCCGAGCGGACCATCTAGACTCTGGAGGACATGTTGCGAGCCTGCGTGTTAGACTAGGGACACGTGTGGCCAGATCACCTTCCCTTAGTGGAGTTTTCGTATAACAACAGTTGGCACGCATCGATCAAGATGGTTCCTTATGAGGCTTTATACGGACAAAGATGTCGTACACCGTTGTGTTGGGAAGAGCCTAGTAGTGCTAGCGGAGTAGCACCTGAGCAGATTTAGGATGACATGGTTCAAGTAGCAGTGATCCGCGAGCGGATATTGGCAGCACAGAGTCTACAGAAGTCTTATGCAGATAAGAGGCGCAGACTTATGGAGTTCAGAGTTGGAGCTCAGGTTTTGTTGAGAGTATCCCCGACACGAGGCGTCAGACGTTTCGTCAACAAGGGGAAGCTGAGTCCCAGATACGTCGGACCGTTCGAGATTCTTGAGCAAGTTGGAGAGACAACATACAAACTTGTTTTGCCACCGAGACTCGAGGGTGTTCACCCAGTCTTCCATGTGTCTCAGCTACGGGAGTACATAGCAGATCCGAGACACATCGTCAGTCACAAGAATCTGGTGATCGAGCCAGACCACACATTTGTTGAGCACATGGTGGCTGTCTTGGACCGTAGCGTAGTTGTGTGTTTCGGTTTTCCTTTTGTTATGTTGCATACGCTTTTGTGATGTTTTGAGTTACGTTCCCCGAGTGGGAATATTTGAGTTCTACTCAGTTGTGTGTGTTGTTATGTGATCGTCGGGCTTTTGCAAGTTTTGGGACGAAACTTCTTTTTAGAGGGATCTGATGTAAGACCCCAATCTTTCACCTTCACCGCCCCCGCGGTGTAGTGTGCCGCCCCTGCGGCAAGACGCACCCGCGGCAGGGTTAGCCGCCCCTACGGCTGACAACAGATCGCGCCCGATCTTTCTATCGTTCGTTTTATCTTCTTTCCATAGATAGAAGATCTGATCTTCTATCTTATGGCGAGCTTCCTTATCCTTTCCTAACCATAGACGCCCATCCTTCTATCTTTCCAGCCCGTCTCTATATATTCCCGCCTTTTCTTCCTTTTTCCCGTTTCTTGCATTCGTTTTCAACCCTGAGAGCTACAACCGTTTCCTTGCTTCCCTATGATCTTGTTGAACGTGTAAGTTCATCATTCTCTATTCTTCCTTACATTCGTGTACTGCAACATGCCTCCTTCTTTCTGTTCGTTTTCTTCTTCCTTCTCTCCTTTTCTTCTTCTCCAAGAATCAAGTTTGAACCTTGATTCTTTTTTTGTTCTCGTTGTTGATGTATCATTGTTCTCAAGCGCTTTGGAGTTGGGTCTTGACGTGTTTGAGTCAAAGGTTCGAGCTTTGGTTTCCCTTGCTGTGAGTTCTGTCGAAGAGAAGCCGACAATGCTTCTGTCACGCAGCCGCCCCCGCGCCTGCACATCCCCGCCCCCGCGGCCATCCGCCCCTGCGGTTTCCTCTGTAGTAGTTCCCATCTTTGGTGACCTGCTTCCTTCCTTGCTTTCCTCATTCCTTTCCTGGTTTCTTATGGTTGTTTCTTGCCCCCTGAGTTTGCTATAAGACTAAGATTGAGCCCTTAGCTTGTGAAGATCTCTTAGAGATCATTGAGACTAGAAGTTATAGACTTCTAGCAACGGCGCGTTCTAAACCAAGTCCCCGGCAACGGCGCTAAAAACTTGTTCGCTCCAAATGGTGTGTGCAAGCTTTAAATTTATAACCCTAGATGTATGCTTATAAACAAGGATGCGAACCCGCAGTGTACGGGTCAATCGTAGTAAAAGCAAGAATTCCGGGGTGTCGATCTCAGGGACTTAGGTGAAACAAAGCCAATATAAGTAGTCAATGTAACTAATAACCACAAAAGCGATTAAAACAATCAAAGATGATAAAAAGTCAATTAAAGGAATATGCATTTCTAGGGATTAAAGCATCTAGTTGTGGTTCCAACTCAAGATCTCAAGATAAAGCGGACAAAGCTGAAATTTTGCATAGGGAAGGTGTTTCTAAAGTGGAATAGATCACCGGGTAAGTCTCACTACTCACTAATCCCAAACCGCAACTCCTATTACCGGGTAAGTCTCAATGAATTAAGAAAAAGAACTATAATCTCAAACCAACAAACCACCTAAGGGAATGGAATCAACCTTTACCGGGTAAGTCTCAGGCTAACTCACAAAGATGGGATGAAAGCACACTCAAACCCCAATAAAGGATAAACCTTTATTACCTACACTTATGATCTTGGGTAAACAAACAAAGGAATTATTGGGTAAGTCTCATCCTAAGCTTGCATTGAACCAGAAAAGGTGTAATAAGAATACGATTTGGCAAATTCTAACACTTAACTCTCAGTTTCGGATCAGAAAGGTCACCTCGGTCAATCAAGTTCCATCCCGGCCGAGATGTTCATCGACTGAACGAGATGTTCTAGGGTTAAGGATAAAGACTCGAGCTTTCAGGGTCCTACTGGAATTTAAGATTATTCAATCATTGTTTTTCCCACAACCTTCAGCCAATCACCCTAGAATCACACAAAGAAATTAGCCACTCATCATCATGAAAGCAATAATCAAATATAAGGGAAGAAAGTGAATAATTGAAAATAAAAACCTTAAGAAAAAGGCTTCAATAACTGAATCAATTATCAAACAAACAAGCGTTCCTTGGATCACAAATCCAACAAGACAATCAACAAGAAGGGAATCTAAGAGAATCTTATAAAACCCTTCACAAAAGCTATAAAAGCTATCAATTTCCTTCCTTCAATCTTCCTTCAACCTTCCAAAAATCCTTGCTAGATGCTATCAGCCTCTAACCATGTATAAGCATGGTTGAAATTGTGGAAAATCCAACCCTTTATATAGGAAAATTACCCTCCAAAGATAAAATATCTTGAAAAGATATTTTCCTAATAAAATATATATATCTCTCATAAATAAATCCCTAAAATATATGATCTTCCTTTCAGAAATCCAGCCTAAAAATATAAGATCTCTCCTTCCAAATATGAAAGATCTCAGCCAAGAATAAAATATATCTCGCCGCGTCCAAGGTGTTTGCCTCGGTCGGGACGCTCCTCTGGATCACCTCGGTCGAGATGGTACTGTAGCTGACCGAGGTGGCTCTAAACTGAATTGAAATCTCTTGAATCTGGTCCAAAGTAAATCTCTAATCCATTTCCATGCTTCCTGGATTCTTCCTTAAGCTCCTGAATGTAGCTTCAATGACTCCTTAGCTTCTTTAGCTCCATTTTGATGCAAAACGTGCCATTTTACCTACGATTACAATGAAACTTGATGTAGACCTCAATTCCCGCAAAGGTAGATGAAACGACGATATAATCACATAATATACATCCAAACATGCAGATTATTGAAGATAAAACGTCTAAACTAGCCCCAAAATATAGACAATAATTCATGCTATCAAAATACCCCATACTTGTCCCTTGCTTGTCCCCAAGCAAGTTCCAAATCTTAGATACAAGATAGAATGGATTATAAGTCATAAAGATCAATGAAAAGTATCTCAAAACATTTTTGTGTTGTGCTCCACTCATAGATCACTCTAAGAGAATGCTTCATGGAATTTAAAATCAAGATATGCTCAAAACATTTTATAAATATAAGAAAGTTTTTCATCCTTGCATAAAATCATAGAATGCATAATAAATCATATTTATCGAAATTAATCATGTATAATCTAGTTTAAACCACTAAGTCAATCAACAAGCTCGAGGTCTCAAGGGCTTTTCAAGAGAAGGTCAAGAAACGTGTGAGGGTGGGATGTATATAGGGAATGTGGTGCTAGAATCCGGGAAAAGGATCTTTACTTCACTTCCTTTGAATTTCAACATCTTCCACCAATAAGCTTTGCTTATTTTACTTTTTACTTTACTTTTTGGGATGCATGGACAGAGGTGCACAATAACCGAAGCCTAGGAGATCAACAATCATCAATTTCTCGAGATGCCTCAAACCCTTGATGCACATACCATGACCCGTTAGGAATATCGCTCAATCCAACTTTGGCAAGTCATAAACACCCGGCTATGTGAATGGTGCCGAGTTACTCATCATCATGATTGACTTCCCCAAACCTATTTGTTTCTTTCTAACTTTCAGCCAACATCTCAACTTTTCTTTCACTTGCTTTTCACTTGCTTGCTTCCAAATTCCCGGATAGGTAAAGGGAGGCAAATATGTATATGAGGGGCTAAGCATGATCAAGAAGAAGAAGAGAATGAATTGCCTTAATCATCCCAAGAAGAAAGTGATAGAACTTATCATGTGGTGTCAATCTTCAAATTCAACATAATTTGGATAAAAACAAAGTATTAAACATGTCACAAATTTCAAACAAAGCATTTAGCAACTTAAACATATCATAAAACCTTTCAAACATATAAAGATTTCAAAACCAATCAGCAAACGAAATCATCACTGAGGTCATATCCAGATAAGAAGCACAAAAATCGTTTCGAAAACTTTCTTAGTTAAACCACCTCGGTCGAGATGTTCTAAGTCAACCGAGGTACTGCACCTCGATTGGTCAAAGTCACTTCGGTCGAGGTCAATAAAAAAAATTTTCAAACCAGTTTTTGACGTTTTTCTCAATCAAATAACCTGTATGCATGCATGTAATCTCAGATAAACACATAGAGCAAGATAAAACAATAAATATCCATCAAGAGTCATACAAGCGTACACATAAGTCATATAAATGCATACGCGCATACCCCATACTTGGGACACATTGTCCCAATGGGTCAAATAAGTCTAAGAAACAGAGTACTCACCGAATAAAGCTGAGCTGCATAATAAATAAATAAAGAAATCCTGCAAGCTCTAATCCCAATCCGGTGGTGGTGGTGGTGGCACGTACGGGTACTGAGATGGGTCAAACGGGTAGCCCGTGATATGCTGAAACTGAATCTTAGCCATCCTGTGCTGGTAGTGTTGTCTCTCTTGCATCTCTCTAATGTCTAGGGATAAGGCGGCGTAGGAATCTATCATGTGATCCGTCAGATCATCGATCCGGCGGTGAGCGACTAGATCCCTCTGCCTGCGTACCCTACGCCTGGCAGGGCGTGCTGGTGCTATAGCTGGCTCCTCCTCTGTCTCGTCGTCGTCTAGATCGACGACTGGCACACTAGTCCCAACTGTATCTATACATGTGTCCATGGCAGCACCGCCATCCTCATCCTCATCAGCATCCTCCTCAACCTCCTCATCGTCCTGCCCCTGAGCTGCTGTTGTTGCATCTCTAGCGTCCTCCATAAGCGGAATCCATGCGGTGTGCCAGTAATGCGGGTCATAAACGGAGAACTGAGCTGACCATCTAATACCCTAGGGTGCAGTCTGCTCCTAGGGCATCGCCACATACGGCGTAGTAAGTCCGCGAGGAACCAATATCCTCCTAGTGATCATCTCCTACAGCCCGAGCGGCTTGGCAGCCGCCACCATAGTACATGCACTCAGATCAAGGTCCATATAACTCGCGATATGAGTCACTAGACCTCCGCAACAGATATCTCCCTTTGCCTTTGCCTTAATCCTGTGGAGATCCTCAGCCAACATCACTCCAAAATCCGGAACTCCTCCGGTCACCATGCAGTAAAGACTCAGTAGCTCACCTTGTCTAATCTTCTAGGGCGTCTCAATACGCGCTAGAAGAGTCTCGCTAAAAATCCGGTGAGCAAGTCTAAAGGCTAGGTGGAAAATAAGCATCTCCCTGGAGTCTCCAGGTCTCCACCTGTCAGCATGCTCAACTACATGAGCTATCTGTCCCCAAAACTCTAGAGCTACAGCTCGAAAAGGAAAATCAGCAACTGTGGGGGCCGGGAAGCCGAAAATGTCCCTCCAATGGTCCATGGGAACTAGATAGTTCCGGTTTATCAACCGGTACTTGATGGCGCGCTCAGTAGGCAAATAAGTGACGGAGCTAACAAACTCCAAGGTTGGCTCAGGGTAAGCTGGAGCTCTAATCTCAGTAAACTGCTCCAACCCCACCATAGATATCATCCGCCTCAGATCATCGTCCACGTAGAGGCATTCGAATGCAGAAATGTCCAGAAACCGTGGTGCAACAACTGGACGTGCCGCTATGCGGTCATAATCTACCTGGTGACGCTCATGGATCACCGATATGGAGCGGCGTGAAGAAGAAGAAGGAGAAGGAGAGGATCTATCTCTCAAAACCAGCTGCCTGTCAGAACTCATCTTTTTCTCCCACTGTCAGACCACCTCGGTCACTCTAACAACTCTCAAGAACACCTCGGCCGAGGCACAGGCCGACTGGACCGAGGCGAAGTGTTGTTCGATCATAACTCTCAATAATCCAGTTCTTTTCCCCCAATATCACTACCAATTGTTCCTATGGGGTACTTAATCCTTTTTCAGCACAATGCAAGGGCAACCAAAGCCCAAATCGATCGAAAACAGTGGAAGAAGAGGGAGTTATGGTTTATTCGAATTTACCGCATATTCGGTCGATTCGGAGCGTTTTTACTGTAGATTGTTGCTTGCAAATCGATCCTCTACCCTTTCCTTGCAGTTTGGAAGCGAGAATCGTCGAAAACGAGCGAAAATCGAAGAGCGAGGTGAATTGGGGTGTTTAGGTCGAGAGGGTGAGAGAGGGAAGAGAGAGAAATCTCAGCCCCCTTTTATACCCTTTTCTGGAACTGCTGTCACCTCGGTCGAGATGGTCTCGACTGGACCGAGGTGGTACGGACCGAGATGGATCTTCAGTAACCCAAGTCGCCTCGGTTGCTCAAGAATCATCTCGGTCGAGGTATTGTGACAGCAACCGAGATGTGTCTTAGTCAAACTCCATCTTCTCAAATTCTCGAACTTCTGTCCTTCCAATTTTGCTCCTGAGTTGTATTCCTTCCTTAGATGTCACCTGTTGTCTATCTAGGACGCCAAAAACAAAGCAAAGCAAAGCAAAAGCAAACTATCTAAAGCTAGACTAGGAAAAGGGAAAAGAAAGCAATACCTTGGGTTGCCTCCCAAGAAGCGCTTGATTTAAGGTCGCCAGCTGGACCGTACGGTATCCCTAAACGTGCTGGAAAGTATCCTCACCCCATACTTCACCTTCATCATGGGCTGAGATAAGGAAGTCTATTAAACGTCCCAACAAGTGTAAGTGCTCATCGGGGAATGAATCGTCTATGGGTGGTTCGTCCTTCTCGCGTGAAGAGGGAGGTAGCCGGTTGAGGTGATCCGTAACAAAATTTTCGGATCCTTTCTTATCACGGATCTCTAGGTCAAACTCTTGAAGTAAGAGAATCCATCGAATAAGACGTGGCTTGGCATCCTTCTTAGCAAGCAAGTAACGAATAGCTACATGGTTGGTGTAGACAATAACTTTCGCGCCTACTAATTAAGAACAAAACTTCTCAAAAGCATATACAACCACCAATAGCTCCTTTTTGGTGGTGGCGTAGTTACGCTGAGCTTCATCTAGCGTCTTGCTAGCGTAGTAAATGGCGGTGGTCCGCCCTTCCTTCTTTTGTCCAAGCACCGCTCCTACTGCCACATCACTCGCATTGCACATGATCTCAAAGGGCAAGGTCCAATCCGGAGGCTGGACAAATGGAGTGGAGATCAACGCTTCCTTAATCCTGTAAAATGCATCAAGACACTCCTGTGAAAACTAAAACACAACATCTTTATTCAAGAGGTTAGTTAGTGGTTTAGAAATCTTCGAGAAGTCCTTGATGAATCTCCTATAGAAACCTGCATGCCCGAGAAAACTCCGCACACCCTTAACAGAACAAGGGGGAGAAAGTTTCTCAATAGTCTCGATCTTAGCTCGATCGACCTCAATTCCTCGATTAGAAACGAGGTGTCCTAGCACGATGCCTTCATTAACCATAAAGTGACACTTCTCCCAATTCAAGACGAGATTAGTGTCTTCACATCTTTGTAGCACTAGAGAAAGGTTAGATAGGCAATCATCAAAAGAGGAACCATATACTGAAAAGTCATTCATAAATACCTCCATGATCTCCTCTATATACTCGGAAAAGATAGCCATCATGCATCGCTGGAAGTTAGCGGGTGCATTGCATAATCCAAATGGCATCCTCCTATAAGCGAATGTCCCCCATGGACAAGTGAAAGTGGTCTTCTCTTGATCATCCGGATGGATATGAATCTGGAAGAAGCCAATATAGCCATCTAAATAGCAAAAATGTGAATGCTGGGCTAACCATTCGAGCATTTGATCGATGAAGGGAAGTGGAAAATGGTCCTTCCGAGTGGCCACGTTCAGCTTCCTATAATCGATGCACACCCTCCAGCCCGTGACGGTCCTAGTTGGGATTAACTCGTTGTTCTTATTCGTCACAACGGTCATCCATCCTTTCTTCGGAACTACATGTACTAGGGTCACCCACTTGCTGTCCGAGATAGGAAATATGATACCTGCATCCAACAACTTAAGAATTTCTTTCTTCACAACCTCTTTCATGATCGGATTTAACCGTCTTTGAGGTTCCCGTGAAGTCTTATGATCGTCCTCCATTAGTATTCTATGCATGCAGAAAGAAGGCTTAATGCCAATAAAATCATCAATAGTATAACCCAAAGCCTTTTGATGCTTCTTCAGGACATGCATTAGTTTAGATAATTCAGATTCGGAGAGGGAAGCACTAACGATGACGGGATAAGTAGAATCCGGTCCAAGAAAAACATACCTCAAGTGACTTGGGAGTTGTTTAAGCTCCACAACTGGGGGTGCTTTCTGAGGTGGATCCTTGCTTCCTCCTTCCAGTGGAGTAGATCGAAGAACTGGACTTTCAGAAGTCTCAGTTGACATCATCTCGCTTTCGACCTCGGTCGAGGTCAAGAGAGGGTGACCGAGATGTTCTTCAGTCAAGAACACCTCGCTTGGTCCAGAAGGTGCCTCAGTCGAGGTACTGCAACTGGGACCAAAACTGGAGATCTTCTTCTCCTGGATTAGTTTCTCAAATTTAGCTCCTGGATCTTCTTCTAGTGCTTTTAAGCTCCGTATATCTGCATCACAAGAAACATCTATACCTTCCTCCATTAAGCTAAAACTAATAACTCTCTCAAGTTGATCATTAATAAGGATAGAGCTCACCAATTCTCTTGATTCTTCTTCATCATAGATGTTGAAGATATCATCTCCTAGCGGCTCTCCTTTCATTGCCGCGAGCAATGCAAACTCAACTTGATCACCGCCAATGTTGAATTGCAACTTGGCATTCTTACAATCCACATTGTAACCCGAAGTTGCTAGAAATGGACTCCCGAGAATGATAGGAACGGGATAATTTGCGGGAACGTCAAGTACAATAAAGTCTATAGGTAAATAGAAGTTACCTAACTTGACCGGAACATCTTCCAAAATGCCCACGGGATGGGTAATGGAGCGATCCGCCATGTACGATTGTATCTTCACCGGCTGGGGCTCTCCAAGTCCAATCTTCACACATAGCTCCAGCGGGATAATGCTCACGCTGGCTCCTATATCACACAATGCTTCACAAGTGACATCCCCAACTTGAATGGGAATGCAAAATGAGCCAGGATCTCTCAATTTGGGTGGCATCTTCTCCTTCATGATTTGAATAAGCTCCGAGGATTTAGATGTCATCCTTACTTCACCAAAGTCTTCCAATTTCCTCTTCCTTGATAGAATTTCTTTCAAGAACTTCCCATAGGCAGGCATCCCTAGAATAACATCAAGGAAAGGGATGTTAATATGTAGTTTATTCATCAAGTCAAGGAACTTACCAAAATGCTTGTCTAGATGTGCTCTGGCCCTTGACTGGGGGAATGGAAGTGGTGGTTTATATGCAGGAGGGGGGACATAAACTTCAGTTTTGTCCGACGCTCTCTGTGGCTCAACCTCGGTTGGCACCTCAGCCGAAGTGTTCTTCGACTGTATCTGGACCGAGGTGGTCTTCGTTTGTACTAGCATCGACCGAGGCACTGGATCTGCAGTTTTCAGTCCACTTCTTGTCGTTATTGCCATGATTTGTCCCTTAGGGTTGCTTTCCGTCCTTTCTGGAAGATTCCTTGGATCTTTTGGCGCTTCATTCGCCTTGTTAAAGAATTGTTGCTCTAAGGCCTTTTGTGCCTTCGAAAATGAAGTCATGGATGTCTCCATAGAGTTGAGCTTGATCAAGATGGCTTCTAGCACCACATCTTTCTTTTCCGGCTGGGATGAGCTTGATCCAGGCTCCTGGCTCTTTAATGGAGTAGAAGAAGAAGAAGAAGAGAGGAAAGGATTAGAGAAGTCATTCAAATTGGAGTTAGAGTAAGGGTTACCCAAATTTTGATGTTTGCCCTCCAATTATTGTTGTTGGATCCTCTATTGTTGTTGTAGTTGTTGTTTCGGGAACCGTTGTTGTTGTTCCGGTAACCGTTGTTCCTTGAATTTTGATATCCTTCCTCCTCTTTCATGGTTTGAGCAACCAAAAGGTCTTTCAATTGCTTCACATCATTCTTCAAAGAGGTGAGTTGATCATTGTTTGGTGGAGCTTCTTGAAAGTTGACTCTTTTAACTCCACCTTCAGCTCCTTGGTGGGAGTATTTCTCCATGTGCAAAGCTTGCTTCTCTATGAACTCCCAAGCTTCGTCAATCGGCATGTCCATGAACGTGCCGGCGGATAGTAGTTGAAGGTTGAACTGGGTGTTGCCGTCCAGTCCCTTGAAGTATATCTCCAACAACTCTATCTTTGGAATCCCATGATGTGGGCAATCCAAAAAGATGTCTTTAAATCTCTCCCATGACTTGAACAAACTCTCCTTGTCCTTCATGATGAATGCATTGATCTTCCCTCTCATTTCAGCGGTCTTAGAGGGGGGAAAGAACTTAGTCAAGAACTCCGTCGTCATCTCCTCCCAAGTATTGATTTTTCCTGGAGGAAGAGATTGATACCAAGTAAGCGCTCTATCTTTCAAAGAGAAGTAAAAAGGCCTTAGCTTGTAATTGTTGTTTTCCAGCCTTGAAGGTCTCAAGGTCTCCATCAAGATCTCATAATTTTGTAGATGTTGATGCGGAGACTCCCTCTCTAGCCCTCCAAACTGACATTGGCAAATCATGGAAAGAACTTGCGGTCGAAGCTCATAATCATGGTCCGCTGGATCACCTAGGTTGACTCTTGGACGCCTCAGTTGCTGGTTGGGGTCCATCCTCTGCCCTAGGGTTTGAGGAATACCTGCAAAAAGAACATCTCGGACTGGTATCCGAGGTGGAAGTATCTCGGCCGGGGCAAGAGGTATTGGGTCCTGCCTCGGTCGAGGAGCTGGAGTTGGTCGAGGTAGATATTGGTCCCGTAAAGTCGCCATATCTGCTTCGATTGCTTTCGTCCTTGCGCGAGTTTCTTCCTTTTCCAGTCGCAATTCTTCTTTGCTGAGGCGTAGTTGTTCCAATGCCTCCTTCAATTCGGCCTCAAGATCGCGATTCTCTTGGTTGGCCATCTTAGCTTCTTTCAAGCGTCTTTTGTATGTCTTTTCCGGTTCGGGATCGTAAGGAACGATTTCCTTCCCAACGCGGGTTCTTCGCATAAACCTAAGAAAAAGAACCTGCGAAAGTCACTCAAGTAGAGTGGTTAGTAGAAACAGGGGCAAGTGCCCTGAAAGATCACCGCAACCGGCTCGGTCTAGACTAAGTCCCCGGCAACGGCGCCAAAAACTTGTTCGCTCCAAATGGTGCGTGCAAGCTTTAAATTTATAACCTTAGATGTATGCTTATAAACAAGGATGCGAACCCACAGTGTACGGGTCAATCGTAGTAAAAGCAAGAATTCCGGGGTGTCGATCTCTGGGACTTAGGTGAAACAAAGCCAATATAAGTAGTCAATGCAACTAATAACCACAAAAGCGATTAAAACAATCAAAGATGTTAAAAAGTCAATTAAAGGAATATGCATTTCTAGGGATTAAAGCATCTAGTTGTGGTTCCAACTCAAGATCTCAAGATAAAGCGGACAAAGCTGAGATTTTGCATAGGGAAGGTGTTTCTAAAGTGGAATAGATCACCGGGTAAGTCTCACTACTCACTAATCCCAAACCGCAACTCCTATTACCGGGTAAGTCTCAAGGAATTAAGGAAAAGAACTATAATCTCAAACCAAAAAACCACCTAAGGGAATAGAATCAACCTTTACCGGGTAAGTCTCAGGCTAACTCACAAAGATGGGATGAAAGCACACTCAAACCCCAATAAAGGATAAACCTTTATTACCTACACTTATGATCTTGGGTAAACAAACAAAGGAATTACCGGGTAAGTCTCATCCTAAGCTTGCATTGAACCAGGAAAGGTGTAATAAGAATAGGATTTGGCAAACTCTAACACTTAACTCTCAGTTTCGGATCAGAAAGGTCACCTCCGTCAGTCAAGTTCCACCCCGGCCGAGATGTTCATCGACTGAACGAGATGTTCTAGGGTTAAGGATAAAGACTCGAGCTTTCAGGGTCCTACTGAAATTTAAGATTATTCTATCATTGTTTTTCCCACAACCTTCAGCCAATCACCCTAGAATCACACAAAGAAATTAGTCACTCATCATCATGAAAGCAATAATCAAATATAAGGGAAAAAAGTGAATAATTGAACACAAAAACCTTAAGAAAAAGGCTTCAATAACTGAATCAATTATCAAACAAACAAGCGTTCCTTGGATCACAAATCCAACAAGACAATCAACAAGAAGGGAATCTAATAGAATCTTACAAAACCCTTCACAAAAGCTATCAAAGCTATCAACTTCTTTCCTTCAATCTTCCTTCAACCTTCCAAAAATCCTTGCTGGATGCTATCAGCCTCTAAGCATGTATAAGCATGGTTGAACTTGTGGAAAATCCAACCCTTTATATAGGAAAATTACCCTCCAAAGATAAAATATCTTGAAAAGATATTTTCCTAATAAAATATATCTATCTCTCATAAATAAATCCCTAAAATATATGATCTTCCTTCCAGAAATCCAACCTAAAAATATAAGATCTCTCCTTCCAAAAATAAAAGAACTCAGCCAAGAATAAAATATATCTCGCCGCGTCCAAGGTGTTCGCCTCGGTCGGGACGCTCCTTTGGATCACCTCGGTCGAGATGGTACTGTAGCTGACTGAGGTGGCTCTAAACTGAATTGAAATCTCTTAAATCTGGTACAAAGTAAATCTCTAATCCATTTCCATGCTTCTTGGATTCTTCCTTAAGCTCCTGAATGTAGCTTCAATGACTCCTTAGCTCCTTTAGCTCCATTTTGATGCAAAACGTACCATTTTACCTATGATTACAATGAAACTTGGTGTAGACCTCAATTCCCGCAAAGGTAGATGAAACGACGATATAATCACATAATATACATCCAAACATGCAGATTATTGAAGATAAAACGTCTAAACTAGCCCCAAAATATAGACAATAATTCATGCTATCACTAGCCCGTAGCGCTTCAAGTTCCCAAAACTTGGGGTGTTACACAGGTAGCCATGCACCACAAAATAAATGACTCATCCGCCTTCAACTTCTGCGGAGTCTCAGTCCTAGCAAAGTGTTCACTCAAAAGTGTGTGTGCAAATAAGTTTTAAGATTATACCAAAAATAAAAGCAATATCGAACCCGTGGTGTATGGATCAATCGCAATATAAGCAAGTATTTCAGGGTCAATCTCAGTCACTTGATGAAATCAAGCGGTAAAAGCAAATCTAGCTAAGACAATTTGCAATTAAAAGACAAATAACGAATATGTATGCAAGAATTGGGAAACGCGGATTCTAGAGATCAAGGTATCCAATTGTGGGTTTCGGTTCAAGACTTCTAAAGACCTATGGACATATTTGAGATTGCAAAGGAAATATATTTCTAAAACGGGATAGTTTACGATGAGGTTTCATTATCCACTTACTCCAAACCCAAAGGCTTTAAAAAAAGGGTGTTGAGTCCTTTATAGGATAGAGATCTAAGGGAAGTAATTATACTCTCAAACAAAACACTCAACCTAAGGGAATCAGGTTAACTCACAAAGGTAAAGGATTGGCACACTCAAACCTTAATAGAGGGTGTTGAGTCATCTATTACCTAAAACTCATCATCGTTGGCAACCAAACAAGAGAATCACAGGGTAAAACTCTTCCCACACTTGGATATAGGTTAGAAAGGTTCAAAAAGGCTAGGGTTTAAGCAATATTTAAATTTGGTTTAAGCATAAAACATCAAATGTACGACAAAAGAAAAATCTCCCTATTCTTCCTTGAAAATCGGTTGATTTTTCTCAAGAACAGCCCGATTTTTGCTTCTACGAAGGTACATCTCAACTCTCAGGGTCCAATATTAATGCGAGGTTCATTCTATCATCATCTTAACCACAATCTTCAACAAATCACCCTGAAATTGCAAGCGTTTTAGCCAACAACACACATGATTAAAATCAAGAAAGATATTGAATCAAGAATATCAAGAAAACAACGAGTCTTGAATAAAACTAAACAAATCCTTATCAAAGGTTCACAATCTCTGGTAACTAAGAAAAAACAAATAAAAACTCTAAGACTTGTGTTCACAATGACAAAAGACTCAAAAACTAGAAAAACCTCAATAACTTCTTCAATCTTCAATGCCGGATCTTCGAAAGTGTTTCTCCTTCTCCTTCCTAGGGTTTCTTCAATGATTCTGAGTGTACTTGGATGATCATTGATGTGGAGAGATGTCTTTTATTCATTGAAGAAAACTAGGGTTTTAATTCTTTATCTTTTTAAGACTTCTTGAAGAGATCGGTCGATTAAAGATATAAATCAGTCTGTTTAGTAAAAATCGGCCGATTTTCTTTAGAAGTTGATCCGATTTTTGTCTTCTGCAGCGTGTTATCTTTTAGCTCCGTCTTCTATCTTCTTTTATGGTTTCTTATCATATCTTTTCCTATCTTTTAGACTCCTTGCTAATCCATTATGATGTTAAGTCCGATATTGATCCATTTCCGCATCCAAACTCCATCATTTTACCTACAATTCAATCAAGAACTCATGTAGACCTCTATTCTTGAAATGTATATTAATATGGACTTAAAGGCACATGAATTCCATCAAATGTATGCAAAGACCCTGATAATTGGTGCCCGTACCTCATCAAGGAAATATGAAACTTTGTGCGGAGCTCCTGATAATCGGTGCAAAGACCCTAATACTCGGTACGGAGACCTTGATACTCGGTGCGGAGACCTTGACAGTTGGTCCTCAATCTATCAATGCTCGATGTCAAAGCCTGCAACTGTGTAGAGAACACTAAATAGTCGCCTATACACCGGTTCCCGTGCCGGGGTGCATGTGAGACTGAATGTCGTGGTGGTCTCATCGGCATCCCTTGTCATCCAGAAAATGCGTCAATCCTCCCAGCTACATGCTCATCCTCTGTAGCCTCATCGTCGTCTACTAGAACTCTTCTCGGCCTTGCACCATGAGTGTCGGTGTCCATCGCATCTAAATCTTGAACACCGTATGCATCGCTCTCAATCTCAACCGTAGCATCAGTCACTACGATCTCATCACCAACAACAGTACCATAGCCCTAAGCGGCCTCGAAAACCTTAGCAACCTCATTTGATTCACTGAAATACTCAAACCCTTCCTTTCAAAAGTATTGGTTCCTAATGGTATATTCCCCTTTCCATATTATCTCCTTCGGAACTCTAAGCCAAGGCATGGCCACATGAAGTGTGCCACGCCCTCTCGGAACCAATATTTGTCGAGAAATAAAACGCTGAAGTCCTAGGGGCTGAGCTTCTACAGCTAGAGTATAAGTAGAATAATCTAAGCTCAAAGCTTTTGCCACATGAGTCACAAAACCCCCTACACATACATCTTCTCCGGACTTATTTGCTATCTTTCCCAAATAATCTGCTAATACAGTAGCAGTGTCCGGAACATTACCTAAACTCATACAGTAGAGAATGTACAACTCTTTTGCTTTAACCTTTTGCGGAGTCTATGTTCTTACGAACATCGACTCGCTATAGATGCGGTGTGCTAGCTAGAAAGAGAGGTTATACATGCTCTTCTATTTCGACTTTCTGGGTCTCCACCTAATACACCTATCCTTTCCTTCTTCTCCAACCGAAACAATTTCCCAAAAACTACTTGCACTAACACCTCGAGTTAAGGTACCTGCAAACGAGGCCGGGAATCCAAACATATTCCCAAAGACAACAATAGGATATACATAGTTCTTATTCAATAGTCAGAATGTCACACTTCTTTCCCTAGGATCATGCTTAAAAGAGCTCAAGAATTCCAAAGTAATTTCCATATAAGCATCTTTCCTAATCTTCACAAATTACAACAATCCAGTTCTTTTTATCATCCAATCAATATCCGCTCTAACATGCAGTTCATCTAACTCATCAAGTATAACATAACATGGAGGAATGATCGGATGAGTTAAGAGACAATCATACCGCTTCTTGTGTTTTTCTTGGATTATTTGGAGCCTATCAGGAGGTGGTGGAGGAGGTTGGGAAGGTTGGGAGGAAGATCCCCTGCTTGGAACCATAGAACGTGCAGAGCGATGCAAAGCTTTCAACTCAGTGTAGAAAATCGGGTTGATCTTGGCAAAAAATCGGTCGATTTTTTTGGTAGGGGTCGATTTTTTCATTGTTTTGACGAATCAATCGATTTTGTAAAGCTTCCGTCCAACAATCACTTCCAAAAGCTTCCTCATATAGTTCCTAGACTATCCAGCACAACAAATCCAACCAAACAACTCTCCAAATGCACGAATCTAAGCAAAGAAAATGCGTTAGGATTTGGAACGGAAAAACCTGAAAATTGGATGATTCGTCGATTTGCCGTGTTGTATGTGACTTGAATCTTCTTATTCGTGTCGAGAGCTTCGGATTTGGCCCAAGAATGAGCGAAAACGATTAGAGAATGAGGATTTGAGGTGTTGAGGGAGATGACGGCCGTTCTTGTTCGTGGGAGAGGAGAAGTTAACGTTGAAGATGAAGAAATGTGGGTTTTATACCCTCCCGAAAAACGAAGAAAATCCACCGATTTTTGGGTAAATTTTTTTATCGGCCCTATTTTCTTCCTCTTTCGTCCACTTTCAAAGGAAATCGACCAATTTTTTTTCTGGGGGATCAATTTTTTGACCGATTTTGCCTACGACATAGAGAAAATAGGTTCAATTAAACAATTGATTCTTTTGGATCGACCGATTTTCTTGTAATGGTCAATTTTTGTGCCTTTTCTTCCTTCATTCCTTCATAAGTGCAACTTCTTCATTCATTCTTCACCAAGATTTTGATTTTGTATCCTTTATTCTTCTTCCTTGCGATAGTACCTAGTTTTTGCCATCAACGACACAAGAAAAACCAGGAGCGTACCAATGAAAAAGAGAAAATAAATAACTAAACTAATCTAATCTAATCTAATCTAACTAAGAAAAAGAGAAAATCCATATAAATAATTTGGGTTGTTTCACAAGAAGCGCTTGTTTTAAGGTCGCTAGCTGGACCTATCTCCCTGAATGGTCATTTAAGAAGAATAGGAGCAATGCCCACAGCCAGAAATTCTGGCATGTACTTCTTCAACCGATGGCCATTTACTTTGAAATTTCCGCATTGTTCACTCCATACTTCAACTGCACCATGGAGAAAAACATGTTTTATAACAAAAGGTCTTGTCCAAGGGGATTTAAGCTTACTTGGAAACAACTGAAGTCTAGAGTTGAAGAGAAGGATGATATCTCCTTCTTTCGATTCCATAGAATTGATATGCTTGTCGTGCCGCTCCTCGTTCTTTCTTTATAGATCCGTGTGTTTTCATAAGAGTTCAAGCGGATCTCTTCTAGCTCATTGATGTCCAAGAGGCATTTCTCTCCAGCTTCCTTCAAATCAAAGTTGAACCATTAGATTGCCCAATATGCTTTGTGATCTAATTCCACCGGAAGATGACAAGACTTCTCATATACAAGGTTGTAAGGTGTCGTGCCTATGGGAGTCTTGAAAGCGGTCCTATATGCCCAAAGCGCATCGTCCAGCTTCATTGATCAATCCTTCTTCGTTCTAGAGACATTTTTCTCTAGAATACTCTTGATTTCTCTATTTGAGATCTCTACTTCCCATTTGTTTGAGGATGGTAAGGAGTAGCGATCTTGTGGGTTACCCTTACTTAGACAACAGAGTTTCAAACTTACGGGTTGTGAAGTGTGTTCCTCCATCACTAATGATGGTTTGGGGTGTCCCAAACCTTGATAAGATCGTTCTATTAAAGAATATCACTAACACCATTGCATCATTAGTGGGAGAAGCAATAGCTTCAATCCATCTTGAAACATAGTCTTCAGCTAGAAGTATGTATTGGTTTTCACAAGAAGATGGTAATGGTCCCATGAAGTCCACTCCCCGTACGTCGAAGATTTCAACCTCTTGAATGTTGTTAAGAGGCATCTCGTTCTTTCTAGATATATTTCATGTCCTTTGGCAAGTATCACAAGAGACAACAAACTTTTGCACATCTTTAAATAGAGTAGACCAAAAGAAATCGGATTGGAGTACCTTAGTGCTTGTTTTGTGGGAACTAGCATGTCCACCACAAGGTAATGAATGGCAATGACGGATAACGCTTTCCACTTCATCTTTCGCAACGCATCTTCTAATCATTCCGTCCGGACCTCTTTTAAAAAGAAGAGGTTCATTCCAATAGTAATGCTTTACATCCTTGAAGAACTTCTTCCTTTGTTCATATGATAATACTGGAAGTATTTCAAGACAAACTAACCCCCCGTTTGGTTGTAACTCCGGAAACAGAAACGGAATGGAAATGAATCTAGTCCATATACATGTCTTGTTCATGAAATTTTTAGGAATCATTCCATGAGTTTCATGTAGAATACATGTATTTTCCTCCATTTTGTTACCCTATATGGTATCAAAACTAATCAAATACTACTCCAACTAGTCCAAGTCACAAGGAATGATTCCAAAAAGTTTGATGAATAAGGATATGCATATAGACTAGATTCGTTTCCATTCCGTTTCCGTTTCCGGTGATAAAACCAAACGGGCCCTAAGTAATTAACAAAATCAGCATACCAAGATTCGTTACCTCTAGAGATTTGATGAAGGCATTCCTCGATCTCGTGCAGCTGCTCGTCCGGAAAGGAGTCATTTATGGGCATGTCCTCGTCATTGCTTGTGAGATGAGGAAGTCGGCTTAGATGGTCCACCACCAAGTTCTCGGATCCTTTCTTATCACGGATCTCTAACTCAAACTCTTGTAGAAGGAGGATCCATCTAATAAGCCGTGGTTTCGCATCTTTCTTTGTGAGCAAGTAGCGGATTGTTGTGTGGTCAGTGTAGACGATTAATTTTGCTCCCACATGGTAAGAACGAAACTTCTCGAAGGCATAGACCACCACCAACAACCCCTTTTCCGTTGTAGCGTAGTTTATTTGAGCTTCGTCTAGCGTCTTGCTAGCGTAATAGATGGCACAAGTGCGCCCATCCTTCTTTTGCCCTAGCATGGCTCCTACGGATACATCGCTAGCGTCGCACATGATTTCAAAGGGAAGATTCCAATCCGGCGGCTGAATGATAGGGCCGGAGATCAAGGCTTCCTTAATCCTATAAAAAGCATCTAGACAATCCTTTGAAAACTCAAACCACGTCTTTCATTAGTAGGTTAGTCAATGGTTTAGAAATCTTAGAAAAGTCATTAATGAATCTCCTATAAAAACCTTCATGACCAAGGAAATTTCTTACTCCTTTCACCGAGGTTGGCGAAGGTAGCCTTTCGATAGTCTCGATCTTTGCCCTATCCACTCCGATATAGTAGCTGGAAACCATGTGACCTAAAACAATGCCTTCTCTAACCATAAAGTGACACTTCTCCTAATTCAAGATAAGGTTAGTGTCTTCACATCTTTGCAAAACTAGAGAAAGGTTAGCTAGACAATCATCAAAAGAGGAACCATAAACTAAGAAATCATCCATAAAAACATCCATGATGTTCTCTATGCATTCGGAGAAGATGGCCATCATGCATCTTTGGAAGGTGGCCGGTGCATTGCAAAGTCCGAATGGCATCCTTCTATAAGCAACCGTACCCCAAATGCACGTAGATGTAGTCTTCTCTTGATCATCGGGGTGGATGGGGATTTAGAAGAAACCGCTATACCCATCCAAATAGTAAAAAAGAGAGTGTTGTGCCAATCGTTCAAGCATTTGATCGATGAAAGGAAGAGAGAAGTGATCCTTCCTTGTTGCAACGTTCAGTTTTCTATAGTATATGCACATCCGCCATCTTGTTACCGTTCTTGTAAGAATGAGATCATTAGTTTTGTTAGTTACAACGGTCATTCCTCCCTTCTTTGGAAACACATGAACGGGGCTCACCTATTTGCTATCAGAAATTGGAAAGATAATCCCTACATCAAGAAGCTTAAGAATTTCCTTCTTTACAACCTCTTTCATGATCGGATTTAACCGTCTTTGAGGTTCTCGTGAAGACTTATGGTTATCTTCCATCAAAATCTTATGCATGCATAAACAAGGCTTAATACCGACAAGATCATCAATAGTGTATCCTAAAGATTTCTTATGCAGTCTTAATTCATGCATTAATCTTTTCTGTTCTTCTTCAGTTAAATGAGCGCTAACAATGACCGGATATGTAGAATTTGGTCCTAGAAATGTGTACCTTAAATGAGCGGGAAGAGGTTTCAATTCCAAGGTGGCTCCTTGGTTGATGAGTTTTAACCAAGAAAGGTGATTGGGGGAGTTAATGAAGTAAGGGAGGTGTGTCATTGCATCCAAGAACGCTTGCAATTGATTCCGGAGAAGTTTGCACAGTATCAGGAAAATCTCCCTTTTTGGCTAAAAATCGGTCGATTTTTGTGTCGATCTCACAATCGACATGAAAAAAAAATAGGTGACTTAATTAAAGTCATGGGGAAAATCGGCCAATTTTCCTGTAGGGGTTGATTTTTTCAGCTTTTTTCGTAGCTTCTTCTAACACTTCAAACATCGCTTCGGGGTCTTCCTCCATTGTTCTTAGTGCTCGGATTTCCATGTTACAGTCCTCCTCTGCTCCTTCTTCCATAATATGCTCAAACTTATTACTTTTTCAAGTGGATCTTGGAGTAAGATAGAACTTACCTCTTCCCTTGATTCTTCTTCATCATAAGTATTGAAAATGTCTTCTCCCATAGTTGGCCCTTTGATCATCGCAACCAGCTAGAATTCCACATTCTCTTCTCCAATGTTGAAGGAGAGTGTTGCATTCTTGCAATCCACCATACAACCCGAAGTTGCAAGGAAAGGCCTTCCAAGTATGATCAAAACGGGATGATTTGCAGGAATGTCCAGAACAACAAAATCAATGGGAATGTAAAACTTACCTAGCAATACGGGAATGTCTTCGAGAATTCCCACGGGGTGTGTTATGGACCTATCTGCCATGTACAACGTATCTTGATGGGTTTTGGCGCTCCAAGTCCAACTATCTCGCATAATGCTAAAGGTATTATGCTCACGCTTGCTCCAAGATCACATAAAGCTTCGTATGTCACTCTTCCAATGCCAATGGGAGCGCAGAAAGATCCGGGATCCCTTAGCTTTGATGGCATCTCCTCTTTCATTGTTTTGATGAGTTCAGAAGACCTCTTGGTCATCCTTACTTTTCCAACATCTTCTAACTTCATATTGTTGGAAAGGATTTCCTTCAAGAACTTTCCATATGCCGGCATTCCTACAATGGAATCCATAAAAGGAATATTAATATGTAGTTTGCTCATGAGGTCAATGAACTTACCGAAGTGTTTGCCAAGGCGCGTTCTAGCGCGGGATTGCGGGAATGGAAGTTGTGGTTTGTATGCGGGAGGAGGTACATAAGTCGGTTCATTCTCCTTTTATTTCCCTTTGTTGCTTGGCTCCGGCTCCTCCTCAATCATAGGTTGCTTCTCTTTTTCAACGCTCTTTGGCAATGGCTCATTAATTTTAGTCCCACTTCTTCTAGTGATAGCATTTACTTGCCCCTTTGGGTTGTTTTCCGTTCTCCTAGGAAGTCTCCCTTGATCTCAAGGAACTTCTCCTGTATTATTAAAAACATGATTCTCCAAGGCTTTTTGAGCCTTAGAAATTGAAGTTATATTTGTTCATCTCTTCCATCTATTTCAATACTTTTCCCACATCGCCTCCGATGGATCCTTTGGAGGTTGGTTGAATCCTGGTGGGGGATATTTAGTCCTTGCTGGTGGAGCGTTGCTAGAGGATGCGGGTGGATTCAATGCATCATCCGGATTTAAGTATAAAAATCTGGGATGACTATGATCGGGACGCCATCCGCCTCCTCTTCCATAATTTTTGTTATTGTAATTGTTGTTCCGGTTTCCTTGATAGTTATTTCCTTGATAATTTCCTCGCCTCGTGAAATTCACATCACGATCTTCAGGAGGTAAATTAGCTTGTGTTGGAGCTTGATTTTTTTGTAATTATTTTATTTGATGCTTAAGAGTATCAACTTCAACAAACTCCCATGCATCATCAGCTCGCTTATCCATGAAGGTACCTCCGGAGAGGCATTGAAGTCGGAATTGTGTATCGTAATCCAATCCTTCGTAGTAGATCTCAATGAGCTATATCCTTGGAATTCATGATGAGGACAATCAAGTAGAACGTCCTTGCATCTCTCCCAAGACTCGAACAAGCTTTTCCTGTCTTTCATTGTAAAAGCATTAATTTTCCCTCTAAATTTAGCACTTTTAGAAAGTGGAAAGAATTTTGTAAGAAATTCAGAGGTCATGTCCTCCCATGTGGTTATCCTTCCATGTGGTAAAGATTGAAGTCATGCTTGCGCCATGTCTTTCAATGAAAAAGAGAAACCTCGTAACTTATGATTATTAGTTTCTAATCTAGCGAGTCTCAATGTTTCTATAAGAATTTCATAATTTTGTAAATGCACGGAGACTCCCCTGGGGATCCTCCAAATTGACTTTGGCGGATCATAGTGATAATATTGGTGCGGAACTCATAATCATGGTCAATGGGATTTCAAAAGTCTATTCCAATGGCACGGGTACGTTGAGTTGGATTCATTCTTTGTCCAAGCATTTGTGGTTGTTCCACAATTGGATCCGCTCTAACGCTCCTCACCAGATGGTGAGGTGCCGCAGGAGGTGGTGGAGGATAATTAGCTACATTGGGAGGTGGGATTTAAACGCGGATGGTTCCTTCTCTTTGAAGGAGTTGGTCTCTCATGTTGTTGTTGTTGTTCCGCTCCTCCAATTGCGCTCGAAGTGCTTCCTCCCTTTCGCGAGCCCTTCCTCCCATTAACGAGCCTCTTCTCTTATTCGACGTGCTTGTTGCTACGCATCAAGTGCACGTTGATTTCCAGCCCTTAGTTGTTCCAAGGCTCGATCCAACGCAATTGGGGGATCTATTTCATCCATTCTTCTTTTCCTAGATTCTCTTAGCCTTCTTGGGATGATTCTTTCCGGTTCCAGAACGTAAGGAATGATTTCTCGACTGTTGCGAGTATTTTGCATAGACCTAGAACAAAAGAGAAGTCCTGCAAAGCAAAACAACTAAAATAAAAAAGATTAATAGAAAAAGCAAGATCGTCTAAGCTAGACAACCGAAAAACCGAATTTGGTCTAGACCAAGTCCCCGGCAACGGCGCCAAAAACTTGTTCGCTCAAAAGTGTGTATGAAAATAAGCTTTAAATTTATACCAAGAATAAAAGCAATAGTGAACCCTCATTGTGCGGATAAATCACAATGTAAGCAAGTATTCCAGGGTCGATCTCAAGGATTTGATGAAATCAAGCGGTAAAAACAAATCTAGCTAACACTTTGCAATTAAAAGACAAATAACGATATGTATGCAAGAATTGGGAAGTACATATTCTAGAGATCAAGCTATCCAATTGTAGTTTTCGATTCAATACTTCTAAAGATCTATGGACAGCTTTGGGATTGCAAAGGAAATATGTTTCTAAAACGGGATAGCTTACGGTGAGGGTTCACTATCCACTTAATCCCAACCCAAAGGCTCTAAATAAAGGGTGTTGAGTCCTTTATAGGATAAAGATCTAAGGAAAGGAATTATACTCTCAAACCAAACACTCAACCTAAGGAAATCTGGTTAACTCACAAAGGTAAAGGATTGGCACACTCAAACCTTAATAGAGGGTGTTGAGTCCTCTATTACCTAGAACTCATCATCGTTGGCAACCAAACAAGAGAATCACCGGGTAAGTCTCTTCCCACAATCGGATAGGTTAGGAAGGTGTAACAAGGCCAGGGTTTAAGCAATCTTTAACTTTTATTTAAGGATCAAGCATCAAAGGTATGACAGAAGAAAATTCGCCTTGTTCTTCCCTGAAAATCGGTCTATTTTCCTCAAAAAAGCCCGATTTTGACTTCTACAAAGGTAAAACTCAACTCTCAGGGTCCAATCTCAACGTGAGGTTCATTCTATCATCATCTTAACCACATTCTTCAACAAATCATCCTAGAATCGCAAGGGTTTTAGCTAACAACACACATGATTAAAATCAAGAAAGATATGGAATCAAGAATATCAAGAAAACGACGAATCTTGAATAAAACTAAATAAATCCTTAACAAAGGTTCACAATCTCTGAAAACTAAGGAAAAAGCAAATAAAAACTCCAAAACTTCTGTTCACAATAACAAAAGACTCAAAAGCTAAAAAACTTCAAGAACTTCTTTAATCTTCAATGCTGGATCTTCGAAAGCGTTTCTCCTTATCCTTCCGAGGGTTTCTTCAATATTTCTGAGTGTACTTGGATGATCTTTGGTATGGAGAGACGTCCTTTATTTATAGAAGAAAACTAGGGTTTCAATTATTTATCTTTTGAAGACTTCTTGAAGAGATTGGTCGATTAAAGATATAAATCGGTCCATCTAGTAAAAATCGGCCGATTTTCTTTAGAAGTTTACCCGATTCTTTCTTCTGCAGCGTGTTATCTTTTAGCTCCGTCTTCTATCTTCTTTTATGATTTATTCTCATATATTTTCCTATCATTTAGACTCCTTCCAAATCCATTATGATGTTAAGCCCGATATTGATCTATTTCCACATCCAAACTCCATCATTTTACCTACACTTCAATCAAGAACTCGAGTAGACCTATATTCTTGAAATGTATATGAATATGGAATTAAAGACATATGAATCCCATCAAATATATGCAAAACGGAGATGAAATACTCGCAATGCATGAATATGATAGAATATAATTCATATCATCGATTGTCTTGCTCAAAATCCTACGAGTTAATTTGAAAGAAAGGTTGTAAATGTTCTTGGCCTTGGAATCACCCAAAACCCAACGATCAACACCTCCCTCAACTAAAGCAATACTCTCCCAAAAGTCCCGAGCCTTAATTTTTCTTGGAAACTGATATCATGAATTATAGTCTATATTTTGGGGTTTGTTTAGACGTTTTATCTTTCATAATCTGCATGATTGCATGTATATTATGTGATTATATTACCATTTCATCTACCTTTGCGAGAATCGAGGTCTACACCTAGTTTTGCTGTAATTGTAGGTAAAATGGCACGTTTTGCATCAAAAAGGAACAAAAGGAGCTATGCAGTCATCGGAGCTACATTGAGGAGCATAAGGAACCATCCAGGAAGCATAGCCATGGATTAAGATTCACTTTGGACCAGTTTTGAGAGATTTCACATTCAGTTGTGACTCACCTCGGTTGACCAGAGATTCATCTCGACCGAGGTGATCCAGAGACGCCGACTCGACCGAGGCGAACACCTAGGACGCGGCGGGAATATTTTATTCTTGGCTGAGATCTTTTATCTTTGGAAGGTGATCTTATATTTTTGGGCTTGGCTCCTGGAAGGAAGAAGATCTTTTATTTTACCTATTTTTATGGGAAGAGATCTTTCTAAGATATATTATCTTTGGAGGGTTATTTTCCTATAAAAAGGGTTGGATTTCCACAAATCCGACATCTCGCATACCAGAAGATCAGGCTATACCATCGATCAGGGTTTATAGCACACAGCAGCCATACTCTAGTTGGGAGATTTGAAGAACCTTTTTGAAGGTTGAAGGAAGATTGAAGATTATAGCTTTTATAGCTTTTTGAAGGGTTTTTATAAGATTATCTTAGATTCCCTTCCTTGTTGTCTTGTCTTGTTGGATTGCCATCCAAGGAACGCTTTTGTTGTGATATTTGATTCAGTTATTGAAGTCTTTTCATTAAATTCTTCTTGTTCAAATATTCACCTTCTTCCCATATATTTGATTAATACTTTCATGATGATGAATGGCTAATTTCCTTGTGTGATTCTAGGGTGATTGGCTGAAGGTTGTGGGAAAAACAATGATAGAATAATCTTAGATTCCAGTAGGACCCTGAAAGTTCGAGTCTTTAACCTTAACCCTAAGCATCTCGCTCAGTCGATGAACATCTCGGCCGGGGTGGAATTTGGCTGACCGAGGTGACTTATCCGATCCTAAACTGAGAGTTAAGTGTTAGAGTTTGCCAAATCCTATTCTTATTACACCTTTCCTGATCCAATGCAAGCTTAGGATGAGACTTACCCGGTAATTCCTTAGTTTGTGTACCTAAGATCATAATGTAGGTAATAAAGGTTTATCCTTTATTGGGGTTTGAGTGTGCTTCCATCCCATCTTTGTGAGTTAGCCTGAGACTTACCCGGTAAAGGTTGATTCTATTCCCTTAGATGGTGTGTTAGTTTGAGGTTATAGTTCTTTATCTTAATTCCTTGAGACTTACCCGGTAATAGGAGTTACGGTTTTGGATTAGTGAATAGTGAGACTTACCCGGTGATCTATTCCACTTTAGTAACACCTTCCCCTTGTAAAAATCTCAGCTTTGTCCGCTTATCTTTAGATCTTGAGTTGGAACCACAACTAGATGCTTTAATCCCTAGAATCGCATATTTGCTTTATTGACTTTTTATTCATCTTTGATTGTGTTAATTGCTCTTGTGGTTAGTATTCACGAAGCTTACCGTTATTGACTTTGTTTCACCGAGTCCCTGTGATCGACCCCTGGAATTTCTTGCTTTTTACTACGATTGACCCGTACACTGCGGGTTCGCATCCTTGTTTTAAGCTTAAGTCTAGGGTTATAAATTTAAAGCTTGCACACACCGTTTGTTTTTGGCGCCGTTGCCGGGGACTTGGTCTAGACCGAGCCGGTACGGTTTGCTCTTGGGGCACTTGCCCCCGTGTCTTATAACCACTCTACTTGAGTGACTTTTGCAGGTTCTTTCTTAGGTTTATGCGAAGAACCCGCACTGGGAAGGAAATCGTTCCTTACGATCCCGAACCAGAAAAGACATACAAGCGATGCTTAAGAGAAGCGAAGATGGCCCAACAAGACAACCGCGATCTTGAGGCCGAATTGAAAGAGGCGTTAGAGCTGCTACGCCTCAGCAGGGAAGAACTAAGGCGAGAGAAGGAAGAAACTCGCACCAAAACTGAAGCAATCGAAGCAGAAATGGCCGTCATACGAGACCAGATTCTACTTCGACCGAGGGACGACCCAGTTCCCGATGCTGGACCGAGGCAGGCTCCAGTTGCTGACGCTCGACCGAGGCAGGTCCCAGTACCTAACGCCCCGGCCGAGATACTTCAACCTCGGATGTCAGTCCGAGATGTTCTTCTTGCAGGAATTCCACAAACCCTAGGTCAAAGGATGGACCCCAATCAACAACTGAGGCGTCCAGGAGTCAACCTAGGAGATCCAGCGGACCATGACTACGAACTTTGACCGCAAGTTCTATCCATGATTCGCCAATGCCAATTCGGAGGGATGGAGAAGGAATCACCACATCAACATCTTCAAAACTACGAGATCTTGATGGAAACCTTGCGACCCTCCAGAATTGAAAATAACAACTACAAGCTAAGACCTTTTTACTTTTCTTTAAAAGATAGAGCTCTTACTTGGTATCAATCTCTTCCTCCAGGTAAAATTAGCACGTGGGAGGAAATGTCTACGGAGTTCTTGACCAAATTATTTCCCCCCTCAAAGACAGCTGAAATGAGAGGGAAGATAAATGCTTTCATTATGAAGGACAAGGAGAGCTTGTCCAAGTCATGGAAGCGGTTCAAGGACATTCTTTTGGATTGCCCACATCATGGGATTCCAAAGTTAGAGTTATTGGAGATTTACTTCAAAGGACTGGACGGAAACACCCAGTTCAATCTCCAACTACTCTCCGCCGGTACCTTCATGGACATGGCGATTGACGAGGCTTGGGACTTCATCGAGAAGCAAGCCTTGCATATGGAGAAGTACACCCACCAAGGAGCTGAAGGTGGAGTTAAAAGAGTCAACTTTCAAGAGACTCAATCCAACAACAATCAACTCACGTCTTTGAAGAATGACGTGAAGCAATTGAAGGAACTCTTGGTGGCTCAAACCAAGAAGGAAGAGCAAGGACAAAGGAACAACAACAACGGATACCGTAACAACAACAACGGTTCCCGGAACAACAACTACAACAACAACAATAGAGGATCCAATAGCAATAATTGGAGGGCGAACAACCAAAATAACGGTAACAATCATTCGAACTCCAACTCTAACGATTCCTCTAACCCTTTCCTCTCTTCCCCTTCTTCTTCTTCTTCTACTCCATTAAAAAGCCAAGGGCAAGGGTCAAGTTCGTCTCAGCCAGAAAAGAAAGACGCAGTTCTGGAGGCTATCTTGATCAAGCTTAGTGTTATGGAGACTTCTATGACTTCATTTTCGAGGGCCTAAAAGTCCTTCGAACAACAACTTACAAGTAGGGTGAATGAAGCGCCAAGAGATCCAGGGAAGCTTCCAGCAAAGACGGAAAGCAACCCTAAAGGCCAGTGCATGGCCATAACGACGAGGAGTGGACTCAAAACTGCAGATCTAGTACCTCGTTCGACGCAGACCACCTCGGTCCAGATCCAGTCGAAGAACACCTCGACCGAGATGCCAACCGAGGCGGAGCAACAGAAAGCGGAGGGGAAAACTGAAGTTTATGTTCCACCTCCTGCATACAAACCACCACTTCCATTCCCCCAGTCAAGGGCCAGAGCACATCTAGACAAGCACTTTGGTAAGTTCCTTGACTTGATGAATAAGCTGCATATTAATATTCCTTTCCTTGATGTCATTCTAGGAATGCCCGCCTATGGAAAGTTCTTAAAGGAGATCCTATCAAGGAAAAGGAAATTGGAAGACTTTGGGGAAGTTAGGATGACATCTAAATCCTCGGAGCTTATTAAGATCATGAAGGAGAAGATGCCACCTAAGTTGAGAGATCCCGGCTCATTTAGCATTCCCATTCAAGTTGGGGATGTCACTTGTGAAGCCCTTTGTGATCTAGGAGCCAGCGTGAGCATCATACCGCTAGAGCTATGTATGAAGATCGGACTTGGAGAACCCAAGCCGGTCAAGATTCGACTATATATGGCGGATCGCTCCATCACCCATCCCGTGGGCATCTTGGAGGACGTTCCGGTCAAGTTAGGTAACTTCTATCTACCCATAGACTTTGTCGTACTTGACATTCCCGCAGATTATCCTGTTCCTATTATTCTCGGGAGGCCATTTCTAGCAACTTCAGGTGGCAACGTGGATTGCAAGAACGCCAAGTTGAAATTCAACATTGGTGGAGATGAGGTGGAGTTCGCACTACTTGCAGCCATGAAGGGGGAGCAGCTAACTGATGATATCTTCAACATTTACGACGAAGAAGAATCAAGAGAATTGGTGAGCTCTATCCTTATTAACGATCCACTCGAAAGAGTTATTAGTTTTAGTTTAATAGAGAAAGGTATAGATGCTTCTTGTGATGCAGATATACGGAGCTTAAAGGCACTGGAAGAAGATCCAGGAGCTAAAACTGAGAAGCTAATCCAGGAGACGAAGATCTCCAATTTCGGTTCCAGTTGCAGTACCTCGACCGAGGCACTTTCTGGACTGAGCGAGGCGACTGAAGAACATCTCGGTCAACGCCTCTGCGCCTCGACCGAGGTCGATGGCGAAGTGATGTCAACTGAGACTTTCGAGGGTCCAGTTTCTGAAACCATTCCACAGGAAGGAGGAAGCAAGGATCCCCCTCAGAAAGCACCCCCAGTCGTGGAGCTTAAACAACTCCCTAGTCACTTGAGGTATGTCTTTCTTGGACCGGATTCTACTTATCCCGTAATTGTTAGTGCTTCCCTTTCCGAATCTGAATTGTCTAAGTTAATGCATGTCCTGAGAAAGCATCAAAAGGCTATAGGTTATACCACAGATGATCTTATTGGCATTAAACCTTCTTTCTGCATGCATAGAATTCTAATGGAGGATAATCATAAGACTTCACGGGAACCTCAGAGACGGTTAAATCCGATCATGAAGGAGGTTGTGAAGAAAGAAATTCTTAAGTTGTTGGATGCAGGTATTATTTATCCTATCTCGGACAGCAAGTGGGTTAGCCCGGTGCATGTCGTTCCGAAGAAAGGAGGGATGACCGTTGTGACGAATAAGAACAACGAGTTGATCCCAACCAGGACCGTTACGGGCTGGAGGGTTTGCATCGATTACAGGAAGCTGAACACGGCCACACGGAAGGACCATTTTCCACTTCCCTTCATCGATCAGATGCTCGAGCGGTTGGCCCAGCATTCACACTTTTGCTACTTGGACGGCTATAATGGATTCTTCCAGATTCCTATCCATCCGGATGATCAGGAGAAGACCACTTTTACTTGTCCATGGGGGACATTTGCCTATCGGAGGATGCCATTTGGATTGTGCAATGCACCCGCTACCTTCCAGCGATGCATGATGGCTATCTTTTCCGAGTACATAGAGAATATCATGGAGGTATTTATGGATGATTTTTCCGTATACGGATCCTCTTTTGATGATTGCCTATCTAACCTTTCGCTAGTGCTTAAAAGATGTGAAGACACTAATCTCGTCTTGAATTGGGAGAAGTGTCATTTTATGGTTAATGAAGGCATTGTCCTAGGACACCTCGTTTCTAATCGAGGTATTGAGGTCGATCGCGCTAAGATCGAGACTATTGAGAAACTCCCTCCCCCTTGTTCTGTTAAAGGTGTGAGGAGTTTTCTCGGGCATGCAGGTTTCTACAGGAGATTCATCAAGGACTTCTCTAAGATTTCTAAACCTTTAACTAACCTCTTGAATAAAGATGTTGTTTTTGAGTTTTCGCAGGAGTGTCTTGATGCTTTTTACAGGATTAAGGAAGCGTTGATCTCCGCTCCTATTATCCAGCCTCCAGATTGGACCTTGCCCTTTGAGATCATGTGCGATGTTAGTGATGTAGCCGTAGGAGCGGTGCTTGGGCAAAAGAAGGATGGACGGACCACCGCCATCTATTATGCTAGCAAGACGCTAGATGTAGCACAACGCAACTACGCTACCACCGAGAAGGAGTTATTGGCGGTTGTATACGCTTTCGAGAAGTTTCGTTCCTACTTAGTTGGAGCGAAAGTCATTGTCTACACCGACCATGCAGCCATTCGTTACTTGTTGGCTAAGAAAGATGCCAAGCCACGCCTTATTCGATGGATTCTCTTGCTTCAAGAGTTTGACCTAGAGATCCGCGATAAGAAGGGATCCGAGACTTCTGTTGTGGATTACCTCAGCCGGCTACCTGCATCTTCACGTGAGAAGGATGACCCGCCCATAGACGATTCATTTCCCGATGAGCACTTACACTTGTTGGAGCGTTTGATAGATTTACTTACTTCACCCCACGATGGAGGTGAAGTATGGGGTGAGGGCACCTCACATTACGTTTGATGACGCATTATGGTCCAGCTAGCGACCTTAAACCAAGCGCTTCTTGGGAGGCAACCCAAGGTAATGCACTCTTTTCCCGTTTTCTAGTCTAGCTTAGATAGTTTGCTTTTGCTTTGTTTTGTTTGTTTTTGGCGTCCTAGACAGATAACAGGAGATATCTAAGGAAGGAGCATAAATGGAAGTACAGAAGTTCGAGAATTCGAGAAGACGAAGTTTGACTGAGACACATCGGTCCAGTCGAGGCCACCTCGACCGAGTTGATTCTTGAGCAACCGAGGCGACTAGGGTTTCAGCAGAACCACCTCGGTCTGTACCACCTCGGTCCAGTCGAGACCATCTCGACCGAGGTGACAGCAGTTCCAGGAACACTATAAAAGGGGAAAAAATTTATTTTTCACTTTTTTTACCCACTTCAACTCGACCGCGGCGCCTCCTCACCTCGCTTCCCCGAATCTTGCTCGTTTTCGAAGATTTCCGCTTCCAAACTGCGATTGAAGGGTAGAGGATCCCATTGCAAGCACAGATCTGAGAAGAAATCGAACGAATTGACCGAAACGAGGTAAAAACAGTCGAAACCCTAACTCGTTCATTCGTTTCGATTTGGGCTTTGGTTGCCCTTGAATCTGCTGAGAAAAGGCTTAAGTACCCCATAGGAAGAAATTGTAGTGATTATTGGGGGAAAAGAACTGGATTTCTAAGAGTTGAATCGCGAACTGTTTACGCCTCGGTCCAGTCGAACTACACCTCGGCCGAGGTGATTCCTGAGTGTTGTCAGTGACCGAGGTGATCTGACAGTAGCTGAGAGAAAATGAGTTCCGAACGTCGCCTTGCCCTCAGAGATAGATCCTCACCTTCCCCTCCTCCCTCTTCTTCCCGACCTTACCGCCCGGTGATCCACGAGAGATGCCGGCTAGATTATGAGCGTATAGCTAGCCGTCTAGTGATTGCACCACGTTTCCTGGACGTGTCAGCTTTTGATTGCCTAGGGGTGGATGGAGACCTTAGGAGGATGATTACCACAGTTGGGCTGGATCAGTTTACTGAGATCCGAGCCCCAGCCTACTTGGAGCCGACCTTAGAGTTCGTTAGCTCCTTCACCTACCTTCCCACAGAGCAGTCTGTGAAGTACCGGTTGATGAACTGGAACTTCATAGTACCGCTCGAGGTTTGGAGAGACATCTTCGGCTTTCCTGAGCCCACCGCCACTAACTTCCCTTCCCGATCTGTAGCTAGGGAGTTCTGGGGGCAGATAGCCCATATTACTGAGCATGTAGATAGATGGCACCCTGGAGATTCCAGAGAGAAGGTCATCTTCCACCTAGCCTTTAGGTTAGCCCATAGGATATTCAGCGAGACACTTCTGGCGCGTACTGAGACGCCCCAGAAGATCCGACAGGGCGAGCTTTTCAGTCTGTACTGTATGGTTACGGGGGGTTTCCCAGACTTTGGCTTGATCTTGGCAGAGGACCTGCACAAGATCAAGGCTAAAGCGAAGGGAGACATCTGATGTGGAGGGCTTGTCACCCACATAGCTGCTTTTCATGACATGGACCTCAGTGCCTGTACGATGGTGGCGGCTCCGAAGCCGCTTGGATTGCAGGAGATGATCACTCAGCGGATTCTAGTTCCCCGAGGTCTGACTACACCCTATGTGGCTATGCCGTGGGAGCTGACTGCGCCACAGGGGATCCGATGGTCTGCCCAGTTCACCGTTTATGACCCGCATTATTGGCAGACAGCTTGGGCTCCACTGATGGAGGATCATAGGGAGGCAGCAGCTGCCCCAGCTGAGGAGGAGGAGGAGGCTGATGACGAGGATACAGTGGATGAGAGAGATGGTGGAGTCCCGATGGACACAGGGACAGATACTGCAGGGACGAGCGCGCCGCCGATCATAGATCTGGATGAGGAGGATACTGAGCCTGCACCTGCTGCATCACCTGCTAGACCTGCTAGGCGTAGGACACGCCGTCATAGGGATTCAGAGGCCCATCGTCGGATCGATGATCTGACGGATCAGATGATAGATTCTTATGCTACCCTTACTGTGGACATGCATGAGAGATTTGCTGCCTAGCACCGACAGATTGACAGTTGGACTCATCAAATGTTAGAGGGCCAGCACTATCAGCGCAGGATGATGGAGATACAGTTCTAGCAGGCTATGGGTTATCCGTTTGACCCATCCCAGTATCCGTATATGCCACCACCACCACCACCGGATCGCGACTATTGATGAGCTGCAGGATTTTCTTTATTATATTTTTATGCAGTTCAGCTATTTATCCGGTGAGTACTCTTATTTTTAGACTTATATTGACCCATTGGGACAGTGTGTCCCAAGTATGGGGTATTCGATGTACTTATTTGATGACTACTTGATGTACTTATTTGATTACCTTGATGTATGATTACTTTATCGGATATTTCATGTTTATGCTTCACTTCTGCATTTATATGTTTATCTGAGATTGCATGCATATTTACAGGTTATTTGATTGAGAAAACGTCGAAACTGGAAAAAAAAAATTTTGACCTCGACCGAGTCAGTCTTGGCCAAACGAGGCGTTCCACCTCGGTTGACCCAAGAACACCTCGACCGAGGTGGGTTAACTGAGAGTTTTCGAAAATTATTTTTGTGTTACTTATCTGGATATGATCTCAGTGAAGATCTTGCTTACTGACAGGTTTTAAATTCTTTATGTGTTTGAAAGGTTTTATAATATGTTTAAGTTGCTAAATGCTTTGTTTAAAATTATTGGCATGTTTAATACTTTGTTTTATCTAAATTATGTTGAATTTGAAGGTTGACACCACATTATGAGTTCTCTCACTTTCTTCCTGGAAAGACTAAGGCAATTCATTCTTCTCTCTTCTTCTTCTTGATCATGCTTAGCCCCTCATATACATTTTGCCTCCCTTTACCTATCCGGGAATTTGGAAGCAAGCGAAGTGGTGAAAGCAAGTGAAGTTAAAGTTGAGAAGTTGGCTGGAAGTGAAAGTGTTAGAAAGTAATAATAGGTTTGGGGAAGTCAATCATGAAGATGAGTAACTCGGCACCATTCACATAGCCGGGTGTTTGTGTCTTGCCAAAGTCGGATTGAGCGATATTCCTAACGGGTCATGGTATGTGCGTCAAGGGTTTGATGCATCTCAAGAAATTGATGATTGCGGATTTCCTAGGCTTCGGTTATTGTGCACCTCTGTCCATGCATCCCAAAAAGTAAAGTAAAAAGAAAAAAAGTGGAATAAGCAAGCTTATTGGTGGAAGATGTTGCAAGTCAAAGTGGAAGTGAAGTTCATCCTTTTCCCGGATTCTAGCACCACATTACCTTACATACATCCCTACCCTACACGTTTCTTGACCTTTTCTTTTGGGAAGGCCTTGAGACCTTGAGCTTGTTGATTGACTTAGTGGTTTAAACTGGATTATACATGATTAATTTTGATAATTATGACTTATTATGCATTCTATGATTTTATGCAAAGATGAACAACTTTTCTATATTTATAAAATGTTTTAAACATATTTCGATTTTAAATTTCATGAAGTATTCTCTTAGAGTGATCTATGATTGTAGCACACCATAAAAATATTTTTGAAAGACTTTTCATTGATTTTCATGACTTATAATCCATTCTATCTTGTCTTCTATATGCGGAACTTGCTTGGGGACAAGCAAGGGCTAAGTATGGGGTATTTTGATAGCATGAATTATAGTCTATATTTTGGGGTTTGTTTAGACGTTTTATCTTTCATAATCTGCATGATTGCATGTATATTATGTGATTATATTACCATTTCATCTACCTTTGCGAGAATCAAGGTCTACACCTAGTTTTGCTATAATTGTAGGTAAAATGGCACGTTTTGCATCAAAAAGGAGGAGCTATGGAGTCATCGGAGCTACATTGAGGAGCATAAGGAACCATCCAGGAAGCATAGCCATGGATTAAGATTCACTTTGGACCAGTTTTGAGAGATTTCACATTCAGTTGTGACTCACCTCGGTTGACCAGAGATTCATCTCGACCGAGGTGATCCAGAGACGCCGACTCGACCGAGGCGAACACCTAGGACGCGGCGAGAATATTTTATTCTTGGCTGAGATCTTTTATCTTTGGAAGGTGATCTTATATTTTTGGGCTTGGCTCCTGGAAGGAAGAAGATCTTTTATTTTACCTATTTTTATGGGAAGAGATCTTTCTAAGATATATTATCTTTGGAGGGTTATTTTCCTATAAAAAGGGTTGGATTTCCACAAATCCGACATCTCGCATACCAGAAGATCAGGCTATACTATCGATCAGGGTTTATAGCACACAGCAGCCATACTCCAGTTGGGAGATTTGAAGAACCTTTTTGAAGGTTGAAGGAAGATTGAAGATTATAGCTTTTATAGCTTTTTGAAGGGTTTTTGTAAGATTATCTTAGATTCCCTTCCTTGTAGTCTTGTCTTGTTGGATTGCCATCCAAGGAACGCTTTTGTTGTGATATTTGATTCAGTTATTGAAGTCTTTTCATTAAATTCTTCTTGTTCAAATATTCACCTTCTTCCCATATATTTGATTAATACTTTCATGATGATGAGTGGCTAATTTCCTTGTGTGATTCTAGGGTGATTGGCTGAAGGTTGTGGGAAAAACAATGATAGAATAATCTTAGATTCTAGTAGGACCCTGAAAGTTCGAGTCTTTAACCTTAACCCTAAGCATCTCGCTCAGTCGATGAACATCTCGGCCGGGGTGGAATTTGGCTGACCGAGGTGACTTATCCGATCCTAAACTGAGAGTTAAGTGTTAGAGTTTGCCAAATCCTATTCATATTACACCTTTCCTGATCCAATGCAAGCTTAGGATGAGACTTACCCGGTAATTCCTTAGTTTGTGTACCTAATATCATAAGTGTAGGTAATAAAGGTTTATCCTTTATTGGGGTTTGAGTGTGCTTCCATCCCATCTTTGTGAGTTAGCCTGAGACTTACCCGGTAAAGGTTGATTATATTCCCTTAGATGGTGTGTTAGTTTGAGGTTATAGTTCTTTATCTTAATTCCTTGAGACTTACCCGGTAATAGGAGTTACGGTTTTGGATTAGTGAATAGTGAGACTTACCCGGTGATCTATTCCACTTTAGTAACACCTTCCCCTTGTAAAAATCTCAGCTTTGTCCGCTTATCTTTAGATCTTGAGTTGGAACCACAACTAGATGCTTTAATCCCTAGAATCGCATGTTTGCTTTATTGACTTTTTATTCATCTTTGATTGTGTTAATTGCTCTTGTGGTTAGTATTCACGAAGCTTACCGTTATTGACTTTGTTTCACCGAGTCCCTGTGATCGACCCCTGGAATTTCTTGCTTTTTACTACGATTGACCCGTACACTGCGGGTTCGCATCCTTGTTTTAAGCTTAAGTCTAGGGTTATAAATTTAAAGCTTGCACACACCGTTTGGAGCGAACAGAAACGAACCTGCACTAGCCTCAGGGAAACCAAAGAAATTTTCAAACATACCCACATACATATCATAGTTCCGGTTCATCAACCTAAACTTCACCTTCCTAGTTTTAGGATCATGCTTGAAAGAACTCAAATTTTCCAAAGTTATTTCCTCATATGCATGTTCCCTAATTCAAACAAACACCGCAAGTCCTACTCGTTCAATCATCCATTCTAAGTCTTCTCTAACTTTCATGCATTCTAGTTCTTCTACGACCAAATAACGAGGAACAATAATAGGGTGTTCTTGAATGCGTCTGTACCTCGTTTTGTGCTTATCTTGGATGACCGGAACTCTCAAAGGTGGTGGAGGGGGAGGTTGTGCTTGCTGAGAAGAGGATCCCCTCCTAGGAACAATAGCTCTTGAATATCTTTGCACAAAATCCATTACAGAGGAAATCTCGGCTGAGATTCTTGCCCAGCACTTGTGTTTTTTGTTGTTTTTAACGAAAGTGGCAAATGTCTAAAGATTTTGCCAAATTGATGCCTCCAATAGCTTCCTTTGCTTCTTCCTACCCAGAATAGTGAGCCTAAATTGACCAATTTGAAGAGGGGCGATTTTGTTAGGGTGTGGGACAAAAGAATCGAAATTTGGACCGATTTGGAGATTTGTGGTGTTGTTTGAGCACGAAATCTTGTTTGTGATAGATAAAGATTGAGTTTAGGAGGAAGAACGGGCGGAAACGGTTAGAAAATGGATATTTGAGATATTGAGGGTGGCGACACCCTCAATATGAATGTTCCCACTTTTATTGGCCGTGGTTTAGGTTTGGGGGAAGTTGTGAGGTTGAAGATGAATGTTCCCAATTTTATACCCCTCTCTGAATTTGAACAAATCTCGGCCGAGATTTCTTGCTCGATCTTCACTTTTCAAAGAATCTCGGTCGAGATTTTGATGGGGGATGAGATTTTGGTCGATGTTGCAATCGACTTTGGAAATCACGGATGAATAAATCCTTATAAGTTATAACTGAAAATCTAGACCTAGATTTTTTCTTGTTGGTCTAGATTTTTGGCTTCCGGTTTTCACTTCTCTTGCTAACGGTTTCCGCATCCCTTTTCCATCAAAATCTCGATCTTTCAACAATCTTTACTTGATTCATGATTCATTCTCTTGAGAAAAACCTAGGTTTTGTCATTCAAAGACACAAAAAACCCAAAATATACCCAAGGAAAAACTAACTTAAAAGACAAAGACAAGAATTACCTTGGGTTGCCTCCCAAGAAGCACTTGGTTTAAGGTCGCTAGTTGGACCTATATTCTTGATGGTCACTCAAGGTGAAGGGGAGCAATGCCCTCCACCGGAACTTCCGGCTTATAATTCTTCAACATATGTCTGTTCACCTTCAAACATCCGCAATGTTCACCTCAATCTTCAATTGCACCATGGGGCAAAACCTATTTCACAGTATAAGGTCAAGGTATCCATTTGTGGAATAGTGGTAAGTATTCCCGCCTGTCACGGGTTCTGGGCAAAAATCTCTGCCGCAATTTCATCAAGAACAGCCTGAGATTTCTTCTGCAATGGATTGCTTGCATCGATCTTCCAAAGCTATTGTACCTAGAAGGGGATCTTCCTCTTTTCAGCAGGCACCACCTCCTCCACCACCTCTGAGACTCTTGATTATTCAAGATAAGCATCAAACGAGGTACGAACGTATCCTAGAACATCCTATTATTGCCCTTCGTTATTTGATCATAGAAGAACTAGAATGTATGAATGTTAGAGAAGAGTTAGACTGGATGATTGGGAGAGTTGGAATTGCGGTGCTTGTTGGAATTAGAGAACATGTATATGCGGAGATAGCTTTGAAGTTTTTGAGTTCTTTCAAGCATGATCCTAAGACTAGGAGGGTGAAGTTTAGGTTAATGAACCGGAATTATGATATGACTATTGATTTGTTTGGGAATTTCTTTGGTTTCCCTGAAGCTAGTGCAGGTACATTCCCGAGGAGAGTTAGTCCTCGGGACTTTTGGGAGAGTATTGCATTGGTTGAGAGATGTGTTGATCGATGGTTTGCGGGTGATTCCAAAGCCAAAAATATTTACAATCTTACATTTAAGATAGCTCACACGATTTTGAGTGAGGCTATGTTTGCTAGGACTGAGACTCCGTAGAAGTTGAAGGCGGATGAGTTGTTTATTTTGTGGTGCATGGCTACAGGATTATGCCGGACATTGCTACTCTGCTTGATGACAGCTTAGGAAAGATTGCAAATATGTCCAGGGGGGCATTTGTGTTGGAGGCCTAGTGATTAACGTTGTTAGGGCCTTAGGAGTGTATTATTCAGCTTGCACTCTGGTTGCAGAGGCTCACCCCTTGGGACTTCAACAGTTTATTTCCTGGGGTATTCTTATTCCTTGAGGCAGTGACGCTCCCTATGTTGTCATGCCTTGGGAGAAAAAGAAACCTATGTGAATTGAGTGGAAGAGTTCCTACACCATCAGAGATCAGAACAATTGGAAGTAAGGATTTGAGGATATGCCTGATGATTTTGATGAGGAGGATGCACCGGTTGAGATTATTGATGATGATGATGATGATGATGATGATGATGATGATGATGATGATGATGATGATGATGATGATGATGATGATGATGATGATGATGATGATGATGATGATGATGATGATGATGATGATGATGATGATGATGATGATGATGATGATGATGATGATGATGATGATGATGATGATGATGATGATGATGATGATGATGATGATGATGATGATGATGATGATGATGATGATGATGATGATGATGATGATGATGATGATGATGATGATGATGATGATGATGATGATGATGATGATGATGATGATGATGATGATGATGATGATGATGATGATGATGATGATGATGATGATGATGATGATGATGATGATGATGATGATGATGATGATGATGATGATGATGATGATGATGATGATGATGATGATGATGATGATGATGATGATGATGATGATGATGATGATGATGATGATGATGATGATGATGATGATGATGATGATGATGATGATGATGATGATGATGATGATGATGATGATGATGATGATGATGATGATGATGATGATGATGATGATGATGATGATGATGATGATGATGATGATGATGATGATGATGATGATGATGATGATGATGATGATGATGACGACGACGACGATGATGGCGATGCCTCCATGGACACTAGGACCGATGTTGCTGGTCCTAGTGAAGTTGTTGAGGATGATGATGACGAAGCGACTGAGGATGAGGATCCCGTCATTATTAGAGTTGACAAGTACCCTGGACGACACGAGGTTCTGATGAGCGGATTGAGACACTCGTTCGCTCAGCCACCTCGGCGCAGGGCCCCACGTTCATATGATGCAGATGATCTCCCTACATGATGGGAAACTTGGACTCGAGTATGGGAAGGATGGAGAGTAACGTTGCTCGGATCCGTCGAGGCATGAGGGGCATAGATCAGCGCCACAGCAAGATGATGGAGGATCTCTACCGGCAGTCCTTCGGAGTGCCATTCAATCTCACATTCGACCCCTTCCAGCAGCCACCACCACCACCACCACATGAGTGATAGATGATTTGCCACGACATTTGCCATTTTACATTGTGAGTATTTTTTTCATCTTATGCTTCATTTTTCACATTGGGGACAATGTGAATTTGAAGTATGGGTTTGAGGTACTTGCAATATTTTTCACGTTTCATATTATGGATTGCATTCAGACATTATTCCTATGTTGTCACACGTTTTATTAAGAATTGCATGGTTTGTAATATACTTTCTTATGCTTTCTTTTGAAAAATAAAAAATTGTGCTTCTAGGATGGATATGGTTTCTATGAATGATAATGTTTGTGGAATAGCTATGATCATCTTTATGTGTTTGAATTGATTTATGGCATATGTGGGATTTGAATACTTTGCTAGAATTCATGCAAGGATAGTAACTTGCTTTTATCTAAATCATATTGATTATTGATGGTTAAAACCGCATGATAAGTTCTCACACATCTTATTGGAATGATTAAGAAAATTCGATTTATTTTCCTTCTTCACCTTGATCATGCTTAGCACCTCTTGAAAAATGTACAAATTGCCTCTCTTTACCCATCTGCGGACTAGGAAGCATGTTAGTGTGTTGGTGTTGGTGTGTGAAGAAGCAAAGATTATGGTGAAGTTGAAAAAGTGATGTGTGTTGTGTAGAAAAATAGATTTGGAGACGTTGATCATGATGATGAGTAACTCGGTACCATTCACATAGTCGGGTGTTTGTATCTTGCCAAAGTCTGATTGATTAATAGTCCTAACGAGTCTTGGTATGTGCATCTGGTGTGAAGAACCTCGATAAAATTCCAAGGATCCCTGATCATCAAGGTTTTGGCTTTTGTGCATATATGACATGTTCTCAAGTAAAAAAAATAAGTGAAGTCTATAAGTGCTTATTTTTGGTGGATGTGTTGTGAAGTTGTTGATGTTGTGGAGTTGTTCCTTTTTACCGGATTTTGCACCATATATACTAAAATGCATCCCACCAATAACATGTTTCTTGGTCTTTTCTTGCTAAGTCCTTAAGACCTTTTTGCACTTGGGTTTTGGCTTAGTGGTCTAAATTTGATTCCTCTTGATTGATCTAGATGATTGGACTTTATTATGCATGTTATGACTTCCGATGTAAAGTGCGATTATCCTTTATATGCCTATATTTCTCTTTGACATATGATGATGTATCATTAGCTTTGAAGCATGACGTTGAGGGTAATCTATGAATAGAAGCACAACCCAAAAATATTTGTGTTTTTCTTTGTGTTTGCATATGCATAATCCATGTCATCTTGTATCTTAAGTTTGAACCTTTCTTAAGGACAAGCAAGAGGCAAGTATGAGGTATTTTGATGACATGAATTACGACCTTGATTTAGACATGCATTTAGGTAGATTTTCCCTTTGTTTTGCATAGATAGACATGAATTCATGACATTTTAGCTTAACTTTGCATATTATCCTAGAAAAGATGTTGATACGGATTCTTGTTGCATTTGTAGGCAATTTGGCGAATTTTGGAGCAGAATGACACATATGAGGATTAAGCATCGATGCAGAACATGACGGAGCATAAAAGGAAGCTAGGAACACACACTAAGAATCAAGAAAGGAGCTAAGGAAGGCGTTGGTGTGGCCCAGTCCGGCGCGGTTGCGATTCATTTATTTTTTGCCCATGACAAAAGCCCGTTATTTACATTATCTCTAAGGGTCCCATGCTTGTCTAAACCCTAGATTTATCTCTATATATTTTTCATAAACTGTAGCATGGAAGAGGAGGCGGATTTTTGAGGGGGATATTTGAGAAGAGGATTAGAGGCCCCATGAAAGTTGGGTTTCTACGCCCCATTGACGGCTACAACACTTGTGAGAGAGATTTGTGAAGATTTCTTGGAGAGAAAGACTAGTTCTTGATTACATTGCTTTTGGATTAAAGATTGGATCTTTGTTATTTGATTACTTTTGGATCTTGAAGATATGTTGCTAAGTATCTCTTATTTTTCTTTTAGTTTTATTGGTTTGTGGTTTTCTTGAATCTTTCATATATCTTTCTTGATTTGAATATGTGTGTTGTTGGCTAAACCCCGGTGATTTTAGGATGGTAGGTTGATGGTTATGGTTTAGATGATGATAGATTGAGTCTTTAAGTAAATTGGACCCTGAAGAGTTGATTTAACCTTCAAGCAGTCGAATCTCGGTCTGTTCTTGAGAGTCTCGGCCGAGATTTCACCAATAAGAAACTGAGATTTCTTATGATGATCGGTTTTTGTGTTCCTCATCCCCCACCCCCACCCCACCTATCATGAATAGGGTTCAGCAACCGTGCCCTTATTGCTTGGAACATCATCTGCACCCCGAAAGCTAATGGTTGTTTGGGGTTCAAAGATCTTAACTCAAGAAACAAGGCTTGCATTGCTCATCTTGTCTATGACCTGGTCACCAACCCTGACTCTCTTTGGTGCAGCTGGCTCACTCACAATATTCTCAAAAGGCATTCCATTTAGACCTATAGAGCTTGCAACCACCACAACTATACTTGGAAAAGCATCATCAAGGTTAGAGACGAGCTTCTTTCCCTTGGAAATGGCAATGGTTGCATGGCCGCCATTACCTCCTCTAATGGGTCCTTCTCCCAAAGGCCTTACGCCCTCTTCAAAAGCCCTACTTTACCCCAAACTACCTACACCTGCAGAGCTATTTGGTACAACATCAATATCCCAAAGTGTAGTAGTATTGTTTGGATTGCAAGTCACAAAAGACTACCTACTCTGGACAAACTTCGCCAATGGAATCTGATCGTCAACGATATTTGTAAGTTGTGCACCTCCTTGCCTGAACATGGTAACCACCTTTGGACTAGATGCAGCTACACCTCGCTCATTCTCAACATCATCTCCCGATGGAATAAAACCCCTTACCCCCCCCCCCCCTACCTTCAAGACGCCCCTTACCTTCAGGACCCCTAAACTTGGTTAGCCTCTTGCCCAAACCCTAAGAGAAACCTTGTTGACAGTGTCAGAATATGCTCCATCACCGCATTCATCTACCACACATGGCGTGCCCGAACCTCCTCGTCTACAACGGCACCTTCACCCGTGCCATTGTGTGTGCAAACGAGGCTATCAATGCTACCAAGAACTATCTCGCCCAAACCTGAAAGGACAGATCAAGTGACTCTCTCGCCACTGCTAGAATGCTCCGAATCCATCTAGTTTGATTCGGCCTCCCGTTGATTTTGTGTTTTGTTTGTAACCGTTCAAGTGAACTCAGGTACATCCCTTTTATCTATATGTGTAAATTTTCAAATAAATAAATAAATAAATAAATAATCACTCTAGCCGAATCATTACAACATCGTCCGAAAGCGTCCATACTGACGCGTTTAAACTTTTTTATCCGTAGCAAGATAAATCTCCTGAACTTGTAAAACTGAGGGACATGAAAATATGTCATGGAATTCTAAAACAAACTTGAAGTTAAACATGTTTAAACACGTGTTTAAATTTTATACCTACATATATTGGGTTACGACTTATGATGAGTAGTTATAAAATTACACATATCTATTTCCATATTCCTAAATACATAGGATTACGTTACAGTTCAGTTACTCGGGTTGCACATAAAAAAATAGGTCTGAGTTTTATTCGTTTTTTAAATAAAAAATATATGCGTATATTTTTAAGTTTGGTTAAAAGCAGGCTCGGTTTGAGTTCGACTTATTTGATTAGAAGATCCTAAAGATAACTACATGAATTATTTTTAATAATGTTGTTATACTAGTTGAGCTAGTCGAGCTCGGTTCGGGATCCACTCGCAAAAAGTTCAGCCCAACTCATGTACTTAACTAAACAAGTGTACACTTTAAAACTCGATTAAAATTAGGGTGAATTTGTGGGGGTGTTCAAATCTCCTAATGTTGTATTATAATAGACTAAAACAATTTGTTGTGCAAGTACATGTGTCCTTTTATTTTTAGAGAAAAATAACCCAAAATAATATAACTATTATTCTATTAATATTTAATCCAAAATAATACCAACTTTGAAAATTACTAGGATCGATACAAACTATCAACGTATTTACTAAAAATAATATGTCTTACTTTTCCGACAAAAATACTAACTCCAGCGATAACGTGGCAACCGGAATATGACATAACAAAAAATGGATTATTTGTGTAATGTGAGTTTTTTTTTTTGTAAGTCAAATTAATAACATAAAAATGTTAAAAAAATATATAAATTAAGTTCGTATTTTTAATTATTATATTTAAGTTATAGTTTTTGTAACTAGATTTTTATTAAAAATACAACTTTTTGTAAAAAGTATTTTTTTAAAAAAAAAAGAATAAATTGGTAAAATATAACTTTTTTAAAAAATAAATCGTTTTCGAGTGAATTTTTTAAAACCTTTTTGGTGAATTTTTTAATTTGTATATATTTTAACTAATTTTTAATATAGAAACATAGTTTAAAAAATTGATTTTTAATTAAAAAGTAGTTAAAATATATAAAAATTGAAAACTTCCGAAAAAAGTTTTTAAAAATTCACAAGAAATTTTTTTTATAAAGTTACAAATTTTTTTCTATAAAAACTTTTTTTCCTAAATAGAAAATATTTTTTTACAAGAATAAATTTTTATAAAAGAAAATATTTTTTGCAATAATAAATTTTTATAAAAAAATATTTTCACAAAATAATTTTTATAAAATAAATATTTTCACAAAATAATTTTTATAAAATAAATATTTTTAACAAATTTAATTTTTTGTAAAAAAGTATTTACAAAATTATTATTTTACAAAAAAAAAAAAACTAATTTTATTTTTAACATACTAAATGTTACTAACTTGATTAAAAAAACTCACATTTTCGGTTGTCACGTTACCGCCGGAGTTAGTATTTTCTCCGTAAAAGTAAGACATATTATTTTTGATAAATATGTTCATAATTTGTATCCTCCTAGTAATTTTCAAAATTGGTATTATTTTGGGTTGAATGTTGATAGTTGGCATTATTTTACATTGTTTTTTCTTATTTTTATAAGTATAATACTATCCTTATTAATTCTCAAACCATCTTTACAAAATGAAACACAATAAATTTTGTCTAGATTCATACATTGTGTTAGCTTGTGTATATTTTGTCACATTAGTTTGTATAAGTTTTTATCCAATTCTTTTTTTAAAATATTTGACAATTATTTATGTAATTTTACTTACATAGTGTTGCTTAATTTACAAAAACATACTTTTTATGTCAATAAACAATTCAAATTTTGAAAATTATTATTTTCGTAAATCATCTACACGAAAGATTTCAATGTTACACGGATTTAAACCTACCAAAGACATGCTTACATAATATTCACATACTAATCAACCTTAACTCTCCAAGCAGTTTTTTTTTTTAAATACACTTGTGTACCAATATTTTCATAAAATTAAACTTAACAACACAAATTAAAACAAAAAAAAAAATACAAATGATTTAGACTCAAATTATGATCTCTACATGAAATTTAAAAACTACACGAAATTGTGAAGTTCAATTAATAATACACCTATAAAAAAAATTAAAAATATATATAAATTTTAATACACAAGTTCAGTCAAATACGTTAACTCATTTAATTACCTATATATATTTGATGATAATTACACGAATTTAGTTAAAATTACTCTTAATATTTATCAAATGAAATATTTTGTTACTTAAATTATCATTAAGTAACGTCTTTATATTAAATATAAAGGCGTACTACAAAAGCAAATACTTTGTAAACTTAAATAAATGTAAAAAAAATATTTACCTACGAACTATAAAATTTTTTATAAAGGGTAAATAAGTATTATATATATATATATTTTTTTAAAACTAGAGCCTCTATTACCGATTAAAGCTTATAAAAAAATTATTTTCTTTAATTTAAAGCATAGTTGAAATACTGAAATTTGAGAGATATCGGTTTGACAGTGATCTGGATCGACTGCACTGCAATAACATGTTGCTGACGATCATCATTATGCTAATTCTAGAGTGGTATTCCCGGGGATACTTTCTCCAATTTCTCTCTGTAAAAGACAAATTAAGCATTATTAATCGATATCTAAATAGTTAAAACGAGAGTAAAATGGTACTGTTGTTTTAACCCTAGCTAGCTACGCGCCTATAATGTAGCCATATCTGAGCCACTTTCTGTACTCACTGAATTCACTTATTATTACCATTTTTTCCCTCTTAACTCAAACATACATACATGGTTTGAGTGTTTGACCAAGAAAATCAATGTTTTTATCATAAGAATAAAGTACGTCGAAGCAGTGACGTTATATATTTCATTTCAATTAAGCTTGGCTGCTTGCGCCAAACACATAGTAGAACTGCCACTTCAAAGCTGACACTTCATTTGTCTTCATCATCACTTCTGCTACTTACTGCCTTTCGTTTCTTCTCCTCGATCTTATTATTATTATTCATCAAACAGATGCTAGCCATGGAAATTTTTAGGGTTTATGTAAGTTTTATGGGTTGCTCTTTACAAATTAAAGTCGGATCCTTTTGTTTTATCAATATAGATTGCAATGAAACAAACTGAACCACCGAACTGTGTTAAGTAAAATACAGAAAAAGCTGCATTTCTTATGACACTTGCATTTTCTTCTGTCGCAGACTATAATTGTGCCACTTTTTTCTTTTTCTTTTTTAATGAAAATTAATCAAACATCTAATATTCTATTATAACAACTCAATTTTAAAATGAAACGAGTACTAAAAGAAACAAAATTACGCCTGCATTGCTACTTTGAAGCAAAATATATATAGTGAAACAGGAGACAGATCGATGAAATAATGTCTACTTTTATCTGACCGAAAATATAAGCTGTTTTAATATTTAACAGCTTTTTAATTAAAATATTGTACTAGTTAATTACAAATCTCTTTTTTTTTTTTATTAAATAATTCATGATATTTGACACTTATAAATTGGCACCCCTCCTCACAATGAATGAAAAAGAAAAGGTGAAAAAATATTATAGTATTTTTTGTAATTTACAATAAAAAGGATTTGATGTAGCAAATAAATCTGGTAATATGGAAAGGAGGAAACCATACTTTGCATTCAAACGTCTAATATTCTACATCAAATCCTTTTTAAAATTGTATTATACTTCCTTCATTTCTCATTATTTCTCCATCTATTTAAAAAAAAAAGAAAAAACAATTATTATTATCAACACATATTAAGATAAACTATATAACGAATAAAAGAATACAATAAACATAAGTTTTATTTTTAAAGAATAGTAAATATAAATAATTTATTTTTAAAAATTTTTGACATGAAATCAATTTTTATAGACAATTATTTAGAAAAAAATATTTTTGAGAATAAATGAACAATTATAATGATACCTAAGTAGTATTTATTAACGGTGAAGTCAATTATTTTTTAGGTTAAGGGGATTGGCCCTTTTATGTCGAGTGTTATTTCAGAAATCATTTAAGAATTACTTATTATTTCACAATTATTTCAATAAAAAAATTAAAATAATTTTACTTTAGTTAATCAACTTAACTTATTAATCAAAGTGCATACTAAATATGATATACATTTTAAAAATCTAGTAAATAAAGTTGTCAAAAATTTATAAAATAATAAATTATTTCAGTGATATATTTTTAGAAAATAACTCAAGAAAGGTAGAGATACAAAACTAGTTTTCCTAAAAGTCCATGGTGAATTAGTGATGAAAATGTTAAATTAGTTTTTAGAAGCTCTACGGTTTTGTGTCCATTAATAACTATTACTCCCATTCTCAATATTTGTTAGTAGTGGAAAAAAATTACACTTATTAAAAAAAAAAGAAAAAGTAAAAAATATATTATTTATTGATACACTATAATAATCAAACTTTTAAAGTTTTAATGACAATTATCTATATGCACAAATTAAATCAATTTTTATGCACAAATTAAATCAATGTTATTAGTGGAAACAAAAGTACATTTATTAAGAAAAGTAAAAGTAAAAAATATATTATTTATTGATACACTATAATTATCAAATTTTTAAAATTTTAATGACAATTATCTATATGCACAAATTATAGAAGCAATTTCGTGACATAAAACGGGTCTAATACGTGGAGGAGATACACGTAAAGTGAACCTTACACCCAAGCATTCGAGTTACATCTAAAACCAATTGACAATAAGAGGAGTAATCCTAGGACTTATATCTTAGGTTTTAGTATTATCATAATTGTCGACGTTTGATGATATATTCCACACATCCTAACAATTAAAATTGGCTTAAACAAATAAAAATGAGAAAGAAAAAAAAAAGTGATATCATTTAATCTTTCCAAATGAAAAGGGCATTAATTGTAGAAACTATAAAAGTTGTTGTCCACAAATAGAAAAAATCCTGAAACTTAGTGGCTAACATTTGAAGAAAAACAAAAAGTTGGTACTAGTATTACAATTACACCAATACTAATACGTACTTTATCACTATAATAGTACTAAAGTGAGCCCCATATAAACGTACATCTAATTGTCTTCTTCTCCTTCACCTTCCATATCATCATCACCATAAACTGCCCTAGACTCATCCCAAGCAGGCTGGCTCGGCGCGTGCCCTTCACCGAACGAGCGAACGTGATCCTTGAGGGAGCGTTTGTGCTTGAAGTCGGAACCGCAGGAGCAGAACCAGAGAACGCCGCAGTTCTTCTCGTGTGTCCGCCAGTCGCCCTTTACGGCAAACGACTTCGAGCACTTGCGGCACGAGAATGGCCGGACGCCGTGCTTGCGCTTGTAGTGGGTTTGCAGTGTCCGGAAGTCCTTCAATGGCTTCGACTTCGGGTGGTCGATGTGGTGCTTGCACCCCTCTGTGCAGCAGTAGCATGGTAGCCTCAGCATTGAGGAGAAAGCTGATGATGATGAAGATGGTGTCCTGCTTGTTGATCTTAATGAGTCTAGGCCCTTTCGGAACTGTGACCCATGTCCCCACATATGCATCTATATGTATAATGAAGTTGAATAATTGGAGTTCGATCTAATAATTATGTAACATGATTGTTAAAGTAACAATAGCAAATTTACTGAATCGCCAATGGTTTGTCGTTTCCTTTTCTCCTAAAAACTATATAATATGCAAAACTAATTTAGTTTGAAATATTGAGTGAGGTATACTCTTTTTTTCTGAGATTTTGTTTCTTAAATTTCTCTATTTTTTCCGTTTTAATTGATTTATCATTGTTACTCTATTAAGTACGTATTTACTTAATTAGTATATGTTATAGCACTCTTAATATTATTGATAAAAGACATAGTTAACCATATTACACGTTTAATTTTCGACAACTTTGTATAGTGGAATAGATATTATAATATTTTAGTTTTTGTTGAAGGATAAAATAGCTAAATAGAATTCATAAATGTTATTAGTTTTTTATACTCTAAAAAGATAAATATGCAACATCGAATCCTAAAATATAAAGTTGGTGCACTACTCTTAATTCTTCCTATTAACCGTTAGTTTTAGGCTTTTAGCATTAAAGCACCTAGCGCAAGTGAAAACGCACCTTATTGGACTATCGCAATACATCCTATTATTAGAGCGGTTTGCTCTCGGATCGTGTCTTAGTAGATTTATCAAAATTTACGACATTCATTGCAAATTTATATCATGATTATCCCATCCGATAGATTAGCCGGCCTTGAGATATTGTATCATGCAAGATAGTATTATAACACATGTTTTTAACTGGAAATGTTGTCATTATTTATTTTATCCTAAAATTTTATAAAATGCAAAAAAAAAAATATTAGGTTTCACATCTCTACATAGGGATCATCTATATTGAATTAATTGAGGTTTTTCAAATGATAAAATAGCTAATAAAATTAGTATATGACTAGTATTTGTTATTAGTTTGTTATGTTCTCAAAATGGAAATTACCTCACACCAAATATAAATACATATAAAAATTATTATATAAGTTTGATGTGTTACTCCTAATATTTTTTAATTTAATGCTATATTCTCGTCAAATTTATATGTTAGGTTTTTGGCGTACATATGTCCATACAAGTATGTGAAACCTCCATCTTATTTGACATATTGTAATTATCATGGTATCGAAACGGTTTGCTCTCGGATTTTGACTTGTTAGATTGGTTGGTATAAAGATAGTTGATCATTGAAAAGTTTGCAAATTATTAGTAATCAAAATATCTTAATTTTAAAAACTCTGTAAATGAATGTAAATAAGACATCAAACTCTAATTTTGTTTTAAGATCAATTCATATTTACTTTATAATTTACTAGAGAAGTTATTAATATATAATATGTCAAAAGTTAAATCTCCAAAGTAGGTAATTTTATATAATTATCATTTATACAGAAATTTTTTAAAAAGTTATAAATTTATGGGTCTGTACTAGAATAATCTAAATAACATTCTCTAATATATAACTATACTTCTTATTAGAATAATAATATAAAAAAAATCATGGCACATAATATTTTAAACATCTATTTTTTAACTATATATTTTCTAAGTGTACTTTAAGATTTTGCAAATTCGTTTTACATGTTTTTATTATTTTATAGGCCAAATAATTGAAGGTAGCAAAAAGGGTAATATTGAGTGTTAATAGGAGAATTGAACCGATAAAAAGGGATTTCGTTAGATTTCTTACTGAATTAAATTGCAGTAATGTCAATAAATAGTTTTCATGCTTCATTTTCAGTCTCGATATCGAAATCTATACAGAAGAAGAAGAGCTGTTTATCAAATCACCTCTCTCTTTGTGTTGAAAGTTGAAACCACATCTTGGATATTAGTTCAGAAATTTAAGAAGGCCAAGAACGGATTATTGTTATAAACAAATTTCCGACAGACAATAGAGGAAATTGTTCTGTAATGATTTTTCTGCTCCATTTGCATAAGTTTCAAGATCGAATCAACCGTTGCCTAAATGTTTGAGACAGATTTTGCTCCTTCTGTTCTTAGGGTTATTGAGGAACTGATTAATTAGGGTTAGGGATCTGGATTTCTGAACATGCATGTCAAGTAGATTATACTGAAATGATAATCACCTCCTCTAATCTGTGATTAAGTCTTAGAAAAACCCCTTTGTTAAAGTAGGAAAATAGCTCAAGTAGCTTATAAGCAAAGTACCTGCATGTTATTGTATCTGTTGAAGGTTTTGTTGCAAACGGAGCAAGAAAACTGGGTCGGACCGACGAGTATCTGGGCCGGAGAAGGGATCCAGTACTGCCCTTCAGGGAGGCGGCTACTGGTGCTTGTGGCGGCGGCAGAAGGTGGCCCAATATGAAGAGCAACCGTGACAGAATTATTGAGATCGTATCCACCTTCTTGAGTTGCTTCTTCAGGAGCAGTATTGACATCTATGGAGGAGGAGGAGCAGCAGCCGGAGATATTCCGGCCAGGAGGGCCGAGAGAAAGCTCGAACAGATCTCCGTCGTCTTCCTCGGCTTCTAAACATGCACTTTGATCACTTGAAGACATGTTTTTGTGGGTTGTGGGTGGAAAGGAGGGTTAGGGTTTGATTTTTGCAATTGGTTCCATTTTTGTTGTTTAGAGAGAAGGGGGCTGGGGGAGACTGAGAGGATATAGAGTGGGGACAAAGAGAGATTTGTTTATAGTGACTGAATAGAAAAGGAGGATCACATATACATAGCTAGCTAGCTAACTGGTTCATTAATGTGAGTTACAGTTTTGGATTTTTGGTGACATTAGTATTATTATTCAAACTAATTAATCATGTACGATTGTACAAATTTCTGTACTCATACATTACAACTTTTATCTCGGCTTTCTCTAGCTTGTTAGAGATAATAAGTTCTTACGTTAAAAATTAGAGACATTTCGAACTTAGTATATATGTTGAGAACATTCCGAGTCTTATATGCACATGATTCCCGCTCTACAGTCCGTTAGAATCTGACTTTGACATAGCTAATCATGGATTTGAGTTCATTTTGGTCAATAAGTTATCCTAGTCACCCAACCAAGGCTGGTTTATTCATGCGAGATCTTGAAATATTAGGCTTGTCTAGTACATTGAATCTTTTTTCGTTACAAAAAAAGAAAAACCATCGGACATCACGGGATGTCTTAATCTTCGTTAGGTTGAAGACTATTCCTTCTTGCAACCTAATGTTGAGGAGGACCGCCCTGGTACCCCTATGGTACGGTTGTCGAAAGATATGTCTCTAAACCAGTTGATTCATGAGTTATCTTGGCCACCCAACCAACAATGGTTCATTTATGCGAGATCTTGAAATATTAGGCTTGTCTAGTACATTGAATCTTTTTTCGTTACAAAAAAGAAAATCATCGGGTATCCTGGGATGTATTAATCTTCGTTAGGTTGAAGAATAAATCCTTCTTGCAACCTAATGTTGAGGAGGACCGCCCTGGTACCCTAAGTTTTTCGGAAGATATGTCTCTAACCTAATGAATCCGTAACTATTTGTTGTTTTGCACGAATCAAACGCGGGTTTTTCGTTAAGTAGATCATTGGTTGATACTATGACTTTGTTGACAATAGTCGATTCATGAGTTTTGAAATCGAAATTCATGTAATGACAGACTACCTGCATGCTAATAGGGAGAGAAACTGAAGAAGGGTAAAAGAGAGCATTAGAGAAAGAAGTGAAAAAACGAAGAGGAGCATGGGAATTGGGGATTGAAGGAGACAAGCAACGCTGCAAAGTTTATGTGATGATGAAATGGAAATTTGCATTGGAAGGCGTTCCATTTCCCTTTTGATATCACATTTCTACCTCAAAGTTGAAGTTGTCACTGAGATTTTTGCAGTGGGAGAATTCAATTGCATTTGCAAATCCATAGTCTCACTTCCTCGATGTCTTATTTGCTTCCATCTTGCTAAAATTAATACATTCAATGTATATGTAACAAACTCATCTAAATATTCACCAAAAAAAAAAAAACAAACTCATCTAAATTGTTCTAATCAATGTAAACCATAAATGTCCAATGTTGTGTCAATCTCTTCTAATTTATTATATTTGGATTCGTGTCGGTTTACATGACCATATACATAAGATTTCAATGACTCGAAAATAAATGTTATTACCTCCGATTCAAAATTGTAAGACATTGGTAGCCTTGTGCACAAGAACTAAGGAATTATTGATTTCATTTTGTATCACTTTGGTTTTGTGTTAAAGGTGGGCTTCTAATTATTGATATATTGGAGAACTCTAAAATGGATGCATGCATATATGTGCTTCATTGGTGTTGTACATTGTACAGTTGTTCGAACAAATGGTTAAAAGAATATGATGAGTTGCTTTATTGGTTCATGTTTATTAGTAAATGAGACTAAGAGATGTCGGAACTTGAATGTAACAAAAAAAAAGTCATTGAATTTCGCCCTCCAATGTCTTGCATTGTTGATCTTTTTCTTCTCCCTTCTATACCTTACAAAATTGATCGGAGAGTAGATTAGTTTCATGTTTCCTATTTTCTTAGTATAACATGTTGCGCTGACTCAGCGAATAAGCATTAAAGAATATAAAGGACATGCATATTTTATAGTAGTTCATCCATTATTAGGTAACACCTCAAATGATTGTGGTAAGGAGCCCGATATTATAATAATAATTTAAAGGTAAAAATAATAATAAAATACTCCATTCTCAATATTTATTATCAAAACTTTAAAATTTTAGTTCATAATACTCGATGTTATAAGTGTTATTAATACTAAAAATTTTACGTCAATATAAATAAAACTAATTTTAATTTGTTATTTGTATTTTCAAAACACCTTTTCTTCTATTATCATATAACTCTCATATTTTAACCAATGTTTTCATACATTCTTTTTAAAATTATAGTGAATTAATAAATACTACACCTATTATTTTTAGTTTTCCTAATATGTGTGATTTTTTTTTAATGACAAATATTGAGAGGCGGAGGGAGTATATGGATAACGAAAACCTAAAAATAATATTTGACGTTTAAATATTATATAGAATGAAAAATCAATGATAAATAAATAATAGATCGTCCAAAATACACAAGCAGAATAAAGTCCCCTCGACCCATTAACCGACTTTATGAGGTGTGACATTCAAGAATATAACGATACACAAAATCTCTAGTTAAAATATCCTCCTAGGCAAAAAAAACACCCATTAATAGCATACCCTAAATTGAATTTTTAAAATTATATTCCCTCATATCACAAAAAAGGCTTTCAAGTCATTGACATAATTATTAAAAAATTTATTAAATAATTTTATATTTAGAAAGTTTTTCTCAATTTAATCACTTATTAAATATTCATCATTCTTATTGACCAGAAAGTAAACATTTTGTTATAAAAAAAATGTAAAAAAAACAATTTGTAAAAACTATTCTAACAATTCTCTGCTAAAAGTCTTAATTAATAACCAACTAAACGATATTTAAACTTGATCAAAATTTATATTTTAGAATATTATTTTTTTAATCAAAAAAATATTAAATTATTAAAATAAATAAATAGATAAAATGAATATACTTATAAGATGTTACATCATAAATTCGTGTTTACAAACATACTAGAAATAACATTTGTAAGGTGTAAGTGGTAATTTTTGTAAATGTAGGTTATCTTATACTGTAAGTTTGAACATTGGGTTTTGTAAAAGGCAATTTAACGGGTAGTTGTCTAATAAATGAGTTATGTATCCAATTTGCCCTAAAACGCATGCACATAATCCACATTACACAATAAAATATTACAAAATAAATAAATAAATAAATAAATACATAAAAAGAGAGAGACTTGGAGAGCCCCTTTGCGAAGAAAGCGAGAGGGGTGTAAGAAAAAGAGGAAACTGACAAACAGCTTCAGCCCTTCAGGGGGCCGACCATTTAACCTGATGTTTCGCTTTCTCTCTTTTATTTTCCCATTTTCTTTCTTTTTTTATTTTATTTATTTCTTTTATCTTCACTCTCATGGCTTGAATTTGCATTTGGTGATGAGGACCCTTCAGTCTTCGTCCTTTGAATCCGTGGTCATGCCTTTTTTTTTATTTGTGCCCATATAAAGGTACACATGTACATGTCGGTAGATTCAAGATTTATAAAGAAAAGAGGTTCGTTCGGGTGGGTACCCGACATGCCTAATAGTCCGATAAGTCACCAAGGCGGCAAACGAAAAACTCGTCAAAGTAAAGTTTTTATAAACCGGTTGATGACGAACAACATTTCGAACGAGGTTTTCGACACCTTAAGGGAGATTAACGTTAATATTGGCGGTGAGAGACAACTGATTAAGAGAAGTAAGAACATCGACCACAAAGTTAATTTTTCGAACACAAGTTTAAACTTCTTCAAATGATTGAATAAGGGACATTATATACCTAATCATTATCTTTTGTTGTCAAGAGGCTTTCTAAATCCCAAGAATACAATTGATCACATTTAGTGTATCAACTTTGAGGTCCGTTTGTAAATGTTAAGAATCATTTCCAGAAAATGAATTTTACCAAATCAATCATAATTCGTGTTTGTGTTAGCGAGTAAAATGGAATGATAGAAGTATTTTTTAACACTTGAAATTAAGAAACATCACCATTTCATTTCATTCCCCTTCCCTTTAACCGTTTTCATTACACATGCCTCTCTAATCAAATGGGCACTCAATCTCAAATTTAAGATAACCTAAATTTTCAGTTTGGACAAAACTTTTAACAAAATATTTGGTTTCTATAAATATGCATTTATTGAGAATATCATTGACTCTACAAGTATAATCAACCAAACTATTTGATATCCCTACTTGCTTTGGATTCAACCCCAATTGATTTGATACATAACAAAATCTTTGAGTTTGTTATCCTTAGCGTAGTTTTGGTGGTTAAAGATTGTTTTGACTCTCGAACCCACCAAATAATAGTTTTTAGGTTATTGGACTTTGGCTTATCCTTTAGGATGTTTATTATTTTTGTTTGTCGATTAATGTTCCAAATAGTTTGGTTAATTATACTTGTACATTCAACGATATTCTCAATAAATGCATACTTCGTGAAAAAGATACACTAACAAAAGATGGCAAATGTCGTCTAGGTAGGTGGTGCTAACGTAATGTGTATTCCATTGAAACTATATTTCATTGTTTTTCAAGACGATATTAAGTCGATATTCTTTTTTTTTTTATTTTATCTCTTTTCATAGGAAGTTTTTTTTTTATCTCAACTCCATGTTTTTCAATGGTTCAATAGAATTTGGATGAGGTATTGGAGCTAGGGATCTTGATCAAATGAAAAGTTGCTAACAAAAAGCATCATCCATTAGATCTTTAAGAGTGATTTTTTTATTTCTCCATATTTCATATTTTTTCTTATGTGGAGAACTCACATACCCTAAGACAACGGCCAGTAGGGCATTGAGGTTCAACAAGGTTGTACAATGACTCTTTTTTTTGGGTAATGACTACGGAATGCCACGTATGCATCCGTAATATTATTTATACGGATGAGAAGCTAACAAGAGATTAACCTACGGGTCGCTACTCCGCGGGCATCGTTTTTTAAAAATTGAATAATAGATAAAGGTGGATACTGAATATAAAAGTAGCCTAGTGGGTAAGAATAAGCAATGGATGTCAAGTGATCGGCAGTGACATTAGCTTCACGGAACGTGTGACGGATCTTAACAAGCCAGTTCCAACGTAAGAAGCCTTGACGCTGTGATACTAGACTAAAAAGTGGATGATAGTTAGGGATCGAACGTTGAACCAAATTGACTACCATTTCGGAATCAATTTCCACAATGATCTTGTGATAACCTTTTTTCCAAGCTTGGTAGAGACCCATACAAGGCCCCATAATTCCGCCATTGGTACAGAACATGCCCCAATATTCATCAAAAACCCGCAAAAACCATTGTACATGCATATTCTTGAATAAATCCCCAGCAGTAGCGCTCTCAACGTCCCTTCGAACCGACCCATCAGAATTGAGCTTAATCCATCCTTCCTCCGGCGCAGTCCAATGGATAAGAGCATCAACGACCTTCCTTTTCACAGTCGAAAGACTGTAGTTACTCCTAGCATGCACAATACTCTTGGTATAAGAAGTAATCAAAGCCACTCGATTGGTAGGGAGACGATCTGAAAATGGCCTCATTCCGCCACTTCCAACACCACCAAATGGTTACTGCAAAACAAATAGTCCAAGGCATGTCGATATCGATGAGATCGGTACGAACAAGATGTTGGATAGCCAAGAGTGCATGTCGTATAGAAATCCCCGACATGGTCGATGGAGATCGAGGAGATTACTCTAGATAGTTGTTGCGCTAGGACAGTCCCGGAAGACATGGAGAACATATACAGGGATATCCATGCAAAATGAACAAGAGTTATCCGGAGCCAAGTGCCTTCTATCCCTCTCCGCATTAGTTAGGACTCGGCCAAGAGCGAGTAACCAAAGGAGGATCTGATTCTTTTAGGAACACCGAGCTTCCAAATCAGACCACACATCGGGGCCAAGGTATCAAGTAAAGTGTGTTGCTGGACAAAATCACGAAAAACAGACCCGGAGGAATACGCACCATTACTCGTTAGACTCCAAGTGATGTAGTCATGACTTGAACCAGACTTAGTGATGACACAACTAGTAACCTTGAGGAGAAACTGAGAGGATAACACACTACTGGAGCTATCTCACTGTAACACCCCAAATCCGAGGGACTCGGGATGCCACATGGGCTAGGATCTCAAAATGGATCCTGACTCTAGCCTAGCAACAAGTTCACTGGATCTTACAACAAGACACAAATAGATTAAAACCAAATACATAAAACTGTATAATATACATATCAAAAGGGTTTACAACAACACAGCCGAGTACAAAACGGCATCCATAAACATCCAGGTACAAAACATCTCATATCCCACGAACAACCTAGTGTACAGAAGCCCTCGGCTGATCACCCTATCTGGCTCACTCTACAGTCTTTCTAACCTGCAGATCAAATACAACACGGTATAAACCGTTAGCTAACAGAAAGGAACATGAATAAAGTAATAGCACATACACACATCAACACATCACGATATGCAATGCCACACAAACAACCGTTTATTATCTTTACTTAAGTTATTCCATTACTAATTCAACTTCTTTTGTGGCACGAGGAGCCTAAAGAACCCCGTCTCTTCCCCCTTTAACTCAGGTTTTGCATGGGATCTACATCCCCCTGAGCTACTGGCTTCCAAGCACCTCCTCCAACTCTCGACGAGCGTCGGCAGTTGGTCACGACCCGTTATAATACACTTGGGCCATTTAGGGTAATGAAGTGGTCATTCTTAGTCCGGTTTAGGTTATAAATGCAACAATCATATGATCACACACACAACCATTAAAACCACTCAAATCCACAACTGCACGCTAAGTAAGTCCCATGGACTTACCTGAAATACTCGTAAACATGTACCACGTCACAATTTCCTCTGGAGGAAACAAACAATGCCTGTATAAGCAAGGCACTCACAATCAAATACTGCAAAGGTTAGGAGACTCGTCTCCGTAACCACAATCAACCTATAACTCGGATCTAAGCCTCGAGATCACATCATAACTCACAAACGCCTAAGGCATTACCTCAACATATACACAAGTGCCTAAGGCACATCCCCATCATCTAATCAAGCTCAACCTAACCATACTAGCCTAGCCATAACTAAAGCCAAGGCCAAAGGAAAGGAAGGAAGGAAACATACCAACTAGGTATGCCCTGGATGCACCGGCGAAAACAAGAAGTGCAAGGCACCGCAACAGTGAGGCGTACGGGCTCAGGGGCGGCTCACAGATCAGGCGCAAGGGCGGCCCAGATCAGGCGCAAGGGAGGCTGGTGTGCAGAGGGTTGGTCCTCGACTTCTCTTCGATCCTTCTCTCGACTCTCTTCACTTCTTCACCACACAACAATCATACTTATACATATACACACATGTATGAACATCAAAACATCCAGGAAGATCCACACAAGCCTAAGCTTGTGAATCCTAAGCTAAAGAAGAAGATAAGAAGCAAAGAAGAGAGGATGATGAGGAAGAGGAAGAACTCACCACATAAACCTAAGCAGAAGGGAAGATCAACAACAACCTCACCACAACTGGCTATCTACAACACAACAACAACATCAACCATCATCAACATCCAAAGCCAAGCTCAACACTCTCACAAGCTCACACAAGATCAAAGAAGATCAAAAAGGGGATCAAAAGGAAGATAGGAAGAGAAGAAGATGAACGTGAGGGTTAGAAGGCTGGAGAAGATGAAGCAAACCCTTAACAAGAAGCAAGTGAAAAGCATTGTCAAGAGTCAACAAAGGTGGCTGCAGCCGCACAAACCCGCAGGGGCGGATCTGGTGAGGGGTAGGGGCGGCCTATAGGATGCGCAGGGGCGGCTCACCCTATACTCAGCACCACTCAGTACCTAAAAGACTAAGGCTCTTACACCCACTTCCAACCAACCCCGTCGACCTAGTAATTCCTCACCCTGTTGTTGAGATCAACTCCACTAGACAAATCGGAGAGGAACTAATAAGCGGAACGTCACCACACCACACATCAGTCCAAAAGCGAGTTTCCAAACCATTGAAGACCACCCACTTAGCCCTCAAGTTAAGAACGCGTGACTTGACCCAAATTAATCCTTTGAGAACTGATAAACGAACCACGTTTGGACAAACAGCATTCCAAAAAGGACTGAGCATCGCGTAGTCCATATTTGCATGCCAGAAGAGAGACCCAAGGAGCTTCATCAGATTGGGTAAAACGTCAAGCTAGTTTCCCTAACCCAACAACATTAGCATCAGCAGTGCTTTTGATTCCAACTCTGTAACACCCCGAATCCGCGGGACTCGGGATGCCACATTGGGCTAGAATCTCACAGTGGATCTTGACCCTAGCTTGACAATAAGTTCACTGGACCTTACAACATGACACTGACATATATAAAATAAATACATAAAACTGTATAAAACTGTACAACCAAAAGGTATACAAGATCGTAGCCGAGTATAAAGCACAATCCTCACACATGAGGTAAGCAAAACATCACCTCACGCAAGAGGTAAACATAAACATCCCCAAAACCATAACCACCTAATGTACGAGAGTCCTCGGTCTGTCACCCTGTCAAACTTCTCAGCAGCTCGTCTATCCTGCAAGGCATCTACAACATGGTATGAAACCATTAGCTAACCATACGTATATAAGGTAATGCATAAGCACAAACACAAGTCATGGAAGATACACATCATCATGCTATCACACATTTACCCATTTAATTATCTTTATATAATAGTCATTCACTCAAATTGTATGTATATATATAGATGAAACTATGTGACACGAGGACCGTATCATCCTCGCCTCTGGGCATGACGTCCACCTGGAAGTAGTGTCGGTTACACAACCCGTGTACCCTATAGGAGTGGATTGTGCCCTTCTTGTATACCAGATGGAATGAGCACAGAGAACCTCCCAACCCCTTATAAGATGGAGGGAAAGGTTATCATTGCCACACAATGGGCTATCAATAAAACATAGGTCGGTAATCATCGACATCGCATGCTACCATATCAAGTATATAACGCGCACACCACTCATGCAAGCACCCAATATAAGGATGGTAGCTAAGTAAGTCCTACGGACTTACCTCAACCTCGCACAACTCAACCACGATCAACCTCCAATCCTGAGAGGGACACTGCCTAATAATAAGGCACATAGATATATCAATCTCCTATCAATTAAAGGGGTCACACCTAGACCCAAGGGATCTATAGGATCATCCTCAACCTAAACCTCACAACCTACCTATCCACAAAGCCGTACAAGGCATAACATGATCATAACATCATCATCACACACTCCTCTATACCTAGCATGATACTACACACCCACACTAGGAAAGAAAGGGACAATGTCATCCTTAGGCAAGCCCAGAAGCAAGACACACCTGCAAACCAAGAGCAAAGCAAGGATGGAGTGCAAGGAGGCGCAGGAGCGGCCTTGGGTGGCACAGGGGCGGCGATTGACCGGCGTTGGGGCGGTCCTAAGGTGGCGCAGGGGTGGTTGGTGTGCAGAATGCATACCTCCAGCTTCTCTTTGCTTCTTCACTTGATCCTCTTCACACCTTCTTCAGCCAGCAACCTCATACATACATATACATACATATATACATCAAACCAAGCCTAAGAAGCCTGCCACAAGATCAAACTTGTGGAATCTATGCTAAGAAAGGAAGAAGAGAAGAAAAGAAGAAAGAAAGTGTTACGCTAAGATCGTGGTGTGCAAATGTGTTTTAAATTTATAACTCGAACTAAATCCTAAACTACCTAGCGAAACCCGCAGTGTACGGGACGTTTGTAGAAGGGATAGTATTCCGAGGTCGAACACAAAGACTAAGGTGAAATTGATTCGATTTGTGATTGAGTTTAGTAAAGACCTAGGTTGAAAGAAAAGAAAGAAATAAAGAAATGAAAATCTCAAATGTTTTTGGTTGGTTTTTTGGTGATCAATCAAAGATCACAATTCATGCAAAGTAAGCAATCAAACTAATCTATGAATCAACACAAATAAACAAACTAAACAAGATAATGATCAAGGAAAGAAAAGACGGATTCTAGGGGTTGGAAGTTCCGGTTATGGCTTAGGACTCAAGCTATCTATTCATTCCTTGGATTAACTATGATATGTTGGGATTAAGTGTTTCTAGATTGGGATCAATTACCGGGTAGGTCTCATGGTCCACTAGTCCATTCCTAAGGTCTCATCACCGGGTAAGTCTCTAAGAACCTAAGGGACGGAATTCTACACAAACCGGAATGTTACCTAGAGATCTTAACCTATCCTTACCGGGTAAGCTTGGAAAGGGAAGTTCTAAACAACTATTCTAGCACACTAAATCCAATGGCGGCTTATTAGGCTCACCACTACCTAAGGTTTGTTATCTTTGGAATCTAAGGGTAAGGATTACCGGGTAAGTCTCTCCTAACACTTAGTTGCTAACACTAGGTCACCCTAGGATAGATTTAACTCAACAAACACTTAGGATTTCAACATTCTAACAATCTAAGACAAGATCCATCGAACCAGGGAAAATCACGGTTTGTTCTACCTAAACCACGGCCGTGGTTAGGCAAGAACTACCCGTGATTTCTAACAGGAGCTACGTTTATGCACACAAGTCATCCAAAGATAAATCTACGTTCGTCCTATCATATCCCTAGCCATAACCATCCTTTCCTCACCCTAGAACCACATCTATTTAGCCTACAACATTCATAATAGAAATCGAAACAAACAAACATAAAATCATGACATCCATTTGCAAGATGATGAAAGAAAAGAGATGAACAAGTGAACTAAAGCAAAACCAAGCTAAAAATAGAATTAGAGTAACTCACAATCCTTCCAAAAGAAGGTTCAAATGATTCATACAACTCTTAGAAATAGAATTCGAAATTCTTCAATACAAAACTATCAAGTGTGGTAATGGTGTGTGTTCTTCTTTTCCTCTTCAATGGAGCTCTTCTTCTTCCTCTTTGACACTTTCCTTCCTAGAAAAACTTCTTGTTGAGAGAATATTTTTATTAGAGGATAATGGATAATGGAGAGCTGCTCCAAGATGCCTTTTTCAGCTAATGAAGGTCCACTTTTATAATAAATTTTGCATGAGCTGGCCATGAGAGTCGTGGCACAACTGTCACAAGAATCTGGCAAAATCCACGGGTGATTCCACGGCCGTGGAGTGTCAGAGAACCGTGATTTGTTCCAGAAACTTCGCTTTGGATCATTAAGCTGTGATTTGGTGCATGGCTTGTGTTGGCAAGGCTCCATGAGTCCTCCTTAGCCTTTAGCTTGTGTCCTAATGAGTCTGAGGGTGTGTCATCTAGATGAACGATCCTCAAACGTATCGTTTTAGCTCCTAAATCTCCCGAAATACCTATAAAACACGCACAAGTCCGTGTAGACGTCTATCTCGGCAAAATACATGAATTGAGTGCAAAACGTCGTGAACTAGTGCTGAACCATGCGTGAATGAGTGAGAAATCTATCTAAATGATTACCTAAAACTAAGTCATAAATCGTGTTATCAAAATACCCCATACTTAAGGTTTGCTCGTCCCCGAGCAAACTCCCAACTATAGACTAAGAGATGACATGATTTATGTATGCAGAAAAATGGCAAAATCCTTTTGGGTTTGTGCTTCTATTATTGGATCACCTTCAAAGTCATGTTTTATGGCAAAGGGTAAGCAATCATGCATCAAACAAAGAAAGCATGGAAAGACAATTGTACTTAACTCAAAAGTATGCATGAAATGTAAAGATGAAGAAGTCAAGAAGATCAAGAGTACATCCAATCTAAATCACTAAGTCTTACAAGCATGCAAATAGGTCATAAGGTCTTGTGAGATAAAAAGGCCAAGAAATGTAGTGATTGGGTGGGGATTTCTAGGTTATGTGATGCTAATCCGGGGAACGGAACTAACTCCACAATCTTGTCCTCGATCAACTTCCCTCAAGTGTATATTTTCCTCTATCTTTTCTTTCTTTTCTTTTCCTTTGACTTATTTTTGAGACAATGGCATTGGTGTACAAAAGCCGAAACCTTGGTGATTAGCCGTCCTCGGGCTTTTTCTTAGTTTTCGAGGTGCATCCACACCGGGCACACATACCAAAGCTCGTTAGGACTATTGGTTCATTTGACTTTGGCAAGACACCAACACCCGATTATGTGAAGTGTACCGAGTTACTTGTCATTTAAACCAATGTCCCCAAACCTATATTTTTTTTGCTACACTTTTCACAACAATTTCAGCATTTTATGCATGCTATTCTTTTCATCAACAACTTCACTTAACACTTGCTTTTCGCACACATCAACACACTAGCATGCTCCTATTCCCGGATGGGTTAAAAGAGGTCAACTTTATCTCAATTGAGGTGCTCAAGCAATCATGATTAAGATGAGAAGTAGAGAAAGATGAATTGCCTCATTCATTCCTAGATGGTATGCAAGAACTATCATGTAATTTCGATCTTCACTACTCAATCCTTTCTAGGCAAACATCATGGTCACAAATCATTCATAGAGTTTCAAGAGAAGTATTTCAAGTCCACATATGCGTTCATCAATCCTAACACATGAGGTCATCCATAGCCAATTCACAAGACAAGATTCATCATTAGGATCATATCCAAGCCTAGAAAGCACAAAAAAAAAAAAATTTAAAATTTTCTGATTTTTATGGTATTTTTGATTTAAGTATGTACAATGCATGACATGTGAAGATTTTAAACTATCCTAGATGCTCATCATGCAAAGGATCATGCAAACCCCACCCCATACTTAGAAACACATTGTCCCCAATGTGGTATACAAGTAAAGAGAGTGAAAGAAGGTTCTCACAATGTAAAAATGGTTTGTTATGGTATTTGGGATTGCTCAATAGTGAATTGATGTTGATGATCCTATCAACCATGGTAGAGAGCTCTAAGTATCCATCAAAGCTTCGGGACCCGCGCTAGGCACCGCTAGCCGTCCAAGTTCCGCGTCCGCTCCACCCATAATTGGTGAGGGGTTCATCATCATCCTTCACTTGCCATGCAAGGCTTCCAATGCCACTAATGTTCTAGCACACACACAAAGTAGACAAAACACACACAAAGATAGAAAAATCTAAAAACAAAAACAAAACGAAAAAGGAAAAATGTTACCAATGGGTTGCCTCCCACCAAGCGCTTCTTTAAGGTCATTAGCTTGACCAAACTCGGGGGCGTTTATTCAAGGTGAAGTGGGGCAATCATGTCCACCGGAGCTCCCGGAATATACTTCTTCAAGCGGTGCCCATTCACTTTGAAATTCCCACAATGCTCCCCTCCTATCTCAATAGCTCCATGGGGGAAGATCTTCTTCACCATATATGGCCCGGTCCATCTTGATTTGAGCTTTCCGGGAAAGAGCCTTAGTCTTGAGTTGAAGAGAAGCACAAGATCTCCTTCACTCAACTCCTTGGGGATGATCCTCTTGTCATGCCATCTTTTGGTTCTCTCCTTGTAGATCCGGGCATTCTCATAAGCTTCCAACCGGATCTCCTCAAGGGCATTTATATCAAGCAACCTCTTCTCTCCCGCCTCTTTGAGGTCAAAATTTAGCCACTTAATGGCCCAATAAGCTCTATGCTCCATTTCCACCGGAAGATGACAAGACTTTCCATAGACCAACTTGTAAGGAGTGGTTCCAATTGGTGTCTTGAAGGCGGTCCTATATGCCCATAATGCGTCATTGAGCTTCATAGCCCAATCCTTTCTCGTCCTAGAGACCGTCTTCTCAAGAATGGCCTTGATTTTCCGGTTGGAGATCTCCACTTGGCCACTAGTTTGGGAATGGTAAGGTGTTGCCACCTTATGAGTCACCCCATACTTGGCCAAAAGCGCCCCAAAATTCCTATTGGTGAAGTGCTTTCCTCCATCACTAATGATCACCCTTGGTGTTCCAAACCTAGGGAAGATCACCCGGTTGAAGAACCGCACCACCACCTTGGCATCATTTGTAGGAGAGGCGATTGCCTCCACCCATCTTGACACATAATCCACCGCCAATAGGATGAAGAGATTGCCACATGAAGAAGGGAATGGTCCCATGAAGTCCACACCCCACACATCAAATATTTCGACTTCTTGGATGTTGTTCAAGGGCATCTCATTCCTCCTTGAGATGTTGCCCGTCCTTTGGCAAGCATCACATACCGCTACAAATCCTTGCACATCTTTAAACAAGTTAGGCCAATAAAAACCGGATTGTAATACCTTTGCACACGTTTTGTGTGAGCTAGCATGGCCTCCACATGGTAAGGAATGACAATGTCGGATCACACTTTCTACTTCATCTTCCGGTATGCATCTTCTAAACATTCCATCCGGCCCTCTCTTGAATAGAAGTGGTTCACTCCAATAGTAGTGCCTCACATCGTTGAAGAACTTCTTCCTTTGTGCATATGTTAATCCGGGAGGCACTTCCTCACACACTAAGTAGTTCACGATGTCGGCAAACCATGGCTCACTTCCTCTAGACACTTGGAACAAGCATTCCTCCACCATTTGTAATTGCTCATCCCGGAATGAGTCATCAATTGGGATGTCATCTCTTTTAAGCTCTAATGGTGGCAATCTACTAAGGTGATCCGCCACGGAGTTCTCGGATCCCTTCTTATCCCGTATTTCCAAATCAAACTCTTGAAGAAGAAGGATCCACCGAATCAACCTTGGTTTGGCATCCTTCTTTGTAAGTAGATAACGGATCGCAGCATGATCCGTATAAACTATGGCCTTCGCTCCAACAAGGTATGAGCGGAACTTCTCAAATGCATACACCACCGCTAACAACTCTTTCTCGGTGGTAGCATAATTGAGTTGGGCATCATCTAGCGTCTTGCTAGCATAATAAATGGCATGAGTGCGCCCATCTTTCCTTTGCCCCAAAACAGCCCCAATGGTTACATCACTTGCATCGCACATGATCTCAAATGGTAGACTCCAATCCGGAGGTTGCATGATAGGTGCGGAGATCAAGGCGTTCTTCAACCTACAAAAAGCCTCAAGACAATCCTTGGAAAAGACAAAATCAACATCCTTCATTAGTAGGTTAGTGAGAGGCTTAGAAATTTTAGAGAAATCTTGAATAAACCTCCGGTAAAAACCGGCATGCCCTAAGAAACTCCTTACCCCCTTCACCGAGGTAGGTGGCGGCAACTTCTCTATCGTTTCAATTTTGGCCCTATCAACCTCAATGCCACGGTTAGACACCAAGTGTCCTAACACAATGCCTTCACTTACCATGAAGTGGCATTTTTCCCAATTCAAGACAAGATTTGTCTCCTCACATCTTTGCAATACTAATGACAGGTTAGCCAAGCAATTATCAAAGGAAGAACCATAAACAGAGAAATCATCCATAAACACTTCCATGATATTTTCTATGTATTCCGAAAAGATAGCCATCATACACCTTTGGAAGGTGGCGGGTGCATTACACAACCCAAATGGCATTCTCCTATATGCAAAAGTACCCCATGGACATGTAAAGGTTGTTTTCTCTTGGTCATCGGGGTGGATAGGGATTTGGAAGAATCCACTATAGCCATCTAGATAGCAAAAATGAGAGTGTTGAGCTAACCTCTCTAGCATTTGGTCAATGAAGGGGAGAGGGAAGTGATCTTTCCTAGAGGCCATGTTCAACTTCCTATAATTGATGCACATTCTCCACCCAGTAACCGTCCTAGTCGGGATTAGTTCATTGTTCTCATTAGTCACTACGGTCATCCCACCCTTCTTAGGAACTACATGAACGGGACTAACCCACTTACTATCCGAGATAGGGTAGATAATTCCCGCATCTAGCAACTTAATGATTTCCTTTTTGACTACCTCTTTCATTATAGGATTCAATCTCCTTTGATGTTCAATAGAGGGTTTGTGGTTATCTTCCATCATTATCTTATGCATGCACAAAGAAGGCTTAATGCCAACCAAATCATCAATAGTATAACCAATGGCTTTCCTATGCAATCTTAGTTCATGCAACAACTTAGCAAGTTCATCATCACTTAAGCATGCATTAACAATCACAGGATATGTAAAGTTTTCACCAAGAAATGCATACTTCAAATGAGAGGGGAGGGGTTTGAGTTCAAGTTGAGGAGGACCTTTATCGATTGGAGACGATCCAAACAATGTTGGATGAGATGAATCCAAAGCAAATGAAGACTCCTCATGGCTCCTAAGAGCTTGACCATCATCAAGGACTGGTCCAAGGAAAACCACGGTTGGAAACACGGTTTGCTCAACTTCCACGGCCGTGGTTCTTGCTAAGCTTTCTTCCCGGAGTTGTCCAGAAAGTTTGACGGCCGTGGAAAATAAATCTCGGCCGTGGAACTTGCAGCTGTTCAACATCTCTTCGTGGCCTTCAAATCCAGCTCTTGGCTCCTCTTCCAATACTTCCAATGCCTTGATCTCCTCATTGCAAGCTTCCTCAACACTTTCCTCCATCATACTTAAGGTAAGAACCTTCTCCAAGGGATCCTTGATCAAGATCGAGCTCACAACTTCCCTAGATTCTTCTTGCTCGACTATGTTGAAGACATCTTCATCAAGGGTCGGCCCTTTCATCATTGTGGACAATTTGAATTTGATGTTCTCCTCTCCAATGTTGAAGGAGAGAGTTCCATTCTTGCAATCCACTAGGCATCCGGAGGTGGCTAGGAAAGGTCTTCCCAAGATGATGGGAACCGGATAGTCCGCCGGAATGTCCAAGACTACAAAATCGATTGGCACATAGAATCCTCCTAGTTGCACCGGGATGTCTTCTAGGATCCCAACTGGATGAGTGATAGAGCGGTCCGCCATGTAGAGGGTCATCTTGACCGGTTTCGGTTCTTCTAGCCCAATCCTTGTTGCAAAGTGCAAGCGGTATGATGCTTACACTCGCTCTAAGATCACAAAGGGCCTCGTACTTCACATCTCCCACTCCAATTGGGACACAAAAAGAGCCCGGATCTCTTAGCTTGGGAGGCATCTCCTCCTTCATTGTTTGGATCAATTCCGAGGATCTCTTGGTCATTCTTATCTCCCCATACTCCTCCAACTTCCTTTTGTTGGAGAGTATTTCTTTCAAAAACTTGCCATACGCCAGCATTCCTAAAATGGCATCCATGAACGGAATGTTAATATGTAATTTGGACATTAGTTCAAGGAACTTACCAAAGTGATTGTCCAAACGAGCTCTTGCTCTTGATTGTGGGAACGGTAGTGGTGGCTTGTATGGAGGCGGTGCCACATAGGTTGGCTCTACATCCTTGCTCTTGCCTCCATCTTCTTGCAACTTTCCCTCTTCTACCACTACTTGCTTTCCCTTAGCATTGTCCTTGGGCAAAGGATCTTTCACACACAACCCACTCCTTGTTGTGATAGCCAACACTTGACCTCTTGGGTTGTCTTCGGTTCTTCCGGGAAGCTTTCCCGGGTCTCTATGGGCTTCACCCGCCTTTCCGAACACTTGTGCTTCCAAAACCTTTTGAGCCTTAGAAGTTGAAGTCACCGTGCTCTCAAGACCACTCAACCTTCCAAGTAATTGCTCAAACATCAATTCGGTCCTATCCTTTGGGGGTTGAGTAAATCCGGGTGGAGGTTCTTGTGAAGCTCTTGGTGGTGGAGTTGTGCTTGTGGAGGAGGAAGGGTTCAAGGCTCCATCCGGGTTAGAATAAGAAAATCCGGGATGGTTGTGGTTGGGCCGGTAATTGTTGAATTGCCGGTTGTTGTTGAAACTCCTTGGGCCTTGGTAATTGTTGAAGTTACCCCTTCCCATATAATTCACATCCTCCTCCTTGGAAGACAAGTTGGCTTGTGGAAGCACTTGAGGAGTCGCTTGGTTCTTCAAAGTTGTAGCACACAACTCCCTCAAGGACTTCAACTCGTTGTTGATGGCGTCAAGCTTGAAATTGCTCATGGTGACTTCACTCACCTCATATGCTCCCGCCTTTCTTCCTTCACTCTTCCTATGGGAGTACTTCTCAATCACTAGAGCTTGCTTCTCCACAAACTCCCAAGCTTCATCTACATGCTTCTCCATAAAAGTCCCACCGGAAAGAGATTGGAGCTTGAATTGGCTATCTTCATCAAGTCCTTTGAAGTAGATCTCCAATAGCTCAATTTTTGGTATGCCATGGTGTGGACAATCAAGGAGAAGATCTTTGAACCTCTCCCAAGACTTGAATAAACTCTCTCTATCCTTCATCACGAAGGCGTTGATCTTCCCTCTTAACTCGGTAGTCTTGGAAGGTGGGAAGAACTTAGTCAAAAACTCGGTTGTCATCTCCTCCCAAGTACCAACTCGCCCTTGTGGAATAGATTGATACCAAGCCAAGGCTTTATCCTTAAGAGAGAAGGAAAAAGCCCTTAGCTTATGGTTGTTACTCTCCAATCTTGGCGGTCTAAGAGTCTCCATCAAGATCTCATAATTCATCAAATGTTGATGAGGGGACTCTCCTTCCATCCCTCCAAATTGATTATGCCGGATCATTTGTAGAACTTGAGGGCGGAGCTCGTAATCATGGGCTGCGGGATCTCCTAAGTTCACACCCGGACGATGTGCTCTTTGTGCCGGATCCATACGTTGCCCCAACGTTTGTGGTTCATCCATAGCAATGGGCACAACCCTAATGTTGACCGCCGGCTGCGGTTGTGGTGGAGGTGGAGGAGGTTGACGGTTAAGCTCTCTTTGCACAAGAGCTTGTCTAATCTCCTCAATCTCCCTCCTAGTTGCCTCTTGCCTCTCATTGGCAAGTCTCCTTTCATTCTCCAAAGCTTCATCCCTTATCCTAATTTTCTCTAAGGCTTCATCCAACTCAGCTTGGAGGTTTCTACCGGCCATCTCCTTTTCTTTTTGAATGCTCTTTGATCTAGATCTAAGGGTTTTCTCCGGTTCGGGATCTAATGGAGCTAAATCCTTGCCACGAGATCTTCGCATACACCTAAAGAGTAAGAGATGTCCTGAAAAGCAAAGATACAAACCAAAAAGAGATCAAAAGCAACAAGAAAGATCTACACTAATAATCAATCACAAAATAGACTCAATCTAGACCTAGTCCCCGGCAACGGCGCCAAAAACTTGTTACGCTAAGATCGTGGTGCGCAAATGGGTTTTAAATTTATAACTCGAACTAAATCCTAAACTACCTAGCGAAACCCGCAGTGTACGGGACATTTGTAGAAGGGATAGTATTCCGAGGTCGAACACAAAGACTAAGGTGAAATTGATTCGATTTGTGATTGAGTTTAGTAAAGACCTAGGTTGAAAGAAAAGAAAGAAATAAAGAAATGAAAATCTCAAATGTTTTTGGTTGGTTTTTTGGTGATCAATCAAAGATCACAATTCATGCAAAGTAAACAATCAAACTAATCTATGAATCAACACAAATAAACAAACTAAACAAGATAATGATCAAGGAAAGAAAAGACGGATTCTAGGGGTTGGAAGTTCCGGTTATGGCTTAGGACTCAAGCTATCTATTCATTCCTTGGATTAACTATGATATGTTGGGATTAAGTGTTTCTAGATTGGGATCAATTACCGGGTAGGTCTCATGGTCCACTAGTCCATTCCTAAGGTCTCATCACCGGGTAAGTCTCTAAGAACCTAAGGGACGGAATTCTACACAAACCGGAATGTTACCTAGAGATCTTAATCTATCCTTACCGGGTAAGTCTTGGAAAGGGAAGTCCTAAACAACTATTCTAGCACACTAAATCCAATGGCGGCTTATTAGGCTCACCACTACCTAAGGTTTGTTATCTTTGGAATCTAAGGGTAAGGATTACCGGGTAAGTCTCTCCTAACACTTAGTTGCTAACACTAGGTCACCCTAGGATAGATTTAACTCAACAAACACTTAGGATTTCAACATTCTAACAATCTAAGACAAGATCCATCGAACCAGGGAAAATCACGGTTTGTTCTACCTAAACCACGGCCGTGGTTAGGCAAGAACTACCCGTGATTTCTAACAGGAGCTACGTTTATGCACACAAGTCATCCAAAGATAAATCTACGTTCGTCCTATCATAGCCCTAGCCATAACCATCCTTTCCTCACCCTAGAACCACATCTATTTAGCCTACAACATTCATAATAGAAATCGAAACAAACAAACATAAAATCATGGCATCCATTTACAAGATGATGAAAGAAAAGAGATGAACAAGTGAACTAAAGCAAAACCAAGCTAAACATAGAATTAGAGTAACTCACAATCCTTCCAAAAGAAGGTTCAAATGATTCATACAACTCTTAGAAATAGAATCCGGAATTCTTCAATACAAAACTATCAAGTGTGGTAATGGTGTGTGTTCTTCTTTTCCTCTTCAATGGAGCTCTTCTTCTTCCTCTTTGACACTTTCCTTCCTAGAAAAACTTCTTGTTGAGAGAATATTTTTATTAGAGGATAATGGATAATGGAGAGCTGCTCCAAGATGCCTTTTTCAGCTAATGAAGGTCCACTTTTATAACAAATTTTGCATGAGCTGGCCATGAGAGTCGTGGCACAGCTGTCACAAGAATCTGGCAAAATCCACGGGTTATTCCACGGCCGTGGAGTGTCAGAGAACCGTGATTTGTTCCAGAAACTTCGCTTTGGATCATTAAGCTGTGATTTGGTGCATGGCTTGTGTTGGCAAGGCTCCATGAGTCCTCCTTAGCCTTTAGCTTGTGTCCTAATGAGTCTGAGGGTGTGTCATCTACATGAACGATCCTCAAACGTATCGTTTTAGCTCCTAAATCTCCCGAAATACCTATAAAACACGCACAAGTCCGTGTAGACGTCTATCTCGGCAAAATACATGAATTGAGTGCAAAACGTCGTGAACTAGTGCTGAACCATGCGTGAATGAGTGAGAAATCTATCTAAATGATTACCTAAAACTAAGTCATAAATCGTGTTATCAGAAAGAAAGAAAGAAAGTAAGAAAGAGGAGAGGAAGAGAGATCTCACCAAGCTGGAACCTAAACAGAGGAAGATCACACCTCACAAGCTCAAGGCCGGCTCAACAAGGCACAATAGCATCATCAAACATCAATCTCATCCAAATCCACATAAAACACTCTTTAAAACTGTCATAAGATCAAAGAGAACAAGATGAAGATTCAAAGGAGAAGAAGGGAAGAAGAAGAAGAAGAACGTGAGGGAGAAGAGAGAGCTGTAAGAAAGGTGAAACCCTCATTAGGAGGTAAGAAAGAAGCTTATAAAGGAAGGAAGAGGTAAAGCACGGGTCAAGAGTCAAATAAGCCCGCTGCAACACACCACAAACCGTAGGGGCGGATCATGGTGGCCGTAGGGGCGGATCAGGCAGCCGTAGGGACGGCCTCTGCCACACGCAGGGGCGGTCTAGGCCAAACCTGTACACTCATCTCCTCAAGACTAGGGCTCTTACATCGGACCCCCCTAAAAACAAGTTTCGTCCCAAAACTTGCAAAATCTCAAATCCTCTCGGAACCATAAGCCGAGGTGTAACTCTCTCTATCGGAGGCATCACATCTCCGTTCAAAAGGTCAGAACCTATAACGATCTGTAACCTCAATCACAAGCATGGAGGAATCATCAACTCCAGAAAACATGATCATAAAGCTATCCCAAAGGCATAGAGGAATCACATCTCTTTCCATACTCACATCACAAGGTATAAAGGAAATACATCTCTTAGCCAAATCATACGCATACACAAAGCATGGAGGAAAGACATCTCCAACGAGACTATGTCCATCAAGGTAGCGTGGAGAAAAGAACCGTCTCTAGCTAAATCCTAATCAAACTCAGATAGCATGGAGGAAAGAACCATCTCCAACTATAATCATAAGTCGCGCTAGCATATTAAGATCTAATAAGATCATATATCACATCATAGCTAGCACGAAAATAAACATATCAAGACATATAAGCACATAAGCACATAATCACATACTTACCAAGATAACACTAAGATCTACTCGGTGATCTTACTGGTGCATCTATCTCGGCATAAAACTCTGGATTGTTCATCTGGATACTATCCTCAGTCTCCCATGTAGCCTCCTCAGGTCCTCGTCTCGACCATTGTATCCTCAACATGGGAATGTCCTTCGAACGCAGGCGTCTCATACCTCGCTCTAGGACTGCAATTGGATGCTCTAGGACTGCAATCGGATGCTCAATAAAGGTGTGGTCCGGCTCAACTATAAAATTATCATAACTCACAATATGTCTTGGATCTGGTATGTACTCCCTCAGTTGAGACACATGAAACACATGATGAACACCCTCTAATCTCGGAGGCAATGCTAATATGAAGGCTACTCTCCCAATTCTGTCCAATATCTCAAAAGGATCGACATATCGGGGACTCAAATTCCCTTTTATGCCAAAACGTCTGACGCCTTGTGTCGGAAATACTCTCAGCCAGACATGAGTTCCCACTCTGAACTCTAGAGGTCGACGTCTCCTCTCTGCATATGACTTCTAGCGACTTTGTGCAGCCAGCATCCTCTCTCTGATCAACGCTACTCGAGGCATATCATCCTGAATTTGCTCTGGCGCTATACCACTGATATTGCTAGGCTCATCCTAGTGTAAAGGTGTACAGAACCTATGTCCATACATTGCCTCATACGGAGTCATCCCAATAGATGCATGCCAACTATTGTTGTATGAGAACTCAACCAATGAGAGGTAATTTGACCATCCTTGTCCCAAATCCAACACACAAGCTCGCAACATATCCTCAAGGGTATGGATGGTCCTCTCTAACTAACCATCGGTCTGGAGATGAAATGCATCCGTGAAGTATAGACTCATCCCCAGAGCAGTATGAATCTGCTACCAAAACCTCGAGGTGAACCGCCCATCTCAATCAGAGACGATCGTCCTCGGTACACCATGGAGTCTCACTATTTGCCTAGTGTACTCCTCAGTTAATCTGCTCACTGGCCACGTCTCTCAAATAGGAATGAAACATGTAGTCTTTGTCAGTCTATCAACAATAACCCAGATAGCATCAAAACTCCTACTAGATCTCAATCCGGTCACAAAGTCCATGGTGACGTCCTCCCACTTCCACTGCGGCACTAGAAGTGGACGGAGCTCGCCCCCAGGTTTGAAATGCTCTATCTTGACCTGCTGACAGGTCGCACACTGTGCCACAAATCTGGCTACATCGGGCTTCAACCCTCCCCACCAAAATGAGCGTCTCACATCATAGTACATCTTACTCGTACCTGGATGTATTGAGTAAGGTGTACAATGAGCCTCTTGTAAGATCCTCTGTCTCAGCTCTGCATCAGAAGGTACACACACGCGGTCATGGCGTCTCATCACTCCATCTGCTCCTATGGAGAATTGTGGTGCCTCACCCCGAGACATCCTCTCTCTAATCCTCGTCAAGGTCGGACAGGTGCCCTGCTTCTGTTGGATTTCAGCCAACAGACCAGGTAGAACCTCTAATGTATACAACTGGGTATCCTCATCAGGAAACTGGATGTCCAACTCTAGCCAAGCTAGATCCCTCTAAAGCTAAGGCTAAACTGTCAGTCTCGCAATCGCCTTCTCTCGAGGCGTCTTCCTACTCAGGGCGTCGGCGATAATGTTCGCCTTCCTTGGATAATACAAAATCTCAAGGTCAAAGTACTTGATCAACTCGAGCCATCTATGTTGGCGGTTATTCAACTCCCGCTGCGTGAAAATATACTTCAGACTCTTATGGTATGTGAAGATCTGACATGTAGCACCATACATGTAATGTCTCCAAATCTTCAAAGCATGAACTAACGTTGCTAACTCCAGATCATGAGTCGGGTAGTTCTTGATGCGTCCTTGGAGGTAACCAAGGATAACTCTGGATCTAGATCAAGCAAAACTCCAAATACTCCTTGACTCTTTGTGCAATGTTGTATCGTTTCGGATCCAAAGGGGCGGAAGCGATGAAGAAACAAGGGTTACTTCGATCTAGAGAGATCGAATAAACCTTTTTGTGTGGATCGAAGGTTGATTCTTAAGAAGAATCCTCGAATGTGGATTTCTGGGATCAAAGACGAGATCCAAGGAAGAAATTTGAGAGATAGAAGAGAGGTTTTGATGCCCAAGCTAAGTAGGAGGAAATTTTTCTCAAAACTTAGTAATATTGAACATGGAAAATAAGTGAGGCAAGATATCTCTTATATAGAGAGACTTTCCTACCTATGGGCCAACGGGCCAAACAAAATACATGAAAAAAAGCCCAAAAGGGAAAACCTAAAAGGATAAGAGCAAACCGTAAAAGGATAAGGTCAAAAGGGAATATTCTTATACGGAATATCCCTTTATTACATAAAAAGGAAAACATGAAAATATAGACCGAAAATAAACTAGCATCATGCCATGGAGTCGGAAAGACAGGACATGCCGCTAACGGAACCGGTAGCCTATGCCATGGTGGTGTAGAGACATGGCATGCCGGTAGTGGGACCAAGTGAAGAAGTAATGCGGGTGATGATGGAGCCGGTGGATCGAGCAATGGCCTTAGCTCGGGATCGGGTGATCGGTCCATCTGAACGAACTCTAATCCTCTTCGTCTATGGTCAACGTAAAAGGGGCATCCAAGGGCGCATCAGTCCCCCCATCTTGGCTGTGAAGCGTCCCCGTTTCACCATCGTCAAAGAGGGGCTCAACATAAGGGGCAAGGTCCTTGACGTTGAACGTTGGGTGTACTCCGTAGGAATCCGGAAGCTCTAACTTGTGTGCATTTGGACCATGACGGGCTAAGATGCGGAATGGGCCATCACCACGGTCCGAAAGCTTGCTCATGCGGCGAGTAGGAAAACGCTCCTTCCGTAGGTGGAGCCAAACAAGATCACCGGGCTCAAAAGAGACGTCGCAGCGGCCCTTGTTGCATTGTCCGGCAAGTTGGGCGGCACGACGTTCAAGTTGTGTCCTAGTCCGCTCATGAAGCTCAATGATTTGGGTGGCTCGGTTTCCGGCGATGATGTGTTCTCCATCCTTGAGCGGGCGGGGTGTGAAATCCAATGGTGTGTGTGGATTGAGGCCGTAGACAACTTCAAATGGGGACAATTTAGTTGCCGTGTGCCTAGACCTGTTATACGAAAACTCTACAACAGAAAGTAAGTCCTCCCACCTACGTGGATTGGTCATAGTGGTGGCTCTAAGTAGAGCACCAAGAGTCCGATTGGTCACCTCCGTTTGACCATCGGTTTGGGGGTGATAACTACTTGAAAACAACAAGTTGGTTCTAAGTTTTCCCCACAACGTTCTCCAAAAATGACTTACGAATTTTACGTCCCGATCACTAACGATGGAACGTGGTATCCCATGTAAACGCACCACATTGTCAAAGAACAAGGTGGCAACTTCACTAGCATTTAGGGTGCTTTTACATGCGATGAAATGAGCCATTTTGGAGAAGCGATCGACTACCACGAAAATGGAGTCTTTGCCTCGTTTTGACATAGGCAACCCGACCACAAAGTCCATAGATAGATCCTCCCAAGGTCCCATTGGTATAGGCAAAGGAGAATACATCCCATCCGGACCTTGGCGCGACTTGGCATGATGACATGTGATGCAACCCTTGCAAAACCGTGTCACATGCATACGCATCCGGGGCCAAAAGAAATGCTCTTGGAGAGCGGAAAGGGTCTTGGTAGCACCGAAATGACCACGGCCCTCATGAGCTTCCTTGACCAACAAATGGCGTATAGATGAGCGCAGAATACAAAGTTTTTCTGCTCGAAAAAGATAGCCATCGTTAATAAAGAAAGACTCGTGCTCTCGGAGGTCGAGGCATTGTGGCCATATGTCCTTGAAGTCAAGATCCGTGGCATATAACTCTTTGATAAGAGCAAAGCCATGTATCTTGGCATCCATATACACAAGGAGGGCATAGCGGCGAGAAAGGGCATCAGCTACCACATTCTCTTTGCCTTTCTTATACCGAATGACATAAGGAAAGGTCTCTAAAAACTCTACCCAACTAGCATGGCGCCGACTGAGATTTGTTTGACTCTTGAGATACGAAAGAGCCGCATGATCAGAATGAATCACGAACTCCTTCGGCCACAAGTAATGTTGCCATGTCTTAAGACAACGAACTAGAGCATATAGTTCCTTGTCATATGTAGGGTAGTTGAGCGAAGGACTGGACAGTTTTTCACTGAAGTAGGCAATTGGACGATTCTCTTGTAAGAGAACTCCTCCAATGCCCACATTTGATGCATCACACTCCACCTCGAAAGTTTTCGAAAAGTTTGGGAGTTGGAGTAATGGTGCATTACAAAGACGGTCTTTGAGCGCATCAAACGCTCGAGCATGGATATCACGCCACTCAAACGTGACACCCTTGGTAGTGAGCTCATGGAGCGGTGCCGCTACCGTGCTAAAGTCCTTGACAAAGCGTCGGTAGAAACCCGCTAAGCCGAGAAAGGCTCGGACCATGGTGACCGTAGTAGGAGTAGGCCACTCCCGAATAGTACGAACTTTAGATTCGTCTACTCGTAGTCCATCCTTAGACACGACATAGCCAAGAAAGATAGTGGTGTCCGAGCAAAAGACGCATTTGTCAAAGTTGACATACAATTGCTCTTGTCTAAGGCACTCGAGCACTTGGCGAAGGTGCCCGATGTGATCCTCCAAAGACGTACTAAACACCAAAATATCATCAAAATAAACAACAACAAATGTACCCAAGAATCGGCACAAGACATGGTTCATGAGGCGCATGAAGGTGGACGGGGCGTTGGAGAGGCCAAAAGGCATGACAAGCCATTCATAGAGTCCATACTTCGTTTTGAACGCCGTCTTCCATTCGTCACCTTCGGCCATCCGGATTTGGTGGTAACCGCTCCGGAGATCAATTTTGGAGAAGATAGTGGCGCCATGAAGCTCATCCAACATGTCATCAAGGCGCAGAATCGGGTGGCGATATTTGACGGTGATTTGGTTGATGGCACGAAAATCAACACACATCCGCCATGATCCATCTTTCTTTGGTACTAAGATTACCGGGATGGCACATAGTGATAAGGATTCACGCACATGTCCCCGGTCTAGGAGCTCTTGCACTTGACGTTGTAGCTCCTTTGTCTCTTCCGGACTAGCTCGGTAGGCGGCACGGTTTGGCAAAGAGGCACCGGGCACAAAGTCGATTTGATGTTCAATCCCTCGGATAGGTGGCAAGCCGGGTGGGAGATCTTTGGGCATAATATCCTGAAATTCGGACAACAACAAAGACACCTCGTGTGGCACATTACTTGGGTCATGAGAAGTAGATAAACAAAACGGAACAAGTAAAAAGCATGGGAACTTGCCTTCCATGACCTGTTGCAAATCATGCCGACGAGCTAAGAGTATCCGTGGCTCACACCGTCCTTGAATTACGGGATCCGAAGATGATAAAGGTGTGCCCGAAGAAACGATGCGACCTTTACTACCTTTGGATTCGGTAGCATGGACAAGAGGGGCGGTGTTTCGGGATTTGGAAGTACTAGCACCTACAACATCGGGACTCCGGGGGTCCGATTTTGCCGGTGCTTTAGCGGACTCATCAATAGTTTGTTGCCTCTTCCGTTCCGCATAGTCAACCAAAATTTCGTGTGGAGTCATAGGCAAAAGTGTGACTCGTTTTCCATTATATTGGAACATGTACCGATTAAGATAACCATCATGATATGTGCGGCGATCGAATTGCCATGGTCGTCCTAATAGGACATGTGTGGCGTCCATCTTGATAACATCACAAAGGACCTTATCAACATAAGCGCCGATAGAAAACGGCACCCAAGCTTGTTGTGTGACGGTGTCACATGCCGTATCGGAAATCCATTGGAGTTCGTAAGGCGTTGGGTGGGGGGTCGTAGGCAACTTGAAGTGTTTTACCACCCGTTCGTTGACAATATTGCAACAAGAACCCCCGCCAACGATGAGAGAAAGGCTCGTATTATTAACCAAGCAACGAGAGTGGAAGAGATTCTCGCGTTGATCAATAGGAATATGCTCTTTAACAGCCAAAATACGACGAGAAACAAGAGCGAATTTACCGGGTTGTGCTGGGCCGCAAGCAAGCTCGTCATCACAGGGTTCCATGCCAAAAAGTGGGTCGGTGTCATGGTCATCCTCAATAATGATATCACTGTCATATTGACCATCGTCGTCCTCGAAATATGTTGGGTCGGCAAACAAGACCCGTTTGGTGTTTGGGCAATCACGTTGTACATGGCCAAAACCGCTACACTTGTAGCACACGGGCTCCCTTGGGCGAGCCGCCAGTGAGGGTCCTTGTTGACCTCGAGAGGGAGGCGCCGGTGCCGGGCCATGGTTTGGTGCCTTATCGGTACCCGTTTGCCTATTGGAAGGACCCGTCCGTTTGGTCCCTTTGGAAGCGTCGGTATCTGTAGGACTAGGCGCATCTCGAGAACGTGTGTTAGACGGATAAATATATGGACTCGAGGAAGAGGTATACCTAGAATACCGTGGTGTTTCGAGTTGTTGCTTATATAACTTCATGGCGGCATGACATAATGCTCCCAAATCCTTGAATGGGACAATCTCGAGCGGCAGCCGGATGGAAGCATTAAGCCCAGTCATGAACTTGGTGCGGAGAGCGGAGGGGGAGGCCGAGACGCCGGCCTTAATGTGCATGTCCTCAAGTTTAGCCAAGTAAGCCACCGGAGTGAGGTTGCCTTGCTTGAACTCGGCAATTTGCAACCGCATATCATTCTTAAAGTCCTCGGGTACGTACTTCTTGGTCATGCAATAGAGCAATTGTTCAAATGTCTCAATTGGTGCCCATCCTCGCCTCTCTCGGGTGAACTCATACCGGTTCCACCAAGACTTCGCATCTCCTTCAAAGTATAGAGTTGCCGCCTCGATTTTCTCGGATTCCTCCTTATAATGACAATGTTTTAATGCTCGTTTCATATCCTGCGCCCAATCAAGAAAAACACACGGATCATATTCACCATGAAAGGTAGGGAACTTAACCTTACCTTCCCTACGAGCTCGGTAGGGGTCCGGGCGGGGCGGTGGAATGTAGGCATCATCGGCACGGGCTCGCCGGTGGCCGCCATGAGGCCGTTGGCGCCCATGAACGGGTGGGGCCCGCCTAGGTGGATTTGGGGGAGGCAACCATTCTTCACCCCGGTCTTGGTTCTCATAAGGGTCTATGACGGGTGGGTGCCACGGACGGTTATGTGCTACCCGTTCTAAATCGGATTCATCACCGGAGAACTCGTTAAAGTTGTGTTGCTCATCGTATTCATCAAAGTCAAGGGTCCTCGGTTGCCGGGTTGACCGTTGGTGATGGTGTTCGGAACGATCATGCTCACGGCCATGATTGGTGGTTGAGTTGGGACGGTACCGGGGCTCTTCCCGGGTTTGTCGGTCGGTGCGGGGCACACTAGGTGGAGGTGGAGGAGGAACATACCGTTGATGTTGATGCTCATAATATTGGTGCCGATGTTCCGTATCGACTATGGGCAAGTTATCTTGACGCGGGTCGGGGAATTCCTCCTCTTCTTCATGGGACTCATTTCTGTCAAGAGGTAAAGGATGGGTGCGTTCAATGACAGACGCAAGCCGGGTAACGTTTGATGGTCCGGCTCCCAAAAATCCCTTGCCTTTCCGTTGTGCCTCGGAAGTGGAAGCATTGACCACGATCTCAATCGGATAAGTTGGGGTGGGACGGCGAGCAATCTGAAGGGCCTTAAGAGCTTCTACCTCTTTTTTCAAGGCAATGTTTTCTCGGGTCAAGGTATCAAACTTTTGTTGTGCCTTCAAGGCTTCCAATTCTCGCCTTATGGAGTCATTTTCGAGGGACAACGAAGCAGTTTCTTGAGCCAAGGGTTCACTGAACTCTTGCGGACCAGAATCCTGAGAAGTTTCCATTTCAACGTTAGTCATTGCTCCAAATCAGCACACAATTGCAAGCAATCAAGTGAGCAACGTGACAAGTTAGGTCAACTTTACCCAAGTTCAAGTGCGTTATCAGGTTCTACTTTGGGAAAGGCCGTTTGGCGGTTAGGCAAGGAAGGCAAATCCAACAAAATTGAACCAATTACACACAAATAAACAAGTGATATTTTGCAAACGTATGTAAGAAAATGGAGAGATAGAAGATGGACGGATTGTTCACTCGGCAAGCTTTGCTTGCTTTCGGTCTATGACCGTTTTGTAAAATCCGATTTTTCGGATGGACCGGTTTGCCGGACGTCTTTTCACTTTGTGTGTTTCGTTTCTTTGAAACGTTTTGAGGAACACTTTCTTTTGTTTTTTTTTTTGAACACAAATCCGTATTGATGAAGAGTTTTTTTTTGCTTTTCTTGGAATATCAGATGCGAGATATCCGAACTTTTCGTTAACAAAAATATCCCAAGAGATTTGGTGAAATTAATTAACAAAATTGTCGGATTAGGTTGGTTTAAGAAAAAGACGGGTTTGATAAATGGGTTGAAGGCAAACCAAATATCTCCTATTTTTGTGCTTTTTGTTTTGAGTTTAACACGGAAAAGAAAGAAAAAATTTCAGGGAAAATGGATGAACATGATGAAGAACATGATGAACAACATGAAGATCATGAAGAACAAATGAAGAACATCATGAACAAACGAAGAACATCATGAACAAAAAAAGGCTAAATAGGTTTAAGATAATAACGCACAAAAAACAAGAGTAAAGAGAACTTAGCTCTGATACCAATTTGATGCGTCCTTGGAGGTAACCAAGGATAACTCCGGATCTAGATCAAGCAAAACTCCAACTACTCCTTGACTCTTTGTGCAATGTTGTATCGTTTCGGATCCAAAGGGGCGGAAGCGATGAAGAAACAAGGGTTACTTCGATCTAGAGAGATCGAATAAACCTTTTTGTGTGGATCGAAGGTTGATTCTTAAGAAGAATCCTCGAATGTGGATTTCTGGGATCAAAGACGAGATCCAAGGAAGAAATTTGAGAGATAGAAGAGAGGTTTTGATGCCCAAGCTAAGTAGGAGGAAATTTTTCTCAAAACTTAGTAATATTGAACATGGAAAATAAGTGAGGCAAGATATCTCTTATATAGAGAGACTTGCCTACCTATGGGCCAACGGGCCAAACAAAATACATGAAGAAAAGCCCAAAAGGGAAAACCTAAAAGGATAAGAGCAAACCCTAAAAGGATAAGGTCAAAAGGGAATATTCTTATACGGAATATCCCTTTATTACATAAAAAGGAAAACATGAAAATATAGTCCGAAAATAAACTAGCTTCATGCCATGGAGTCGGAAAGACGGGACATGCCGCTAACGGAACCGGTAGCCTATGCCATGGTGGTGTAGAGACATGGCATGCCGGTAGTGGGACCAAGTGAAGAAGTAATGCGGGTGATGATGGAGCCGGTGGCTCGAGCAATGGCCTTAGCTTGGGATCGGGTGATCGGTCCATCTGAACGAACTCTAAGAGCCTCGTCCTCTTCGTCTATGGTCAACGTAAAAGGGGCATCCAAGGGCGCATCAGTTCTCCTCATACGTCTTCAATTGTCGAGACGCATATGCAATCACTCTGCCCCTCTGCATCAACATACATCTCAAGCCTAGCTTGGATGCATCACTATAAACCACAAAATCCTCAAAACCTTCAGGTTGTGCCAAGATAGGAGCAGAAGTCAAATGCCTCTTCAACTCCTCAAAACTCTAGGAACACTACTCAGACCACACAAATTTGGTAGTCTTCCTCAGAAGACTTGTAAGTGGACGAGCAATCACAGAAAATCCCTCCACAAAGCGTCGGAAATAACCGGCTAGGCCAAGAAAGCTATGCACTTCCTTGACATTCGTCGGTGTCGTCCATGCTGCAACAAACGCGATCTTTGCCGGATCAACCACGATCCCACGGCGGAGACAATATGGCCTAAAAATGCCACCTCTGACATCCAGAACTCGCACTTAGAGAGCTTGGCATACAACTCTCTATCCTGCAAAATCTGCAAAATTGTCCTCATATGACCGGCATGCTCGTCTCTGCTATTTGAGTACACCAGAATGTCATCAATGAAGACCACCACAAACTGATCAAGGAAGTCGATGAATATGTTGTTCAATCAACTCCATGAAAATTTTTGGGGCATTCGTAAGCCCAAATGGCATCACTACAAACTCGTAGTGTCCATAACGGGTCCGAAATGCCGTCCGGTGCACATCTTGCTCTCTCACCCTCAACTAGTGATATCTTGAATGTAAGTCGATCCGGGAGAACATTGTCGCTCCCTGAAGTTGATCAAGTAGATAACCAATACGAGGTAATGGATACTTGTTCTTGATGGTCACCTTGTTTAGCTCTCTGTAATCAATGCATAGTCTCAACGATCCGTCCTTCTTCCGCACGAAGAGGACTGGTGCACCCCACGGTGAAACGCTAGGGCGGATAAAGCCCTTCTCAGCCAACTCCTCGAGTTGCTTCTTCATCTTCAACATCTCGACAGGTGTCATACGATATGGGGCCTTCGAGATCGGTCGTGTACTAGGCTCTAACTCGATGCTGAAGTCTACACTCCTCTAAGCCGGCAAGCTAGACGGCTCAACAAACACGTCTGTAAACTAACAGACTACTGGAATATCCTGTAATGTTGGACTCTCTCCATCCTTCATGGCATAACACCAGAAGGCATCGTATCCCTGTGCTATCAGCCTCGCTGCTCATACAACACTGATGACAAAATCCTGTCTTCCTAAGGTCCCAACCCCGGAAGACCTCTATCTAACTGACCTCGGTAGTGACTGTCACAATCCTCCTACCTACATCTAGTACCGCACGGTGTCTACGCATCCAATCCATACCTAAAATGACTTCCTCATGCATCAACGACATGACTAAGAAGTCCACAAGTAACACACGAGTCCCTAAACGAAGGGGACACCTACGTATCTTGCGGGTAACTCTATACGAAAGGGTATCCTCTCTATAGTAGCTAAATCCAGACGCTCAACACATACGTCAGAATTAAAGGAATGCGTAGCACCCGTATCAATAAAACTCTAACAGGTAAACCATGAAGCAGGATGGTACTTGTAGCAACCGGTGCAAGTGGCTCCTCTATACTCCTCAGCTCAAAGACTCTACCTTGAGCTCGTTTGTTGGCAGTGGTACTCTCACCATGACCTCTACCTCTACTCGGCCCGGGAATAGATACTTGAGTAGAAGGACGATCTGGGACTCTCTGTTGTCCCTGTGTTTGTTGCTGAGGTATCCTCTGACCACCTCCCGCCACACTGGCAGGGGAAGAACCCTGATGTGATACAACTCCACCCTGTCGACAGAAGGCAACTCTATGACCTGGTCTACCACAGGTGTAGCAAGTCACTGGTGGTCTCATACACTCTGGTTGTATATGTCCAGGATCACCACAGTTGAAGCATTGTCGTCCGTTCTCTATAGTCAGTGGAGATGAGGGGTAAGTATGGGGTATTTTGATAGCATGAATTATAGTCTATATTTTGGAGTTTGTTTGGACGTTTTATCTTCAATAATCTGCATGTTTGTATGTATATTATGTGATAATATTACCATTTCATCTACCTTTGCGGGAATCGAGATCTACACCTAGTTTTGTTGTAATCGTAGGTAAAATGGCACGTTTTGCATCAAAAAGGAGCAAAAGGAGCTAAGGAGTCATCGGAGTTACATTCAGGAACATAAGGAATAATCCAGGAAGCATAGCCATGGATTAGAGATTTACTTTGGACCAGATTTGAGAGATTTCACATTCAGTTGTGACTCAACTCGGTTGACTACAGAGTCACCTCGACCGAGGTGATCTAGAGAAGTCGACTCGACCGAGGCAAACACCTGGGACGCGGCGAGAATATTTTATTCTTGGCTGAGATCTTTTATCTTTGGAAAGAGGATCTTATATTTTTGGCTTTGGCTCCTGGAAGGAAAAAGATATGATAGATCATATATTTTACCTATTTTTATGGGAAGAGATCTTTCTAAGATATCTTATCTTTGGAGAGTAATTTTCCTATAAAAAGGGTCGGATTTCCCACAAATCCGACATCCGCTAACGGCTGAAAATCCCGCATACCACCGATTGTGTTTAGAGCATCCGCTGCAGCCATACTCCAATTGGGAGATTTGAAGAACCTTGTTGAAGGTTGAAGGAAGATTGAAGATTATAGCTTTTATAGCTTTTTGAAGGGTTTTTATAAGATTATCTTAGATTCCCTTCCTTGTTGTCTTGTCTTGTTGGATTGCCATCCAAGGAACGCTTTTGTTGTGATATTTGATTCAGTTATTGAAGTCTTTCTCTTAAGGTTTTCTTGTTCAATTATTCTCTTTCTTCCCATATATTTGATTAATACTTTCATGATGATGAGTGGCTAATCTCTTTGTGTGATTCTAGGGTGATTGGCTGAAGGTTGTGGGAAAAACAATGATAGAATGATCTTAATCACAGTAGGACCCTGAAAGTTCGAGTCTTTACCTTAACCCTAAGCATCTCGCTCAGTCGATGAACATCTCGGCCGGGGTGGAATTCGTCTGACCGAGGTGACTTATCTGATCCGAAACTGAGAGTTAAGTGTTAGAGTTTGCCAAATCCTATTCTTATTACACCTTTCCTGGTCCAATGAAAGCCTAGGATGAGACTTACCCGGTAATTCCTTTGTTTGTTTACCTAAGATCATAAGCAATAGGTAATAAAGGTTTATCCTTTATTGGGGTTTGAGTGTGCTTTCATCCCATCTTTGTGAGTTAGCCTGAGACTTACCCGGTAAAGGTTGATTCTATTCCCTTAGGTGGTGTGTTAGTTTGAGGTTATAGTTCTTTATCTTGATTCCTTGAGACTTACCCGGTAATAGGAGTTACGGTTTGGGATTAGTGAGTAGTGAGAGTTGCCCGGTGATCTATTCCACTTTAGTAACACCATCCCTATGCAAAAATCTCAGCTTTGTCCGCTTATCTTTAGATCTTGAGTTGGAACCACAACTAGATGCTTTAATCCCTAGAATTGCATATTTCCCTTATTGACTTTTATCATCTTTGATTGTTTTAATTGCTTTGTGGTTTGTAATTGCTAAAGCTTACCTATTCCGACTTTGTTGCACTAAGTCCCTGTGATCGACCCCTGGAATTCCTTGCTTTTACTACGATTGACCCGTACACTGCGGGTTCGCATCCTTGTTTTAAGCTTACATCTAGGGTTATAAATTTAAAGCTTGCACACACCGTTTGGAGCGAACATCTTTAGCTCTGCCCAGATCCTGAAGTTCCACCAACGCCATTGGTCTGCCTAGTACGATGCCTCTTCTCAGACCGTCCCGTTTGAGAAGTCCTCCTCTGACTGGCCCGCTCATGCTCATAAGCTGAGGCTCGGTCCCGATAATCTGTCAAGGACTCACAATGGAATCCCGCCATATAAGAGCGTGTACTCTCCCTCAATCGACGGAGAACATATAGATGTGCTGGTCCTTAGAAGGTGCAGCTGGACCCAACAATGCTAACTCTGACTAAAAGCGGCTGATTGCATCTACAATTGGTACATCCTCAAAGCTCGCCTCCACAAAATCATGTAGTTTCTCCCTCCTCAGTGAGGCAGGACAAAACTGCTCTCTAATCATACTCCTCACCTGATCGTAGCTGGTGTCTCGGGCTCGTACGGTCCTCCACCACTGATGAGCAAGGTCACGGAATAGAATCTGGACTAACTCTATCCGTTTGTCCTCTGGACATCTGATGGACTCTAAGGTAGAATCCACATGTCCAATCCAAACCTCCATCTCTAACCCCACCTTCCTAGAGAAAGGCGGTACTCCCAACAAATGGAATGCCTTCAACCAGGTGTCTGGTCGAGGCCCTCTGTACTCCTCTGGAGCTCTAACAGTCTCAGCAGTACATGTCGGCATAATTGGCAACTGAGTAGCTCCCTGGGACATCTCAGAAGATCCCTCATGCACTGGCAGATCTGGTGCACGTCTGCCCACTCTAGAAGCCTCCTCTACACATCGGATATAGTCACGGAACTCCGGTCCCCTCATAGAGACACGATCTGAGTCATCAGACTAGACTCGGTGTGACCGTTGTCTCCCATATCCACCACTACTCGTCTCAAGAACGACGCTCTCAGTACTCTCCTCATGAACCTCCTCCGCCATTGGTGGATCAACAATGGGAACTGGCCCGCCCTATCACGCCCGGAGGAAGAGGTGGTCTACCTCTACCCCGTCCCACAGCAGAAGGAGCTCTAGTCCGAGCCATCTGCGCCAAAACAACACTTTTATTTACCTACCTGACCTCATTGCAGGTAGCAAGTGTCATTATTGTCAACCTAACGTTCTGATACCAACTCTATAACACCCCGAATCCGCGGGACTCGGGATGCCACATTGGGCTAGGATCTCACAATGGATCCTGACACTAGCCTGACAACAAGTTCACTGGACCTTACAACATGACACTGACAAATATAAAACAAATACATAAAACTGTATAAAATTGTACAATCAAAAGGTATACAAGATCATAACCGAGTATAAAGCACAATCCTCACAGAAGAGGTAAGCAAAACATCACCCTCACGCATGAGGTAAAACACAAACATCCCCAAAACCATAACCACCTAATGCACGAGAGTCCTCGGCCTGTCACCTTGCCAGATCACTCAACAACTCGCCTATCTTGCAAGACATCTACAACATGGTATGAAACCATTAGCTAACCATACATATATAAGGTAATGCATAAGCACAAGCACAAGTCAGGGAAGATACACATAAGAGTGGATTGCGCCCTTCCTATATACCAGATGGCATGAGCACAGAGAACCTCTCAACCCCTTACAGGATGGAGGGAAAGGTTATCACTGCCACTCAATGGGGCTATCAATAAAACATAGTCGGTAATCATCAACGTCGCATGCTATCATATCAAGCATATAACGCACACATCACTCATGCAAGCACCCAATATAAGGATGGTAGCTAAGTAAGTCCTACCGACTTACCTCAACCTCGTATAACTCAACCACGATCAACCTCCAATCCTGAGAGGGACACTACCTAATAATAAGGCACAGAGATATATCAATCTCCTATCAATCAAAGGGGTCACACCTAGACCCAAGGGATCTATAGGATCATCCTCAACCTAAACCTCACAACCTACTAATCCTCAAAGCCGTACAAGGCATAACATCATCATCACACACTCCTCTATACCTAGCATGATACTACACACTCACACTAGGAAAGGAAGGGACAATTCCATGCTTAGGCAAGCCCAAAAGCAAGACACACCTGCAAACCAAGAGCAAATCAAGGCTTGAGTGCATGGAGGCGCAAGGGCGGCCCTGGGTAGCGCAGAGGCGGCGACTGGACGGCACTGAGGCGGTCCTAAGGTGGCGCAGGGGCGGCTGGTGTGCAGAATGCAAACCTCCAGCTTCTCTTTGCTTCTTCACTCGATCCTCTTCACACCTTCTTCAGCCAGCAGCCCTATACATACATACATACATACATACATACATACATACATACATACATACATACATACATACATACATACATACATACATACATACATACATACATACATACATACATACATACATACATACATACATACATACATACATACATACATACATACATACATACATACATACATACATACATACATACATACATACATACATACATACATACATACATACATACATACATATATACATGAAACCAAGCCTAAGAAGGCTGCCACAAGATCAAACTTGTGGAATCTACGCTAAAAAAGGAAGAAGAGAAGAAAAGAAGAAAGAAATAGGAGAGGAAGAGAGATCTCACCAAGCTGAACCTAAATAGAGGAAGATCACACCTCACAAGCTCAAGGCTGGCTCAACAAGGCACAACAACATCATCAAACATCAATCTCATCCAAAGCCACATAAAACACTCTTCAAAACTATCACAAGATCAAAGAGAACAAGATGAAGATTCAAAGGAGAAGAAGAAGAATGTGAGGGATAAGAGAGAGTTGTAAGAAAGGTAAAACCCTCATCGGGAGGTAAGAAGGAAGCTTATAAAGGGTGAAGAGGTAAAGTACGGGTCAAGAGTCAACAAAGCCGGCTGCAACACACCACAAACCACAAGGGTGGATCAAGAAGCCGTAGGGACGGCCTCTACCACACGCAGGGGCGGTCTAGGCGAAACCTTTACACTCAGCACTCTCTCTCAACTCCTCAAGACTAGGGCTCTTACAAAAACCCCCACTGTCGATCGGTTTGCATAAATCCTTCCAAGCCATTAGATGGATTTTCTTCTTGATTTCACTATTACCCCATAAGAATGAACGACATAGTTTGTCTAGCTCATTGCAAACCGAAGAGGGCAACTTAATCACTCTTGTAATGTAAGAGGGAAAGGAACAAAGAACCGATTTGATCAAGGTGGTCCTTCCAGCAAAGCTCAATAATCGGCCCTTCCAAGTCGCAAGTTTATTCATCGTCTTTTCCACCAAAACTTGAAATAATTCTTGGATATGCAAGTGTGCAGAGTTGGAAAACCCAAATACTTGCCGAATTTAACAACAATCGGAAACCCCGCAACATCTTGATAGCACACCGAAGATCCACATTAACGTTGGGTGATACCAAAATTTGGGACTTTAAAAGGCTTACTTTGAGCCCGGATATGTCACAAAAATCCGAAAGGAATTTCTTGATTGTAAATATGTTGGATACAGAAGCCTAAACAAAGAACACAATGTTGTCCACAAAGAACACATGCGAGAAACCCACACTCTTTCGGTTAACTTTGATAGGCAACCAACTATTGTTGTCGACGAGTTGCTGAATAGCATGTCCAAGTTGTTTGAGGCATAGAACAAAAATGTAGGGAGATATAGGATCACCTTGACAAACTCCTCGAGATGGAGGAAAGCAGTCCGTCATCTCACCATCCCACAGAACCTTCATCGACTGCGATCTTATACAAGCAGAGATCCAACTCTTCCAAGCATCCGGAAGTCCAATAAGATCGCAAGTCTCCTCAACGAACTTCCCAGTTAGTCTATCGTATGCTTTTTCGAGATCAATTTTGATAGTCATCCACTTCTTTCCAAATTTCTTGCGCACAATCGAATGAACCATCACCTTAACAATAATAACATTATCCTCGATCATCCGGTTCGGGATGAAGCTGCTTTGGATATAACACCCATTTTATTAGGCACGTTTTCGCTATTTATTTTTCCTATTTCTATCGATATTTTATTAGCTTAAAAAAATTTCAAGAATGATTTTCCTTTCGGAGTAATTTTTTTACGAGCTTATGTTTTGTACATCATTTCCATATGTCATTTACGGAAAATTTTGGGATATTTTTCCGATCCTAAAAATACCGTTCCGGGTATTTTGATCGAGATTCTTTTGTTTTATTCCCATATTTATTTATCTTTTTGTTTTCCCGTACCAACTTTTTAGTCCATCCCTTTGGACTTCTCCCGCCCAGCTAAGAGCCTAGCCTGACACCCTCTAGCTGAGTAGCCTCTGCCTACCCGACCCTTGCTTCTTGCCCACAACCCTAGCTGCCTTAACACCCACTCTTTGCAAGGATCCTCATCTCTGAACTCTCTCTTCACGACAGCCACAGTGCCACACCACCACACTCTTTGCTTTGCGTTTCCTTCATTCGTCCCTAGCAGACCCTCCTCGCTTCACTCACCTCCGAAATCGAACTGAACGCCGCCACTGCTATTGGCAAAGGAGCCCTGCTATCGTGCCTCTGTTGCGCTGAGGCTGAAGCGAAGCTGCCCCCTTCTCCCGGTCGAATCGACGCCGCAGGCCACCGCCCTGAGTGCTTGCCCTGCCCTTCCACCACCTTCTCCTCTCCTTATTTTATTTCTCGAGCCTCTATCGAGCCACCAGGGAAGAGTCGGAGAAGAGCTCTCCTCCTCTGTATCTTTTGCCTATCAAACACAGCCAAAACCAGGCAGTAGTCGCCACCGGTGTCCCCTAACTCGCCTTCACCGGGACTGCCGCCTGGAGCCTTGCCGGAGCCCTGTAGCGCCACCAAGGGGCCTGCTAGTGCTGCTTCTCCAGCCGCCCCCTGTGCATCCTTCGATTTGGATTCAAAAACCCTTCCGCCTGATTGCATTTGGAATTTATTATTTTGATGTAATTACAACTCATAACCTCTATTTCATATTTTACGCTTTTTACCCAGATTTATGGATTTAACAACTTATGCCCTTCAATGGATTATTTACATAATATGGCCAATATTTTTATTTATGGAAAATGGCCCATGTTTCTAAAAATACACAAATTACCCTAAAATGTATTTGTCAATTTTAAACTCAGATTTCCATTACGAGTTGTTCTTATAGCTTATATATATTATACATAATGCCCAAGTGTAGCCTTTCAAGCTAAACTTGTTTAGTTTTGGTGTTAGGTTCGGAAACGACTACGATAATGGCCTAACGAGTCCAAGTTTGACATCCGTCGATCGTCTTCCGCCTTTTTGGCATCGTGTGAGTATCTTCTTACCCGATTTAGTTATTTTTAGCAGTATCATGCTAGGTTAGATCTAGCATAACCTAGTGAGAATACCAAGTAGTGGTTTGGACCTTAGGTGAGTTTTGAGAATTGCCAATTGTTGTAACTCGTTGAGTGTTTGGTTGATCTTGTGAGTATTTGAGGCTTGAGGTTGTGGTTATATGATTGTTGAGATTATGGGATACGATATGCGTATCCTAGCATAGTGTTGATACTGTTGAGATTGTTGAGACTATGCTTGTTTATCCTAGTTGCGTTGTGAGTTATGATCTTGCGAGATCCGAGGGTTTAGAAATCTTAAGACTTCTAGCTTGTGTTGAGTGTGATGTGAGTATGAAGGATTCTAGGATGCAGTCCTAGAATTGAGAGTCAAATGGTCTTGCGTAGATCATTTGTATAGAAGTCTAAGACTTCTATTGTGAGTGAGTTGTTGTTGATATAATTATCTTCTTGTGAGCAGGTTACGGGCTTCCTCCCTAAGGAAACGAGAGTGTCGTGAGTTGAGTGTGGTGACAAGGTAAGTCTCCGGACTTACTTAGTCGTATTCCTTGTATTAGCATTGATGTGTGTTTGGTGGTGTGTGTTTATTATATATTGTTTATAACAACTAAACCGGAAATAGGATTACCGACCTTTATATTATTTGGCCCAAGTGTATGATAACGGGCGGTGACATCAATGCCTAGCTTTTGCGAGAGTTAGGAGGTTCTCGGCGACTAGCCCGTGCTGGTTAGACGGACGGAGACATCCGTACCGTTCCATTGCCGGAAGAGGGGACCGAGGCAAGTTTCGGGAGATTCTCGTGTCACAAAAGAAGTTGAATTAGAACGGGATATTACTTATTAATAAAAAAGATAATAAACCGGACTTGTGTGATTTGGTGTATATTGTGTGTTATGTTGATTTACTTGTGTTTGTGCCTTTCACCTTGATTCTAATGCTTCGAATATTAGCTAACGGTTTTATACCGATTGTTGTAGATTGCCTTGCAGATTAGGAATGCGGCCGAGAGATCCGGAAGAGTGGGCAGCCGGGGTTCCGTACATTTTAGGATGGGTTGGTTGGAGTCGAGTTTGAGTATTGTATTTATTGTATGTTGTATGGCATTTAGTCTTTGGAGTTGTATTTTCGGCTGAAGTCCTTTGTTGTATTCTTTCGGGTTTCATTCATTGCATAAAAATGTTTTTCGGTTTTGGCCTTTATTTGTGCCTTGTTGCACGATCCGGTGAAATTGTTGTCAGGCTAAGGGTCGGGACCCATTTTGAGGTCCCAACCCGTACGCCCCAAGTCCCACGGATTCGGGGTGTTACAAAAGTGGTATCAGAGCCCTAGGTTGACAACAATGGCACTCGCAATTTTCTAAAGGCCGAATAAGGAATAAATAGAACCCCACGGGTTCTGAGTTTTTGTTTTCAAAATCACATGCATGAGTCGGGGTAGAATGTACGGACCACCACTCCTTCCGCGGATCCCGGCAGCTTAGTTTATTGGATTTTGATAAGTATGTATATATATATATATATATATATATATATATATATATATATATATATATATATATATGTGTGTGTGTGTGTATATATGTATATATAGATATGGATATGAGGTTTGTAGTTATGCATGATGGAATTGATGTGTATCTTTGTGGATTGTAGTTGCATGATGGACATGATTTATGTGTATAGTTGTATATGTGAACGATTATACGTATTAGACATTGTTTTGTTGTAATGAATTTCCGGATGCGTTATATTAGTAGTAAGGTGGACATGGGACATATATAGTCTTGTATATGGATTCTGATATATATAGTAATAGCATGGTGTTTTTATCTATATATATATATATATATATATATGATATGATATGCTAATATCATTTTAGTAATAGTGGACCTTATAGGAAAGATGATAGCACGATATCATCATCTTTAAGACGATGTTGTTGGCTTGAGATAGCGTTCATACGTGGAGGAATAAGCTCCAAACGGTGTGTGCGAGCTTTAAATTTATAACCCTAGACTTTAAGCTTAAAACAAGGATGCGAACCCGCAGTGTACGGGTCAATCGTAGTAAAAAGCAAGAAATTTCAGGGGTCGATCACAGGGACTCGGTGAAACAAAGTCAATAACGGTAAGCTTCGTGAATACTAACCACAAGAGCAATTAACACAATCAAAGATGAATAAGAAGTCAATAAAGCAAACATACAATTCTAGGGATTAAAGCGTCTAGTTGTGGTTCCAACTCAAGATCTAAAGATAAGCGGACAAAGCTGAGATTTTTGCAAGGGGAAGGTGTTACTAAAGTGGAGTAGATCACCGGGTAAGTCTCACTACTCACTAATCCAAAACCGTAACTCCTATTACTGGGTAAGTCTCAAGGAATCAAGATAAAGAACTATAACCTCAAACTAACACACCATCTAAGGGAATAGAATCAACCTTTACCGGGTAAGTCTCAGGCTAACTCACAAAGATGGGATGGAAGCACACTCAAACCCCAACAAAGGATAAACCTTTATTACCTACACTTATGATCGTTGGTACACAAACTAAGGAATTACCGGGTAAGTCTCATCCTAAGCTTGCTTTGAACCAGGAAAGGTGTAATAAGAATAGGATTTGGCAAACTCTAACACTTAACTCTCAGTTTAGGATAAGATAAGTCACCTCGGTCAGCCAAATTCCACCCCGGCCGAGATGTTCATCGACTGAGCGAGATGCTTAGGGTTAGGGTTAAAGACTCGAACTTTCAGGGTCCCACTGGAATCTAAGATTATTCTATCATTGTTTTTCCCACAACCTTCAGCCAATCACCCTAGAATCACACAAGGAAATTAGCCACTCATCATCATAAAAGTATTAATCAAATATATGGGAAGAAGGTGAATATTTGAACAAGAAGAATTTAATTAAAAGACTTCAATAACTGAATCAAATATCACACAAAAAGCGTTCCTTGGATAGCAATCCAACAAGACAAGACGACAAGGAAGGGAATCTAAGATAATCTTACAAAACCCTTCAAAAGCTATAAAACCTATGATCTTCAATCTTCCTTCAACCTTCAAAAAGGTTCTTCAAAACTCCCAACTAGAGTATGGTTGCAGCGATGTATGCTGGATCTCGCAGCCTTCAATGGTGTATAACGTGCTAAGCGGCCTCCTAGATTTGTGGAAATCCAACCCTTTTTATAGGAAAAATAACCCTTCAAAGATAAAATATCTTAGAAAGATCTTCTCCCAAAAAAATAGGTAAAATATAAGATCTTCTTCCTTCCAGGAGCCAAGCCCAAAAAATATAAGATCACCTTCCAAAGATAAAAGATCTCAGCCAAGAATAAAATATTCTCGCCGCGTCCTAGGTGTTCGCCTCGGTCGAGTCGGCGTCTCTGGATCACCTCGGTCGAGATGAATCTCTGGTCAACCGAGGTGAGTCATAACTGAATGTGAAATCTCTCAAAACTGGTCCAAAGTGAATCTTAATTCATGGCTATGCTTCCTGGATGGTTCCTTATGCTCCTCAATGTAACTCCAATGACTCCATAGCTCCTTTTGTTCCTTTTTGATGCAAAACGTGCCATTTTACCTACAATTACAGCAAAACTAGGTGTAGACCTCGATTCCCGCAAAGGTAGATGAAATGGTAATATAATCACATATTATACATACAAACATGCAGATTAGTGAAGATAAAACGTCCAAACAAACCCCAAAATATAGACTATAATTCATGCTATCAAAATACCCCATACTTAGCCCTTGCTTGTCCCCAAGCAAGTTCCGCATATAGAAGACAAGATAAAATGGATTATAAGTCAAGAAAATCAATGAAAAGTCCTTCAAAAATATTTATGGTGTGCTACAATCATAGATCACTCTAAGAGAATACTTCTTGGAATTAAAAACCAAATATGATTAAAACATTTTATAAATATAAGAAAATTGTTCATCTTTGCATAAAATCATAGAATGCATAATAAGTCATAATTATCAAAATTAATCATGTATAATCCAGTTTAAACCACTAAGTCAATCAACAAGCTCAAGGTCTCAAGGGCTTCCCAAAAGAAAAGGTCAAGAAACGTGTAGGGTAGGGATGTATGTAAGGTAATGTGGTGCTAGAATCCGGGAAAAGGATGAACTTCACTTTCACTTTGACTTGCAACATCTTCCACCAATAAGCTTTGCTTATTCCACTTTTTTTTTTCTTTTTACTTTACTTTTTGGGATGCATGGACAGAGGTGCACAATAACCGAAGCCTAGGAGATCCGCAATCATCAATTTCTTGAGATGCATCAAACCCTTGATGCACATACCATGACCCGTTAGGAATATCGCTCAATCCGACTTTGGCAAGACACAAACACCCGGCTATGTGAATGGTGCCGAGTTACTCATCTTCATGATTGACTTCCCCAAACCTAAAATTACTTTCTAGCACTTTCACTTCCAGCCAACTTCTCAACTTTAACTTCACTTGCTTTTACCACTTCGCTTGCTTCCAAATTCCCGGATAGGTAAAGGGAGGCAAAATGTATATGAGGGGCTAAGCATGAATAGGAAGAAGAAGAGAGAGAAGAATGAATTGCCTTGGTCTTTCCAGGAAGAAAGTGAGAGAACTCATGATGTGGTGTCAACCTTCAAATTCAACATAATTTAGATAAAACAAAGTATTCAACATGCCAATAATTTCAAACAAAGCATTTAGCAACTTAAACATATTATAAAACCTTTCAAACACATAAAGAAATTAAAACCAGTCAGTAAGCAAGATCTTCACTGAGATCATATCCAGATAAGCAACACAAAAATAATTTTCGAAAACTCTCAGTTAACCCACCTCGGTCGAGGTGTTCTTGGGTCAACCGAGGTGAAACGCCTCGTTTGGCCAAGACTGACTCGGTCGAGGTCAAAAAAAAACTTTTAAAACCATTTTTTTCAGTTTCGACGTTTTTCTCAATCAAATAACCTGTAAATATGCATGCAATCTCAGATAAACATATAAATGCAGAAGTGAAGCATAAATATCTGATAGAGTATGAGTCATACATCAAGTCATCGAATAAATACATCAAATAGTCATCAAATAAGTACATCGAATACCCCATACTTGGGACACACTGTCCCAGTGGGTCAATATAAGTCTAAAAACAAGAGTACTCACCGGATAAATAGCTGAACTGCATAAAATATAATAAAGAAAATCCTGCAGCTCATCAATAGTCGCGATCCGGTGGTGGTGGTGGTGGCACGTATGGATACTGAGTCGGGTTGAATGGATGACCCATGATGCGCTCAAACTGAAGCTGGGCCATAATGTGCTGATAATGTTGCCGCTCCTGCATCTCGCGGATATCCAGCGACAAAGCAACATACGAATCAATAACCTGATCCGTCAGGTCATCGATCCGTCTCTGGGCATCTGGATCTCTCACTCCGCGTCTCCTGCGTCTAGCAGGTCTAACCGGAGAGGTAGCAGGTGCGGGCTCAGTCTCATCATCATCATCCAGATCTATGATCAGCGGCGCGCTCGTCCCTGCAGTATCTGTCCCTGTATCCATCGGGACTCCACCATCTCTCTCATCCACTGTATCCTCGTCATCAGCCTCCTCCTCCTCCTCAACTGGGGCAGCTGCTGCCTCCCTGTAATCCTCCATCAGTGGAGCCCAAGCAGTTTGCCAATAATGCGGGTCATAAACGGTGAACTGGGTAGACCATCGGATCCCCTGTGGCGCAGTCAGCTCCCACGGCATAGCCACATATGGAGTAGTCAAACCTCGGGGGACGAGAATCCGCCGAGTGATCATCTCCTGCAATCCAAGCGACTTCGGAGCCGCCACCATTGTACAAGCACTGAGGTCCATGTCATGAAAAGCAGTTATGTGGGTGACAAGCCCTCCGCAGCAGATGTCTCCCTTCGCTTTGGCCTTGATCTTGTGCAGGTCCTCTGCCAAGATCAAGCCAAAGTTTGGGAAACCCCCCGTAACCATACAATATAGACTGAAAAGCTCGCCCTGTCGGATCTTTTGGGGCGTCTCAGTACGCGCCAGAAGTGTCTCGCTGAATATCCTATGAGCTAACCTAAAGGCTAGGTGGAAGATGACCTTCTCCCTAGAATCTCCAGGGCGCCATCTGTCTGCATGCTCAACAATATGGGCTATCTGCCCCCAGAACTCCCTAGCTACAGATCGGGAAGGGAAGTCAGTGGCGGTGGGCTCGGGAAAGCCGAAGATGTCTCTCCAAATCTCGAGTGGTACTAAGAAGTTCCGGTTCATCAACCGGTACTTCATAAACTGCTCTGTGGGAAGGTAGGTGAAGGAGCTAACGAACTCTAGGGTCGGCTCCAAGTAGGTTGGGGCTCGGATCTCAGTAAACTGATCCAGCCCAACTGTAGTAATCATCCTCCTAAGGTCTCCATCTACCCCTAGGCAGTCAAAGGCGGACACATCCAGGAAACGTGGTGCAATCACTGGACGGCTAGCTATACGGTCATAATCCACCTGGTGTCTCTCATGGATCACCGGGCGGTAAGGTCGGGAAGAAGAGGAAGAAGGGGAAGGAGAGGATCTATCCCTAATGGCAAGCAATCTGTCAGAACTCATCTTCAAAAATATCTTACTGTCAGGTCACCTCGGTCGACTGACAGCTCTCAAGAATCACCTCGGCCGAGGCGCAGTTCGACTGGACCGAGGCGGAAGCAGTTTGCGATTCAATTCTCAGAAATCCAGTTCTTTTCCCCCAAAAATCACTACAATTGCTTCCTATGGGGTACTTAAGCCTTTTCTCAGCAGATGCAAGGGCAATCAAAGCCCAAATCGAAACGAATGAACGAGTTAGGGTTTCGACTGTTTTTACCTCGTTTCGGTCGATTCGTTCGATTTCTTCGCAGATCTGTACTTGCAGGGGGATCATCTACCCTTCAATCGTAGTTTGGAAGCGGAAATCTTCGAAAACGAGCAAGATTCGAGGAAGCGAGGTGGAGAGGCGCCGCGGTCGAGTCGAAGTGGGTAAAAAAAAGTGAAAAAGAAATTTTTCCCCTTTTTATATTGTTCCTGGAACTGCTGTCACCTCGGTCGAGATGGTCTCGACTGGACCGAGGTGGTACGGACCGAGGTGGTTCTGCAGAAACCCTAGTCGCCTCGGTTGCTCAAGAATCAACTCGGTCGAGGTGGCCTCGATTGGACCGAGGTGTCTCAGTCAAACTTCGTCTTCTCGAATTCTCGAACTTCTGTACTTCCAGTTATGCTCCTTCCTTAGATGTCTCTTGTTATCTGTCTAGAACGCCAAAAACAAACAAAACAAAGCAAAAGCAAACTATCTAAGCTAGACTAGAAAACGGGAAAAGAAAGCAGTACCTTGGGTTGCCTCCCAAGAAGCGCTTGGTTTAAGGTCGCTAGCTGGACCATAATGTGTTTCAGATGTGACGGGAGGTGCCCTCACCCCATACTTCACCTCCATCGTGGGGTGAAGTAAGTAAATCTATCAAACGCTCCAACAAGTGTAAGTGCTCATCGGGGAATGAATCGTCTATGGGCGGGTCATCCGTCTCGCGGGAAGATTCCGGTAGCCGGCTGAGGTGATCCGCAACGGAGTTCTCGGATCCCTTCTTATCGCGGATCTCTAAGTCAAACTCTTGAAGCAAGAGAATCCATCGAATAAGGCGTGGCTTGGCATCTTTCTTAGCAAGCAAGTAACGGATGGCAGCATGGTCGGTGTAGACAATGACTTTCGCCCCTACTAAATAGGAACGAAACTTCTCGAAAGCATATACGACCGCCAACAACTCCTTCTCAGTGGTAGCGTAGTTGCGCTGGGCTACATCTAGCGTCTTGCTAGCATAGTAAATGGCGGTGGTCCGGCCATCCTTCTTCTGTCCAAGCACCGCTCCTACGGCTACATCACTAGCGTCACACATGACCTCAAAGGGCAAGGTCCAATCAGGAGGTTGGATAATGGGAGCGGAGATCAACGCTTCCTTAATCTTGTAAAAAGCATCAAGACACTCCTGCGAAAACTCAAAAACAACATCTTTATTCAAGAGGTTAGTTAGAGGTTTAGAAATCTTAGAGAAGTCCTTGATGAATCTTCTGTAGAAACCTGCATGCCCGAGAAAACTCCTCACACCTTTAACAGAACAAGGAGGAGGGAGTTTCTCAATAGTCTCGATCTTAGCTCGATCGACCTCAATACCTCGATTAGAAACGAGGTGTCCTAGTACAATGCCTTCATTAACCATAAAATGACACTTTTCCCAATTCAGAACAAGGTTAGTGTCTTCACATCTTTTAAGCACTAGAGAAAGGTTAGATAGGCAATCATCAAAAGAGGAACCATATACAGAAAAATCATCCATGAATACCTCCATGATCTCCTCTATGTACTCGGAAAAGATAGCCATCATGCATCGCTGGAAGGTAGCGGGTGCATTGCATAATCCAAATGGCATCCTCCGATAGGCAAATGTCCCCCATGGACAAGTAAAAGTGGTCTTCTCCTGATCATCCGGATGGATAGGAATCTGGAAGAATCCACTATAGCCGTCCAAGTAGCAAAAGTGTGAATGCTGGGCTAACCGTTCGAGCATTTGATCGATGAAGGGAAGCGGAAAATGATCCTTCCGAGTTGCCGTGTTCATCTAGACAAGCACTTTGGTAAGTTCCTTGACTTGAAGATATCATCAGTTAGCTGCTCCCCTTTCATGGCTGCAAGTAGTGCGAACTCCACCTCATCGCCACCAATGTTGAATTTCAACTTGGCGTTCTTGCAATCCACATTGCAACCCGAAGTTGCTAGAAATGGCCTCCCGAGAATAATAGGAACAGGATAATCTGCGGGAATGTCAAGTACAACAAAATCTATAGGTAGATAGAAATTACCTAACTTGACCGGAACGTCCTCCAAGATGCCCACGGGATGGGTGATGGAGCGATCCGCCATATAAAGTCGAATCTTGACCGGCTTGGGCTCTCCAAGTCCGATCTTCATACATAGCTCCAGCGGAATTATGCTCACGCTGGCTCCTAGATCACAAAGGGCTTCACAAGTGACATCCCCAACTTGAATGGGAATGCTAAATGAGCCGGGATCTCTCAACTTAGGTGGCATCTTCTCCTTTATGATCTTAATAAGCTCCGAGGATTTAGATGTCATCCTAACTTCACCAAAGTCTTCCAGCTTCCTTTTCCTTGATAGGATCTCCTTTAAGAACTTCCCATAAGCGGGCATACCTAGAATAGCATCAAGGAAAGGAATGTTAATATGCAGCTTATTCATCAAGTCAAGGAACTTACCAAAGTGCTTGTCTAGATGTGCTCTGGCCCTTGACTGGGGGAATGGAAGTGGTGGTTTGTATGCAGGAGGTGGAACATAAACTTCAGTTTTCCCCTCCGCTTTCTGTTGCTCTGCCTCGGGTGGTATCTCGGTCGAGGTGTTCTTCGACTGGATTTGGACCGAGGTGGTCTGCGTCGAACGAGGTACTGGATCTGCAGTTTTGAGTCCACTCCTCGTCGTTATGGCCATGCATTGGCCCTTAGGGTTGCTTTCCGTCTTTGCTGGAAGCTTCCTTGGATCTCTTGGCGCTTCATTCGCCCTACTTGCAAGTTGTTGTTCGAAGGACTTTTGGGCCCTCGAAAATGAAGTCATAGAAGTCTTCATATCACTAAGCTTGATCAAGATAGCCTCCAGAACTGCGTCTTTCTTTTCTGGCTGAGACGAACTTGATCCTTGCCCCTGGCTTCTCAAAGGAGTAGAAGAAGAAGAAGAAGGGGAAGAGAGGAAGGGGTTAGAGGAATCATTAGAGTTGGAGTTTGAATGATTGTTACCGTTATTTTGGTTGTTCGCCCTCCAATTATTGCTATTGGATCCTCTATTGTTGTTGTTGTAGTTGTTGTTTCGGGAACCGTTGTTGTTGTTACGGTATCCATTGTTGTTGTTCCTTTGCCCTTGCTCTTCCTTCTTGGTTTGAGCAACCAAGAGTTCCTTCAATTGCTTCACGTCATTCTTCAAAGACGTGAGTTGATTGTTGTTGGATTGAGTCTCTTGAAAGTTGACTCTTTTAACTCCACCTTCAGCTCCTTGGTGGGTGTACTTCTCCATATGCAAGGCTTGCTTCTCGATGAAGTCCCAAGCCTCGTCAATCGCCATGTCCATGAAGGTACCGGCGGAGAGTAGTTGGAGATTGAACTGGGTGCTTCCGTCCAGTCCTTTGAAGTAAATCTCCAATAACTCTAACTTTGGAATCCCATGATGTGGGCAATCTAAAAGAATGTCCTTGAACCGCTCCCATGACTTGGACAAGCTCTCCTTGTCCTTCATAATGAAAGCATTTATCTTCCCTCTCATTTCAGCTGTCTTTGAGGGGGGAAAGAATTTGGTCAAGAACTCCGTAGACATTTCCTCCCACGTGCTAATTTTTCCTGGAGGAAGAGATTGATACCAAGTAAGAGCTCTATCTTTCAAAGAAAAGTAAAAAGGTCTTAGCTTGTAGTTGTTGTTTTCAATTCTTGGAGGTCTCAAGGTTTCCATCAAGATCTCGTAGTTTTGAAGATGTTGATGTGGTGACTCTTTCTCCATCCCTCCGAATTGGCATTGGCGAATCATGGATAGAACTTGCGGTCGAAGTTCGTAGTCATGGTCCGTTGGATCTCCTAGGTTGACTCCTGGACGCCTCAGTTGTTGATTGGGGTCCATCCTTTGACCTAGGGTTTGTGGAATTCCTGCAAGAAGAACATCTCGGACTAGCATCCGAGGTGGAAGTATCTCGGCCGGGGCGTCAGGTACTGGGACCTGCCTCGGTCGAGGGTCAGCAACTGGGACCTGCCTCGGTCCAGCATCGGGAACTGGGTCGTCCCTCGGTCGAAGTAGAATCTGGTCTCGTATGACGGTCATTTCTACTTCGATTGCTTCAGTTTTGGTGCGAGTTTCTTCCTTCTCTCGCCTTAGTTCTTCCCTGCTGAAGCGTAGCAGCTCTAACGCCTCTTTCAATTCGGCCTCAAGATCGCGGTTGTCTTGTTGGGCCATCTTCGCTTCTCTTAAGCGTCGCTTGTATGTCTTTTCTGGTTCGGGATCGTAAGGAACGATTTCCTTCCCAGTGCGGGTTCTTCGCATAAACCTAAGAAAGAACCTGCAAAAGTCACTCAAGTAGAGTGGTTTGATGACACGGGGGCAAGTGCCCCAAGAGCAAACCGTACCGGCTCGGTCTAGATCAAGTCCCCAGCAACGGCGCCAAAAACTTGTTCGCTCCAAACGGTGTGTGCAAGCTTTAAATTTATAACCCTAGACTTTAAGCTTAAAACAAGGATGCGAACCCGCAGTGTACGGGTCAATCGTAGTAAAAAGCAAGAAATTCCAGGGGTCGATCACAGGGACTCGGTGAAACAAAGTCAATAACGGTAAGCTTCGTGAATACTAACCACAAGAGCAATTAACACAATCAAAGATGAATAAGAAGTCAATAAAGCAAACATGCAATTCTAGGGATTAAAGCGTCTAGTTGTGGTTCCAACTCAAGATCTAAAGATAAGCGGACAAAGCTGAGATTTTTGCAAGGGGAAGGTGTTACTAAAGTGGAGTAGATCACCGGGTAAGTCTCACTACTCACTAATCCAAAACCGTAACTCCTATTACCGGGTAAGTCTCAAGGAATCAAGATAAAGAACTATAACCTCAAACTAACACACCATCTAAGGGAATAGAATCAACCTTTACCGGGTAAGTCTCAGGCTAACTCACAAAGATGGGATGGAAGCACACTCAAACCCCAACAAAGGATAAACCTTTATTACCTACACTTATGATCGTTGGTACACAAACTAAGGAATTACCGGGTAAGTCTCATCCTAAGCTTGCTTTGAACCAGGAAAGGTGTAATAAGAATAGGATTTGGCAAACTCTAACACTTAACTCTCAGTTTAGGATCAGATAAGTCACCTCGGTCAGCCAAATTCTACCCCGGCCGAGATGTTCATCGACTGAGCGAGATGCTTAGGGTTAGGGTTAAAGACTCGAACTTTCAGGGTCCCACTGCAATCTAAGATTATTCTATCATTGTTTTTCCCACAACCTTCAGCCAATCACCCTAGAATCACACAAGGAAATTAGCCACTCATCATCATAAAAGTATTAATCAAATATATGGGAAGAAGGTGAATATTTGAACAAGAAGAATTTAATGAAAAGACTTCAATAACTGAATCAAATATCACACAAAAAGCGTTCCTTGGATAGCAATCCAACAAGACAAGACGACAAGGAAGGGAATCTAAGATAATCTTACAAAACCCTTCAAAAGCTATAAAACCTATGATCTTCAATCTTCCTTCAACCTTCAAAAAGGTTCTTCAAAACTCCCAACTGGAGTATGGTTGCAGCGATGTATGCTGGATCTCGCAGCCTTCAATGGTGTATAACGTGCTAAGCGGCCTCCTGGATTTGTGGAAATCCAACCCTTTTTATAGGAAAAATAACCCTCCAAAGATAAAATATCTTAGAAAGATCTTCTCCCATAAAAATAGGTAAAATATAAGATCTTCTTCCTTCCAAGAGCCAAGCCCAAAAAATATAAGATCACCTTCCAAAGATAAAAGATCTCAGCCAAGAATAAAATATTCTCGCCGCGTCCTAGGTGTTCGCCTCGGTCGAGTCGGCATCTCTGGATCACCTCGGTCGAGATGAATCTCTGGTCAACCGAGGTGAGTCATAACTGAATGTGAAATCTCTCAAAACTGGTCCAAAGTGAATCTTAATCCATGGCTATGCTTCCTGGATGGTTCTTTATGCTCCTCAATGTAACTCCAATGACTCCATAGCTCCTTTTGTTCCTTTTTGATGCAAAACGTGCCATTTTACCTACAATTACAGCAAAACTAGGTGTAGACCTCGATTCCCGCAAAGGTAGATGAAATGGTAATATAATCACATATTATACATACAAACATGCAGATTAGTGAAGATAAAACGTCCAAACAAACCCCAAAATATAGACTATAATTCATGCTATCAATTAATTGTGTCATGACCATTTGTAAAGTGATAAGACAAGGTTGTGTCGGTTATTGCGATAGGTGACGGGAAGAGAAAAGATGGAACTTGAGATATCATAGATTCTAATACAGCAAAATGTGGATTTTCCCACTAAGGTTGATCTTGGTGCAACTCCGATGTCAAGGCTCTGTATAGGATGACACATGTGAAGATACGTGAGTCGGAGAAGCTTTTGAAACGACTAGTTGCAAGGACTTGTTTATAAAGGTTTATTAGAACCAATGTAATGCCATAGAGGACATTAGACGATATCTTGAACTCTCGATTTGAAGTTGTTATGGAGGACACCAGTTGGCGAAAAGAGAGATGGTTATCTCTATTTGTACATCCATTTCCATAAGTTGAACAAGATAACAATGAAGGGCAAGCATCCCTTACAACGAATGAGAGATCTACTCGATCAGCTACAAGGGTCGGTAGTCTCTTCTAAGGTTAAGTTAAGATTTGATTGTCACCGTTTGAGAATTCGAGACTCGGATATTACAAGTACGGCATTTAGGACCAACCAGAGTCACTACGAGAAAGAAGTCGTATGACAAGTTGTCTCGGGATGGCAAACCCCGAGAGATATGGAAGGAGTTACAAGTTATCTTAGATGTGCTGAGCTTTACTAGCTATGTAAAGAGAGAAGTTGTGTAACACCTTCTATGGTAACCTACTCCAGATGACAATGAAGTATTGAATGAGACGGAAATGGACAATAAAGATGTGGAGAGTTAAGAAGGAGATTCATTGGTGCAACTGTTTTGATTTACCTTGAGGTATTATAGGCTTGAAGTGGACAAGTGATTTTTTAAGACAAGGTCTTGATCGAGTATTGAGGAGCGATGTAAGAGTGATAGCATACGTGTCTCGTTAGTAGAAGCGGTGTGAAGTAAGTACTTCCTTCGTTACCTGGAACTTGCAACAAGAATTGAGGAAACATAATATCAAAGTTTGGTTTGACAAGAACCAAGGCCAACGGTGTAAATTGGAAGTTTGTTTTTCTTTGTTAGAGACAATCAAAGAGAAACATAATGGAAATGCTGCATTGAAAAAGACCCGAGAAGGGAGTTGAGTTTCCGATATAACGGACCTTTTTGAGATCTTAGCGCGAGTTGGAGAGGTGACTTACAAGTAGGCATTACCACCAATAGTAGAGGGTGTTCACCCGGTGTTTCATGCGTATCAATCGAGAGAGTCCATACATGACTCGAGACATGTTGTCATTCATGATGATCTACTGGCAGACGAGGAACCGATGAGTCTAACTGGAAAACGAAGGGTAGTATCTTGGTTTGGGATTTACGCTGAGCTAGTAGCTACGATAGAATCGACGGGTTAGACCTAGTTCTACCATTAGTTATGTTATGTGCATGTGTGATATTATGTGTAGTTTGTGCCCGGTGCGGGAATGTGTTGTATGACCTTATATATCTTGTGGTGGTAGTTTATGTAGAATGTGTGTATAGACTATAAGGTTTAAGCCTTCTTAGTTTGAGGATTCATACCTCGGCCTTAAGGACCGAGAGGTTCGACACATAGCAAGTTTCGGGACGAAACTTGTTTTTAGGGGATCTAATGTAACACCCATTTTATTAGGCGCGTTTTCGCTATTTATTTTTCCTATTTCTATCCATATTTTATTAGCTTAAAAAAATTTCAAGAATGATATTCCTTTCGGAGTAATTTTTTTTACGAGCTTATGTTTTGTATATCATTTCCGTATGTCATTTACGGAAAATTTTGGGATATTTTTCCGATCCTAAAAATACCGTTCCGGGTATTTTGATCGAGATTCTTTTCTTTTATTCCCATATTTATTTATCTTTTTGTTTTCCCGTACCAACTTTTTAGTCCATCCCTTTGGATTTCTCCCGCCCAACTAAGAGCCTAGCCTGACACCCTCTAGCTGAGCAGCCTCTGCCTACCCGACCCTTGCTTATTGCCCACAACCCTAGCTGCCTTAACACCCACTCTTTGCAAGGATCCTCATCTCTGAACTCTCTCTTCACGACAGCCACAGTGCCACACCACCACACTCTTTGCTTTGCGTTTCCTTCATCAGTCCCTAGCAGACCCTCCTCGCTTCACTCACCTCCGAAATCGGACTGAACGCCGCCACTGCTATTGACAAAGGAGCCCTGTTATCGTGCCTCTGTTGCGCCGAGGCTGAAGCGAAACCGCCCCCTTCTCCCGGTCGGATCGACGCCGCAGGCCGCCGCCCTGAGTGCTTGCCCTGCCCTTCTGCCGCCTTCTCCTCTCCTTATTTCATTTCTCGAGCCTTTGTCGAGCCACCGGGGAAGAGCCGGAGAAGAGCCCTCCTCCTCTGCATCTTTTGCCTATCAAACACAGCCGGAACCAGGCAGCAGCCGCCACTGGTGTCCCCTGTCTCGCCTTCACCGGGACTGCCGCCTAGAGCCTTGCCGGAGCCCTGCAGCGCCGCCAAGGAGCCTGCTAGTGCTGCTTCTCCAGCCGTCTCCTTCGCATCCTTCGATTTGGATTCAAAAACCCTTCCGCCTGATTGCATTTGGGATGTTTATTATTTTGATGTGATTACAATTCATAACCTCTATTTCATATTTTACGCTTTTTACCCAAATTTATGGATTTAACAACTTATGCCCTTCAATGGATTATTTACATAATATGGCCCATATTTTTATTCATGGAAAATGACCCATGTTTCTAAAAATGCACAAATTGCCCTAAAATGTATTTGTCAATTTTAAACTCGAATTTCCATTAAGGGGTTGTTCTTATAGCTTATATATATTATATATAATGTCCAAGTGTAGCCTTTCAAGCTAAACTTGTTTAGTTTTGGTGATAGGTTCGGAAACAACTCCGATAATGGCCTAACGAGTCCAAGTTTGACATCCGTCGATCGTCTTTTGCCTTTTTGGCATCGTGTGAGTATCTTCTTACCCGATTTAGTTATGTTTAGTAGTATCATGCTAGGTTGGATCTAGCATAACCTAGTGAGAATACCAAGTAGTGGTTTGGACCTTAGGTGAGTTTTGAGGAGTGTCAATTGTTGTAAGACGTTGAGTGTTTGGTTGATCTTATGAGTATTTGAGGCTTGAGGTTGTGGTTATATGATTGTTGAGATTATGGGCTACGATATGCGTATCCTAGTATAGTGTTGATACCGTTGAGATTGTTGAGACTAGACATGTTTATCATAGTTGCGTTGTGAGTTATGATCTTGCGAGATCCGAGGGTTTAGAAGTCTTAGGACTTCTAGCTTGTGTTGAGTGTGATGTGAGTATGAAGGATTCTAGGATGCAGTCCTAGAATTGAGAGTCAAATGGTCTTGCGTAGATCATTTGTATAGAAGTCTAAGACTTCTATTGTGAGTGAGTTGTTGTTGATATAATTATCTTCTTGTGAGCAGGTTATGGGCTTCCTTCCTAAGGAAATGAGAGTGTCGTGAGTTGAGTGTGATGACAAGGTAAGTCTCCGGACTTACTTAGCTCGTATTCCTTGTATTAGCATTGATGTGTGTTTGGTGGTGTGTGTTTATTATTTATTGTTTATAACAACTAAACCGGAAATAGGATTACCGACCTTTATATTATTTGGTCCAAGTGTATGATAACGGGCGGTGACATCACTGCCTAGCTCTTGCGAGAGCTAGGAGGTTCTCGGCGACTAGCCCGTGCTGGTTAGACGGACGGAGGCATCCGTACCGTTCCATTGCCGGAAGAGGAGGCAAGTTTCGGGAGATTCTCGTGTCACAAAAGAAGTTGAATTAGAACGATATGACTTATTAATAAAAAGATAATAAACCGGACTTGTGTGATTTGGTGTATATTGTGTGTTATGTTGATTTTCTTGTGTTTGTGCCTTTCACCTTGATTCTAATGCTTCCAATATTAGCTAACGGTTTTATACCGATTGTTGTAGATTGCCTTGCAGATTAGGAATGCGGCCGAGAGATCCGGAAGAGTGGGCAGCCGGGGTTCCGTACATTTTAGGATGGGTTGGTTGGAGTCGAGTTTGAGTATTGTATTTATTGTATGTTGTATGGCATTTAGTCTTTGGAGTTGTATTTTCGGCTGAAGTCCTTTGTTGTATTCTTTCGGGTTTCATTCATTGCATAAAAATGTTTTTCGGTTTTGGGCTTTATTTGTGCCTTGTTGCAAGATCCGGTAAAATTGTTGTCAGGCTAAGGGTCGGGACCCATTTTGAGGTCCCAACCCGTAGCGCCCCGAGTCCCGCGGATTCGGGGTGTTACATTGGAGAGGACTCACAAGCCTGTTCATAAAGGGTTGGAGACGAGACACAAGCAACTTCGAGATCAGTTTGTACTTGACATTACATAACTCGATGGGACGGAATTTAGATATGTGCTCCGGGTTGCGACACTTAGGAATTAAAGAAATCAAAGTATTGTTGGCACCACTCGGTAGTAATCTGGAGACGAAGAAATCTCTTACAAAGTCCAACACAATCGGACCCACCGTATCCTAGGATTTTTGGAAGAAGACTGCACTGAACCCATCTCTGCCTGGAGCTTTGAGGGGATGCATACTGAATAGACACTTTTTGATGTCTATATCCGAAAAAGGCCTGCAAGGAAAGCAACATCATTCTGCGCAAGCGGGGGAAAGTTAGAGAAAAACATACCGGAGTTGTTAATGCTTGAGGGTTCTGGCGAAAATAGATCTTTAAAATACTTCTGCGCATTCTTCTTAAGCAATTTAGGATCTGAGATCCACGTGCCTTCATCATTCTTGATACACTCGACCCGGTAATACCTTCTGCAAATTGTAGTACTAATGTGATAAAAATTGTACAATGGCTCTTTAGTAATCTAATTATCTATCAAAAATTCAATTGCCTTTACAACCCTAACTTGTCACTTGAGTCTCTTTTTTTTTAAAAAATTCTCAAGGGTAACTAGTTTTTTTCCCCTTTCCCAATATCTATATTGTTTGTGGATGTAGTCTAGGATGCTCGTCACTTTAATATACTTCTTCGATAGCACTTGGACCCATACGTTAACTAATTCACCCATGATTTTCCAGAGTTGCTTTATTTGGAGGATTGTTTTTGTGTCATTGGTATTCCTAATACCAAGACCACCTTTATCTTTTGAATTTATAGATAACATCTTAACTCATAAGTTATCTAACTCACGTGAGATTTTTATTCCTGTAAGGCTATTAGTTTTTTTCATTCCCGAGATCTATATCATTTTGGCTAATGGACAAGGATTTCCAAAACATTATGTATAAGGTTTGTCGTTGTGTTTAAAGTGTTTTGAGTAACTTGAAATGTAGATTTATGAAATTTTACTTTTTTCAACATTATAGTTTTGTCAATTACCACAAGATTTTGTTGGCACGCATATTGAGAAGCCTTCGAGAATATAATAACATCGCCAACAAAAGTTAAAAAAAGAGACATTTAACTTTTCTCGTGATAAGGAAACCAATTATGCCATTGCTCTCAATACATAGTTTTTATAGATTCCTCGTGAGGTGTTTCGCTCTAATATTAAACAAGATTGTGGAAAATGGACTATCCCGTTGAAACCCCTTTCATAGAAATACTATTTTATAGGTCCATTGTTGATGAAGATGGAGAAGGAAACCATAAAGATGTTTCTCAATCCAACAACAAATTTATCTACAAATCCAATTTTTCAACACTTTAAATTAAGTTCCATTATATTATGTCATATGCCTTTTCCATGTCAAGCTTGATTGTCACGTAACCTTGTTTGCACTTTTTTGATGAAAGGAGTTACGGATCTCATGATAAATTAGAATATTGTCTTGAATGACTCTTTTTTGTTACAATCAAACCTTGTATTGTGTGGATTATTTTACGAATAATGTATTTCAAACGGTCTTTTCTTATCTCGGTGATAACCTTGTAGATTATAGTGCAAAGTCTAATCGGTTGATAATGATTTGTTGTGGTTGATCATTGTAGAAGTTTAACCAAATAGTTAACAACAACCTCCCCCTCAAGGATACGAGATCAAATGTGGCATATTCGGGTATCGAATTCACAAGGACCACATATAGTTTGATGGATACTAATAATTAATTGTTGTACGTAAAAGGAAGGAGGAAAACAACAAAGATAGCAAGAGAAATCGATAGTGATTTGTAGGCAACAATGGATTAAGGCAATCTAAGTTAGTGAATTAAAGTAGCGTTGCATATATGAGACCCGTGAATATTGATATATGAATATTGTAGGTAACTATCTAAATTAGTCTTTGACATAGATAACCAAAAACCGTGCTTTTCAACTCACGTAGCCCTCAATACAGTGGTTCGGAAAGTATAGGAAAATCCTTTAAGAACTTAGAAATTCGGAAAAGACCAAGAAAAACTTTTGTTGGTCGCCCTTCAGTTAGAAAATGTGCAAAGACCAAAAACTTCTACGATAGTTAGAAATACTCATGGTATTGATAATATAATCTCTCAAAATCAATTGCTTTTCAATAAATCCAATAAAACTTCATTTGCTTTTGGCCCTTTAGCTAAATCAATTATAAACACTACTTCTTTCGAAGGTAAATAATAGGTGAAATGAAGTACTTTGAAAATAAACAATATCTAAACCATTATAAAGATCAACCAATCTATAGATCACGAGGGGGATTATCCAGATATGATTGAATATAAAGAAAAGTTTATATAAAAAATCAAAAAGGACATAAACTCCCAAGTGTTAGGTTTTAGTAAGGCGAACCTTATTTTGAAAGATATTTGATAACTATGGACTCACAAACTATATACTATACATCACAACACTGTCTAGTAGGTGTAAAAAGTGGCTTATGTAGTCCCAGTTCGATTTTGGATCGTACTTCTCTTAGGGTTTCTCCAAAACCCGTTATCCAAATCGAGAACGTATCCAAAATTCCACAGCATGCATATTACGTTCTAATATTCCAACTCATACTTTAATATGCAATAATCATTTCCGAGGGTTTCAAGAACACTTATGTAGCGTCAAAATACGAAAGCCAATTGACAATTCTCGAACTTCGGCTCGTTAGACCTTTCCCAAAGGTGTTTTCAAATCTAATACCAAAACTAAATAAATTTAGTTTTAAAAGCTAAACTAGGACATATTTATATATACTCATAATTAAAATTTTGGTAAAAAAATCCGTAAATATATTGTTTGGGGAAAATGTGTAATTTCATAAACATGAATCATTTATTGTAAAGTAAACTTTGGGCCTTTTTAAGTAATGAGAAAATTGTCTAAACATACCACATCTTTTAGGCTGACTAAACTTAAATACCCCGTCGTTTAAACTATTAGAATGGTACCTCACCTATTGAGCCCAACTAAATATTAGTATCTGGATTACTGCTCACACGTTAAACTAACATATCGGTGTTAAATATCAAGGGCAAAATTGTCCACCTACCTTAGACATATAGCTTACATTACTACAGAGTTTCAACACCGATCTGTTAACTTAACGTTTGAATAGTAATATATGTACTAATCTTTGGTCGGGTTCAATAGATGAGGTACCGTTCTGATAGTTTAAACGACGGAGTACTAAAGTTTAGTCAGCCTAAAAGATGATGTATTGTTTAGGTAATCTACATGTAGAGGCATAATAGTGAAAATACAAAAGTTAGGCCCAAAAATGAAAACACAAATTTGGGTGATTTTCTACAATTTCACCAAAAATTTGGGATGCCCGATTGTAATTAGGGTAAAGGCTTAGCAAAGGAAGGAGGATTGTGTTGGTGGCGAGGGTGAAAGCGTGGGAACCTCCGGCGGCCGGCGAGGGAAGACAACAAGCTCTTGGCGTCGTTCCCGACGGTGTAGCGGTGGTGCAGAAGCTGGCAACCTCCTTTGTTTTCTAGCGAGGCTCGATGTTGGTGAATAGAGAAGACGTCAGTGATCCTCTTTGTCCGTCTTCTCTAGTGGTGGCTTCTTGCAACATAGGCAACGTCGGTCCAACTTCAACAAGGGCAGAGTGAAGCAAAGAGAAAGTTGGAGTGTGGTTGGTGTTTAGTGAAATAGAGAAGAATAGATTGTAAAGGGGGGGACATAGTGTGCAAGGAGGCTTTTAGGGAGATGCACGAGAGACATGGAAGGAGATCGAGGTCCAAGGTCAAAGCGAGGAGACGAGGATATGTGTGAGAGTTCGATGGTGAGGATAGATGAGAGCGAGAGGCAAAGTGTGAAGCGAGGAGTTCGAGAGAGAGACGAGGACAATGCAAGTGATGGAACTCTAGGAGATGAGGTTCGATGGAAGGAGAAGAAGAGTGAGTAGAGGATAAAGGGAGGTGAGGAATGGTGAAGCTGAGAGATGGTGATGACGTACCATATCCAACAACCCCTACTACACAAGGGTCAACCACTAGATCAAGGGCAATCAAGGAGAAGGAGTACAAACCATTACCAACAATCCCTACAAGCTCTACCATGCAAGGATCAATCACTAGATCGAAAGCAAGAGTCATTCAAGAAGAGGTTTCTAGCTTGTTGTTATCTTTAGCTCTTAAGGAGACCATTGGTGATCTTGTTGTGTCTAAGTCTTCCTTAGTCACGTTGATGACGATTCCAGCCATGGAGACCATAGAGGAGATGCCATACACACGTGAGGATAAAGAAGACAAGGATTGAAGCTTTTGGAGCTTCTAAGTTATTTTATGAGATATTTTATTACCTTTAAGCTCTATACTTTCTAAAGATAGTTTTTATCTTATATTTTTTGGATTATTTTTATTCTTTTAGTTGGAGGCTTTTAAGGATATAAAAAGACCTCCATACACGTTTTCTAGGTAGATTATTTTTCAGCCAAAAACTTTGAGAACTCGTTCCTTCGTTTATGAGGGTTTCGTTTTGTTCATTTCAATTAAATAAAAAAGAGTCTTTGATTGAATTGTTGCGAGTTCTTGATAGGTTGTTCTTATGTGTGTTAATCTCCTTAAAGATTGGTGCCCCTAGTCGATTTCAGTCCCTCATTGTGCTTGTCTTGATTTGAAGACTTGCGTAAGGTTGAAGAAGGAAGGGTTAAAGTAATTCGTTGCTTGGGTTTTGATCCAATCGATCAAGGTTCTAGTAAGTATATATTGGTTCTTCTTGACCTATATTATCACCAATTCATCCATCTCATCTTCTTATCTATCTCGCCCTCTATCACGTCATTCTCACCCTTCTTCCTATCGTTTGTTCGTAAATCTCATTGGTTGCTAACTCTCGCCTGCCAAGATTGTCGAGATTTCTAGTTTTCAAGGGTATTCAAAGGACTTCAATCTAAATCTGGTCATTACGGCCTCAACCTCGCATCAAATGAAGAAGAGGGAAAAGCGAAATAGGGATAGGAGGCTGAGTGCTTGCTTGGGTAAAGGAAAAGTTGGTGCTAGGGTAGTTTGGGATAGCTAGCTAGTGAGGTGTAGGGGTGGCTAGCACAACATAGCATGGGTGGGATGGTAGAGACATGCTATATGTGAGGCTAGCTCGGTTGAAGGGTAGAAAGATGCTCGTTTGGCGCTAGGGAAGGAAAATAAGAAAGGGAAAAAAAAGAAACAGGAAACTGACCAAAGAATAATCACTTACAAGGCATAAACCAATGTTATTACAAACTTTAAAGGTTATTAATATACAAACTTACCATAATTTTTAACTTTTTATATGTCTTATAATTTTAATTAACAACCTAGAATATTTAAGAAAAAAAATATAACTTAACATATATTACATAATTCATTAAATATAAAAAGGCGATCATTGAAAGTAATTACAATCCAGGGGTAATTTTGTGTGATATAAAATTATGGCAAGTTTTTTAGATGATATTTGACTAATTTTTCACCCAAATTATAATTGGTTTAATGTGGAATAGTCTGTATATTAATAACTTTTAAAGTTTGTAATATTTTTGGTTCATGCCTCGTAGTTGATATTCTTTTTGATCATTTTCCGATTTACTTTGAGGTGAAAAATTGGGTTGAATACACTATTTTTTTATTATAGACTTTTGTTTTGTAGACCCCTCTAATTTAACCCTATATATAACTTCTCCTAGCTGAAAGAAATTAGGTTAACTAGGGGTATATTTACTAAATGAGTTTATGCTATGAGTACTTTTTATAGAGTAATAGTGATAAAAGACTTATTTAACCATTTTACCCAGTTGAGTTTTATAATATTAGTTCAAAATGTGTGTATCATTACTTCGAACATTTGTATTCCATTAGTCCGAAATTGTGTATTTCATTTGTTCAAACAATTTGTTTTATTAAGTTCAAATACGTACAAGTAAAAAAATTCATAAAAAACATGACTAATAAATAGAACAAAGATAAATGCATGACTAATAATAGAAAAATTAGCAGTGATTATATACACATTTTGAACGAGTCAATTTAAACTAATAGTTCCAAACTTTTCTTGTAAAAATATACTAACCATCACTACAAATAATTTGAACTATATTAAAAAAATTGAACGAAAAGTAAAAAAAAAAAAATGTTCGCCAAAACAACAAAATTTGACACGTATCGGTTTGATAACTCTCCGTAATTTCATATCCGATGAACAATACCGCATGTGAATCTAAGCTTCGTCTTATTTTATTGTCAAAGGAAATAAATGTATTAAACTAGTTTACAAGATCACCTTACGGTTACCAATTTGTTATCCAACCCTCTATTAACAATTTCCGCCTTAGAAGTCGTTAATTTTTAAGCCTTCAATTTTTACACGTTTATATATCATGATGCCCGTTGCAGTTTCGTCTCCCGAGGTTTGATGCCGTCTTTTGGTGGCGGTTCGAGCGTTTTGTCGAAAAGGGAGCGTGGATTGGTGATCAACTCATGACGACTCTCTGTTGTGGTCTAAATTTGAGGTGTCCATTGTTTTTCCTCATGCTTCCTACATATGTACTTTCTTCGAACATGAATGTTTATGCTCGTTGTTTCCTTTTTTTTTATCATCTTACTTTGCTTTGAAGACTCTTTTTTGCTTTCGAAATCCTTTTGATGTATTTTTTTTTTCTTTTTCTATCTTATTGTGTCGTCCATCATGACGGTTAGTTCTTCTTCCGATCCTTTTTGATATTTTGATCCACTTAGACAACGCGCCGTTATTAACCGCTATCCGTTTTTTTAAAAATAAAATAAAAATTAATCGAATCCTAGAAGATTCGCGGGTTAATATAGACCGGCCCATTTTGGATGGCTTTACTTGTCATTTTACCCAAATATCACAATAATGGGCGGGAAATATTGGCGGAAGTGGCCGCCAATTTGGGGAAATTGGGTTGAACAAGAGCTTCAAAGGGAAATTGAGTTGAACAAGAGCTTCCAAAACGACACTTCAAGACGGTGCCAATATTCCTCGATCGAAGAAAAAATTGTCCGGATCTCACATCGCCGGATCTTGATTTCAGAGTATAGGCCTGAATTTGCACGTGATTTTGGTTCATCTTATACCCTAAATTCTCCGTGGTTCGACTGGGTAATGCACAGTGCACTTCTTCAATCTTCGGTCTCTAGGTTTGATTCGTGGTTTCTTCATTTTATACTTAATGTTCACTTCATCTTCGATTTTAATTCGTTTACTTCTCACGTGTAAGTCGGATATTCCACGAGTCCTGTTGTCAAGCAGTAATTTTTGTCACCCTTTTAGTTCGTCTACATAATTTTGTCTTCTGGTTGTTGAGCTTTGGATTCTGTTTGGGTGCAGAAAAGTGAATTTGTTATCCCGTCACAAGATTTGTTGACATTCTGGTGAATTTCTTGTGCAGATTTTGTGCAGTATCATCTGGTGTGAGGAAAATGTCAAACTATCAGACGGAGGCGCTGAGGTGTTGCTCAGTTAAGGTGGATAACTACGATGAGGTGAAAAAACAAAGGGGTGCTCTGATTGTGTTAGAAGGCTTGGATCGAAGTGGCAAGAGTTCGCAGGCAAGCAAGCTGGCTACTTGTTTGGAAGGGCTTGGTGTTTCTGCTGAACTATGGAGGTTTCCAGATAGAAATACGAGTGTTGGTCTGATGATTTCTTCATATCTTTCCAACAAATCACAGTTAGATGATCATACCATTCATCTGTTGTTTAGCGCTAACCGGTGGGAAAAGAGGTCTGCTGTTTTGTCCAAGATTTTAAATGTTTTGCCCCATATGAACTTTGGTTTACAACTTTTTGTTCTTGTCTTTTATCTGAACTTTCTGGTCCACTTAGAGTTTCACGCACTCTAGGTAACTAGAAGAAATGAATTAGGTTTGAAAGTACATGTCTTGTAGTTAAATGGTTATACTTAACAGAGATAACCATTGCTCGCGTTATCACTGGTGAGAAAGGTGTTTATCTATATTAGAATTGGATTATCAAGTCATTTTCACATCCATCTTCAGAAGGTACTATATTCTACTTAGACGTAAGATTCTTGATCGAGCTTTACATAGTCGGTACTTGGTAAATAGTGACTTCTTTTTATCAATCAACCCTCCAGGCTTGAACTAAAAATGAGTGAAGAAGACAAAAGGACGTATTTGTCATACATATTTGAGTTTAATTTGTATGCTTTTTCTCAGTTCATCTGTTGCTCAAAATTTCAGAGGTTGTCAAAGCTTATGACGTATCATTTTGATGAAATTCAGTTAGATGTTTGTTGTCTGGACTTGGCTTCTTGAATGAAAGATTTTAAAGTAGACTTTTAATAATAGCAAATGTTTAGGCATGACGTGCTATTATACAGTCTATTAGTAGTAGTACTGCTCGATTTGAAGATAATTGTCCCTATTCATACAAGTATACGCAACCTTATGATTGTTTAGTTTATAGCAATTTTTGGAGTTTGTAATGGTTTGCTTGCCTGAGGCAGATCATTGATGGAAGACAAGCTAAAAGGTGGAACTACACTTATAGTTGATCGTTATTCTTATTCTGGGGTAGCTTTTTCATCTGCCAAAGGACTAAGTCTTGATTGGTGTAAGGTAACACCTCCACTCTGCTATAATTCTGAGCTCATTAGTCATGTTTAAGAACCTCTTTACTGTCCAATCATAAATATAAACTTAGCTAACATAGTTGTAACATCCAAGTGTCTGATACCTTAGTAATCTGAGAATCAAGTAGGAGGTGGCAGTGAAATCAGATGATCCTTGGTGAAATAAAAAATGTCTGATAAGACAGTAGCAAGACCAGTTGCATCAACCGTCAAGCAATGATAATGGACACTCAGGGCCCTATGGCTCCTATTAATCATGTTTGTTTGATTCCTTACTTGAGAATTAGGCATTTATGTGTAAGTACATGTTTCCCATTTTTCATTTATCATTACCTCTCGCTTGATGAGCTATGAAAGCCTCAACTTCAAAATTAGGTTCTAATTTTCTAGCCAATCTCATTCCTTATTATGCTAGGATAGTGCATATTTCATTTGGATTTGTCATGATGTTGGCCTTGTTTTCTATGCTTGCTCTGCTATAAGAGGGAACCGTTGAAGGAAGTGTCAAGGTAGAAAGTATTTAAATGTCTACATCCTTTCCCTTTTGTGTCACAAATTGAGAAGTGCTGCACAATGTGGTAAGGAGATATTAAGGTTCTCCAGAAGTTGAAGTGCTAAAACTTGTAGGTTTGAAATAAGTCTAAATTAGAATTTTGCTGTAATATATTGTTGTAATAGGCTAAACCTAATAATAATTGTGCTTCATGCTTGGGTATAAATGTATAATGCTTCAGGTACTTTTGTCACCGTGTCATAGAACATTGGAACTATCACAAATTAATGGAATATGAACATAACTGGGCTTGGAAAAATGTCAAAGTCTCCAACGCCACTTGAAGCGAACTGCTAGGCATTAGGCACAATGGCAATGGATTCGTGAGCTTATGTTATGGGAGTTTGTAGTGGTTACCTTCTTTTTCAATAGATGGTCTCTTGTTGGCAGTCTCTTGACGTGATGTTGTTTTCTTATACACAGTTTACTTTTACATAGACATAGAAGAGAAAAATAGGTGTTGTTTATTTCATCTTTTACCTTTCTTTGCAGGCACCAGAAGTAGGACTTCTTGCTCCAGATCTGGTTTTTTACCTTGACATATCACCAGAGGTTTGTTCTGAATGCTTTTTTCTTTATAGTCCCTCCATGTCTGTATTTTCTGTATAGTCTCCACCTGAAGCTATTTGGCTGCATTAGGAGTGGGGTTGAATGGTTGTGAAAAATTCTTGCTGATATATTAGTGTCAGCTCATACAATTGGCCACTTTTCATTCTGTTACTCAACAGGTTTAATTAGTATTATTAAACATGATAATCTTTAACACAACTTTGGGCTTCATAAGCTTGACATCTTTGAAAACCCAAATTGTTTGGTGCAGAAAGCAGCAGAGCGTGGTGGCTATGGGGATGAGAGATACGAGCAACTTGATTTTCAGAGAAAAGTTGCAGAGCAGTATAAACTCCTCCAGGATGCGTCATGGAAGGTAGTTTCTTTGATTTTTTTTCCAATGATTTTGACTTTTCGTAGAGACTAAACAATCACCAGTTATAATACATCTAAATATTAACATTTGTTGATATAGTGAAGTACTTTCTACATAAATTTTTGTAACTGACATCTTCTACAACTTCTACAAGATGATAGACGCTCGCTTGTCAGTGGATGAAGTCCATAATCAGATAAAAGAGCTGGCATTGAACTGCATCAAACAATGTGGAGAGGGGAAACCTATCTCACAACTCTGGTAATTGCATGCTTTGAGATCTTTGATTTATAGCTTAATCTTGCTGCTTGATTTCGTGGCTTTGATGATTGAGCGTAGGAGGGTTTATGGCTGTTGATCTTTCCTATTCGGGTGATCTGAAGCATAGACTAGTTTGCTGGTGCTTCATTTGCTTGGGTATGAGTTTGACTTTGGAAGTATAATTCGCGTTCCTTCAAATTTGTTTTAAAAGACGGTCTCATTAGTAACTTGATAATTTAAATATTTGGAAATTGGTCAATCTCTAGTAGGGCTGAGCATCGGTTTAAAATAGCAAAACCTAAAACCCTTAACTCTAACCACCCGTAGAGAATCAACCACCCGTAGAGATTCTCTACGGGTGGTTAGAGTTGAGGCATTGTTTGGCTTGAACACCCACATGCTCCTCATCTCGGACATTGTTGATGTATTGTGTGCGTTTTGAATCAACCCAAAAATATGGCCCGCCTAAGACAATGGCTAATATAGAGCTCCAAAACTCCTATTTTTTCTTGTCACCCCATAAGATTTGTGTCGCGTCAACTTATTAAATTTATTATAGTTTTTTTTGTTAAATTTGTTGAGAACATAGAGCCTTACTCCTATTTCTTTTTTATTTTCAATAAATTAATGAATTGTATATTTATATATAATTTTATCATTCATAGTATTATGATAAATAAACATTAGCCTTAAAAGTTAAATTTAAATAATTTTTTAAATTAATAAAATAACGTTTTTAAATAACAAATAACTTAATAAAAACAACAAAATAATAATTACATGTTCGATTATTGTGTATAAAGAAAACTAACATTGAATTGTTAATTTATGGTTTGATTATTGTGTAAAGTAGACATGTAACTCATTTTTATCTTTTATAAAAGGGTTCAAAAGATAAAAATCTATCACACAAAACAAGGGGATAACTCCAAGAGAACAAAGTTAAATGAGGCTGGAGCAAACATAGCAAGCTCAAATCCTGAAACTTCATCAAGTGGAGGTAGAACCTCAAATAGTTCATTTGTCGGTCCTCTCAGATATACTAGTTCAAAGAGGGTGGAGAAGAGACCGGTTAGTAAGACAAAGATCTCTGATAATTTAATAGCACTTAACATTTTTAGCAATTTGAAAACTAGAGAGCTTGATATTCGTCTCCAAGAATTGGAAGTAAAGAAGGAATGGTTGAGGTTACACGTCCTTTTTGAAGCTAGGAAGACAAAAGAAATGGAATTCAAGATCAAAGAAAAGAATAACAAAATAAAGTTCACCCTTCTTTCTACGTTGATAGAAATGAAAGATTCCTTGACTCCAGAAATGAAGAAGTTAAAGGATAAGTTGCTCAAGGAATTTTGTACTTGAGTTTATGTTTAAATTTAGGGTCCAATTAAGGGTGGTATTGTATGTTTAAAGTTATCGTTTGTATTTTATTTTAAACTTACGTTGCAAGTTATGTTGTAGTTAATGTATTACTTTAATTTGTGTTTTTGTTAGATTGGAATTTTATTTGTAACATGATATCTCATTTTATGTCCAATATCCATTTTAAATTGTGTTTTTTTTATTATATATAAATAAATATGCAAATACATATAAAAAAATATCTTATTAGATCGATAAAATTAAATTCTTATATAAAAATAAAATTAAAAAACGTTAAATGTTCATTATGTAAACCCTTATATACGTTACAAGAAATCAATTTTTTTTTCGAAACATCAAATATTTGTAAAGTGGGTGTTATTGGATGGATAAAATTAATAGTTATATGGAAAATGGACATGACATGTCAATCTTGAGAAAGAATCAAAATGACGTCGTTTTAATATGAAAAAATGTGACATATAGGGTTTAGGAGTTCTTGACCCTACATTGTGGAAGGTCTAAGATGCTTTGAGTCGGATGTAAATTTTCATGAGTTAGACTCGGGAAAATCAAAATACAAGATTTGAGAATTTAGTAACAATGATCCAAAATTCAAATGTGGACAAGTAATCATAAACTAGATTTGGACTTATAGCTTAAGAAAATATGTTCATGATTAAATTACTACGAGACACGTTTTGATGAAAAAAAATACTGCAATTTTTATAGTAAGGGGCGTTGGAACCAAATTTTAGATTTATACTCAAAATAATAAATAAATATCCCCCACAAATTTATCGGGATTTTGACTTAAAAATAACAAATAAATGTAAAATTATTACCCGTATAACAAATAGTAAAACTTATTTACCAACATAATAATTTTTCAGAAACATGTGTACAACTTTTTTGATATGTATATACTTAATAACTAACATAACAACTTTTGAGAAGAAAAAATAAGAAAATAGTTTGTAGTGGGATTTGAACCTGGGTGAACAAAATACAAATCAGCACCACTCATCAGTATAACAACTTATTTTCAATAAACATGTAATGTCCCGTTTCATATATAACTAACATGAATTTACAACGTGTTTGTTGTTGTGGTTTATTAAGGGTAAACGATTCGTTCGAAAAAGACACATTGTATCAAATCGGTAATCGGTCATCTCGTAAATTAATTCGGGAAATATCTCAGTTCTCTCTAAATGACAAATTCACATAGTTCTTAGCCAAATATACTACACTTCTTGATTTGTACTCCAATAAACAATAACAAGTAAACTTTCATTGAAATTTCGAGCACAAGTAAATAATTGATAAATACGTTTATGAATTTGACTATAGAAGGTACAAACATGTATATATTTTAGGATTGATACAAATTTTCATATCGTTTGTTCATAGAGGGGAAGTCGAGCATTTGACTGTATAGCAACATCGGTTCCTTTTTTTTTCCTCCTCGTGCAAAATACAACAATTTAAGATGAAATATAGTCACAATCATCTTCAAAATAAGGCAACAGTTGTTGTGACTTTATTGCTTCTAAATAAGTTGAAGATGAAACACATTCACAATCAACAAAGAGGAAGGTGATCAAATAGAGAGACAAAACTTTGTTCGACAGGCTGCGGATTACGACTCTTCCTATTCGTTAACTTGTATTGGAACTGCTCGTGGACACTTATTTTGTGAGTATCTATCAAACAAGAAGACGCGATATTAGTTAACCAAATCACAACTGTCAATTCTAAGCAAATTTTAGCAGGAAACGCACGCAATGTAATTTCACATATGTACATTAATGAGCAATTCAAGCCCCTCAGTCTTAATTATGATAACCTAAATCACATCAGTAGCACACCGTGATTTCGTAAAGTAATCACCGAATTTCCAACATCTAACAAGTCAACAATGACACCTCACTACTTACCTAAGAAAAAATCTAGTCCGATGCAATTGTGGGAATTGCTTCCTCTAAGCTTATACCTTCACCCTCAGAAGCAACATGTATCCATGACTGCTTTGGAATATTCATTTCGTCGGGCTTTTACAAGGGAGCCACATGGACCTAGGTAAAACAATAAGAACACAAAACTCTGAATAACGTTGTCAGATAGTCAATATAACGATTTCCCCATGTAGTAATGAAGATCCAAAAACCACATTGAACAGTTGATGGGTTAAAAGATGAAGTGATAAGAGTAACAAAAGAACACGGTGACGGTAAAGTCGTTAAATGGCATCATAAAGCGACTTGATCAAAAAAACCAAACACTTACAGTTACATAGCGAACAAATGACACGTTGTTCAATTGTTCCAACACTACAAACTTAGAAGCAATCACATGTATGAAACTTGATACATGCCTTTAATTGCACAAGTTCAAGGAAAATGGATAATGAGATAAGATCGAAATGGCAAGCAATAAGTTGTACCTCTACATTCTAGAATAGGATATGGAAAACACGAACAAATAAAATATGGACATCCAAACCAATAGTCTGCCATTCATACCCAATATAAATAAGTTGAAGGTGAATAGAGTAAATATCCGTCAAAGAAGCTAAATGGATTCGCTTACCACACAAGCTAACTCCCAGTCAAGCAACAAATGTAGAATTGTGGATAGAACTTAAATCATCATCCAAATGAGTTCAACTACATCAGCTCAGAATCATGCAATTTTTCAAGTCCAAATAGTAGTCACAAGTAACTATCAAGTGTATATATAACGAGTAAGTTAGGTATGACGAAATTGCTTACTTCTCTTTCACTTCTTTTGTGAATATATTACCTTGTTTTCTCTAACTTAGAGCAGAAAGTTTTATGGTTGCACGAGGGAGCAATTCCTCTTCTAGCGGGAATGCGTTTGCAAACAAGGTAAGTTATTAGGACCTGTTCTCCGCTACTTGAACAAGTTTATTTCCTGCAGCTTTTAGGTTTGCCTCTTCTTCAATGACATTAGGTAATGCTTTTATTAGCATGCTTACATAGGATTTGAAAACCTGATATGCACCTTCAAGTGTTTTACTACCTTTAATATCCAAATTGTAATCCTTTGATACTTCCTGAATTTCCATGACTATAATAGGTTGACCTCTTGTCATTATGAATCTGATGAACTTGCAATATACTTAAAGATACTTTTCTTTCCTACTTATTTTAAATTTGTGTGATTGTAATATGTTGACATATGTGGCATGTGTTGATGCTGGACACGGTCTCCTCGTCTAGGTCAATGGCGGGGCCAATTGCCTTTCAGAAAGTTTCCTTGTTGATGTGCATTCTCTTGAACCACATTACTAAGTGCATGATATCTTCTAGTTGACTCTCATCTAGGGCTTTTCGGTCTGTCATTAGTTCTATTAGGATTACCCCAAAGCTGAAGACATCAACCTTGGTGGTTACTCGTCCAGTTATTGAGTAGTGTACATAAAGAGCCAAGTAAGCACGAGAGAAATAAAAAACAATTGAACAAACAAAGCTCTTTAAAAGTAGATCACATATAAGAATTGATCTATATTGCATGGAAATCCCAAGGGTAACTTTTCTCGTATCCTTTCTTAAGAAAACTCGTGTACAGAAAAACGAACATGAATTAGCTCAATCACAATAACTTATCTTCGTAGTAAACAAACATAACTATTTGATGTCATAATTTTGGGTAGAAAGTCATATGAAAAGTATGCTTAGTTATAACAACGTATTCAACATATATACTCACCGGTGGCATGTCAACAACGTATTTGATATCATCAAACGTAATTGTATATGTCGACAAGTTAGAAGCTGTAAATAGAAATCAAGACAACAGTAAATCAAAGACGGCAAAAAGAAAAGAAAAAAAGAAAAGCACAATGGAGGAAGAACACCAAAGTTTAAAAAAAATCAAAAGCAATGAAATGAATTGAAGTACCGGGAAGTTCTTGGCCTGAATAATCAACTTAGCGGAAAAGAGAGGGACATCCTAAGACAAACAAAAAGAATAATTAGTCGTCTTTAGGATCTCTAATTTAGGCAAAGCAACATTTCAATTTGAATTGAACTTGTAAGTTGATTGCACATCAATTTTAAGTAACTGAAGATTCTTCAATTCACATAATTCAACCGGAATCGGACCTTTGAGCTCATTGTAACCCAAAATTAGGGTTTCAAAGTGACGATAACCGCCCGAGCTCAGGTGGAAGCCTGCCCATGAGATTGTTTCCTGAAAGCCCTAAGAACTTAAGGTTCTTAAAGTTCTAAATAACGTCAAAATGGGGCTACTTCCGATTGTTTCTAGAGCGGTTGCGGAACCAATGTCTATAGGTATTGAACCGACGAAATTGATGAGGCTGAGATCAATGGAGCTTAGTGAGATGAGATTTGAGAGTTTTCGGCAGTGAGGATTCGAGGTAATTTGAGGAGAGATTGAGAGGGGAGAATATGAAGCTGCGGTGGAGGAAGAAGAGAGATAGTTTAAAACCGTATAGGTTGCTTAAGACACAAAGACAGTGGAAGAAGGAACATCAAACACGTGGTTTGGTCAGAGAATTGTAATTAACGATTTTACCCTATTCAATCATCAATGGTAAAATGGAAAATATACTATTCATTTGGACAACTCCAACTTTTATAATAGTAAATATATTTATTTCTGAAAAATTTACACCAAAACATCATTTCAAGTAAAAATATGAATTTCTTATTTACGTGCTTTTTATTATATTTTTATGATGCATACAAATAATATTAATTATTATTTTGACACTCATTAAATAATTTTTGAAGATTTATTTAAATAAAAACTATTATTTTTGACATTCAGTAATAATAATTATTATTATTTCTTTTATTTATTGAAATAAATTATTTATAAATATCCAAAAATATAGAAAATTTTATTTATTGAGCATCAAAATATAGAAAATTTATTTATTTAAAATAAAAAATAAAAGTAATCAATTTTATTTGAATGAATAAATAAATCTTTAAAAAAAATATTTACAGAGTGTCAAAATAATAAGGGTTAAATTGATAAGTAGGTACTTTTTGCATTAATGTGTACAAAGAAGGTAGGTTTGTGTTTTAGTTAACAAACTAGGCCCCTCATTTTATTAATAAAGATTTATTGAAAGGGTTAATTGGTAATTTCAATTTATTTAAGTCCAAGCCTAATCAAATAAATAAAGTCCAAATACAATTCAAGCCCATCACATAAACCCACAAGTTTAATTCAGGTCCAATAGGCCCACACGAGTTACACAAGCCTAGACCCAATCTAAAAATACAAATTTTGTTGCTAGTGAGTTTCGAACTCCGGGTGATAGTAAGGGTTAAATAATAAGGGTTAAATTGATAAGTAGGTACTTTTTGCATTAATGTGTACAAAGTAGGTAGATTTGTGTTTTAGTTAACAAACTAGGCACCTCATTTTATTAATAAAGATTTATTGAAAGGGTTAATTGGTAATTTCAATTTATTTAAGTTCAAGCCCAATCAAATAAATAAAGTCCAAATACAATTCAAGGCCATCACATAAACCCACAAGTTTAATTCAAGTCCAATAGGCCCACACGAGTTACACAAGCCCAATCCCAATCTAAAAATACAAATTTTGTTGCTAGTGAGTTTCGAACTCCGGGTGATAGTCCCTCCCTTCCACCCTTATACCAGTTGGATTAATTAAATATTGTGTATTCTCTTGTTGATACACGATGTTAATACATAAGTCAGGTCTTTGTTTACGTAAGGTTTAGTTACACAAGTTCAAATGAGTTGCGCAAGCCCACAATCCCGACATTTACACAATCCTTACATTTACACAATCCCGGCATTTACACAATCCCTGCATTTACACAATCCCGACATTTACACAATCCCGACATTTACACAAATATAATGTATGGAAAAATATGTAATTACTCCAAAAAAAAAGTTGCAAACTGATGGAAAAAAAAATGGCTGCAAACCCTAACTTCTCTGAGCTTCTTCTCCAACTGTTTTACGCAATAATCTATGGGGAAATTATGTAATTACTCAAAAAAAAGCTGCAAACTGGAGGAAGAAAAAAAAAAGAAAAAGAAAAGAGGATGCAAACCCTAACTTCTATGTGCTTCTTCTCCAACTATTTTATGCAACAAGCAGCGGCAGAAACGGCAATATCACGCTTGCTAATTGGCGGCTCCTCTAAGCAACGGCTGATCCAGGAAAGCGATTGGCCGGCTCATCCAAGCGGGCGGCTCCTCCACGCAATGGACTGGGAGGTTGCTCCATTTCGCGATTGGGCGGCTCCTCTAGGAGGGCGGCTGGACGACCCCTCCAGGCAGACGGCTGGGCGACTCATCCACGCAGGCGGCTGGGCGGCTCCTCCACGTAGGCGGTTGGCGCGGTTTCTCCCGGCAGGCGGCGATAGAGACTGCGTTGGTCTCACCATTTCTTCGGAACTAGGTCGTGTGCGAAAGCCAACCATTGATAGAGGATCCGTCTTGAAATTGTGCTGGAAAACTCAAATAGTGATAGCGAGTTCAAATCTGAGAGCGAGTTTAGATTTAAAATTTAGAACATCTACAAGAAACCCTAACTGAAGGATGATTTTATAGGATTTGAATTTTACGTATTCCCTTTATACCCCTTTACTTAGTTATTTTAATCTTTAAAATTTTAGGTAAAAAATAGAGGGGCCTAGTTAGTATATACGTTACAAAAAGTGTCTTATTAACTAAATTTTCTCAAATAATAATAGTAATAATTTTATGCATAATAAGAGTATAGATTGAAAAATCGTAAATAAAGCACCAATATTTTTATTTAAAATGATATTTTTGGTATATATTTTTAAACATAAAATTGTACTTTGTTTACAAGGGAGCATACAATCTCATTTAAACTTAGTTGTTTTTAGTGTTTAGTGGTATTGACTCTTGTTCTGTTCGTTTGTGTTCGAATCCCATTGCCACCATTTTTCTTTTTATACTTTTTTTTTCTCGTTTACACTACTCGAAAAAAAAAAGTGGTCCTAGCTGTTTTATCACAAAATTTTCTATATTGGTAAATAAGTTTTACTATTTGCTATATGGTTAATAATTTTGTATTTTTTACTATTTAAGTAAAAAAAATCCATTTTTATTGCTTAAAGTAACAAGTTTCTAGTGACTTGAATTGAATTGAAAAACTAGTTTATACTCCGTAACTCCGCAAAACGGGATTGACATTAAAATATACGAACACACTTTTATTATCGTATTTAAGTTTAAGTTTGTATTGATTTTTAAAGGGCAATTTTGGTAACTAGACCTTTTAGAAAAACTATAGTAGTAACTAGGCTTTAATGTTTCAATTAAGTAAATATATCCCAACTTTTTGTATTTATTCTCAAACTCTACACACTCTTCTCTCAAGGGGTACATTTACTAAATGCAAAACTAGAAAAAGCCTAGTAAACCAAATTGTTTAATTTTTATTTTTTAAATGCTTAACCTTTTTTTATACTAGTCGGAAAGTGCGTGTTGCGCACGCACCTGTATTCGATCAGGAAAATTTTCATCGTACATTAAATCGAGAATAATTAGTACTACTGGGTTTATTTCATTTGTCTTTGTACCTTAAATCGAGGATGATTTTTCGTTGTACATTAAATTGAAAAGATTAGTACTGAATCGGTACTAATGTGTTTATTTTATGTTAGAGAAGCAAACATTACAGCAAAATTGAAATCAAAACACGTAAAATTAAAATCAAAATACATACGAGAATACTAAGCCATCCATATATAAAACATTGTCTTAGTCCTTTTCCTAATCCATCCATATATAATGGTGTAATCGCGTTGTTTTTGCAGTGTTGATGTACTCCAACAGTTCACCCTCTAACTTTGGAAGCTCAAGAAACTTCGCATGCGGGTGTGCAACGAGGAAGTGCACTAATACAAACTTGAAGTTCCCAACATCTTCTCACCATGGGTAGAAAATCATTGTGGGTCATCCATGCTGCCTCAAACCGGAATGGCCTCTCCCTCCGTTGTCCTCCAAATGCGGGTTGTAGTCTCATGAGCATGGGTGTGTGTTCCGAAGAGAATCTCACAAGATGTCTTACAGACGCATCCGGCCATATCACTCTAGCATCTTGATTCATAATAACCCTATCCAACCTTTTTTGGACACCTTTGTTTCTACTTTTACTGTCATCTCAGGTAAATTCTGATCCAGTGAACCCAATGTCGATCAGTCCATAATTATGGATTATGTCTAGAAACTTGTCAGAATCTCTGTGGAGACCAGCAACCCCTCCTCTACTCTCACGTAATGTTGTAATGCAATTGAAATCACCGCCAACAATACATGGGTTATTCACTCCCACGAGTTTTATGTCTAATGCATCCCAGAACGGAGCACGTCGATTCACTGTTGGTGGAGCGTAAGCCGCTATCATGTCCAGTAAGCTATTTTTGAAGGTCAGTTTTACATGGATAAAGAAGGGGCATGTATTGATCACTTGCACCTGTAGTTTTGAGTCATTCCACAGGAGCCATACCCCACCTTCAAAACCATGAGCTTCCACTCTTCTACAGCCTCCAAAATTAAGCTTGCTACACACTTTATCTGCACTACTTCCCGATATCTGGGGCTCCAAAATAGCCAGCATGTCAACCTTGTGAACTTTACACAAAAACTTGATTGCTCTTCTGAAGCTGCTCTTGCCTGCTCCATGCACATTCCATAGAAGACAATTCATAACTAACCAAAGAAATAAGGTGACCTACACACCTTTAGGCAGCACAAAAGAACGGCTCTACTGTCCAGATGTCCCAGACATCCGAACTTCGTTTCTGTTGCTTACCTCACCTATCTCCTCACATTCCATATTACCTTCCATTTCCGATCTTATCTCAGGGTCATTTTGTATGGCTTCGGTGTACTGTCCTTCCCTCTGTAGCCCTTCTTGTGATTCACTTGGGCCTGAAGGACCCTCAAGTTCCTAATTAGGAGAATTATTAGTTCCCCAATTCTCCGTAATCATCACCTTCTCTGTTGAGTTGGGTACTTGGGTTCCCACTCTTTCATTTTCTGTATTCTGATCCTCAACAACCCTCTTCTTATCTTCCGGTTCATCCCCTCCTTCATCGCTATCTGTCACCACAAAAATATCCTTCCCTCGCCTAGGTCTCTGTCGTTTCAATGTAACAGCCTTTACTTTACCATTCTCCTCCAATTTTGCTCTCCTCGACATCTTCCGCCTTTCATTCCTAACTTTGTTACGTTTCTTCTTCCTTTCTAATTCTATCTCTTCTTCCGTTCAAGCTTCTGTTGGAAAATGATGCCTTCCTTCACTCTTGTCTTATGGGTTTTACTCGTGCTTGCAATGTTACTCCCTAAGCTGGCATTTTGCTGTTTATTCATATTAGCAGGCCCAGGATTATCGTTGGGTATATTAATTCTCTCTTCTACTACTTATTTTCCTTTTCCTTTAATATTTTTACCTCTCTCCTCTCCCGTCCCACTTTTTTGTGGGTGATATTCCCCTTGGGATTGCTTCCCATAATTGATTCTTCCTGTCTGATTCTTCCCATATTGTGTACGATTCTGGTGTTTTAAAACTGAAATAGCTGGAAGATTTGCAAAGCCGTCCTGCTGCGTGTATGACGACCATGAGTAAGGCGACGGAGATCCGGCTCCAAGCTAAACTGGAAGAAGTGTTAGAACAGGAAGAGATTATCTGGTTTCAAAAATCGCGAGAACAATGGCTATCTTTTGGGGATAGAAATACAACCTTTTTCCATACGGCTACAATTGTTAGACGACGTCGGAATAGAGTTGATGGTCTTAGAAGAGAGGGTGGCAGTTGGGAAGAAGATGACACTAATCTCCAGGAAGTAGTTACTGAGTTCTTCAGAAAGCTCTACAGTGTGACGTCCAACAATAGTGACATAGTCAACTTTCAAATGGAACCCACCAGCTTCCCTATGATTTTGATGGAGAATAGAGAGGACCTCCTTAAAGAAGTTCAGCATGATGAAGTGAAGAGAGCAGTCAATATCATGGGAGCCTACAAAGCACCGGGTATTGACGGTTTTCAACCCATCTTCTACCAGAAATGTTGGGATATTGTTGGTAATTCGGTGATTAGAGAAGTAAAGAATTTCTTTCAATGTCGAAAACTACCGAATGGGTTAAATGATACCATCTTGTGTCTCATTGCAAAAATCGGGACTCCGGAATCGATCACGCAATTCAGACCGATAGCACTATGCAACGTTCTTTATAAGATCATCTCTAAAGTATTGGTGCAATGCATACAGAGATTCATTGATGATCTTGTAGGACCTACACAAGGAAACTTCATTCTGGGAAGGTACATTCAAGACAACATTGTACTAATGCAAAAGATAGTTCATTCTACCAGAAAGAAGAAACTGGTCGGAAATGGATGATCTTGAAATTAGACCTTGAAAAAGCCTATGATCGGATCCGTTGGAATTATGTAGAGGATACGATGAAAGCTGCGGGTTTTCCTAAGATATGGTGTGACATGATCAAAGAATGTATCTCAACAGTGAGGATGCAAGTTAATTGGAACGGGAATCTCACTCAACAGTTTTGCCCGGAGAGAGGTCTCCGACAAGGCGATCCGATATCCCCATATCTTTTTGTGCTATGTATTGAGAGATTTAGTCAAGCTATCAACGAGGAAGTCAACAAGGGTAATTGGAAGCCTATTAGACTATCTCGAGAGGGACCCTTGTTATCACATTTATTCTTCGCATACGGCTTAACCCTTTTTGCGGAAGCTTCTCCGGAGCAGCAGAAAGTTGTTATAGACTGCTTAGATCGGTTCTGTAGGGCATCTGGACAGAAAATCAGCTTGCAGAAATCCAAAATTTTTGTATCCCCTAATGTTGCAAGAGATATGCAGAAAGTGTTGTCAGATTTGAGTGGAATCGAAGTCACTAGAAGATTGGGCAATTATCTTGGAATGCCGATGCTTCAAGAACGGGTATCTAAAGCCACGCTTGCCCCTCTACTGGATAGGATCAATGGGAAGCTGAGTGGTTGGAAGTGTAAGAATTTGAGTTTCGCTGGTCGAGTAACATTAACAAAGTCGCTGCTTAACTTCATCCCTATATACTCGATGTCGACTATTATATTACCTAAAGGCCTCTGTGAAGAGATTGATAAAATTAATAGAGGATTCATCTAGGGACACGAGGGAGACCGTAAGCGCATGCACATAGTGGCGTGGAAGGATATATGTAGACCGAAAGAGTACGGTGGGCTGAGGGTCAAAGCTATGGAGGATCTTAACTGGGCGATGATCGGTAAGCTCGGGTGGAGGTTTTTAAAAGATGACAGCAGCTTGTGGACCAGGGTTCTGAAGAGCAAATACATACGACATAATGGAAGTGAACATTCTGCTCCTTCCCCAACCTGGACCAGCATTCAACGAGGTATTACAAAGTGATTAAACCGGGGCACCGATGGATTGTAGGCAACGGTGAGGACATAGAGTTCTGGAGAGACTGTTGGATTCTAGAGAGACCTTTAGTCGAAATGATCAATATTGAGTTGGACACAAGGATGCTTGATAGGAAAGTGCGGGAATACTAGGATACTGAATCAGGCTGGAAATGGGATGAGTTTAGTAACTTACTCCCAGCCAGTACGATACTCAAACTTGCGTCCATAGCCCTTGCGATAAATATTGAAGATAATATAGGGGAAGTTAGGGCACCTTACAGAGACGAGATTGCATGGAAATGGAACAATGATGGAAATTATACTGTTGCATCGGCATACAACCAGATTCGGGAGGACAACAGTGAACACCAAGTTGATTGCTCCGTCTACCGTCAGATTTGGTCGCTCAAAGCTCAAGAGCGTGTACGATGCTTTATCTGGAAGATTATGCGAGGGGGCATTCTTACCAATGAAGAAAGGCTGCGTCGACACATGAGCCTGACTGACAGCTATGCAAGATGCGTCGGATGCTCTGAATCCCTTGAACACCTTTTCCGAGACTGCCCAGTCAGCAACCAGATTTGGAGGAATCTGATGGCCACGAGATTTGGATCGAGATTTTTCGAACTCCCATTTGCAACTTGGTTGAGAGGTAACCTTCTTTCTAGTAAATATAATAGCTTCTGTAGTTGGAACGTTGTGTTTATTGTAGGATTGTGGTGGCTCTGGAAGTGGAGGAACGAGAAAAGTTTTGGCGGTATCAACACTAGGTCAGACGGCCACATGTTCGTGATAGCGCAAGCCATAGAGTACGCAAAAGCTTGGAACAAGAATAGTACGTCCCGACAAAAGGGTAACAAAGGAGTGGTGCACATGAGATGGGAAGCTCCACCTACAGAGGTGATGAAGATTAATTCGGATGGAGCGGTTAGTGGCGATGGACATGCAACAGCGGCTGGCATCATTAGGAATAATGTGGGAGAGTGGTATAAAGGATACGTCGTGAACCTCGGTATATGCACCGTTCCCATGGCGGAATTGTGGGGTATATACTACGGTTTACAGATTGCTTGGGAGAGTGGTATTCGATCCTTGATTCTGGAGACAGATTCAATGCTTGCTATCACTCTCTTAGGGAAGACGTTACCTAGATGTCACCCTCTTGCAAGTCTGGTCACTAAGTGCCAAGACTACCTCAAAAAGAATTGGGATATCCATTTCCGTCATGCCTACCGTGAGGCGAATAATGTTGTGGATTTTCTTGCTTCTATTGCTTTTGACTTTCCTATCGGATTAAGTTTATTGCGTGACCTTCCCGAGGGTGTAGTGGATCTTTTACGTTCTGATGTAAGGGGTCGGACTATCCCCCGCGTGATTACTACTTAGTCCTTTTTCAATTTATAATAAACGCGAATAGATGCGCCGGAGACCACCGACTCTCCTTCCTACCAAAAAAAAAACAAACTTGAAGTAGGTAGAGAGTGCTAGATATAAATATCAAAACCGGTTTGGGTTAGTCAAATTATTTTTTTCTTAGCTTTTAAATAGCTCTTGTACTAAACTGTTTGGATTGATTGCTTTTTTCTCATGCTTTTACCTACTTTTATCTATTCAACTAATCTACGCTCCTCATTGTAAATAGATAAGAATATAAACATCTAGGAAAAATACAAGTAAAATTAAGACACCCACTTCTTAGGGGTATAGATGGGTTGGAGATTTTCCGAAATCTGCGGGTATTACTTGTCATGGGTTCCCTTCTTGGGGATGGGACGGGGATGAAGATAGGGGTATTCCTCCCGCTCCCCGATCCAAACCCATCAAGGAATCCGATGGGGAACCCCAATGGGGATTCCGACGGGGAATACGCCGAAATGCCTCATGATTTATGTGTTGATGTCATACTTAGTAGTGATTGTTAGTTGCTATAATTGTTTCATTAGAAAAACTTTCTTTTGTTGACTTATTCATTTTAAGGGTATGCCTCATGATTTATGAAGCATGTTCAGCTTAGAAAATTAGTTTTATAGTTTTGAATATGACAATTTTATTTCAAGGATACGGATCAACAAGTTACTATAGTTTACACCATAAAACTCACAGCAAACTACTACAAATTAAAAAATTAGTATGCCTCACCAAGTTACACTCACGGTATCACCAACACATTTAGTTGTTAACACCATCCATAACATATTAGCATGCACTACAATCTCACCCTTTGTCTTCCTCTTATTAACTCACTCCGACTTAAACTGATTAACAATCAAGTAAGTTGTCAATATAAGTTGATTATTTTATTTTATGATTAAATACGTAGAAATTGTTTATATATCGTTTTTTTATTATAGATATTAAACTACATTGTTAGTAATAATAGAATTGTTATTAAAATTGTATGTTTAATGTTTTGTTTCAATTATATTAGGATTTTACTTAATTCGCCCGTGATGTTGGTACACAGCGTTTGTGTTTGAGTTGCATGGATTTTTTGACAATTGAGATAATTAAGTTGGTTGGGCTCATTTTGTGGCAAACACAATTAATATGGTGTTGACGAGAAACAAATCATGGTTGATAGACGTGGGCTCAATCCATATCCTAGCCCATGAAATACGAGCATTCAATTGTTTTTCATATTTTTGGTGTCTATCATGGATGATTGAAGAATCAAGTAATACAAATCCCTAATTGAAGTCCCGAACGCAGAAATCAAGTCTACAACGAAGACTAAAGTGAGACCACATGCCATACGGTCACCTTGACCGTCTCTCGTGACATCTTGAGCGCACACAAACCTTGTCTCAGTCCAACATTAGCTCAATCCATATCCTAGCCCATGAAACATCGAGATGAGGAACCAGATGGGCACAAGCCGTTCTTATGCCGTCTCCTCACCATCACACCTTCGTTGTTTATCCGAGATCAAAATTTTCGATTCTATCTATGGTTAAGATATTATCTTGTATCATAGGATTTGATTTTCGTCCCTATATAAACACTTACCAGGTTTTAGGCATCACCTCAGTATGTTGAATCATTCCTTTGCCGCTTATTTCATAGAGTAGATTTCAATAGGTGTTTGAAGGTTTGTCTCGTTGCGCTAGAATTGTACAATTTTTGAGTTTATTTATGCAGTCTTTATATTTAATATATTTTTTTTTCTTCAATTATGTCTAGCTAAATTCCTTCATGATCTAATGATTGAATGATTTGTATAATGCTTTGATTTATAATCGTGTATATTAATTGTTGAATTTAGATCATGTGAATTTGCTTCTTCTCTTTGTGTTGAGTTTCTATTTTCTATTTACCTTTGAAAGAAGTGACGTTTATAAAAAAAGTTTTAAATAAAAACGGTCTTCCGCCAAACGCGTGATAGTTTTAATGGAAAGATTGAAAATGACTTGGTTTAAATGATGGTACCTACTTTATACTTCGTAGATTCATAATTATCGTAGAAAGATCCGGTTTTTGTACCTTTTCTAGATCTGTGCCAAAAGCGAGACTTTTCTTGGTCTTTTTTGGGTTTCTAAATGCTTAAAGGGTTTACATACTTGTTGTGATTGAGAAAGCACCTTCAAGACAATTTAATAAAATCTTTGTTTGTATGTAGTAAAAACGATATTAGCTCTAAACCTGCACTTGTCCCCCTAGAATGACACTTATAATTGTCTAATAAAGATTATCTTTCAACTGTGTAAGACAAAAAATAATATGTCTAAGAAACCATATGATATTGTAGTTGATTTTATCATGTAAGTTATGCTTTATATTCGTCCTGATCTTGCCTTTGACATTAGTGTGCTTAGTATATACATATTTATCCTATGTCTCTATCATTGAAATGATATGAAGTACATGTTCAGACATTTAAATGACACTAAAAAAATTAAATGTTTAGTTTATAAAGAACATTCTTCTAAGTATGAACTGATTGGTTTTGTTGACTCTCATTATGTTAGCAATAAAGACAACAAGTTATCGACTACTCTATATTTTACATGGGCATAAAATTGCATGTCGTGAAAGTCACAACAACATTTTGCGAGCGTGCTTGCTTGCGTGCTTGCTTGCTTGCGTGCGTGCGTGCGCGATATTGTAGTGGGTAGACATTAGACAAAGCTCTCCTCACAAGTAGGTCAAGTGTTCAAGTTTTGACCTCTCCCTTTCTCTTTTGTTGTCATTTAATGTATTTAATTTTTTTCTTATATTTTTATCACTAAATTACTATTAAATCTATTATTAAACTACAAAAAAATTAGATTGTCCAACTTTTTAGGGTCTAATTGTTAAAATTGAATGGGGCCTCCGAAATAGTGAAAAAGCTTGTGGTCCTCTCTACACCAACGAAGATAGTCATCGGTTGGACGGGCAACATCTGTGTTTTCCTTCTGTTGCAATCGAGTAGGTAGTAGCTTCTTCTGTAGTTGCGGGTTTAGTTTAGGAAAGTTTTGAGGGATTGTTTAATTGCGTTTATGAGCTTCCTAAGAATCGAACTTGCGACCTGTGTTGAGTTGGTTTATTAAGTTATGGTTGCTGCTAGTATGTTACGAAGCTGAGACCCCTGCACCTTCCTTCTACTTCTTTCAGAATGTTTTGTGTTACCTGTGAATTTGAGGGTTATTTTCGATGCTTTAGAATAGTTATCCACCGTTGAAATTTTGATAGGTAGTAAGTAAAAATTATTAGTTTAAGGTATTAAAATTTTGAAATGATCCAACGGTCAGATTTAGAGTTATGGTGTCCCGATGAAGGGTAGTAACGTAGTTGAGTATAAAGTTGGATTTTTGGCTAAGTATGCGATTATTTGGATTTGGGCATAGTTTTGTTGGTGGATTATTTTTGGATTTGTTATTGTTGTAGTGGAAATATTAGAGGCTTCCTAGATTATTTTCGAGTTTTTGGGCCCGAGGGTAAAATTGTCTTTTTACACCGATGAGGTCTTTTGGTGTTCTTTTTTTAGATTGTGGTTCTAAGAGTGTGAATATGAGATTGATGCAAGTTTTCCTGTTATAATCAGGTGTTTGAGATCGTATTCTTGCGGAATCGAGTAGTAGCGTTGTTGGGACTTTTGACTCGATTCAGGTAAGTATCTTGGACTTACTTAGCTAGCTTCTACGTGTTAGAATGAATGATAATAGTGGTGTGTGCTTTGATTGCTTAATGATTATAATCTGATAGGATGACCTTATTTGTATTGTGGCCAAGTGTATGATTAACGGGCGATGACATCCCTGCCCAACTCTAACATGAGACTGGGAGTTTGTGTGCGACTAGCCAAGAGAGGTACACGGTGAGGTGCATCGGATCCAATCCTGTTGGTATACGGGGACAAAGACGAGGTTCGGGAGATCCTCGTGTCCCAACCTAAGTGTAATTAGAAAGTGTATGCTTAATAAAAAAAATAATAAATGAACTTCGGTGTTAACATGATGGGTGTTTCCATTTCTGCAATGTCGTGTGTTTGTGCTATTATTGTTCTTCTAATATGTAGGTTGTTAGCTAACGGTTTTATACGTCTTGTAGATGTCTTGCAGGTTAGTGACGCTGCCGAGTGATCTGGACGGAGTGGTGATGACATGAATTATATACCATTATAATCATGCATATTGTAGAAGTTTACCTCGATTTACCTTACATTTAGGGAGAACTTGTGTACCTTTTGTGCTCTATTCAATAATATTTCGGAAATAGAGGTCTACACGAGTTTTGGTTGAATTATAGGTAAATGGAGTGGATTCGAAAGCAAAAGTGGAGTAAGGAGCATCTAAGGTCATTAGGGAAGCTAAAGAAGTCTTAGAGGAATCACAAAGAGCAAAGGAGTTGCGTAGAAGAAGCATAAAAGAGAGGAAGAAAACAAGCCAAAAGACGAGCACTTTCTGTTGAAGAAAATCGTGCCATTTACTATATAAATCGGACGATTTTTATCATTAAAAATCGAACGGTTTTATGGGTAAATCGGCCAGCCCGATTTTCTTTGCTTTTCGGCCAAATGGTAAAGACGACACAAAGCCCATTAATTTTGGGCTTGAGAAGGGTTTTGCCAAACGGCCCATTAGCAAGAAACTATAGGTTGGAACCCTAGGAACGAAAACGAGGAGGCCGCGGCGGGAAATCTTTACACGTTAGGGAGAGATTGAAGATTCTTGGAGAAAGATTGAAGCACTTTTGCCGGGAAGTCAATCTTAATTCTATTTGTGAGATTTCTTTGTTCTATTGAAATCCTTGTGATTTTTGAACACGATATTGAGTTAATTGAGAGATACATTGATCAGTTTTGAGATTGGTTTACAGATTTGAAGGTTATTGAATTTTTATTCAAGATTCGGGTTTATTTGAATTATTTCACTCAATCTTTATTTTGATTTAATTTTGAAAATGGTTGGCTAAAACCATTGTGATTCTAGGGAGAATAGTTGATGATTAAGGCTTAGATGATGATAGACTGAACTCATTCAAACATTTGGACCCTGAGAGTTTAGATTTTAGTTTTGCGACAACAGGAAAATCGACCTGTTCTTGAGCAAATCGTCCGATTTTCTTATGAACATCACGATTTATTCTTCTGACGAACTATAATTGAATTAATCTTTAATCAAAACTAATCTTTGGCTAAATCTCAACCTTATTTAACCTTTTTGACCTCTATTTGAATGTATGAAGAGACTTCAAACTTGATTCTACATTTAATAGATTAAGATTACAAGATTTGGGTAATAGAGAGACTCAACATCCTTTATTAAGATTCTAAGTGTGCTTTCTATTCTTTACCTTGGAGAGTCATATCCTGGGGTTTTAGATAGTTAGTTTGAACATAATTCTCGTCTTTAGATCTTTCTATATTGCAGCCTCAACAACCCTTATAGAGAGAACCTTTGGACTAGATAAATAGGTTTCGGAACTTCACCGTACGATACCTACCTTTGAACACATAATCTTGGCAATATAAACTCTGTCCTTATATCCATTAGAAGTGTCTTGAATCGAAAGCTGAAATCGGATACTTGAATCCTTGGAATCATTTCCCCCTTTATAAATCACAAAAGCTTTTGCATTTTTGCTAGATAATTGAATTGGAATTTACTCTCACCAAATCCCTGAGTTCGACTATGGAATTCTTACTTTACTACAGCCGATCCGTACACTACGAGTTCGCTTTGCTTTGAGTTCTAGATATAAATTTTAAGACTTTGACGCACACACTTTCGAGCGAACAAGTGGTCGGCCGGGTTCCCGTACATTATAGGACGGGATACGGGTTTCTTATTTCAGATTTTCCTTTGGCCCGTTTGACATTTTGGAGTTGTCGTAGGATTGTGATACTCGGCTAATAGTCCTGTCTTATGTTTTGGATCATAGCATTTACATTAAATCTATTTTGATTTTTCTTTTATTTGTGCCTTGTTGCAAGATCCAATAAAGTTGTTGTCTAACGAAGGTCGGGACTCATTATGAGGTCCTAACAAGTAGTGTCCCGAGTTCTAAGAATTTGGGGTGTTACACCACGAGAGAACCAAAGACATTGAGGTTAGAGTTCACTACATCAAGAAGAAAGTCAAGCATAAGTCAATACAAGTTCAAAAGATCAACGAAGACTTGAATCTCTTTGATTTTGGAACAAAGGTAATGATTGTAGACAAATTTGCTTACTACTAGGACTATCTACACATCCATGATGTTCACTGAGATGTTGCAACATTGGATTGAGGACGAACAATTTAACCACCAATCCACCAATCCACTACTAGTAGAATGTAGAAACATAACCAAGTTTAGGAGGGCATATTGTTTAGGTTTGTTTAAATTTGGACCTGGTTTGGTTCCCCAGTGATTTAAGCGGACAGGGTTTAGAGTACAAAATAAGAGCTTTGAGTTTTCACAAGATTAGTCGGGGCTTGCTCTTATTTTGTGTTATGTCTTATTGGGCCTAATTGATCAAGGCCCAAGAGTTGGCAATCGAAGTTCATGGTGAGGTCACACATGACGAAGCGTCAATTGCGACAACTTTCTTTACCCATGTACGCACTTAAGCTCTTATTTGTACTATGTGTCTCTAGTCTCATCTTCTTTTTCCTTCTCTTTCATCAAAAAATCCAAGATTCATAGAAAGCGAAACATAGAGAGAAGGAGAGGAAGTGAGATATAAGCCTAGTGTTTTGTCGGAAATCCCTCTTCGTTCTCAAAAAATGTTCAAGGTTGCTTCATTGGAAGCTTGCTTAACATATTTGATGAGTTACACACTCTTCTTCTTCTTTTCTGTTTTTGAAGATCTCTTACGATTTTAGAACGATACTTGTGTTTCTATATAGCTATGTTCTTTTGGTAATTTTGTTTAGTGGATTGTGCTGGATTTTCCCTCATGAAATCATGTAAAGTAGTTCTTTAGATCGAATTACGCCACCAAGTTTTGTGTGTTCATTACGTTCTTTAAGTTTTAGGCAAGACCGCTCTAGAACTGCCTATTTTGTTTGAAAAACTCTTTAGTTAGATCTTCAGTATGATATTATAAGTGTTATTAATACTTAATCCTTTCACAAATAAAATTCAATCCACCTTTCATTTATTGTATTTTTAACACATTATTTTCTCTATAATTCTCCATCTTTTATTATAATTTTACACAATTTTCTAAAAACTAAAACGCATTAATAAATATTGCACTTTCTACTTTTAGTTTTCTTAATATGTGTATTTTTTCCTCTAATGTCAAATATTAAAAATCGAAGAGAACACTAATAAATAAATAAATAGATTTACTAAAATAAAATAAATAAAATAAAAATATTTGCTTGTGTAAAAAAGATACGTATATCACCAAAACTCTTTTTCATTATTACTTTAAATAAAAATTAAATAAGTTTTTTTTTATAGTGATTAGAAACAAAAATGTCTTTGTAGTTAATTTGAATACAACTGAAATTGGTGTACAAAGTCGTCACGAAAATGCTCAACGGACTGCCAAACAGAAGCAACAAAAATGTAAAACCTCCAAATATGGAAGAATTATTACTGCCAATGCAATTGCAAACACGTTTGTATATAAAATATTTTAAATTAAAATTAAGATTATTTTAGAAAATAAATTGTAATATTAGTACAAAATACAGAATATTTATTATATACTAAAATTTTTTAATTAAAAATCAAACTACATCATATATTTATTATTTATATTTATTATGAAAATATATGCTAAAATTTGACACAAAAAACTAATATACAAATCTTATGGTATCTAATTGCGCTTTGGTTCAACTACGGATATGCTTTTAAAGTACGGCATTACGAAGTATTGTCCGTGTGACACGTGTCATTATTTTTAAACGACACTTTTTTTGTTTAAAATTTTGTAAATTTTGTTCAAAATTCTTGGTCAATTAGTTCATTTATATTATACTCATAGAGTAATAGTTCATATATTTTTGAACTAATAATATACAAATTTTGAAATTTTTTCTTCCAAATTTTCCCCCTTATTCTTTTTCTAACGGACATTTTTCGTACAATTTTTTTTTAGTAGTTCATATTATATTGTACTAATAGTTCGTACATTTTTACAAATTGTTGTCATAAGTTCAAGATATTACATGAACTAATAATATAAAATGTTTAAACTAATATAACAATCAATTTGAACTAATAATATAAATATTTTAAACTAACACTATTATAATAAAAGTATTATAATAGTCATAATTATAAAAAGAGAAAATTGCCTAAACAATACCCATCTTTTAGGCCACTAAACTTTAGTACCCGCCGTTTAAACTATCAGAACGGTACATCACCTATTGAGCCAGACCAAAAAGTAGTACCTCGATCACTGTTCTCGCATTAAACTATCTGAACGGTGTTAAATATCATGGGCAAAATTGTCCACCTAGAGATAAATTTGCAACTCGGGAGTTGACTTGTTTGACTGGCTCAACTTAGTGATCCGACTCAAGTTCCAAATCTAAAATCAGTCTTCTCCGACCCGTTTCGTGTTTGGCGGCACTTACGCAGGGCTAGTGCGGCGGAGATTGGGCTACGTTCAATGGAAGCGAGGCTGGCGGCTCCTGGAGGTGACGGTAGCAAGCGACGGCAGCGACGTCTTCCTTGGCGGAGAACGAAGGACAATGGCGATTCTCCCCCTGTTTCTCTCATGATGGCAACGAAGGACGGAGCGTCTTTTAGCATGACTACAAATTTGGGCTCAGGGTCGGAGCAACGGATTTGTATTCAATTCTCGACTCCAACCGGCGTGAAGGAAGACAACACGAAGTGTGGCTTCTTCGATTCTCGACTACAACCTCCATTGTTCGTGTCCAGATCAATCATTGAAATTTGAGATTTTATTGCTTAGCTACAGAATAACAAGATGGCAATAACACCATCATGTATACCTGAGCTTAATAACTATGAAGATATCAAAATCAAAGCTATATCATACCACCAACTTGCAAAATTATCAACTAGGCACAACATCACAAATTTCACCGTGTACAATGTCAATCAAAATCAAAGTTATATCGTACACAAAATGTGACTTCAGATCCGAAAGACGCAAGATTCGAGCTCGAGGAGGAGGAGGTTGTCCATGGTCAGATCTAAGAAGCTATAGGAGAAGGCGACAGAAGAGTCAAAGAAGATAGAAAGTAATAAGATCTAATCATAAACAACCTCATTAGATTAAATGAATCTCAACGATCCATATCACTCTATAACCTGGCACTATAACACCCTATTTACGTGAAATGGTCCCATCCAAAATTTTAAAATTAGTTGATAAAAATTAAAAATTTTACAATTTTATTTAAAGGCAAATTTGGTAAGTAGGCTTTATTAAAAAGCAAAGATACTAAGTAGGCTTTTTGTATTTTATGGTAAAGTAAATGTACCCCTTTTGTATTTTTTACCGTGAAAACCTAACCGTCACTTATTCTTCAGCTTCTCCCGTATCTTCCTCACAAATGCTACATATCGCCTCTTTTCTCTCTCTCCTCTACTTCCTTCAATCTTTAGATCTGGTATGAGAGCTACCTCGGATTCCCACGATCTTCCTTCCGATATGCTCCATCTTCCTTCCAATCTGCTCGATCCTCGCTGGAACAATAAACCTACAATTCTCGGTGGCCAATTGCTCGATCCTCGCCGGAACAATAAACCTATAGTCCTCGTTGGCCAACTGCTCGATCCTACCTACAGTCTCCATGGCGTGTTAACCTTCGGTATTACTTTTGTCTATCCATTTGATTTTACTTCTGGTACGAGGCGTCTTGTTGTATTCGTGATGGCTCTGTAATTTGCTATCTTCTATCCATTTAATTTTGCCGATGTCGGAACGAAGACCACCACCACCATCCACCGTCGCTGTTACTTCTCGGTTCATCTTCATCTTCTTCGTTGAGCCCTAATTTTGAGATTTTTATGGTATGAATTATACCAGAAAGCCACTCAGCTTATCTAGTCTTCTTTGAGCCCTAATTTTGACATTTTTCTATCTATTTGTTTCAGGTTGGGATCTGGATCTAGATCTAGATCCAGATCTAGTTCTAGCCTGTCACGTGACAGGGTCATGAGGAAGGGCTTGGACTCCATGTAAGCGAGGAGACGAAGACAGCGGAAAGGGGCTGTCACTAACATCAAGACTCAGGTATTTTGTAGATTTTTGCTCTAATTTGTTGAAATTAAATATGAAATTGAATCTTGTCAAGGGTGCGTGTGGATCGTGTTGGGCATTTAGCACAACAGGAGCCATAGAAGGAGCCAATTTCATAGCTATTGGGAAGCTGCTCAACCTCAGCGAGCAGCAACTTGTTGATTGCGATCACACGGTCAGTTTTGTTCATTCGGATCGGATATCCATGTGATTCGGTTTGTAATCAATTTGTTGTGTTGCAATCAATTGTTGCAGTGTGATCACACTTAGTAAGAAAGATGAGTGTGACAGTGGTTGCGGTGGAGGGTTGATGACGAACGCATACAAGTACGTAATGGAAGCAGGAGGGTTACAGGAAGAAAGCTCGTATCCGTACACCGGAACTCAAGGCGAGTGCAAGTTCGATGCTAATAAGGTAGCTACTAAGGTTGCAAACTTCACCAACATCCCCATTGATGAGAATCAAATTACAGCTTACCTTGTCCACCATGGTCCTCTTGCTGGTATAGTTCTTTAATCTCAGACCAAATAATATAATATCTTGCTCCATGACTGAAATCATATTAAGCTTGCATATATAGATGAAAATCGGAGTATGAAAAATCTCACATTATATTACCGACCTCGTATATAAGGTCGGTAAAGTACTCATTCTATTCTAATCCAAATTTTGTAGTTTACTCTCAAATTTTGCACAATTCTCATTTGGTATCTCCTATTTCACTTTCGGTTAAGTTCTTCTGCAATTCCTTGGAAGTGAGATATGCATTTATTTTGTAGTTTTTTTATTCATTTGTTCATTTATGTGTGATCTTCAAAAGTTGGAGCTGTTTTCTTAGATGATTATAACATCGATACAAACTCAAAAATACATATTTTGCCAATTTGTTACATTTATCATATTTTGCTTGATAGCCTTATATTAATCCTTTCACTACTATGTCATTTGGGAGCGCAATCATGGCAGGTGTAGTTCCAGAAGGATCACAGTATGATGAACGTCGTTATGATTCCAAAATGACTGAATTGTGAGTGTGGTGTATTCCCTTACAACAAGACCAGGTAAGCCACATGAGCGTGGTCGCAATAACCAAAATGAAGAAGTTAAAGTGAAAGTGAAAGAGCCTTTACTAGATGATTGTGACGAAGTTGTATTAGGTTTGAGAACTATTAAAGCCAAAGTCAAAAAGCCACATGAAATTCTATTATGAAAATCATTCCAAGATATAGAAGAAAATTGTGTTGCTCAGTCACTGTGATTTGTATTTGGGGTATGGTATGTTCATATATTTGTATGAAAATTCTATTATGAAAATTCTGGTATGTTCATATTTTTGTATGAAAATTCTATTATGAAAATTCTGGTATGTTCATTTTCTGGTATAAAAATTATGTTATGAAATTTTCTGGTATAAAAATCTGCTACGAATTTCTGGTATGTAAATTTATAGTATGCAAATTTCTGGTATGTAGAACATGTGAAAAATTCTGGTATGACAAATTCTGGTATGACAAATTCTGGTATTACAAATTCTGGTATGAGAAAATTTATGGTATGATAAAATTCTAGTATGAAAATTCTGGTACGAAAATTCAGGTATGAGAAATTCAGTTTAGAAAATAAAAAAGAAAATAAAAATAAAATAAAATAAAAAGCAAGAAAAATAATAAAAGAAAACAAAATCAGTAATTAAAAATTAAAACTTATACTTATATAACAAGTAACAAACATCATTTATTATTTTTTCTAAATAGAAAGGTTAATATTTTTTACCTATTAGTAAATGAAAGTGGTAAAAAAATTAGATATACTTTCTTAAACAAAAACTCAAAAAGACCTACTATGTCAAATTATCCCTTTAATTAATATCTTCTATTTAAGTACTGAGAAATAAGATCATCGCTTGTCTTAAAAATAGGATTAACGAGGTAAACATGTAGGGCAGTGCCATTTGTGGGCCCAATAGCCCCTTCACTTTTGCAGCACTTCTAGCAGATAGACCACGTACACATCCTTACAGCACTTACATTGATTATAATGGATATTCCGAGTAAAAGCTAGAAATAAATATCGAAATAAAAACTATTAAATTGTCAGCAAGTCTGTACCAATGAACTGGATTGTAGGAACAGTGCCGTGTACAAAACATCGAACGACAAATCTCTCCTTCTCTCGATTCCTTCCAATTCCCGATTTACGTCTCTCTACGGACCTCCATACCTCAGATTCGGACTATATAAATCTCATTCTCTCGCTTTTGCTGAATCTCGCCTTTCTTCTGCTCAATTTCCTCTAATGGCGACCACCGGAGCTTCCCTCCTTGTCGCTGCCGGCAGTTCCTTTTCCGTCTCCAATCGGAGAGATCGGAGTTTTACAGATTGGCCGAAGCTATCTCTATCTCCGGCGGATCGAGCGTCCACATCGGCATCCGCATCTTCTTCTGTGACGGCTGTTACTTCGTCTCCGGCGACGAGTGGTTCCGTGAATGAAAATTTACGGATTAACCAGGAAGGTTCGAATGGTTCGGTTCTTCGAGGCAAGTCGAAGCATGTGGAAAAGGTGGACTATGGAGATGACGCACCGAAAGGGAGTGCGATCGATTATTTTGAGCAGGCGAAGGCTCTTATTAGGCCAGATGGTGGGCCTCCCCGGTGGTTTTCGCCATTGGAGTGTAGTGGAGGTGGAAAAAGAGTGAAGAATGCGCCCTTGCTACTTTACTTGCCTGGTTGGTCGTCTTTTCTTGAAACTCGCTCATTCTCTATTCTGTGGTTCGCAGTTTGAAGTCTTATCGTTTTAAACGTCATTTGTTGGTGTAGTGTTATCATTAGGAATAATAACAGTTTGGATTTGGTCTACTGTTTAGTACGATGCAAATGATTAAGCCTACTGTTTAGAGGGCAGAGATTAATTATTTCCGTACTCGTTTCCTGCTTCATTTGAGTTATGCAGGAATTGATGGCGTCGGCCTTGGGCTCACAAGGCACCACCGGAGGCTTGGCAAGTAAGTTTTTCAAGCTCTTGTTGAAATCCTCTAAATCAACTCACTACTTAATATGAAGAAGGTGTAGTAGATAACTTCTTGACTGCCTAGCTATGATGGTGATGTCATTTCAGCATTTTGTCCATTCGTATACGAAGACGGGATGAGGAACGGAGATGTAGGGTGATTTGTCTACTTCTAAAAGCTACGCTTGTAGAATGAATTGTCTACTTAAGAAAGTTAGGTGAGGACGAGGGTTGGACCGTTGAAAATGCCATTACCATCAATAGCTAGGGGAACGAGCCTTCTTGTCAATTCCTTCTAACTCATGATTGATTGGAAATTGAAATAGTGTACGGTAAAATGGCTAACTAGGCCAAAAACCCATAAAAAAGAGTCTACTTAGTCCATTTATAAGTAGACAGTTCACCCTACAAGCACACAACCTCTCATAACAGGTGTCGAAGTAAAATGTAAGAATTTATCATAAAAACTGGATTCAAAGAAATAATTGATGAGAAAGTTAACTTAGAGAATGATAAGACAGAGGATTAGTAAATTTGTATTTTCTCGTTGCTTAAAACAACATGGGGGTAGTGCTAACCTTTAATGTTCACACTAAAATCAGATATATATGCTAGGGCCTAACAAGTTTCTGGTTTTGTTGTATGTAAATGAAGGCTATTTGATGTGTGGTGCCTGCATATTCCCGTTATGGATCGAACATCATTTACGGGTACACTTTCCTTCCACACTGTTTGTATAATCTCTCAATGTTATTGAGCAAATGGAAACAGATCAATGGATTAATTGGCAGTTTGCCACTGCAATTTAACCCCTCCAAACATTTTGAACTTTTTTTATATCCTCATTGCTGTGGTTTTTATATTTAATATGTGATGGAGGAGAATTTCTTGCAAGGTTGAGTTAAGGTCTTGTTTTGTATCAGCAGGTACGTATATATGCAAGATGAGAAAGGGATGGATAGATGGATATATGAAAAAAATGAATTTTCTCCTCCAGCTTTTGCACTAAATGAAACAACAAGGAATTATTTGCAGATGGCCATCCCAATCTCTTTTCTTATGCATCAATAGACTTTTGATTTTTCTATTTTGGACTCTCTTGATTCCAGATATGTGTGTTTACGTTTATACTTGCAAAATTGTTTGAAATGATTTGTCTTTGTAAGTTTGGTATACTTCAACTGCAGACTTGGTTAAGCTGGTTGAAAACACGATTAGACTGGAGTACAGTCAATCACCAAGTAGGCCCATATATTTAGCGGGGGAATCTCTTGGAGGATGCCTTGCTATGGTTGTTGCAGCCCGTAATCCCAACATTGATCTTGTTCTGATTTTGGCTAACCCTGGTATGGTTCTATTTCCTCTTGAACATGTAAAAGAGATGGATAGACTAGTTGAAACTTGAAAAAGAATATGGATGCCCTAGCAGAAGGCTAGAAGTACTTGCATACAGTGAGTGTAGTAGATGTCTTAAGGTGCTTTTTGGATCCGCAGAATCAGGATATTTTTTTAATGATGTGTGATAGTCAGGAGGGCTTTATGATAGGGATAATAGCTACTTTTTTTCGTTTCTCCAAACTAATGTATCTCATTCTTATGTGTATAGCCACATTGTGAAGGGGAAGTTCAGGAAGTTATTAACAGTTATACGTTCACATAATTTGATTAGTTTCTTGATAGTATCATCTTAGGAAGTTCTGATCAATACCTGATTTAATTATTGGACAGCTACATCCTTCGACAAGTCACAATTACAGGGCTTGACCCCTTTGCTGGGATTTATGCCGAGTGATCCTTTTGTTGGCATCCCCTATCTTCTGAGTTTAATGAGAGGTCAGTTATCGTTGTGTTCAAGCATGTTATGCTAGTGTTCCTCTTTGAGGTTTATAAGCAACTAACATCAATGGGATATATTAGAACTCTGTTATTATTCAGTATGGTATTCTTTGACTGATATCTAAAGACCCTTCTACTTACTTTAGGTGATCCTAAAAGGATGTTTATGATTTAATCTAGGGAAAGGATTCTTGCAGCCCCAAGCCTTTGAAGATTTATCAAGGAGTCTTCTTGCATTGTCTTCCACAGTTTCAGTAAGAGTACTTGAGAATATGAATTTATGATAATATTTGAAAGGGATGCATTTTATGTTAGTTGAGAGGTATGCATATGAGTTTCTGGTGTATGGGATTGAGATTTTTGTAGAATGAGGGAGGGGGGTCAATGCTTATGTAGGTAATGTGTTAATGGTGGAAACAAAGATTATCTTTCTATCCTGAAGAGTGCAATTAATGCTCACCTGTTCCCAAGGATATAAAAATGGAAGGTTATGCACATTATATTGATCCAAGATAGATTTGATGCAACTCTCGTGAACGTACAAGCAAAGGCTAGATTCTTGACAACCATAAAATGTAGGATTTTTACGAATAAGTTTTGTTTGCATTCGAAATGCATGAAAACATCTTGTTAATGATGCTACCTTGTAGCAGCTACAAATAGTGCTAGTCTTTTGAGCTATACAATCTTAATAGTAATATAGTAAGCATGGCTTGGTGAGGCAGAAGCATAGGGAAATTTCCAATGCCTTCTTTTGTCAAAACTCTGATCCTGAGATCCTAGGAGAGTAGGAGGGCTTGGGCAAGCTTTTTGTGTTCTTCCTTAATGTAATAAAGAAATATGTTTAGCATGCCTGTGGAGGAATTTGGGTTGATTTACTTCTCTGGTGGAAAACGTTACAATGTTAATTTACTATGGCATCTTAGTAATGCCAACAGTTTCATCCGTTTGAGATTTCCTTTGCTCTTAGAATTGATTAGCCTAAGCAATAACAGGTAATTGCTGATATTCTACCTAGAGAGACCTTGCTGTGGAAGATGGATTTGCTCAAAATAGCTGCTTCTCATGCTAACTCTCGCCTTCATGCTATCAAAGCTCAAACACTCATACTATCCAGGTTCACAAGTCTTCGCCTCTCTACATTTCTAGTATCTTCTACATTTTAAGTTGACTATGCTATGCTAAAACTTCAGGGTAATTTTTTTCCCGTCGTGTGACATTGTATGTTCATGTTTAACCAGCATATCATTTCATATGCAACACTTGTTGCATTTTTATAGCAATGGAAGCTCTGAGATCTGTTGTATTATTTTTAGTGGAATGGATCTGCTATTGCCGAGTCAAGAAGAAGGTGCGAGGCTTCACAATATCCTATCTCAATCTGAAATTCGCAAGTTTAGTGACAATGGTCATTTCCTATTCTTGGTAGGATGCAATCTCTCCCTATCGTATACTACTAAATATGACCATCATATACTTTAAGTGCAATATACACAACATGCTTATAGCATGATGGTGCATGTTTTAAGACTATGTGCAATATACACAACATGCTTATAGCATGATGGTGCAATATTTAACTGTAACCTTGCTACTTTAAAATCTTTAAACGGACTCATCATTTTCAACAATGAAAAAGCAAGTAGCAATTTCGAAGTGCATGCAAGATCTATCCTGAGAAATTCAGTCTGGAAGTTGCCTAATTGGCTGTTCTACTAACTGAAGTTTCTCCTAAAACCTAAGATGAAGGTAGGTTTTACCAAGATCTCAGTGAATGAACTCATTTCTGGGTAGAATGCTTCAAAATGTTGGAATCTAGCTTTGTAAGTCTGTATGGTAATTGGGTATGACCTAAAAATGGGCTACTATCAAATGCGAGTATTCCACCCATCCACATCTTTAGGATTAATACTTAGAACAATGATAGAAGGCCTTGAAGGATGTGCAGAGGAAATTGTGTTGAATTATGGAAACTAAGGATAACTTTTTGCAGAATGGTTCTGCTACTGTCTAAATCTTTTCTAAATACAGTTTGCAACTAGATTTCGTGGAGTTGTGTCCTGCAATATTCATGCACGTGAGAGTTTATGAATGAATTATTAAGAAGAATCTGTTAATAACGGGTTTGGACCCACTTGTGAAGAATTTGGCAATATAGGCTGGTTAACTCATTCTACAGGGAGAATGTAAAGGGGAAATAAGAATAAATGTGATTAGTATTTAGTAAGTAATTGGTAATGGTTTGATGATGATGAGAAATTATTAGGATCTTCTATTGTTTGGCTGTTATGTTGAGATACACAAGACATTGTGAGACTAGCATATAAGTCTCATGGGCTACTACTCCTATCTTTTGCACAAAAGCACACGAGATTTCATCCTAAAATTAATTGGCAATAGGAGGAGTAGGCCATGAAGCTTATATGTTAGTCTCACAATGTTTTGTGTTATCTATGTGGGACACAATGTCTTCCCTTACATCTCAACATGTTAACATTCCAACAGAAGTTGATTTTCATATCAGGAGCTACGTGTCGATTCAATCTAGTTCCTTAGAATGTAAGGTCGAAATCCACCTTCTATTACAAAAGCTAAGGGTAGGGACTGTTCCTCTCCTTAGATACTATTAAATTTCATTTCATAGTTCCATTGTGAGATCTTCCCAGCAGTGCCAGGACTCTTTGGGGCATGCTCTTTGCTAGGAGCTAATGCATGAAATGCAATTAAAAGGTTGTTACTCAATGTAATGAACATAGTTTGTTTTTCAATCTGAGTTTTGGGAGTGTGAGCTTATTGAGAAGTTCTCTTTGCAGCAGATGAGGCGGATATATCTTAGAGACTATATTAAATGTGAATATACTATAAATTCACATAAATCTAACGAGTTTTGCCTGTTCAGAAAATTATGGCTCTTAGACGAGGCAGTTTTGTTCTTTTCTCATGGCAGTGACATTCTGTAGGATTAGTTGACTACAACTAAAGATCTCAAATCTTGTACCGAGAAGAATGTAAAAACTAGTTACTTTAACGGGTAGATTCTTCTGCACATTAGGGCAGCATGCTGGTTCTGGAGTGTTATGATGAGGTTTCTGGATGCATTCACTTTTTACTAGTGAAGCAGCTGGCTTCATTCATACATGCATTCCCAGGGCCGGCTCGATGGGGGTCCATAAGGTCCCTTCGAACAGGGCCCCCAAAATTTTGGGGCCCCAATGTATTAAAAAAATTGAATATACGTTACAAAAATCGCTTAGTTTAGATGGTAACGCATCACTCTTTTTCTTATTTTTTCCCCTATGTTCGAGTCTCACTCATCACTTTTTAATTTTTATTTTACTTTTATGGCTCTCTCTTTTGAATTTTTTTTCTTTTCCAAATAAAATTTGGACGATTTCTTCATGGATTAAAAAAAAATGTAAATGGCATACTTTGTATAGATAATTTTCGATTTTTTTTCCGCTCTATAAGGGGCCTAATATTGTTTTTTGAGAAGGGCCCCATAAATCATTGAGACGGCCCTGTGCATTCCATATATGGAACTAGATATAATTTGGGGCATTTTCTTACAAGAAGAAATCGTCGTTAACCTTGTGTTATTTTCCTCATGTACTGGAATTACATGTTCAAGTTGAACATGATAGCAGTGATAGCATGCTACAATGTAACTGTAGATGGTTTTTCTGGAAGAAAATTTGCAAATTTAGCTTCTCAAAGAAGCTTCGCCTAATATTAAGTCATTTCTTATAAACAATGACCCACTTATGTGATTATCAATTATATTTTCTCCTGTGAAATCTAGTGGCATTTAGTTTTGTTGATATTTTACTTCATTCTCATGTCTTGTGTTGATATTGTACTTAATTCTCATATCTTACCACTTGTCAATATTTAATTTTATTGATGCACTTGGTAATAGGAGGATGGTGTTGATATAGTAACCACAATTAAGGCTTCTGCCTTTTACCGGCGTGGGAGGAACCGTGATTTTGTTGCTGATTATCTGCCAGCAAGCTCCTCTGAATTCAAGAAAGTCTGCGAGCAATATAGGTAATTAATGAAGTTCGGGTGCAAAAGACTGCCACTGGATTATTTTGGAGGCGGGTGTTTGATGAAAATGGCCAGATTGATGTTGCTACTAACTTTTTGATTCACTTACCAGATGGTTTGATGTTGCTACTAGTCCTGTAATGTTCTCCACTTTAGAGAATAACCAGATCGTAAGGGGACTTTCTGGATTTCCTTCTGAGGGACCAGTCATATTGGTGGGCTATCACATGCTATTGGGATTTGAGTTGTACCCACTGGTAAGCCGTATCCTTGAGGAGAAGAACGTACTTGTGCGAGGGATGGCTCATCCAATGATGTTCATGAAGCCAGGAGAATCCAAAGAACTTGATTCAGCAATGTTTGACACATTCAAGCTTATGGGTGCAGTTCCTGTTTCGGGGATCAATATGTTCAAGCTACTTTCTCTGAAGTCTCATGTGCTAGTTTATCCAGGTGGTGTTAGAGAGGCCCTTCATCGGAAGGTAAGGTTCATGATACATTGATACTATCTGCATCTCATAAATAAGAGATAGGAGTCTATTTTTTATGGAGGTTAGCTGAGAAAGCAAATTATCCTCTCACAAAATTTGAATCTTGACACAATCATCTTATGCCTGAATAGCTATTTTTTCACTATCTAGAAGGGTGTTATTTAAGAGTAAGGAAGTGTTTGACCTGTCAAGCTGTAAATTCTTGTAATGGTAGAGGTTGTCATTTGTCATAGTGTCCAAAACTAGATAAAATCTACACATCAACCCTGTACAGAACCAAAAAACACTTGGAAGTTTACTTGAGGTGTTCAAAATTTCTCCCATTTCACAATTTCATGAATTGATTATTTTAAATTTACCCCCTCCATTATATAAAGGCATAGGATGAGAGCTCTGTAATATGTTTACATCCATATTTTGTCAATTCACAGGGTGAGGAGTATCAATTGTTCTGGCCAGAACAATCAGAACTTGTAAGGATGGCAGCTAGATTTGGAGCTAAAATTGTTCCTTTCGGAGCTGTGGGAGAGGATGATATTAGTGAAGTAAGTCCAAAGGCTGTAGTATTTTTCCTTTTGGACAAGTGCACAATCATGATAAATTTTTAATTTTATTTTCAGCTGGTTGTGGATTATGAGGACTTCATGAAAATTCCTTACTTCAAGGATCGAATTGAAGAAATGACAAACAAAATGGTGAAGCTAAGGTATGCAATCAATTTCGTTTCATCTCAAATATATCTAGTTGAAGAAAGTAGACTTTATTCTCCACCCTTTTAAGATTGAAATTGAATGAATATCATTCTATGTTGATTCACAGAACTGATTCGACGGGCGAGGTTGCAAACCAAGATGTGTTCCTTCCCGGAATTGTACCGAAGCCTCCTGGTCGGATATACTATTTGTTTGGAAAGCCAATAGAAACAGAAGGTATGTTAATGATCTGTGGAACACAATGTTGTTACTTAAGAGTGATTGAACCTAGAAATATGATGGTGTGACAACAGGGAGGAAAGAAGAGCTTAAGGACAGACAGAAAGCTCAGGAGTTGTATTTGCAAGTTAAGTCAGAAGTAGAAAGATGTCTTGATTATCTAAAGGAGAAAAGGGAACATGATCCATACAGAAGTATATTGTCTCGAACGATATATCACGCCGTAAATGGCGTCACGGCCGAAGTTCCGTCATTCGAGCCTTAGCTTCTTCCATGAACAAATGGAGGAATTCTTTGTGGAGATAGTGTCAGATTGGTATAGCTTCATTATTTTACGCAAAGAAGGGGATTGTAGAATATATGAGGACTCCATCCCTTTATCAGCCTATAGGGCGTTTCTCACTGTGCATACATATTTATTATCTTTGGTTTTAGGGCTAAGATAATTGGTTCTCGATTACAAGCGTCCCCTACTCTGGCTATTTGTAAAGTATCATTTGAAAACTTGTTGTAATATGGCTGAGTTTTTAACTACCCCTTTTGAAGTTGTTATGTCCTTTGAGTTTTCAATAAATCACCCCTTATTTTCAAGTTTTCATTCAATCACCCGATGGACTAGAACCCCCTACCCCCTCCTATACACTCCCAACCCTGGAACTGGCTATTAACAACATTCTCTACAGCATCTTCACTCCTACTACTTGTACAAATGAAACTATCCTTGCGTTCAACAACTAAACAACTTACCAATACTCAGTTAGTCTAGTGAGATGTGGTGCTAGACTCCTTAAGGGGTTAGTCTTCATATTTGAGTTCGAATCCTCCTGACATTCATGTATTGAAAAACCTAAGTACCTCTTCAAAAAAATAATAATATTAAATAAAATTGATATTTTTTACAATGTAAATACTGTAAAAAAAAATGATCATCTTTAATTGGCTAAAAATAATGTGATTTAAAAAATCAATATTATTTATAATTTCACAAAAATACATAATTAAAATATGTTAATGTGTTACCTTAATCACTCATCAACAACCTATTTTCAAATTAGCCAAAGATGTGCATATAAAATATCCTAAAAGTAAGTCTTCCACAAAATAACAAACTAACTATATTATATATACTTAACAAACTCAAAGTTTAGAATAAGGCGTTTATACAATAAAACTTATAGGAAAATCTACTAGAAATTAGTATTTTCATAACGAGGTATTTAAAATAAATACTAATTTTTAATTAATTAACTTAGGTAATTTAGTCAACTAATCAAGTATTTTACTAGAAAATGAATATTGTTAATCTAATTTTATAATATATATTATATAAGGTGATTTTGATTTTAAAATATAAAAGAAGGATTTAGCCAACTTCAGGTTTGTATCGTGTCTGTTACCATTTTATACAGAAGAATGAACTGCAAAAAACAAGCAATTATACAGTCTTGCTAAACAATTTGTAAACCTATAGTCCCCGACATTTGATTATTTTGCATAATCAAGCACAAGAGTCCTTTAAAATCCATAGCAACCAAAGCACTAGACAGACGCCCTCGGGTTGCAGGAAACACTTCCTGGAGACAAACATATTTCTTTATATGCATCAACGATTTAGCACTGTACACAAGTTTTACATGTATCATATATTAAAAGTTAAAACAAAGCTCGGTCCCCGTAGGTGATGGTTGAGCCAGATAAGGCGTGTAATTTACGATCTTCTTGCACTCGGGTGGGAGCAATTCGTGTTCTAAAGGGACCTTCTCCCGTGAAAGGAAGTTATTCTCGTCTATATACTTCTTTTGCAACTCAGAGACTTCACTCACTTCCATTTTGTAGATCAATTTCCAAGCTTGCTCATCTGGTGTTTTCTTTTGAGCTCGGTTCAGCCCGCAACTGAGTAGGCCAATTGCAATGCCATGCTGACCCGCTTGTCTGTAGCTGTCGGCAAGGTATCTATACCCTCTCAATTCATGTAGAGATTTGGAAGAGGATATGAAATCCTATGAAAGGCGGAACACAATATCATATATTAGCATCTTAAAATAGAGCTAAACCAGCAAACTGTAGACTTAATTAGTAAATTAAGTAAAGTGCATGTTCAGTTCTCAAACTTAAGCAGTCAGTCTCATCATGATTGCCTGTAACCCTTATCTTGCCATAACAGTCTCGAATTGTAAAAATATTGCGGGATTGGTCCTACTAAATTCTATCATCACACTATTATATGTTATAGAGAAAACTAAAGCTTAAGGACAATCATGAGTAAACCCTTATATGTATAACATATTTGACCATGTTAACGAAAATACCAACTATCAACAGGTTATTGCTTCATAGGTTTGAGACTTCACTTGGATCAAATAAAGGTAAGGGATGATCATAGGACAACCCCTAAATGTTGCAGAAAAACATGCAATTAACCGAAGTTGCATTGGTCTATTGCTTTCAGTTCATGGCTGATTTGGAGGTGCAAAACCTTGAAACAGGAGTTGTCAGGACATTTAGCAGAAAATAGAGAGTTATGAAGGACAATTATTACCAGATTATTATGTCACCAAATTTAATTTGAGATAAACTGAACATACGACTATACGAGAAGTGAAGGGTTTGATCCATGCTGGATTTCAAGAATAAACTTGAACTTGTGCAAATTTTCGGCTTACCACAAGCTGTGACGAAATCTGTCTCAAGTCTCTGCATCCTGTTTGCAAAGCAATACTGGCTTCTTCAAGAAATTGGACAACGCCAAAATGCAATTTAGCTAAAAGACCACTGGTGCTTCCTTTCCCTTCCGCCCTTTTTATGGTCACCGCCTAGTCCAATATTTGACATTGATTCATCAGCCAACAGAGTATCGCATCAAATTGAAATCTTCAGAGACATAATTCAAAATAACATATTACTGAAACATGATGAACTATAAATTTTATGTTCTGTGAACAGAAAAATCAGCAACTCACTTGAGCCTCAGCCAAACACACAAGACCCATAACAGAACAAATCTCAGGTGTAACTTCCATTGGCCTCTCAAATGATAACAAAGGCAATAGAAGTGGAAGAACTAGTGAAGCTAGATGGTCGTAAAGTCCGGCTGCTTTTCTGAAAAGTGTAGCTGACAGCACCAAATCTAGCATGGAAATTTGCATGTAAAAGGAGGTTCAAGATACAATCCAAGGAAAGAGTAAATGACAAATACTGTTGTTTACCTGTTTGGAGTACTTCAAGAGCTTGCTCACGAACAATGCCTGCGTACAGGAAAAGGCACATTCCACTTTCAAACTGCAGACTATTAATCTGGTAAAATGTTGCGTTCTTCGATTTCAGGAAAGATGATGAGTTGAGGGCGCTGGTCCATTGTATCTTCAACTGGGATATCCACTCGTTTATGCGTATTTTGTTGCTAGATGAATCAACAAATTGAATTAAATTTTCCAACAATGGAAGATATTGTTCCAGTTTATGAAGGTCCTGAAAGTAACAAAACCAAACACATTATGCAAGAAAAAACGGAAAACGAAAACCTTAAATTAAGTGATATAAAATCATGATTGATTCTACCTGTTCATGACTAGAAGTAAGCCCTCCAGACCTTTCTCTTTCAATTGCTTCGGTGATTGAGCTGGTCTCATTAATAGATTCTTCAATTGGTCTACGCTTTGCGGTTAGTTCTCTAAGGAACTCAAGAGTGGCACAGTCACCTGCTCTAAATATGTCTTCATAGACTACCTGAGCATGTAAACCTGGAATACTTAGTGCCATACACGGCACAAACTGCATGAACAAGAAACAGGAGCAAAAAACAAATATTTTCCTCGTGTTTTCAAACAACATCCTTCCCTTTTTAATCATACACTAATATCCAATTTACATATACAACAAGACAATCAAATAACTATACTAAACTCCAAAAAGAGAATGAAACTTCTTGCTAATAGTACTTTAACATTCTAAACTCCCCTTTTACCCATAAGAAACTCTTAGCTCTTATACTCGTTTGTCATTTTTTGTGGGTTAGGTGGATAAATGTCATAAACAATAAACAAAATCAGTCAAAAAAAACAGTAGATAAATCACCAAAAACAGGTAACGAAAACCAGATCACCTGTTACCCTCAGAAATGATTGTTCGAGATCACAATTACAATAGAAAAAAGCAGATTAATGATATGAAAGCAGGTAGTCTTTTTCACAAACGAGCATAAAGAATAAGCAAGCTCCACAAAAGCGATAAAAGGATTAAACATAGCCGAAATAAGTACCCTTCTAGTTTTGAGCTTCGTCAGCCCTCTCAGCTGAAGCATCATCTTCTCTCCCCGCAGTGCACACCTCAATCTCTCAGAATTCTGCTCGCAATTTGTTCAAGGAAGTGCGAAACGATGATGATGGAAGCGGGGATTTCTTCAATCCTTCAAGGGCTAAAAAGAATTGAACCGCGACGCTTATTGCACAATTTGATACCTGTGGGAACTGGGAAGGGGCTTCCGATCAGAGATTGATTGACGAAGACCCTTTCATTCTCAAAGTACTCGGGTCTTGGCCCTCTCGGGGCTCTTTTCTCCTTCAACTTTTAATTATCGACAACATTTTTTAATCTTTAATTACATTTTACTCTTTCTTAGCAAACAAAACATTTTTTTCCTTTTCTTTTTAATTCAAAGATGTTTTTTTTTAATGAACTAGATTGTGCGTATAAATTAAAAAGTAAAATAAAATGATTGTTGATCGTTGTGATAAATTAGCAGCACGTAAATTGTATGTAAATTCAGTTTCTTTGACCGAAAATGTTCATTTTATAAGTTATTTTTCTATTTTAATAGACTTGTTTGATGTTGCTTTTTTATATATAAAACAAAGGATATCAGATATACCCATATAAATTACATAAATTATTTTATTTATTATTTGTTTCGGTTCAGGTGTCATACACGAAATTAAACCGAAAAATAATAAAGTTATTATACAACCGAGATGCGGAATCATATAGTTTTAAAAATATTTTATAAGGTAGGATCTAACAGCACTTGAAACAAAAAAAACTAAGAATAATTATATTTGTGTTTGATATAGATTTTGTATTAGTTTTATTGGAGTTTTTTAAAATTAATGGGTTTTTGTTAACAAAAGTTTTCATCAACTTTTTAAATTCTATAGATTATTACAAGGTTTTTGAAAAGTTTTTAGACAATTATCTTTAACAGACTTAAATGTTTTATTATTTTTTATAAATTGAGACAAATTTATCTGTATTTAAAATAAATGGATTTTCTCTTTGTTAAAAAAATTGTCTATTTTATAACTCCAAACTTACCAAAAGCATTCACTTTACCTAACATTCAATTAGATTTTTCATCATATTCTTAGATTTTATAGAAATGTATTCTATTTTGTTCAAAATTACCTTCATCAAAGTACAGATCGTAAACTATATTTGTAAGATTCTACAAAAATATATATGAAGTTAATGATATAATAAGTTAATAATATGTTTATTATATATATAAATTTTTCTTTCTTCCAGCTATGCTCATTTTTGTTCATAATAATTTTCTAATGGAGTAATTAAGTTTTACAAATAAAATCCAAACTTTCATGGCGATGTTAATTGAATAAGATCTTAACATTTGTCTTAGTGCAAATACAATTTATGAAAAACATAAGTAAATTTGAGAATGGTAAATTCCTCATTCTTGTGATAAACTAGAAAAAGAATATGCCATTTATTTTTCATTAAAAAGTATACTCCATTCACAAAAACAAATTTGAATTTTGATTTAATGTCTTATTTCCAGCAGTCCTCGCCTTCTAGTCTAGATTAACTTGAAGAACGAATCCATAGCAGGAGTTATGTGTAAGCTTTGAACTTGAGCAGAAAATTATAGTGTCTGAGAATAAGAAGCCATAATACATTAAGGCAATCATTTAAGCCAAACACTAAAAAGAAGGGTTTGAACAAAGAAAACAACATTCATTTGCTTAAATTCCTTTAGAATCCAATAATCATTTTCCATCAGCTCCTTCCCCAGGAGCAGCTTCCTTGATCTCTTCACCGGCTTCATCCTGTTCCGACACCAGAAAGAAAAACGCAAACAGTACCAGGTAAGCAATCGAAATACATACATTAATCCTGTTATGTACAATGTTAAGAGTCTTGGGGAAACACGGAGATGTAGGGGATATACCGCTGTATCAGATGTCCAGAGTGTCAAGTTGTCGCGGAGAAGCTGCATGATAAGTGTGCTGTCCTTGTAGGATTCCTCTCCTAGAGTATCAAGCTCTGATATGGCCTCGTCGAATGCCTTTTTAAATATATAGTTGAAGAGAGATCAATATGTTAGAGAGATTCAAGCATTATGATGTTCAGCGAGCAACAGAAGAACCGAGCAGATCTAATGGAGATTCTTTGGTAACTTCAGGTAAAACAATCATCAACCACAGGAACCCCAGACAAAAAATCTTCTCAATTCACCAAATTAAATCACATAGAATTAGCAGGATATTTCCAAAACTCTGAAACCAGAAACATTTTCCTCAACTACAGTTCAAAACACTATCTTATACTTCGAATGCTTCGCCAAGTCCACAAAAGCATAAAACCAGACCATATAACCAGCTTTACTTGTCCATGAAACCAATGCAAGCTAGAGAATCAAACTTTCCAAGTATACGAAATATGACATGAACGGATGAACCCATGGAAAGGTATTTTCTGTCACTAACATTGTCATTCGAGCTTTGTACACAAAAGCTAGATGCAGTTAAAATTGTAAAATCAATAAGCAACACTAAAAAACTGTAACATTTGACATGATCTCAATGAGATAGAAGATGCGGTATGATATCATAACGCACACTGAACCATAAGAGATCTGGGAATCTGAGATCACAAACCTGCTTAGCGAGATTGCAAGCACGATCGGGTGAGTTCAAGATTTCATAGTAGAACACCGAAAAATTTAGAGCAAGCCCCAGCCTTATTGGGTGAGTAGGAGGTAATTCAACAAGAGCAATGTCCTAACAAAACACACAATTAAGTTACTTTACAATTACTGATAAATAAAATAATTAAAAATAACTTTGGACAACCCACCTGTGCCGCCTTGTAAGCCAACAAAGTGCTTTCAGCAGCCTCTTTCCTCTCAGCTCCTGTCTTAAACTCAGCCAAATATCTGTGGTAGTCTCCCTTCATCTTCAAATAGAACACTTTTGATTCTGCAGATGAGGCAGCTGGTACAAGGTGTGAATCCAGAAGCTTGAGTATCCCTTCACAGATCTTGCTGAGTTCATCCTCAATCTTAGCCCTGTAATCTTTAATGGTGAAAACATGATCCTCATTTCCACGACTCTCTTCCTTTTGCTCAATTGATGAAATGATTCTCCAAGCCGCCCTCCTTGCACCTATCACATTCTTGTAAGCAACAGAAAGAAGATTTCTTTCCTCTATGGTCAATTCCTCAATGTCAACGTCAACCATCTTGGCTACCTTCTCCATGAACTCAACCATCTCCTCGTACCGTTCAGCTTGTTCGGCTAGTTTGGCTAGATACACATTTTCTTCCCTGGATGCCGACATGTTTCCTCACAGATCCTTAATATTTCTCCTGTTCATATAAAATTCAACTAAGTACCATTGTTCCTCTGAAGAAAATCAAAACTAGGTAAAGCTATTAATATCATCCATATCCATACTTGTGTTCGATTTATCCTAATCTGATATGAGTGATAATGCAGTTCCAGGTACTGAATAAGTCCTAATAAGCACTTAACAAATCTCCATCATATCAGTATCTACCATTCAGATCTAAATCAAGGCAAGTAAAAAGACCACAATCAGTTACTAGACGAACATTTTAAAATTTAACCGCAATCTTAATCAATGGAATCTGGATCCAAAATAGAAAATGGCAAACTAATTTGAGCAGCGAGTACCCAATTGAAGCAGTTTAAAGTCAACCGACGAAATCTCGGAGACGATGAACGACAAATTGAGGGTATAGATAAAGGATAAAAGGAGTATGGATTTGATGAAGAGTACCTGGTTACAGGGATCTCGGGTGTTTCTCAGCGAGTTGGAGCTCCGTAGATAGGTATTGGTAGGGTGTGCAGAGAAAAGAGCAGAGATTTAAAGGTAGAGAGAAGGGGGAAAGGCAATGGTAAAGTTGTAACCCTGAAAGAGTCAAAGATTCAACCATGGTAAATAGAAGACGGCACCGAGCCAATTGAGTAGAATAAGGCCACTTACTACACGACACGTGGCCCACGTGATCTGCCGTCTACTGCGGGGAGCCGAGCTGGCGACCCAGAAAACGGGTCACGTGACCTGCATCTCAAACTATCGAAGAAGGAATGAAAAAAACAAAAGGTGAATATGACTTTATACATTAGGTTAAATTTTAGTCGCCTAAAATTGGCTCTTTTTCTTTTTTTCTAGATTCGATCACACCTGCACGTCAGCTGTAGTCGGACATTGGAATATGTTTAAATAGGTATCGCTAAAATTACATAAAATAGTCAATTTTTGGATAGTCGTGCTCCTCATGCACCCAAAACTCCAAAATATAGGGGTGGTTTAGTTGATGTGTAAACATAGGAGCCGATTAGTCGTGTTGTTCTGTTTTGACGTTGACTTTGGTGATATTTTGAGTGTTCGTTGAAAAGGAGCGTGAATGTGTGATCGATTTTTGACGGTTATGTTGTAGTTCGTCCAAATTAAAAGGGTCCACATTTCATCCAGCTTCATGCATGTGTACTTCCTTCGAAAATGAGCGTTCATGCTCGTCGTTTCTGGCGATCATTTTGCTTTCCCTTGAAGACTTCTCTCTTTCGGCTTTTTATGATTTATTTTTGTGTTCTCTACTTTCGGATTTTTATGATGTATTTTTGTGTTTTCCTTTTCTCTTTTGTTGTGTCATTCATCACGGTTTATCCGTCTGCCGATTTTTTTCGGTCTTTCGATCCAATAGGCGCCGGCTTATGGCAATGAAGAGCTTTCTGTTATAAAAAAAATAATAGATAATAAAATGAAGTGATCAAATCCAAGTGATTCTTTTTTTAGTGATTTAACTGATTAGATTACTATTTAATTTTTTTAACCCTTATTATTATTTTTTTCTATGACGAAAACCGGTTCGATGCACTACACAACACACCATCTAATGGATCGAAAGACCAAAAAAATTGGCATACGGACCAACCATCATGAGAGAACCAAACAAGCAAAAAGGAAAAAAAATACATAAAAGGACAAACTTCGATCTCCACGAGCCAATGGAAGACGAACATTGGGAGAAGAGTCATGCAAGCAAAGAGAGGAAGAACAATGAAACAATGAAGGTAGAAGCAGTGCAGAGTACAACTCTCAGGGACCACCGGTGAACACCTCACATTTGGACTCTTCTTTAGACTCTTCGGATTTCGGTCACCTGTCCACAACTCCTTCTCGCGTTGTGAATCACATCTTCTTCCAAAAAAAAGCTTACAACATCAAAACGTGTCCAAACCATCAGATCAAACAAAGTGAACACAAAGAATCTCGTAATATAAAAAGAAATAGATTTAGATCATTTAGAGGGCATGACGGGTTACAACATGGATTATAATAAGAGTGAATTTGGTATGTTGCCTTAGTTCACTAACTTTGTTTAGTAATTGTGCAACTCAATAATTTTGTTAAAATATGATCTCTTTTAAATTTTTAAGACTAATTTACCCTTATACAAGAATCTAAAAGATTGCTAATTGATTATTGCCTTTAAATGACCCACAATCTCTAATTGAAGGTGTATTGGGTGAGCTGGTTAAATATGTACTTTATGTATCTTTGTGCATAAAGTATGTACCTTTTGTTTTCTATTAACAAAGTAGGCACACTAATTTATGTAGAAAAAGATCAAATAGAAAATAATAAATGATATTACCTAATTTGGAGATATTCCCTCTCATATATTAAATAAAATGTTTTCTTAATTAATGATGTGAACAGATTTGCTTGATACGTTAAAATAGGAAATAGTTATTAAAAATTTCCTAGAATCTCACCTCATTTTCTCTCTCTTCTTAGTTATAACTAGTGTATTACCCGCACTTTGTGCGGGTTGAGTTTTAATAAATACTTAATACTTAGAAATTTATGTGTATATTTTTGTAAAATAAAAATTCGGAGAATTAAATTATAATCATTATTATGACTTTTAATTCTCTTTTTAAGTATTTATCTCTTTTAATTAATTATATTTTTAAACTGATTTGTTAAGATATGCTCGCGGGTAAAAAAATCAGTAAAAGTTTAAAAACTATTTTTATAAAACTATTTATTTAAATATTTTTACAAAATTTAGAAATCAATTTCCAATTTATATTAACATTTAAAAATTACTTTTTATAATAATTTTTTAGGCTTCGAGAAACATGGCGTTGACACGTTAACCCTCCCTCCCACCCTTCCTTATACCAGTTAGACTAATTAAACTTTGTGTATTCTTTTGATAATACACAATAGTAATACATAATTTCAATTACACAATAGTAATACATAATTTCAATTACACAGTAGTAATACATAATTTCAATTACACAATGTTAATAAATAAAAGACTTATGTAACCAAAAACCTTGTGTACGAGATACTCGAGCGATATAAAATGACTCGAGCATACATAATGTACCTACATATTATTCAGGAAAGAAATTCAGTGAAAGGTATTTCGTACACAAGGTTTTGGTTACACAAGTCTTTTATTTATTAATATTGTGTATTTGACATTATGTATCAATATTGTGTAATTGAAATTGTGTATTAATATTGTGTATCCTCAAAAGAATACGCAAAGTTTAATTAGTCCAACTGATATAAGGGTGAGAGGGAGGGACAACTCGTCCAGAGTTCGAATACAAAATTTAATTGATTATTAATAGGAGAGAGAAAATCTTTAAAACCTTTCTCTTTTGATGATTAACCAACTCATTTATCTTTATTTTTTATTTATAAAATTAGGGTGCCTAGTTTATATCTAAGATACAAAAAGTACTTTATTTCACCAATCTTCTCAGGGGTATTTTGAAGGAGTTGTCAATTTTGATCAGCGTAATCAATTAGCAATTAATCGTGTACAAGAAAATATAACAAGAATTGATAAAACTAGCATGTTGCATGCTTGTATTCTTCATGTAAATCATATATCATCAATTTTATAAGAAAATTTTTGTAAAACGTATATTTATTATTCATTTTACAAGAAAAATAGTGTACAAGCGAAAGTTCAAGTATCATAATTAACATATATTTATAACTTTTAAAATAAGATAAATCGTGAAATCAAACTTGTGCAGTTGGTATTAGGGTGGGTGGGAGGGAGGGGCAACCAACCAAAGATCAATTTTTGGTGACTACATTCGTTTATTAATTTTTCATATTTCTTGTAAAAATTATAAAATTACAAGAAAATTCAAAAAATATAAATTACAAGAAAAATAAGTATCATTTACAAGAAAAATAAGTATCATTTACAAGAACATATGTCTCATTTACAAGAATAAGCTACATAAAGTTATAAGAGAAACGTCTAAATTAGGATAAATTTTATTATAATAAATAAGGGTAAATTTGTCATTATTTGTTTAATAAGGCTATTCACTTAAAAATTTATAGGTCTAGGTTATTTACTAAACAAAATTAATCATTTGGTGCATTTCATCCAATTCTCTCTTGTAATAAATAGAAACTCCTCAAAAAAAAAACTAGTAGAGTTCTGCTTGCTGTCCCCTTTCCCTGCCGCCGGCGTCCTCTTCTTCCCTCCTAGTCTCCCCTCACCCATGCGTCTTCTGGTTTGAAATTTTCTAGATCTGTGATTTGTTCCCGTTTCTCCACCGGCCCTCACCCCTTCTACACCAGAACTGGGCGCTGGTGGAGCCCCGGTTCACGCACTCGCTATTAGAAAATTATCATTATTATATTATAAAGATAACATCTAGATATATTAGGGTAGATATATACTATGAGATAAGATTTGATTATACATAATCATATAATTCCATAATATATGCTTTTGTAATTGCTATAAATATAGCATAATAAAATCATTCCAAAGTGTGGTTCTTTCTCACCATTGCGGGTTCTCTAACCCTAACATCTATCATGGTATCATAGCGATTTTGCCTAATGACACTTCCGATCCTATCTACTTATTCACACACTTTCAACTCGGCATGTCCGAGTACAACAAACCAAAGATCAATTCTTGGTGACTACATTCGTTTATTAATTTTTCATATTTCTTGTAAGAATTATAAAATTACAAGAAAATTCAAGAAATATAAATTACAAGAAAAATAAGTATCATTTACAAGAATAAATTATAAATTTAAAAGAACATATGTCTCATTTACAAAGATAAGTTACAGTAAAGTTATAAGAGAAACGTTTAAATTAGGATAAAATTTATTATAATAAATAAGGGTAAATTTGTCATTATTGGTTTAATAAGCTATTCACTTAAAAATTTATAGGCCTAGGTTATTTACTAAACAAAACTAATCATTTGGTGCATTTCTTCCAATTCTCTCTTGTAATAAGTAGAGACTCCTCCAAAAAAAACTAGCAAAGTTCTGCTTGCTCTCCCATTTCCCCGCCGCTGGCGTCCTCTTCTTCCCTCCTAGTATCCCCTCATCCATGCGTCTTCTGGTTTGAAATTTTCTAGATCTGTGATTTGTTCCCATTTCTCCATCGGCCCTCACCCCTTCTACACCAAATCTGGGCGCTGGTGGTGCCCCCGGCACGCACTTGCTATTAGAAAATTATCATTATTATATTATAAAGATAACATCTAGATATATTTGGGTAGATATATACTATGAGATAAGATTTGATTATACATAATCATAATATTTCTGTAACACCCTGAATTCTCGGAACTCGGGACGTTACTGGTTAGGACCTCACAATGGGTCCCGACCTCAGTTGGGCAACAATATTACTAGGATCTTGCAACAAGACACAAATAAGAAAAACCGAAATTTATAAAAATGTATTTTTATAGGAATGAATGCAACAACGTCTAACAGCCTATGGTACTTAAACAGCAGAAGAGTCTAACTGTCTTCAACAAGAAGAAAAAAACAACGATTAACACCCAACCCCACTCTAAGGAGTACGGAGACCCGGCTGACCACTACTTCCAGATCACTCAGCTGCTGCTCTAACCTGCCGTGAAACTAAAACACAACAGAACAACCATTAGCTAGTTATCTAAATATTAGGAGAATAATAATAATAGCACACACACACATAAAATAATAAACACTCATCATGCTTTCAAACAATCCATTTATTATCTTTATTTAAGTCATTCAATCTAATGATACTTATTTTGTGACACGAGGGATTCCCAAACCTCGCCTCCGCCCCCGTGTACCCATCAGGAGTGGATCCGATGCATCTCACCGTGTACCTGGATGGTCTGGGTATAGAGAACCTCCCAGTCTCCTGGCAGAGCTGGGCAGTGATGTCACGGCTCGTTATACATACACTTGGGCCTTAACACATAACAACAACGGTCGTCCTAACAAGTTGTTATTATTATAATCACATACATTGCACACACACAACCATTATTACCCAACTAATATCCAAAAACTGGCTAAGTAAGTCGCAAGGACTTACCTGAAACAAATCACACTCTAACAAGTCTCAACTCGGTCCGTACTCGTGGTAACTCAAACGCCTGTCAATTAAGGCACGGGGATCAAAATCACATCTCATACTCTTAGAAGTTATAAACTTCTAAGAGGTTCACTCTCATGAGGAGAATTTATGAAAATACAAATTCTTAAGGTAGAAGATTATTTTACTCCTGATCTCAGAAATTCTCAAAGTCTATCAATAAAATCTAATATTCACATTTAGAACTTGTTTCCATAATTTGGTTCTCACGGATAGCTTACTAGAGGTTATAAGGTTAATTCCCAACAAACTCGTCAACGAGAACGACATCACTCCCTCCCCGGTTACGACTCTACTCTCATACATATCTATATATATATGTATTACCTTTTATCCCTCTCTATATATACTTATGTATATACACTCTATTTAATCATATATATATATATATATACTTATCTCTCCTATCTCAAACCTATCTATACGTGTATATGTACTCTGCACCGCTACATAAATATATATATTTATATAACTCCCGTCTCACAACTCTCTCTCTCTCTATATATATATATAAACTACCCTATCACATATTTATTTATTTATCCCTTCCATCTACTACCTCTATATATAGATATATAGGTCTACTGCACTCCTACATTTATATACATTCTACACATATACTATATATATATACTATATTTATACGTACAAATATATTTTTATATATATACCTAATGTGCATACCCTTCCTACTCTTATATGTAAACCTATACATATTTATCCTTATACATCTATATATTTACAAATACGTACAGTGTTGCAAATGTATTTACTTATACAGTTTCAACTCTATTCTTCATTTGTATCTAATTATACATCCATATATCCACATCTATTTGCACCTCTTATTCTTATATGAAACCCAAAGTCTACAGTAACAAAGGAACACAACCGCATCGAGATATCGAGGACTAAGGACTCACCGGTGGTGTGACTCGATCGACGCTAACGATGGTAGACCTTGACAAGGAGGGAGAAGACTAGCGTGCGTGGTACGGGGTGACTCGCGACTGGGCTGCAAGGTTCGGGTCCCTGCGCTGCGGTCTTGTTGTACTTGATACCCTTGTCACTTGGGAGGGCGGGGCCGATCCGGAGGAGTCGGCAGTGGAGGTCCGAGCGTCGAGTGGTTCTGGTTATTTGTAACCATGGTGTCTCCGGTCAGTATCGCAGGTATTACGGAAGGGACGGGAGCGGGAGATTATGACTCACCTCTTCGACGTCGATAGCCTTGTCGCGGTCGCCGGTGACACCAGTCCTTCCGATGGCGAGGAGCTTTGTTTCGACTGCTGGTTAGGACTCCGGGTTGGTCCGTATACGGTGTGAAGTGCAGATGCGCCGAGAGTTTACGTGAGTTGAGGAGGTAAGGTCTGCTGCAGTTAAGGTTTGATTTAGATTAAAGTTGAATTAGATTAGGTTAAGATGTTAATTAGGTTTAGGGTTAGGATAGATCGTGGGTGGGCTGTAAGCTTTTTTTTTTTTTTGGGCCAGAAAATGAAATGGGCCTTCTCTTCACTTAAAACAAAAGAGCTGAAAAGCATATACTCGTTAATCGTCTAGAACCGTTAAAAGTACGGGATTATTTATGGGGTTATCTACGGGTTACATTTTATCATTTTATGTGAATCGAAGTCACATAAAATGACAGAATTTAATATCATTTTATTTTTATTTAAACGAATTTAGGTTGACGGATCGGAATCCGGTTTGATCCGGTAATAAACGGAGTTTAAATTTTTTTTTTTTTTTTTTTTTTTTGGTTATTACATCAGTGCCCTCTTAAAAGAAGTTTCGTCCCGAAACTTAGAATAATGTAACTAATCATTCGACTTTCTTTGTAAATCTTAGTTTCATAAATTTATTTTTTTTTCTACCATGCAACTACTCAATCATCATACTCCGACACACATCACATAAAATATAATCACTTAATCCAATATAGAAATATGAAAAGTCAAACAATAATAGCATTCGAGTACTAACTCGTCGGTACAAAAGTAGCAGCTAACCCTGCAACGAACTCGGGAAAATTACGTCTAATACTCTCCTCTGTCTCCCAAATGTCCTCATCAGCTCCTCGTCTGGACCACTGGATCCTCAACATCGATATCTCCTTAGACCGCAGACGTCTAGTATTGCGCTCCAGGACGGCTACTGGGTACTCCACAAAAGTTTGCTTTGGCTCATCTATCTGATTCTTAAAGCTGATGACGTGACTCTTATCCGGTAAGTACTCTCTCACTGAGACATGGGGAACGGTGGGCGTACATCCTCTAGTATGGGTAATAGTGTCAATCGATAAAATGAAGGCTCAATCAGTTTATATATATATCAACGGTTCCCTTTCTAAACTCACCTCTAAATCTTTTGGCGAATACCAAAATAACAATAAACTTTCTTCCTTCTATTGAATCCATCTGCTCCCGACTTTTCGGAAGATCCTGTTCATAAATTCTGAAACAATGATCTGAGACATTTTCCGACACTTTAATAAGTGGTTAATGCTCTTTGTAAGACCACTCACTTGGTCTTGTCTCCCTAATATGACTCAGTCGGACCGTTTCTCAAATAATACCTCATCACCTATTTCTTGCCAGGCTTTCCATTTGTTTAAATCCAAGATCACGCTCCCGGTGGAGATCTTCATATAGTTCTCAAATTCCTTAACTTGAATTCATAGTTAATCTAACATTGATTTTCTTTATCTGTGGGTTATGGGCCTACCACGTTTCTCTTGTAACACCCATTAGTCACCATGGCGTCTTTCTGAGGGTCAACATGATTTACCCACTCCCGCATATACTTTACTTCTAATACTAGCAAGATCCCCTTCAAACAGACCCTTACTCTCTTACTCAACCGTAGTCTGTTCTTAACCAACCAGTAAGCAACCTCTAACCCGATTCTCTCCATATCCTTAGATCATCCCAGAAGGTTGTCGTTGCCTATTTGGGGAATCCTCCAAGGCATCGGTAGAGTTACCTCTTAAATCCGCAGTCACTAATGACTCTTATTAACGGTACCTACTCGTCAATACCAACCAACACTTACACGTCCTCAACTGACGTCGGTCCGTCTATAATTGACTTATCTCAATATCCCGGACTTACTCTTCTCATACCTATATTGGCGTTAAATTCTTGGTGAGCATCATCTGCCCGATTAATCCTTTCATGCTTCGCTAATTCGTTTTATCTTCCACACTTTTGTTTCCTTAGACTAACTCTACTTCTCGAGCCCAACTAGGTCATTCATCTTGACCTAAATAGTCATTCCAAGTCTTCAACGATAGTTGGTAATTGTCTTTGTAGTTCTGATGACTTTAGTTATCATCCCCTTGCAGTTCCCTTTGCATGGACCGTCGGTGTTGATGACTTAGGTCCCGTGATGATTGGGTTTACCTTGGACTTTCGAGTCCACCAAGGCCGTTCTCATATATACATTCCTTCGCTGGTGTCACCGGCAATATTGTCTTCATGAAACTCCGTTGTTTCCGCTACAGGCTTCGACTCTTTCATACCGGCATTGCGATTTCTTCCAAATTCCTATATCTTTGAGGAGGTCAAAACCTCTCCACACTTGTAAAGTCTACATTTTGCTTCTACATTTCATTGTAGGTGTCCATTCCATGCACCTTAGATCCTCATATCTGGGTCGACATTTTATCTCTTTTGGTCTCTCGAGCTTGTCTTGTGAATTCTTCTACTATGTGACTCATCTTATACGTTTTTTTTTCTTCTCTACATCGGTCTCTAACTGTTTGTTGATCATTACTACCCATTATGTGTTGGAACTTCAGTTACTTTGTACTCTTGCTTAGATTTCCTAAGGACATCCTCATCTCAAGACTTTATTTAAATTTAGCATGACCCGCATTTTGATACATGACTTTCCTTCTCACTAGTTAAGTTATACACTTGGTTTACACTTAATCCATCATAGTGTCCTCGGTCCGATAGTATGATTTTTATTAAACATCTAATGGTACCATTTGTATAAGATACATCAGATGCATATGATTTTCTCACCAATCAAATTTCTCGCATCGCATTTATTATATTTTCCTTATACTCATGTCGCTTTACCTTCTTTATATCTTTACACCCCGTAAGATAGTTAAATCCCTTTGAGTTTTCTCGTACACGCTTTACGGACCATGTTGGTTGGTCTTATTACTTTCATCAACTCTTATGTCATTGGTCCAGCCTGAATTTTCATTGGAGTACCTCCATTTCTCATTAAGCTTTTATATATACACTTTTCGGTAATCATCTTATTGGGATAATACCGGATCCATATAACAACCTTTAGTCATTAAACTTTACTCCTTCACATGTCTGTTCTAGCCAACATGTAGATTCCATCTGCAATCACGTCACAACTCGACCACACATTTCACCAAGGCTTTAAATCATACTTTCTATGTTTGTGCCGCTTCTAAAATTTCAATTATTCTGTGTCACATCTTTAAATCACAAGAGTTTCCCCTGTCAATTTAGACAGTTTGACCCCACCTTTTCTCGGAGGAGCACCATCAGTCCTACTTGTGTGGAATGCTAAGTCATAGGACATGTTCACAATCATCTACTTCTTCTTCCTCTTCTAGTTCTTCATACAGGGATCCCTTCATACTAACTTTGATATGTATCTTTCCTTAGTCAGTAGTAAATAACTACTCACAACAATCCCCTTTACACCATTTCTATCATCAATGGTCATTATCGACCATCAAGAGCTGCTCTTTAATTTCTTTATTAGAGTTATCATATTGGACTCATTCAATGTTACCATCAAGGCTACTAGTACTTGTATTGATTTAACTTCACCATTGTCGTCGTTGATCTTTGGAACAAAATTACCAGATGTTGGTAAAAGTCCTTTATAACCTTGTGGTTATTCTTCTTATCTGTCAACTAACCATCACTAGTTAGCTAGTACGTGTAAATTCTCTATTGTTACCAATTAGTCTGTAGTTGACCTTCTATAAGATCGAATACTTAATTTTCTTCTATCTCTTTTGAGGTTTGATATACAAGGTGGAAATATATCTCTTCCATTTATTTTCCTTTAGCTCCTTCTACAAATTACACTCCTATAAGAGTACTATACTCTTACGAGTCTAGTTGTATCTTCGTCTCCCGTCAACGGACTATACATTCTTCTGCGATAATTTGTAGACCTTTCTCCATGATTCTTTTTACCCGCGTTATTGTCCACTTGCGGTTCTCTGTTATGACCCGCCAGTGTTATTAACTTAAATCCCTTCGTGAGTTTTCTCCCTTGGGGTGCTGCTTGTACTTCCGCCTCTATAGAAATCCGGTCTTTGTTGTATCCCGATCCTTGTTGAAATTCTTGTGTGTTCTAGGAGGTCACACCACTTCCATGTCGGTGAAATCGGCCTTCCCCTTTCTAGCAACCTATAAGCTTTCATTTTTCGGCTCTTTAAATCTTCGTATCGCGATGGACAATGTATCTTATCTTGACTCTTACGCTTATGATTGTCTTGATTTCTCATCTTAATTGTGGTGGCAAGTAGCTTGTCAAGAGTGATCATATTCCGCTCTGCTTCTAGCCTAAAACTTTTACCTTCTGGTTCGTAAGTAAGCTTAGATTCAATACCTCTTGTCTGGATCGCTACTATATTTCACCTTGACCTTCATGCCCATTTGTGTTTCTGAAGGCATCTCCCTTGTTGTAACGTTGCTTTACACCATCTTGAAAGAACCTATGGGTTGTCTCTTCCAATTTGTATACTTGCCGGTCATCCAACGCGTTGCCGGAACCACCCTCATGTATATTCTTCATTCAATCCTATTGAGTTGACTCAGAATTCTCGTCTTTTCATCGTAGTTGGTGTTGTCTTTTAGTCTTCACTTTTCCGTCTCGACGTTCTCCACAAGATCGAAGGAGTTGTCCACCATTCGTCTACCCTAATGCACAGAAGATGTGCATACTAATCCTCACGTTATCACCCTTCAACATCTACTTAGATGTGTCCAAGGGGTGAGAAACTCATTATGTTACCTTTGTTAAGGAAATAACATAACTACAGTTTCTACTAATCTCTGGCATATGCTTATCTACATCACCTATCATTATAATCAAGCTAATAAGTCCAACAAAAGTAAAACCTAAAGTCCATACTATGCATACTGAGATCCGTGGTAGTAGTGGTGGTCAGCCGTACTTTTCTATCCCCAACCAGACTATGCATGCATTTGAAAACCAAAAATTCTTTTTAAAACTCAGATCCCTTTTCGGGTTCTGCTCAAATACTTATTCGGTCTTTCTGAAGATTTCAAGTGCCATTGTTGCCAACCTAGAGCTCTGATACCATGTTGTAACACCCTGAATTCTCGGAACTCGGGACGTTACTGGTTAGGACCTCACAATGGGTCCCGACCTCAGTTGGGCAATAATATTACTAGGATCTTGCAACAAGACACAAATAAGAAAAACCGAAATTTATAAAAATGTATTTTTATAGGAATGAATGCAACAACGTCTAACAGCCTATGGTACTTAAACAGCAGAAGAGTCTAACTGTCTTCAACAAGAAGAAAAAAACAACGATTAACACCCAACCCCACTCTAAGGAGTACGGAGACCCGGCTGACCACTACTTCCAGATCACTCAGCTGCTGCTCTAACCTGCCGTGAAACTAAAACACAACAGAACAACCATTAGCTAGTTATCTAAATATTAGGAGAATAATAATAATAGCACACACACACATAAAATAATAAACACTCATCATGCTTTCAAACAATCCATTTATTATCTTTATTTAAGTCATTCAATCTAATGATACTTATTTTGTGACACGAGGGATTCCCAAACCTCGCCTCCGCCCCCGTGTACCCATCAGGAGTGGATCCGATGCATCTCACCGTGTACCTGGATGGTCTGGGTATAGAGAACCTCCCAGTCTCCTGGCAGAGCTGGGCAGTGATGTCACGGCCCGTTATACATACACTTGGGCCTTAACACATAACAACAACGGTCGTCCTAACAAGTTGTTATTATTATAATCACATACATTGCACACACACAACCATTATTACCCAACTAATATCCAAAAACTGGCTAAGTAAGTCGCAAGGACTTACCTGAAACAAATCACACTCTAACAAGTCTCAACTCGGTCCGTACTCGTGGTAACTCAAACGCCTGTCAATTAAGGCACGGGGATCAAAATCACATCTCATACTCTTAGAAGTTATAAACTTCTAAGAGGTTCACTCTCATGAGGAGAATTTATGAAAATACAAATTCTTAAGGTAGAAGATTATTTTACTCCTGATCTCAGAAATTCTCAAAGTCTATCAATAAAATCTAATATTCACATTTAGAACTTGTTTCCATAATTTGGTTCTCACGGATAGCTTACTAGAGGTTATAAGGTTAATTCCCAACAAACTCGTCAACGAGAACGACATCACTCCCTCCCCGGTTACGACTCTACTCTCATACATATCTATATATATATATGTATTACCTTTTATCCCTCTCTATATATACTTATGTATATACACTCTATTTAATCATATATATATATATATATATACTTATCTCTCCTATCTCAAACCTATCTATACGTGTATATGTACTCTGCACCGCTACATAAATATATATATTTATATAACTCCCGTCTCACAACTCTCTCTCTCTCTATATATATATATAAACTACCCTATCACATATTTATTTATTTATCCCTTCCATCTACTACCTCTATATATAGATATATAGGTCTACTGCACTCCTACATTTATATACATTCTACACATATACTATATATATATACTATATTTATACGTACAAATATATTTTTATATATATACCTAATGTGCATACCCTTCCTACTCTTATATGTAAACCTATACATATTTATCCTTATACATCTATATATTTACAAATACGTACAGTGTTGCAAATGTATTTACTTATACAGTTTCAACTCTATTCTTCATTTGTATCTAATTATACATCCATATATCCACATCTATTTGCACCTCTTATTCTTATATGAAACCCAAAGTCTACAGTAACAAAGGAACACAACCGCATCGAGATATCGAGGACTAAGGACTCACCGGTGGTGTGACTCGATCGACGCTAACGATGGTAGACCTTGACAAGGAGGGAGAAGACTAGCGTGCGTGGTACGGGGTGACTCGCGACTGGGCTGCAAGGTTCGGGTCCCTGCGCTGCGGTCTTGTTGTACTTGATACCCTTGTCACTTGGGAGGGCGGCGCCGATCCGGAGGAGTCGGCAGTGGAGGTCCGAGCGTCGAGTGGTTCTGGTTATTTGTAACCATGGTGTCTCCGGTCAGTATCGCAGGTATTACGGAAGGGACGGGAGCGGGAGATTATGACTCACCTCTTCGACGTCGATAGCCTCGTCGCGGTCGCCGGTGACACCAGTCCTTCCGATGGCGAGGAGCTTTGTTTCGACTGCTGGTTAGGACTCCGGGTTGGTCCGTATACGGTGTGAAGTGCAGATGCGCCGAGAGTTTACGTGAGTTGAGGAGGTAAGGTCTGCTGCAGTTAAGGTTTGATTTAGATTAAAGTTGAATTAGATTAGGTTAAGATGTTAATTAGGTTTAGGGTTAGGATAGATCGTGGGTGGGCTGTAAGCTTTTTTTTTTTTTTTGGGCCAGAAAATGAAATGGGCCTTCTCTTCACTTAAAACAAAAGAGCTGAAAAGCATATACTCGTTAATCGTCTGGAACCGTTAAAAGTACGGGATTATTTATGGGGTTATCTACGGGTTACATTTTATCATTTTATGTGAATCGAAGTCACATAAAATGACAGAATTTAATATCATTTTATTTTTATTTAAAAGAATTTAGGTTGACGGATCTGAATCCGGTTTGATCCGGTAATAAACGGAGTTTAAATTTTTTTTTTTTTTTTTTTTTTTTGGTTATTACAATTTCATAATATATGCTTTTGTAATTGCTATAAATATAGCATAATAAATCATTCCAAAGCGTGGTTCTTTCCCACCATTTGTGCGGGTTCTCTAACCCTAACATCTATCATGGTATCATAGTGGTTTTGCCTAACGGCACTTTTGATCTTATCTACTTATTCACACACTTTCAACTCGGCATGTCCGAATACAACATGGTTTTGTCGGAGAGCAACAACGGAATCATCCAAACACAACACCGGCTTCGTCTGAGAACAACACCGGCTTCGTCCGAGAACAACACCCAACTAGCCACGTGTTCGCTACATGTCTTTGTTTCATTTTTATGAGTTATTTCAATCTTCACCGTTAGAGGGAAATTCTCCTTTATCTTTAAGGTGCAGAGACGATAGAGAAATATTTTTCTCTTTTTCTTTGTGTGCACTATGGTTTCTATGTCCGTATTTTTGTTTTTTTGTGGTTTAACCTGTTTTCTATTTCGATGTATCCTTATCCTTTGAGTGAGTTTTCATATCACTCTCTTTGTTTTTGTACTTCCGTGCGGTTCTTTTTCTATTTTTGTTGAGTCTACTTTCATATTTGTCTTCTTGTGGTTTTATGAAGATGAGTTTTTTTTAATCGTTTTTAATTTTTTTACTCCTTTCGGTTTAGATCAAAACCTCTAACATTATCTTCTAATTTTTTTTTTCCGTCCACATGTTTATTTTTTCAAGGTTTATCTGTATTTAAACCTATCTTTTTTGCACAACCTTCTTTTCTCTTTGTAGCTCAAACTTTCAACCTTGTTTGGAAATTTCCTCAAAGCTAAATAAATTATGAACAATTGGAACTAGAATCTTGAACCTTTTTCTTTCACAAAACATGTTTTGACCCCATACTAACTTGTTGAAGTAAATTACCTAACAACTCTTGATATTTGAGTAACGTGGAAGAAAAAGAGAAATAAGAGTGAGGATGTGCTAATCTCTCATATCAAATATTTTTTCCTGCTTGTCTACTAGAAACAACAGTCGGATCTGTTGGGTTTGTCAATTACCCTTTCTTTTGAGAAGAAACCTTCAGATCATAAACAAGTACAAACCCATGAACAAGTATCATCTATTACAACCCATTATGTGTCTGAATTATTCAATTGGAATATGCACTTATGTGATGCATAATAATTATATCTCTTTCGATCAAGATCCATTGAATTTGTCTGCGGTGTTGAGTTGAGTTTTCAACCCACCAATTGCAATTTAGGATCTCTGAACTCTAAATTCCTTCACATTGAGTGGAGTAAAGAAATGATTGTTGATTTTAATTATATTACAATGCAAATCTTAGTCTCTTCTCCAGTCAGCAAGGAGAATGTATGATCAAAGCCTTGAATATCATGATGCTCAACCATCTGTAGTTATATAACAATGTCTTTCGAAATTTGCTTCAAGCTGCACTTGACTATACTACGATGGAGTTTTTGTTGATGTTTCTACTGGTAAACAAGAATAAGAAGGAAGACTCAAGCACCATAACAACTTTCAAGAGAACAATGAACAAAGGACATGAGACCCCGAATCAGCTCTTCCTTAAGAGCATTGAACAAATGAGTTTACAAGTTGTAACTTAGATAGAACATTGTGATGGACATGAGATCCGAATTTTTATGCAATTTAGATAAGAGAAAGTTTAATTTTGATATTTAAAAAACAAAAGAATTTATATTGAAAACAATAAGATCACTTTTGTTGATCCAGCTTGAGAAAGGCTCACGCGCCGTGAAAATCTCGTTCGGTTTGAAAATTGAGAGATGAAGTCTTTTACATTGCTTAGTTGGGACGACTTTCCCTTTGAAGACGTTTCTTAAGTGTGGTATAAACGAATGTTCCGGAAGATGTCGTAGTCACATGCCTATGTTTGATCATGTTGATCGTGGTTATGTTCGAGGTCTCCGAAGATTCTCCATCGAGGTGAAGGGAACGTCGTTGAATCCACATTTTCATAGAAGGTATGAGTTCCCCTTGATTTGGGTTTCTACTATCCTTGCTTCTCGGTGGTGAGACATCGCGTTAATTCCTCTATCCCGTGTCCTCTCCATGTTTGGCCTGCTTCGAGTGTTCCTCACCTTCTCCCGTGGTTTGTTTGTACCGACTTTTTTTTTTTTTTTTTTTTTTTTTTTTTATCTTTTTACCTTTTCCGGTCATTTGATTGTATTGTTTATCTATTATTTTCGTCGCTATTTGCATGATGATTTGTCCGTTTGCCGATTTTCGGCCTCTCGACACACCAAGTTTGTTTGGTGTAGTTGAACATCTTACCTTGTTGATCAAAAAAAGAAATTTTGTTGAACCCTTTTGTCGTTCTTGGATCGTTGTCCACGATGGGTCCGGGCTCTTGGGACAATAACATGTTGTATAACTCTTCTATGTCCTATGCCTTCGTGTTTCATCCGCGCCTTTGACGTTGGACTAGCCGCAAGCCGATAAGAGTGTGATGTTAAGCGCGTTGAGCACAAACGAGCTGGTATGACCCTCTTGAATCCAAGACGACTTCAAGAGGTACAAATGAGCATGAGCGATGTACCACACCATGTAGTCCTCGAAATCTTGCCAATGAGCTACAACGAATGGTGTCTCATGCAGGAGGTACGGTCCGTACGGATGAGCATGGACACCCTCTTAATATATTATTATTAGTGATATTAGTTTGGTGGTAATTGCTATCGCTAAACTTTTATTTTAGTTATTTCTTTTTTGTTATGTTGTTATTGTTAATTTATCGTTATCTTATAAATTTCAATTTTAATATTTTACCGTTATCGCTAAAATTTTGTTTTATTACTACGTTGACGTAAATTGTTCCATGTTTCTTATTTTGTAGTTATTTGGTTATGTTCTTATTTTGTGGTCATGTAGACGAAATGAATACCGAGTATGCAATTCGAATTGAAGTATCAACTCATTTCATTTATTTCACAGTTAAAGTTATTAAAAAATAACTTTAAGATTGCGAAACAAAAAACAGCCCTAAAAAATCAAAACTCGCAAAGTCAAAAATAAAAAAACTTTAACAAAAAAAAAAAAAAAATCAAAACTCATAAACTCGAATACTAACACTCATAAAGTAAGACCCATACAAAACCTAATCTAATTAATTTTTAAAATTAAAATAACCAAAAAAGTAAACCCACCTAAGTTACATTCATTTTCCCCTAATCTTAAAAAAAAAGTTACGCACTGGGTGCGTTAAAATTTCATTTGCCCATTTAATGGTACACCATTAAGTGAGTTGAACTAACTTCCCCCATATGTTATCGAATATGCAAACAGCGCGGATCGGAATACAGTAGACCGGATCGAACCATAACGATTCAGCCCATCACGGTCCGGACCGTATTGGCTATTTTCTTTTCTTTCTTTCAAAAAATATACCATCGGACCATAACGGTCCAGACCGGATCAAACAAATACGGTCCAGACCGGATCAAACAAATACGGTCCAAGACCGGACCAAATAAATACAGTCCGGGATCGGACTAGATCAGACAAATACGGTCCATGACCAGACCGGATTTTCCAGTCCGGCCAGTCCAGTGTAACTGTGCGCAAACCTAATGTTATCCATGGCTTCAGCATAACCACTTGTCAATGTCTCAAATTTACCATCGAAAAAGTATACCATGGAGATACAAAATAGCTTGAATTAATCAAGTTAGAAGCAGCAACAATAAGCTGTTTGAGTTTCTTCGACATTACATAACACTAAACAACCCAAAGACTAATCACATAAACACAGGAAATTTTGGTAGGCATTATACGTTGGCAGGAAAACTAGACCTGAGCTCGACGAATCACAAGCATACAGGATTACATTTGTTAAGAGATCTCTAGCTTGACATCATCACATGGTCAATTGACTGAATCGCCTCGTTGGCAAAGAAACGAACGTCAACATCTGGATCCTCATTCAACTCGAGCAGAGTAGGACGGATTGTTTTCTCGACAACCTGAAATCGCCAACCAGAATTGAATAAAACAGTACATAGCAACACTGAAAAGAAAAATGTACAGGGATACTTACAGAGTGATCGACGATTGGAATAAGAGACTGCAACACCTTTGCCACATTGAACTTGATGTTTGGGACTCTGGATGAGAAGAGTTTTAATCAGAGCAATTAGCCCAATATTAGAGATAATGTTAAGTTCGGCTTGAAATCACGAAGGTTTGGTTTACCTATCCTTTGAGGCATTCACAACCACTGGCAGCAAATTTGAACATGTAATTTCTGAGCCTAACACAGGGGCGAGGAGAGAGACCGCATGTAAGATTGTCATCCGGTATAGATAGTGTGAATTGTTCATCATTTCCAGGACCTGCGGATATCACACAATTCAGTGTATCAGAAAAATGATTAGCAGTTAAAATATTTTCCACAGAAAATTCCTCCCTCAAAATGTTTAATTGGAAAAGTGTTTTTTCACATGAGATTTTTTTTTATTATGCTCATACTATAGCTTTTCTATATTTCTTGAACTAACTGCCCTACAAGTCATAAACCAACCTGTGGCACTATGTGTTGCATTGCCCATTCTGGACCAAATTCCTCTGCAAGGCGTTTCACGTTATTTGCAGCAGCATCACGAATAGAATAAACCTGCATTATCACACCTTCAGTACTCAAAAGGAATAATAATATTATAAGAATTAAATGTAGGATTGGCAAAGTATTAGACGCTGCATCTCAGTCTATTTACATCTGCATCACCTTTGCACCTGTTCATAAATCAATTACAGAAGTGCAGAAACATATTAGTTAGTCACCAAACAAAAAGCAACAAACCTTATCTTGTAACCACTGCATGCAAAGGGCACCAAGCTTGTCGTCAAAAAACCCAACTCCTAGCTGACTTGCCAATAATGGTATGTACTCTATGATTGCTAGACGCACTCTCCAATGTCTGTCCTCAGCAAGTTCAACAATAGCAGGTAAGAGGGACTGAGAAAGCAAATCAATTCCAATAACCTGCAAAATTGGTTTGGACCATTGCAGAGTCAATTGGCGCATATATATTCTGTAAAATGACACAGCATCAAACTCGCCACCTGATATAGCAAAGGCAAGGTAACCGTTATATTTTACGAAAAAGAAGGTAGTAACAACTTAACCCACTCGATAGTTCAGGTGAGGGAGAATGATTAAGTAGACCGGTGCTTTTAGTTTTTTAACAAAACAAACAACATATAAGCTACATTCTTCTGGGCTACTTCTGATGAGTTTACTTAACCACCCCAGCAAGAAGTTGAGACAAATCTGACCACATGTTTTGATTATACAATATACAGGAAGCAATTCGAAAGACTAACAATGTAGCTGTAGGAGCCTTTGAGACACATCTGGCCACATGTTTTTATGATTGCACTACTTGTTATCACAATGTAGCTATAGGAGTCATTCATCAAGATGCATCATTCAGATTAATGATTGATAACAAAGACTAAACTTCAAAAGACAAACCTGATTCACTTGATCTAGTTTGCTTATTATATTTAAGCGTACATCTGGAAATTCGTCCTTTAAAAGGGAGAGAAAAATCGGGAGAAGCTGCTCAATAGTAGCTTCCTGCATTCATAAGGAAAAATGAAAAAAATCAGATCCCAAGATAGAAGATAAAGAATCACACCACATTGATGACCCAAAACGAAACCAAAGGAGCATGAAATAATTAAATGAATCAAGAGTCAATATCAATTTAAAGAATTCCAAATTATTTATCTTTGCAGCCATCCAAATTCTGGATGTGCATGCAATCAGGTCCTTCTCAGAATAAAGAAAGTCAGAATCAGTTATCCTGCAGTATTAACACGCCAACTTACAGATTAGAGGATACACTTTACGATACCAGATTATAAATAAAATAGAAAGGTTGACAATGTAATAAAAATCACAACGCACAAATCACATAATTCCATAATCTATACTGCAACATACTATATATATATATATATATATATATATATATATATATATATATATATATATATTACCATTCCCCGTAATTCACATGGAACGAACATCAAAACACATTTATGTATTCTCCGTGGCAGCAGCCAAACTCGCATAACCTCATATGCATATAGATATTTATTTTACCTTCCCCAAAACAGGTGCCATTCCCATAATAACAGACGCCAATGCAGAACGCACATGCTGAGAAGAATCAGATGACAGATCCTGAAAAGATCGAAATGGCATCTTGTAAATTATGAGTTTAACAAAAAATTGAACCACCTATTTTTTCAAGAAGCTTTCCGCTACATGCAAACCTTAACACAGGGTAGAATGTGCTGAATTGCCAACTCTGCATTCAATATTCGGCAAAATTTTGTTACTTTACCAGCAGCTGCAATGCGTACTTCAGCTTCATTATCACGAAGCAATCGCACATAGGCAGGAACCAAATCAGTCCTACAAATAAAGGCACAATTGGTCAGAGCAAGTCGCTGTGACCATAAAATAGACAAATCGGATATCGGATAGAGTTAAAAACACACCTCTACTAAAAAATGTAAGAGAAAGGGGTATAGAGATATGATAGATATCTTTGATTCAGGAGTTCAGCAAAAGATCTTACAGTATTTCACCAAAAACAAAGTCCAGAAAAGCAAACACAAGTTCAGTAATTTAAAAAAAAAGAAGCCCGAATAGATAGCCAAGCTATAGCTATGATTACACAGTAGAATTAGCTCTGAGATTGTTAACAGGTAGTTGTCAACTCTTTCCGAAAATTAACACTTTCCACCTTCCTCCCTCAACTTAGATAAACCAAGCACTCCTCGGGTTCTGAAACAATCAAACAGATGCCCTACTTTATCAAGGAATTCATACTGAATTGCTTGTAAGTTCTTATAAGCAAACAATTGGCTGGTTGAACTATATTATGCACGGTAAAACTGTTGATTTGGATCTTGATAATTATGATAAGGGACCCTGTTACTATATATACTCTTTCACAAGCCCCTAGTAAATGAAATTCTTTTATCATTTTATGAATGAGAAGACGAACCAATCTAAGGAATCAACAGTTAACAAGTCTATTTTCCACCAAAATATAAGTACTATATTCCTTTCTAAATTAATGTCAGGAAAAATTCAACTGTAACTAAGAAAGCACAGTATTGATTACTCAGAATACCCACTAATACCTAGTATTGCCAAAAAATGGAACCTTTTGCAGACTAGCAAACCAAATCATCATTGTGCAAAAAATACACTAAAATTGTCAGAATATGAAATCATCTTCATAAAGGTATAGTTATGGGCATAAAGCCAGATGAAAGAGGAAAGTAATGAAAATAATCAACCACAACTGTTGAAATAACTATTGAATTGCCAATCACCTGGTTGGCTCAGGTCCTACAGCCTCACAAAGTTCATAAAGCTGGTTGGCAACCATATAACGAACACGCCAAGACTTGTCCTGAGATGGAAAAGAGCATTGCTTTGGCTATAAAAGAAGCTTCTAAATAAAAAGTATCAACTAAAAGTATACTGAACGTTAAACTGGACAAATAATTAATCCACATCAATAAAAACCTGAGAGAAGTTGACAATAACAGGTAGAATATGTGCAACGCAGTCCTGGGGTTCCAAAAGTTTTCCAAGTGCAGCACAGCCCTCAACAGCCAATAAGCGCACAGAATCCTGATCTGAATTCAAGACAAAGGGAAACGTAATATAACATCAGAGTAGTGACATAGTTGATAAATAAAATCATACTTGTAATTTTGCTACATCCACTACATTGTATGTGCCCCTTATTTCCTTTTCTACTCTCCGTAAATAAGGAACCCTTTGAATAACTTTAAACTGTCAGCAATGAAATTACAACATTCCAAAAGTCAAATAAAATCAATATCTCTAGATTTGACAAGGCTATGTACTATAATGGGTATAGCGGCAGAGTTGAGTATTAGTTTAGTACCCACCAATTATTCTGCATTCTATTCTGTTATGAAAGGGATGTACGGAGTTCAAACAATCCTCTGCATTTTCTTTTGGAGTCGGATAAAGGAAGCTTCTACTAGTGCACATTTTCTAGCACAGGCATGTGACCTCAACTCTGTCTTAGTTTAGTACCCACCAATTAAGAATTTAAGACAAAAAAAGACGAGGTGATGCCAGCAGCCCACCCTTCAAGGAACATTGAGCATTCTTCAATACACCAATATCCTTTCTTCTTGTAGTTAGTGCAAAACATTATATGTTAAGTGAATACTTGGCATATGCTTGTTTACCCTTTCTTAAGGGATATCCATACTTTTCAGTACGGTTATAGAAAAGAAATGAGCCCATAAAACTAAACAATGTAAAATATAACAAGGAATTGTGATCAATTACCATCCTGTGTAAGCTCATCAAACAGCGTCATTATATCACTCTTAAGATGAGCAGATTCAACTGTGGCTGCAAACTTCCCCAGATTTGTAGCAGCAGATCTCCTTACCATAGGCATGTCATCTTGACATAACTGCGAGTATATTGACCTCAACTCTGTCTTACCCAATTCTGGTGCACTTGGATAGGCTATGTGAAACAAACCGCAAGCTGATACTCGTGCTGTAAACCACTCCCCAGCTGCTAATCTCTATAGGGAGAAAATGTCAAACAAGATAACAATTAATAAAAATTTTCCAGGAAAAAGTTCAGAAGTCTATGGAGTTAAAAGTAGCACAAGTTGTGGAGAAATTTTGTAGCAGAATTTACTCGGCAATATACATCAAGAGATTCTCCAAATGGGAAGGTCCTCCAATAAGTGAATTATGCAGGCAAGTCGACCTAGAGTACATTGTCAAATACTACTAGAGTACTAGGCGTATATTCAGGAATAGTTAAACCATCAGGTTCCATTTGTTGGACACAAAATGTATTTTCCTTATTGCTAGTGTATGGCAAGAAAAATCAAACTGTTTCCTTATTAACTAAGAACAAAAATGTGATCTAAGGCAAAATCCAGGGAAAATATTTGCAATAAGAACCTTCATGCACACCATTTCTTATAGCAGGTAATATATTTACTGATAGAGGACTAGCTTCTTCATTACTTTATTTCACAAGAAACAGCATTATCGTTCATGCGCTCTACAAATAGTGACCGACCACTATCATTTCAGATAGCTATAAAATATTTACTAATAGAGGACTGGCTTCTTCATTATTTTATTTCACAAAAAAACAGCATTATAGTTCATGCGCTCAACAAATAGTGACCGACCGCTATCATTTCAGATGGCTGTAAAATATTTACCATAGAGAGCTAACTTCTTTATTATTTTGTTCCATAAGAAGAATCTTTTTATTACTGTAGGGTAAAGATAGTCACCAACCACTATCAAGCTAAAGGCTTACTAACCTTAAAAAGGGGGATATATTTATATAAGAAGATTAAGAACATAACGCGGTAACTAAATATCTAAACCTGAAGGGGCTGGTATCTATCATGAAAAAAATACAGTAGACTAACCTTCACCATAGGAATAAAATACTCAACCAGGTCACTCTCTCTCATCTGAGATCCAATTCTAGACAGTGACTCGACTGCTTTGTCCCTTACACAGGTTTCCTCAACAGTGCAAAGGGTCTCCAATGGTGGTAACAGTACATGTGAATACTCCACACCTCCCACATATGGAATAAAAACACCCAATTCTTCAGCCATCGCAAGCAGGACTTCATCATCATCATCATTGTTCTCACTGAGGAAAGGGATCAACTCTTTTCTGGTTCGCTCTTCTCCAAGAGCACGGGCAATTGTGGATAGCCTACGAATTGAGTTCAACCGCAGTTGGATGTCATCATTTTTCAACTCGTCTATTAAAACAGCAATTGGATACAGTGGCTCATCAACCATAGCCATTTTCTTCTACAACTTCAAGGACACTGCAAATTTTAAGAAACTAGACATCAGTAACTTCAAAGTTGAGAGGTGCTGACAGCCGATAGGTTCATTACACAAGTACAAAATAGATCACCAATCACAATATCCTACATCTTAAAAAAAGGCCCATAGAAATAAATGTTCAATAGAACACATAATAAACATTAAGATGTGAATGAAAAATAACGAACACTTATCAGGCTACTTCAGACATTGCCAAAATCCAAAAGTTACATTTTTTTTGTTGGGATAGAAGACAACTTGCAAATCAGAACATCCAAAATATTACAGATGATCATATCATGAGCCTAACGAGATCACCTGGGAGGGAAAAAGCTACCCACAAGAGTTATGGGATAATGATACTAGTATTAAAGAAGATTGCCAAATTCCATATAATAATGCAACATATATGATTTTCTACCATTTAAGGCGGCTTAAAACACTTGACCAATTATGACTTTTCTCACCCAAAAGCACTTTTCTACACGACGAATATGCAAGTTCTGACATTAATTACTACTCCAACCCGACAAACAGTTTGTATGGAGTACCACGGAATAATTACAGCTACCTCATGGGCCAAAAACAAGACAAACATTAATAGAGCGACGTCATCACAGGTGTGTTTGGCACGTGGCCGGGTCAAAGTTTCTTTCTAACACGTCCACATGAGTATATTCAACTTATTTGCTTTATCAACTGCTTTTATAGAAGCATGTTTACAAAGCACAACATTCGTCTCAATCCACCAGTGGTCCAGAATAATGTGACACTGAGTCCTGGAAGATCATAACTTATTTTCAATACTTTCACCCAACCCAAAAGAAAGTTAAATATGAACACAATTCCTGCGGAGTGCTGACAATCTCATCAAGCATAGATTGTTAGGCTTATTATCGATACAAGCCCTGCAGAGTGCGGACATAACTAATTGCTGGATCATACAAAGTAGTAATTGTTGGTTGGAAGCTATATGGCAGTTGGCAACCTAAGAATCATTCCACATATTAAATTATTCGCGTATTGGCTTCTCATAAGCAAATATTGGTCTACCACAAGACTCAAACTAAAACGAACACACAAAAAAAACAAAAAAAAAATCCAAGCCCTCCATTGACCAGCTCCATGGAATCGAAAACCTAATCTTAACACCATAGTCCCAAAGATTAAAAAGATGCAAGCAGACCCAAATTATAGCTTCTGTTCGCGCAAAAAAATCCGAAATTCCAAAAAATATGACAGATCCGACGAGTATAACCCACCGGAAGCAACGGTGTCAATCTTGGAGCCGATTCTTCAACGATATACAAATTTAGCTAACTCTCCACAACGATTTGCTACGCATGAAATGGAATTCTTCCCATTCAGTAAAGCGAAAGAGACGAGAGTGGAAGATGAAAAGGATATTGAAATACAACTGGAAATTCGTAAGGTATCATCAAACAGATCTATAGATCTCTTCCCTTTTTCACCGTTTCTGTCGTTTCCCGCGAAAAAAGGAAATGCAAGAAAGGGAAAAAGACAGGGAAAGAAGTGAGGTTGGAACCTGTTAGTATGCTTTCCCGCCGGTGGGTGGGTGATCGGAGATTCGGAAGCCCCGTACGCCCGATGGTTTGTTCAATCGTCCGTTGGACCAGCGCAAATGAGAGGAAACGAAGACTGATACCGAGCAGAACCGGATTCTTCTCTGTGGAATTTTGTACTTTTGGAGTAGTGGGCCCTGTCCGTTGCTAAATTTGGATTTACAAACAATGCGTGTTCTTCATTTCTTCATTGGGCTTTAAGCCCATTTTCTTTTTTTCATAACAACCAAACAGCTAATATTATTAATATCAACCCAAATCCAACAACAGCAAGCGTTCTAGTCCAGCATAAATCAAAACTTTAATGTTAAAATAATTATAATATAGATAAACGATAAATAAATTTATCTAATTATCTTCTTAATAAAAGTATAAAAAATATAAAAAAATATGTGATAAGAATTTTTTTAAAAATATGTTGAAGATTGTTGTAAAAAATAAAGATAGAAGCGGTGTATATACTGTTTATAGGAAAATTTTGTTTGGTGTTAGTGGCTTTATCTTTGAGATTATTGGTGTAGCGGAGTCATTTTTTGTATATAAGTAGGCCCATGTAATAATGAGAATATTGGGGTGACAAAGTCCTTTTTAGAATAAATTAGAAGGGTCTAGTTTGTATCCATAAAACCACAATAGTCTTGTTTATGTTCATTGTTACAATAGTAGCCCACAAACTCCTTTTACTCTTTATCTTTTTCGGTTGGTCCACCAAGTTTAGTATTTTCGGTTGGTGTTCTTAGAGTTTTGCCTTTTTCTGATTTGTGTTCATTCTCGTTAAAAACGTTAATTTTGTTTAATTTTCCGTCAGTAATTAAAATAACAAAATATAAAATTGAAAAGAAAAGTTAAAAGAGAAAATAACTTACCAGCGGCCTCTTACCTCAAAACTAACGTTTTTTTTTATGAGGATGAGCACTTACAGGAAAAAGGCAAACCTAAGGACACCAACTGGGAAAACGAAACTTGGTGGACACCACGAGGGCACCAAATGGAATTTATCTTGTTTATATTAATGATTTTTTATTTCTTAATTAGTACAATTACAAAATGAAAAATGCATGAAAAATGACACATGACGCACAATTCATAAGAGAATGATATGTAGCGCGAAAGGCTTCTGTTTTTATATATGTATATAGATAAAATACAAGATGGTTGAATACATGTAAGAAAACGCGTCCCGACTTACTACACTTATTAATCAAGAAGCCAAGAACCCATGTCATAGTTTCCTTCATGTGAAGAAGGCAAATCAATTGTTGACAATCAGTTTGAAAATAACTTTGGAGTATCCACATTCAACAGTCACCTGGATAGCCCACAAAATATATTCTGCCTCAAGAACAACATGCACAATATGTATTTAGATGAGAATATTGGTGTAGAAAGGCTTTTTTGTATCATGGATATAAACTAGGCCTCTACAATTTAACAAATAAAAATAAAAATAAAAATAAAATGAATGATTTAAGGCTGATATAAATGAAGAAGGTTAGAAAAAACTATTTAAAATCGGATATTATAAACTGCCAAAATAAAAGAGAAACCATGTTAATTCTTTGGCAACTGAATATTGAAGATTGGTGAATTTGTTTAAGCGCCTATTATCCACCGGATGTTAAAATCTCGCAAATAAAATCAACCGCCTTCTCTCATCGACGATAGAGAAACCGACCCTTCAACCTTCGTCTCCAACCTTCATCTTCAGCCTTCGTCTTCAACATTCGTTTTCAACCTTCGTCTTTCACAGTCATCTTCAACTGTTTGTTCCACTTCCCATTCCCCCCGTAATATAAGGTGACGAACACATATGTCATTCTTGATACACAAATACACAAACCAACAGATACATAAACACACATAATACAAAACTTATATTTATATTTATATTTATATCCATACTATACCTAAAAGTGGGAGTTGGATGAATGAATAGGGTGTTTCCGATTTTGCCCTTTTCGCCTTAAATTTCCTGTTTTGCCCTCTAACCTATTTAGTAATTACAGCTTCCATTGACATTATTTCGGGCCAGATTATTGTTTAGTTTATCTTGCCATCTACTCTATTTTGGCCCAGAATATATTTTAGTTTAGGGCCCATGATCTGATACGTTTACTTGCCCAAATTACACACTTGATGACTCATCTTTTTATTTATGCAACGTGTCTTCTTCTAAACCCTTTCAATGCGCCACGATTCTAAAACCTTTGTTGCTCCACCGCCTTCCTTACCCTAATCGTCCATACGTCTCTTCTTCAATTTTCTTATGTTTCCTCTCAAATCTATTTCAATCCTCTCTCAAATCTAATTCAATTCTTTCATTGGGGCATTGTTTCCGGAATCACTCATGTTTTTTTTTTATTGTTTTTTGTTCTCCAATCTCGGATTTGGTTCCGCCGTCGCCAACTCCGGGGACCGACGGCTCCTTCATACCTCTACCGCAAGCAAATGGGGACTGTTGCCAATCACCCATGGGTGATGAAACCGGAACCTCCACCACCGGATCTAACCTTTCCCCATCGTTGGCGCCCAGATCCGTTCGCCTCGAGCTATTCTTGAATGCAAACTCTTAGTAGCTTTGCCAGTTGTTCAACTACTTGCGATGTTCTTCTTCCGATTGCTGATGCTCTTCTTCCTTCTGCCCTGATCGTGATTAATCTCCATCGGTCGATCTCAAGCACTATTTGTGTACGGGGTCGTTTGTGGATCCAAAGGTAGGGTTTCGGCCCTTGCACTTGCCGGCGGCGGAAATCGGTGGTTTGGAAGGTAACCATCAAAATTTTGTTTCGCCTTTATGTTCCTCTTTCTACTCTCTAATTTTTCATTTGTTTGGTTCTGAAATTGCTGCTTCTTCTTCCTCTTCTGCAGGTTAGATCTCCGAGAGCCCTGACATTTTGAGTTTCGGTTCCAATCCCGCATCCCTCTTATGTCCTTTGTATGCCGATGGCGATTTGTTTTTCACCTATGAAGCGGTAGGCATCCTTCTACACCTTTTTGCTCTACAGCCTTCTCTCTCACTGGATTGTTTGCTTCCCATCTTCTTCAATGGCCGTTCGATGAAGGTAACCTGAGTTTGCTTTTTTAGTTTTGCTATAATCTCATGGTTATTGATTTCCTCTCACCTTTTTAGCAGGTTATGAAACTGATTCGTCTCATGGACTCTCTAATCCAGGTATACTTTCTCTCTTCCTTTAATTTCATGAATCTCTTTATTTGCAATCTTTGTTTTTCATTTCTCATTTATGCGCAGATATGGATGATTTTTTTACGGAAATCACATACGCTCCTCTAGCTGCATCTGCCGCTCGTAAAAACCGCCGCTCAAAATCATTAAGCTCCGGTAAGATCCCTCTCTCTCTTTTCGTTTTAATTCGATGTTTGTTCTTCAGATTCGATATGCTTGATCACTACAACTGAACTCCAATCGAATGGAATTTTAAGTGATCTTTTCAAACTCATTCTCATCTATTGAGTCGGCTGTTGTTTGAGGAGATTAGGTGTAACACCCCGAATTCTCAGAACCCGGGATATTACTGGTTAGGACCTCACAATGGGTCCCGAACTCAGTTTGACAACAATATTACTAGGATCTTGCAACAAGACACAAATAAGAAAAACCGAAATATATAAAAGTAGTATTTTTTTTATAGAGATGAATGCAACAACGTCTAACAGCCTATAGTACTTAAACCACAAAAAGACTAACTGTCTTTAACCAGAAGAAGAAACCACAAGGTAAACACCCAATACCACTCTAAAGAGTACGGAGACCCGGCTGACCACTACTTCCGGATCACTCAGCTACTGTTCTAACTTGCAGTAAATCTAAAAACATACCAAAATAACCATTAACTAGTTATCTAAACATTTGAAGAATAATAACAGCACACACACACATAAAAATGATAAACACTCAACATGCTTTCAAACAATCCATTTATTATCTTCATTTAAGTCATTCACTCTAATGATACTTATTTTGTGACACGAGGGATTCCCAAACCTCGCCTCCGCCCCCGTGTACCCATCAGGAGTGGATCCGATGCATCTCACCGTGTACCTGTATGGTCTGGGTATAGAGAACCTCCCAGTCTCCTGGCAGAGCTGGGCAGTGATGTCACGGCCCATTATACATACACTTGGGCCTTAACACATAACAACAGTCGTCCTAACAAGTTGTTATTATAAACACACATCGCACACACCACCATTATCATTCAACTAACATCCAGAAACCGGCTAAGTAAGTCGCATGGACTTACCTGAATCAAACCACAACTCTCACAATCTCAACTCGGTCTGCAACCGTAGAAACTCATACGCCTGTCATACAAGGCACGTGGATCAAAAATACATCCCATAATCTTAGAAGTCTATAACTTCTAAGATGCACAAACTCATCAAGAGAAAATTACTAAAATGCCCTCTTAAGGTAAAATGACTATTTTACCCCCGGTTCCGAAACTCCCGGATTTGTCTATATCTTAGTTTCAAACTCTCCTTTGGAACCCATTTCCACAATCTAGTTCTTACAGAAAAGTTTGGTAAAGATTTATAATAGTTACACAAAATTCTAGATCTTCACAAAAAGTCGTTAAGGTCCGACTTTGGGTTAAGATACGAGGCTCGAACAAAAATATAAAAATTCCGGAATAAATCTCTAGATCCTATATGATATGCATACTAACTATAGGAGCAAAGATCTCTCAAAAATATTCAACCATAACTCCTACATAAATCTCTAAAGTTGGAAAAAAAACTAGAATTTCTATACTTAGCCAATATTTTCCTCTGCTGGAAAAACAACCCTACTGCTCTACTTTAGGACCTTATAACTTCTAATCCGACCGTTAACTTTCTCCCAAATTTTAATACAGTAACCTTCATATTTCTATCTCAAACATATTAAAAATTCAACGGTGGATATTCAATCTAAGCTATCAAAACTATCTCCTAAAGTCAGCATGCCAAGGCTGAAATTCAAGGTGTGCAGTAGGTCTCAACTTCAATTCTCACTGTCAGCCATTTCTTTCATTTATTCTACTTAAAGGTCTCTAGTTCGAACCCTACCGCTCACAATTCTGGACCAAAAATTCTAGACTCACACATCTCCAGTTCGAGTCCCATTAAGCACTAAAACCAATATGTACTCAGTTCCTACCAACTTAGATTAACCTATTAGCACAAACAGATTAGGAGTTACCCACCCATCACCCTCTGTACACATACGGTTGTTGCAGGAAGGTATTCAGAAGGCTTACCGGCAGCATCGTGGTGTCTCCGGTCCTACCCCTGCTGTCTCTAGTCTACAAGGCGAGGAGGTCCTAGGTGCTGCGTTATTACAGTAACGTAAGGGGTCACCCTCTGGACCACTGGGTACAAGTGAAAGATGAGACAAGAGAGGGTCAAGAAGAGGAGAAGGCTCACGATCAGACTCACCAGGTTATTGGGGGAGTGCAGCACCGATCCGGAAAATCTTGTAGTGGCGCCTGGACCGTCGGTGGGTTCGGTTCACCTGCAGAAACGAGCCTCCGTCCATCAGCAAGGTGGTGTAGACAAAATGGGATAGGGAGGACAGATGGGGCAGAGAGGGAATCTCACCTTGATCGTTCTATAGCCTCGCCTGTAAGCTTGTAACTCGTTACTTGGTTGCGAGAGGGAGGGTCGGCAACGTCTCGTTCTGTACAGCCTGTATGGGTCGCTCCGGATAGTTGACGATGAGACGAAGAATGATATAGGAAAGAGCGAGATTCTAGGCTGTGATTGTGGTGATCCTCACGATAAAAAGATACGTGCAGTTAAGAGGAGGTGAAGGAAGGAGTATGTAACGGCTGATTCTTCACGTGGAGATCAACGAGCTTCCTTCAGCGCCTGGCTGGGCTGCGAAGCTGGATGCAACAGGCCCGCTTCTTCCTGGGCTGCCAGCTGCTGAGTCGTCCAAGAGGTTGCTGCTACCTGGGCTGGTTGAAGACACAAGTGGTCTGGCTAAGGTAAGTCTGAGTAGGAGAAGCTGGCCCGGAAACAAGTTAAAAGGTTGGGCTGGAGGTTGTTGGGCCGGATCCAGTGGCATGGGCCGAAAATTTGGCCAGTTCGCTCCTTTAACTAATATAGAATATAACTAGATCGTCATTCGCCCGAAACCGCTGTTTTATTTTATTTTAAAGTTACGGAATTATATCCGGTCATTTAATTTCTATCATTTTATGTGAATCAAGATCACATAAAATGATAGAAATTAAATTTCATTTTATATTATTTTTTTAAAAGTAAAAGTTGACGGATCGGAATCCGGTTGAATTCATTTTTAAACGGAGTTTAAATTTTTCGGGTATTACATTAGAATAGCTCAACATCAAGCCATATTAAAAATGCTTTTGTGCAATGAATATCTTGATGTTGTTGGAATATTTTGTATCATAAATTTATCACCAGATAAATAAGGTAACCATATATCAGGAAAGTATTCAAATGTTCTTTCCCTTGCCTTGTGTAGGTAATAGAGTACATTCATTTCTTACAAGAGAAGGTGACAAGATATGAAGGGTTGCAACAATGAACCAATAAAATTGACACCTTGGGTGAGTTTCAATTGTCTGTTAACTTACATTTATATTATGACTATCAAATTGTGTATATTGGCAATTACTTTAAACAGGGTATCATCTCCAAGATAGAAGGCAATTTTATTGATCATCTCGGTGTTGTCAATGGACCAGTGCTAATGTTTAGACCTGATGATAAGAACAATATAATTACCTCAAATTTCCAGATGAAACAAAAAAATCCAGCTGAACCTGCTACTGACAACCCTATTCCCTTCAACATATCGGATCAACAAGAAAAAATGATGAATACAACGTCATCAATTCCCATTCCTCAGCTCCAAGCAAATATTTTTCCTTCATCAAGGAATAACAATGTAGTTGATCAACCTCCTTGTAAATTTCCCACCTCAGATTCCAGCAATGCTTCTGTTCCACAATTGCAAGTACGACAAAACAGACCACACCCGTCTGAGTTAAATTCCAACACGAGTAACCAAGAGATGGATGTGGAAGGTGGCACCATCAATATCTCTAGCATGTACTCACAAGGGTAAGTATATGATCAACATTCCTAAAAAGTCTAAAATATTTTGTCATCTTAAACTTCAACCTCTATTTTATTTCTCTATTAGTACTTCATCAAAGAAAACTAATGAATAACATTGATGACAGGCTGTTGAGTGCTTTGACACAAGATCTAAAGAGCTCTGGGGTGACATGGCTCAAGCTAACATCTCAGTTCAGGTTGATGTAGGGTGTAACACCCCGAATTCTCAGAACTCGGAGTATTACTGGTTAGGACCTCACAATGGGTCCCGACCTCAGTTTGACAACAACATTACTAGGATCTTGCAACAAGACACAAATAAAGAAACCGAAATTCATAAAAACCATGTTTTTAGAGTAATGAATGCAACACTGTCTAGCAGCCTAACGTACTTAAACAAGAGAAAAGAACAACTGTCTTAACCAAAAGAAAGGAAAGACAAAACAACCCCAACCCCGTTCTAAGGAGTACGGAGACCCGGCTGACCACTACTTCCGGATCACTCAGCTGCTGATCTAACCTGCGGTAAATCTAAAACAACAACAAGAAAAACCGTTAGCTAGTTATCTAAATATTAGTAGAATAATAGCAGCACAAACACACTCAGATAAACATAAACACTCAGCATGCTTTCAAACAAGTCCGTTTTATTATCTTGCTTTAATTTACTCGTTCACTCTAGTGATACTTATTTTGTGACACGAGGGATTCCCAAACCTCGCCTCCGCCCCCGTGTAACCATCAGGAATGGATCCGATGCATCTCACCTTGTACCTGCATGGTCTGGGTATAGAGAACCTCCCAGTCTCCTGTCAGAGCTGGGCAGTGATGTCACGGCCCGTTATACATACACTTGGGCCTTAAACGTAATAATAACAGTCGTCCTAGCAAGTTATTATTATTAAATCACGCAATAGCACACACCACTACTATCACTCAACTAACACTCAGAAACTGGCTAAGTAAGTCGCAAGGACTTACCTGAGTCAAAACACTCTAACACTCCTCAGATAGTCCGTACTCGTGTAACTCAAGTGCCTGTCAATGAAGGCATGTATATCAAACTCACATCTCTATGTCCAACCTCATGCGAAGGAATTACGGAAAGAACGATTCTCATACGGTAAAAGACCGTTTTACCCTTGGTGTAGATAATTCTCCGGGTCACTTCTTGACCTCTAATATTTCTGTTGGAACACCTTTCTAATCTATGATTATTTCCAAATAGTTTACTAAGGTTATAAAATTAATCTCGTCTACTCGTCATCTGGAATCGCATTACTTCATTCTCGGGTATTATCTAATTTTATATATCTATATATATATATATATATATATATATATATATATATATATATATATATATATATATATATATATATATATATATATATATATATATATACTTTCGTGCATTTTAATCTTCCTTCCAATTGTATAATTTGGTAACTCCTAGGTATTTAGATATATTTATATATGTATATATAAATTCACATACTTTATAATTTCCACTACTCAACTCATAAGTATACTTTATTTTTATATAATATATATTTATGTATATTTATATATAACCGGCATACACAACTCTTGTGTACACTATACTAACTGATACTTATTTTCATCGTAACTTCCCGCTTCTAATTCTTACATATATATATATGCATGTATACATGGTACTATACTCATAAAATTCTCATATGTATATATATATGTGTATCCCTCAGTACACTTACATACATGTATATGTAGATACTCTCATAGCATGCTAGCAACTCATTCTAAGTTCCTATTCGTATTCCAACTCTAATATATACGTATACAAACTCAAATATATACGTATCCTGTTTTAATTATATATGTATAAAAACTCGCTACTATATTCGTAGGTAACAGGAGGGAAGAAGGACCGAAGGGGGTCTTACCGGCTGCAGTCCGGCGTCGAGGGGCTGGGTTCCGGCGGCGCCCTGGTGGTCTATTGTTATTGCTGCAGAAAGTCGGAACTGCAGGTAAATTTCGATCAATAGAGGCGGAAGAGTTAACTTCGTTGGATTCGAACCAGTAACCGGAAAGAAGAGAGACGGAAAGAAGAAGGTTGAGACCTTACCGGCCCGACTGGGAGCGGACGGCGGTCTGGCTGGTGCTCCGGTCGGCGTTAGGGGTGTCCGGGACTGTCGGAAGCAATCACGTGGTTCCTGTCGACCGAAGAGGAGCAGCGCAAGGTTACTGATGTTCGCGCGAAGGAGAAGAAATGGCGAGGAGGGAGAGGCGGCAGCCGTACCTGGGTTCCGGTGGGTCTGGCGATCGTCAAGGAGGACACGCGGTGGCGGCGGTCTGGCTGGAGGATGGACAGGCGAGGCAGTGTCTTCGACCGCCTGTTGTAGTAGGGTGAGTTCTGAAGGTGCAGAAAGCGAGGAAGGCAGGAGAAGAGATGGCGGCGTCTTACCGGACGGAGGGCGGTCGGCGAGGCAGTGGTGGCGCCTCCGGTGGAAGGCGGGAGCCTGCTGGTGGTTGCGGCTTCGGAGTTGCGAGGGAGGAGAAGCAACGATCCGTTGCAATTCCAGAAAAGCGTAACGAGGTAAGCGGCAGGTTAGTTTTAGGATTAGGTTAACTCTAATTAGGGTTAGGAAAATTAAGTGGGCTGCTAATTGGGCTTTGTAGTGGCCCACACCCGGTCCGCTATGCGACTATTAAAACGGATACGCCACTCGTTATTTGCATGCGGAAATTTATAAAAATACGGAATTAAATTCCGTATTTTATAATTTATTATTATTCTTATTTTAACGTACTTAAATTATTTCCGGTCATTTAATTTATCATTTTATGTGAATCTAGGTCACAAAAATGATCGAACTACTCTCGTTTTATTTTACTTATTTATTTGTTTACGATGGTCGCATCGGACTTTGGTTAATTTCAATTTATCGGAAACTTAAAATTTTCGGTTATTACATAGGGAAGCAAACAAATCCATTACAAAATGCTCATAACGCCGGTAAGGTATGTATAAAAAAGCAAACATAATACTTGTAAAAACGCTCTTATGAGTTCTAGAAATTATACTGTAAACCCAGATTTTATGCTATCAGGAATTTTACATTAAATGTGAGAGCATGGAGACTGACCAGGTTGAAGAATCCAACCACACGGCCAAGAGCCTAAAGACGCTCAAGAGGTAGGCCGCAAGTTCATTAGTATTTGTGTTCTACTGATCAACGGCTTCGTTATTGATCATCTTCACTTCTACCGAAGAAATTTACCAGAAAATGGGCATCAAACCCTCTGTAAATTAATTTTTTCCAAGTAACTCTGCTGATACCGTAATGCATAGATTCTTCCAACATAGGATAACTATTATTATAATTTTTTCATGTTACTTTGGTGTTCCTCTTTTTGAGTAAAGGTAAGCTGCCATTTTTTGTTGTAAGCTTCTACTTATAAGTTTATTTTGGAGTTTATGGATTGTATTCTCTTTGCAATTCTTGCTAACATTTAGTGATGAATCTCGTAATCTTCTTTGAGACTTTATATTCAAACTTCTAACTTGTGAGTTTGCAGCTCCTTTCAGGATTAGTCTGTCTTACAAACTACAGATATTGTGAACAAATCCCTCCATCCAAATAGACCACTTTATATATGCATTCTACATAATGGGGTCTGTAAGTGTCTATTGATGCTTTATAATAAAATCAATTGTTAATAGAGGTCTTATATATGCATATGATGGTCTCCATATTTCAGCTTCCATGTACTTGCTACACATTCGGTTTAGGTTAGCAACTCTTATTAATGCCTTGATGGTAACTTCTGATGCATTTTGAAACAATAAGATCATTGTTACCTGCGGTTAAGGAGATTACGTGATTTCCCCTTTTTATCATTTTTTTGATTTTATTTTTCAGGAATACATAATGCTTCGGACCTGGGTGTGTTACATGTTACTTGCCATCAGCAAGTTTATGTCCTACATATAGGTCCATAATCACAAACAAGGCCTCTTCTAAGTTGGCGTGTTTTCGATAGCTGATTTTAATAAATAATACAGTATGACGAGAGTTTAGTTTGTATTTTTGTTTTCAAGTCATATACTTCATTTTTATAGTTTAGTCGATTCAAGTTATTTAACCGCGTTTTGTTTACAAGTCGTATATTTCATTTTTATAGTTTATTTGATTCAACTTATGTAACGGAACTCTCCTTTTCAAATGAATAACCAACCAAATTGTAAGTTTCGATCGCTTATTAGCGAATGAAGTGTTCACCCTTATTAAACCACAACAACAAACACGTTCCAAATTCACGTCGCGCGTGCTACGCACGCGCGACACAACTAGTTATAATAAAAATGAGACTTGCCCCAATGAATAGGGGAATTCCAAATTTACCCTTGTAATCTTTATTTTTCATTTTGACCCCTGATGCTATAGGGGTGGGCAACAGATCGATCCATACGATCCGAATACCCGGATATCCGAATAGAAATTTTCATAAAACCCCCGATCCGAATCCGATCCGTATCCGGCCGGATATCCGGCACTTTTCCCCGAATCGGATCGGATAATTATCCGCGGATATCCGGCCGATCCGATTTATCCGAATTTCAAAATATAGTATCCGAAAATCATTTTAGCCGGATCGGATCGGATTATTATCCGCGGATATCCGGATGATCCGTTTGATCCGAATGACTTATGCTTGACCCGGTTGATCCGAAAAATGACTTTAGCCGGATCCGGATATCCGATTGATCCGAATATCCGCTTGATCCGAATATCCGTTTGATCCGGATATATATTTGCTTCTTTATTTATCACAAAATGTAATAAAAATAATTCAAAGACATGAAAAAAAAACTAAAATCGATAATCATATAGATAATAAAAAAATGAGAATATTAATGTACATTATAATAAGAAAATAAAAATAAGGTTTTAAAATAATAAATATCTTTATCTTTAAACTTTATAACAACTTCATACAATACCAAATAAAAAAAAATTGAGAATGCTAAAGTAAAAGTAAATTATTTAACTTGGATAAATATTAATTTTTTTATTCATGAAAATATTAATATATACAAAATATTATTATTAATCATTATCAAAGTAAATTAACTTATTTTTATTTTAACAAAAGCTAATTGATTGTATTTCATTATAAATATTATGAATAATAATTACACAATAAAACGATATTTACAAAATTATAATATAATATAAAACTTTGTATATATTCTAAAACGATCTTGTATTTATATAAACACATACATATATATATGTATGTATATATAGGCGGTTTCATTAAGTGAAACGATCTTCTAATAAAAGGTTGAGTTGCTAAGAAAAAAATGACTAAAGTTATAGTTGTCATAATCATCATTACTTATATTATTCATAAACTTATTTTTAAGACTTCAACACAAATCTTATGGCTAACATGATTAAAATAGTTAGACTTATAAAACATCATTATATAAACTTATAGTATGTAATTTGGTACTTGTAATCTTGTATAGTGAACTAGAAGTTAAAACCAAAAGTTATATTTAATATCTTTTAAAAAAATAATTTGTAGAACTAAAGTAGAAAAGTAAATTTTATTTGGATCTAAATTTATTTATATTATTTTCTATAGAAGCCTTTTCGAAAAATTGTTGTGCCAACTTTTTTTTTTCTCAAATTACAATTTTCATTATCATCATTATTTATTTAATGAGAACTTATATTAAGACTTTACCACATAACTTATCTTTAATAGGATGATAAGAACTGAAATTAAAAAAACTCGTTATAGACCTATAGTATTTAATATGCATAGTAAATTATAATATATAAAAATGACTTTTTAGAATTATAGTAAAATCTTATTTGAATCAAAATTTATTATATGTATGTTTAACTCTTTTAACCATGTTAGAATATAATAATGTTTTTACAACCTTATGATTAAAAGATTATTATGGACATTTACCACATATCTTATATTTAATAGGGTGATAATAATTGAAATTAAAATGCTCGTTATAGACCATTATTATTTACTAACCTTATGATAAAATTTCTTATATGTATGTTTTTACAATCATCATTATCATCCTAATTTGTTCATTTAAATGAAACTAACTTCTAATAAAAGATTATTATTGAGATCAACTTATAAAAATATATATTTTACAAAGAGATCAACAAATGATAAAATATTATTATAGACATTTGTTCATTAAAATGAGATTAAATTTTAATAAAAGATTATTATTGAGACCATCTTATAAAATATATATCTTACAATGAGATCAAATAATAATATAAAATCATTAAGAACAATTGTTCTTTTAAATGAGACAAGCTTCTACGAAAAGATTATTGTTGATATCAACTTATAAAAACATATACCTTACAATGAGATCAACATATAATAAAAGATTATTATGAATATTTATTCATTTGAATGAGATCAAATTCTAATAAAAGATTATTATTGAGAGCAACTTATAAAAATACATATCTTACAATGAGATCAACTTATAATAATATATTATTATGGACATTTGTTCATATAAATGAGATCAACTTCTAATAAAAGATTATTATTGAGACCATCTTATAAAACTTATATCTTACAATGAGATCAACTTATGATTAAAAAAATTATTATTAACATTTGTTCTTTTAAATGAGACTAACTTATAATAATAGATTATTATTGAAACCAACTTATAATCATATCTATATAAATCTATATCTGAAAATAAGACTAACTTATAATAAAGATTATTATAAACATTTGTTCTTTTAAATAAGATCAATTTCTAATAAAATATTATTATTAAGACCAACTTATAATCATATTTATAATAATCAACATCTTACAAATGAGACCAACCAATAATCAAAGATTATTATAAATATTTGTTCATTCAAATGAGACAAACTTTTGAGACCAACTTATAATCGTATTTATAAAAAGATATATCTTACAATGAGATCAATTTATAATACAAAAATATTATGAGTATTTATTCCGAAAGGTATGAATATGTGAGTATGTACAAAGTTGTATATATTATAGATGTATATATGTTTAATTAAATTAGATGAGATCAATATGACTATGTGAGTACGTATAAAGTTATACAAAAAATATTATCAATTCATTACTTTGATTAACTAAAATAATTTACCAAGTATATTGTAAAATATGTCAACTACAAATATTAATACAAAATTACATAATGATATAGAGTAACTAAGTATGCACATTATTAATTCATTACTTTCTAACTCAAACAATTCATTACTTTCCCTAACTCAAATATTTTCCCATTTAATATTATTTTAAATATAAATATTAGTACATAATTGTAATATACAATCTTTATTTATTTTTCCTAAAACTTTTACATTTAAATTTATAATAAAATTTTTTAATAGCCAGATATCCGGGAATATATAGTGATCCGGGACTATCCGGATATCTAGCGATCCGGAGCTATGTGGTGACCCGAGACGATCCGATGATCCGCAGATATCCGGATATCCGTGAGTATCCGGATATCCGGGATTATCCGGATATCCGCAGATATCCGGATGCCTAAAACCTCGATCCGTATCCGATCTGGAAAAATTTCCCGGATCGGATCGGATTCGGACCGGATCAAAACGGGTAGTAAAATATCGGGTTTTCCCGGATCGGGTCGACGGATTTTTCGGACCGGACCGGACCGGCGGATCGGATTGGTTTTGCCCACCCCTACTATACACATATTACAACCCAAGTGTTGTTTTCTACGTGTCATCTTCCCCAACAACTCTCAATCCGTGTCTAGCGGCCTTCACTTTTGGCTTCACAAGCATAAAACCCTAATGTATTCTAGAGTTGTAGCCGTCTTCTTCCTCTTCTATTCTAGCATATCATTTATACTTCCCTTGATCGATTGAGGAAGGAACTCCGGTTTTGAGGCGTTCTTCTTCACCGACTCCATCCTCGAGTATGGTGTTGGTATCAATGCCTCCTCTTCTAGTTTGGCGTATCATTTCTACTTCCCTTGATTGATTGAAAGAGGAACTCTGGTTTCGAGGCGTTCGTCTTCACCGACTCCACCCCTCGAAGATGTTTTTGGTATCAATTTGTTGGAAGCGATTTCGGTTTAGCAATTTGGGATAGTCCGACTAAGTCTTCATCCTCTTGTACCTCAATTTCTCTTGCTATATTTGGATCTAGGGTTTTTCCCTTTTTAGATATTGTGGCGGAAACATGTAAATTTTGAGACCGCACAAGAAGAAGAATCGACGGCGGAGTCCCAATTCCTTACAGTGGGGTTTTAGGTTTTCCAAACTATTTCGTTTGTTTTTGCCCAACCATTGCGGCTTTAAATCAAGGTAATATTGCTTCATTCTCTTGCAAAAGTCAATTAGGGATGTTTTTCTCCGAATTGTTCATCTTGTTTGATATCAAATTTCTAATCCAGTCTAGCAATGCAGGATATTTGATTCACCTGGTACGGATTTGATTGACTCAAAAGTGTATAATGCAGGATGATTCAACGCTTTCCTTTCTGGAATCATACTCGTGTTCTGATTTTCAGATGGGCTCCACTCTCCAATTTTGACGGGTTTATTTGAGTTTTAATGGTTATGTGATGAATGTAACACCCTGAATTCTTGGAACCTGGAGAGCAACTGGCTAGGACCTCACAATGGATCCCGACCTTGGTTTAACAACAACTTTACTAGGATCTTACAACAAGGCACAAATGTATTTAAATGCTTTGAAAATAACAAACCGTATATACATGAATGCTCAACACATGACAACCTTACAAAACATAGATATATTAATAACATGCATGTTGAACGGAAGACTCCCCCGTCCCCATCTAATGAGTACGTGGACCCGACTGACGATCCGTCCCAGATCTCTCTGCAACTGTCTATCTCTACAGAATCTACAACACAGATAAACCGTTAGCTAACAATCCAAATATAAGTAGAATAAAAATAGCACAAACACAACTCAAGCAAAATAAAACAATCATCATGCCGGCACACAAACCGGTTATTATGTGATAACTTAGGTAATTCACTTCATTCCGTTTTAAAAGTTGTGGCACAAGAAATCTTAGGATTTCTCGCCTCCGTTTCTTATCCAACTGGTGATGGTTTGACACACCTCCGCCGGTGGCGTCCCCGCAAACCAAGTATGGACTATTCCCGAAAGAAACCCCCAGCGCCCTCGGGCTAACTGAGTAGAATGCCACCGCCCGTTACTCTTAGGCCAGATATGTGGGTCGGTCGATAATTAGAATGAAATACACTTATACGCACATCATTCAAACACTACTATCATTATTCGCACTCATATCATATCTGAAAGCTAGCTAAGTAAGCCCAAAGGACTTACCTGAATCGAAACTTGATTCCCGTTATTTCAACTCGGTCCGCAACTGTTGGGACTCAAATGCCTGTCACAAGAGGCGAGTGGATCAAAATACATTCCATATTCTTAGAAGTCTATAACTTTTGATATGTACAATCCCTTCAAGAGAAATTACTAAAAAGTCCTCCTAAGGTAAATGACCATTTTACCCCTGGTCTCAAAACTCTCAAAAATTCTATAATATATGCCCAAACCTTTCTTTGAGACTTAATCTCATAATCTAACTCTTAAGAGTTTGTTTAGGTAGAACTTATAGATTACACATTTTTCTTAACTTTTAACAAGGACACTAAGGTCCAACTTTAGCCTATGATACGAACCCCGAATAAAAATATAAAAATTCTAACAAAAATCCCTAAATCTTCTATGCTATGCACTTTATCCATAGAAGCAAGAACTTCCCAAAAATACCTAATAATCACTTCTACACAAATTCCCAAAGTCGGTTCCAAAACCAGAAAATTCAGACTTAGCCAAAACCGAGTGTTCCTTAACTGCTCAACCAGTCCACTTTGGACCTTCATAGATCTAAATCTAACCGTTGGATCAATCCCAACGTTTGATACATCACACTATGCATGACACTCTATAACATACTAAAAATTGAACGGTGGATTGTATTTCTAAGGTATCTAAACGTAAGTTCAAATATGACTGCACAATACAGAAAGTTTCCAGCACTTGGAGAATTTCAGCAACATCCAAAAAACTGTTTGAGGTCCCAACTTCGAAAAATCATAACTCCTAAACCACTTGCTTGATTGCTCCCAAACTTTAATATGTTCTACAATAATATGCCAACTATATCATATCCAAAATTCAGATCCAACAAAGATCAAAAGCCTATTCAAAACTGTCTCACAAAACAGCATCACACACAGTTTTCTCAACATTCAGCACACTTATAAAAACTGCACTAGGAACCAACTTTAAGACACTATAACTCTCCAACTGCAACTCAGATTCCTCTCAAATTGTAGTATGATCTAATATGCAATACCGACTAAGACATATCCGTAAATCAGCCAAAAAGGGAGAGTCTAGCTTACCCCAAATCGGACTAAAAAATGACTGCTCGTCACTTCCTAAAACTCAAAAAACGCGTGTAACCTTACTGCTCCTCTATGGCTGTTCTGGGTAGATTTAGGAGACATAAAAGGCACTCATTAGGCATGAAATACATGGATTGAAGTGAAAGGGAGAGAAGGGTATCAACCTTACCCGATTCCATGACTCGAGCGAGAGAATGAAGATGGAGCAAGGTTGTTGTCGAGCCCGCTGTTGCACAGGAGAGGATAGGTCATCATGTGCTTACCCGCCTACAGGAATGAAGTTCTCCCTCCCTGTGTAGTTGCTAGTACGGACAGATGTATCTGTAAAGCAAGGCCAGAAAGATGGGTGTTGTTGCTACACAAGGGTCTTTCATGGCTTGTGTGGCTGCTAATGTCGACCGGCTCAAGAGAAGGAGTTGAGGTGGCTCGATTACAATTGTTAGAGTTGCTTGCAAGGAGAGAAGGGAAGTACGGAGGAGAGGCCTTCGCCTACTCTCTTGCGTCTACGAGGAGGAAGCCCGGAGGTGGCGTACGACTACTCTCGACAGAGGTATCCCAACCCTGATTGTCGCTAGGGTGCAGTGCAGGGTGTAGAGGTTGTGGCTGGTTGCTTTGAGCGGCAATAAATCCTTGGCGTTAGAGCACAACGGTGACACCTGGTGGTGCGATGGAGACGAGAGAGAAGGTTGGAGATAGACGGCCAAGGGGAAGGATGAGAGCAACGATAGGTTAGGGTGAAAGCTCGATGTATGAAGACGTGAAGGTGGGGAGAGGGGCGTATCTTCACTACAGAAGGTGGGGAGAGAAACTCAATAACTTCCTGCTGAAAACAAGGGCGTTGCACGTGAGGGCAAGAGGGGGGTTGGCTGCTTCTACGCTAGCATGCCGCACTAGGGTTTCGTGTAGGGGTTGACGGATGGCTGAGAGTAAGACTAAGATGATAGATGCATTTATGTGTGTAGAAAGTTACATAAACTAATAAAATGTTTTTATTTATGGTGATAAATATCATGTAAGGAGGTTTAAACTTGTCGGAAATCCGATTCGACTCGAGGTTAAACGGAAAAAAAAATTACGGATATTATAATGAAGATTATACCAATTTAAGATATTGCCTAATTTTTGCAGGCTGCTGAGATTTCAAGTAATGATTATGAACCTTCAGAGAAGAACATCTTGTATGCCGAAGGAGTCCCTTAAAGCAATGGTCTTGAATCTTTTGACTTCTCATTTGATGATCAAAATTCAATATTGGAAATCTATGACAATAGTGAATTCCCAACATTGTTGACCAAGTAAAATTTCTCTACTCCAAGTATATATATCAAGTCTGGATTGAATTTTGATCATCATAAATAAATGTTGATGTCAATCATGCAACAAATTCGACAAGTGAACATGGAAGAGAAGTTTCAAACACTACAGGAAAAAGTAACAAAAATTAGGGCTAAGTTTTTTAAAAAGGTTTGTCAATACTAATGTCATTTCAAATAAATAGATATTCAGCTAAGTATCTATCTATTTGAAACCATTCTATTTGGCAGGAAGAGAAGTTTCGAACATATCAATTATATTATCTTAGTATTTGGATTGTATGACACACGGGTATTGGCTACTAATATATGACTCCATGACTCCTTGCATGTCCTCATTCCTGAATCATCCACCATTTTAAAGATTTTACTTCTATGTTGAGATGAATCAGTTTGTACGATTGAAATCGTTTGTTTATTCAGAGATCTGACCTACTCATTTCATTCCTATAGTGGTGGAATCAGTTTGTACGATTGAAATTGTTTGTTAATTCAGATATTTCAACAATTCATTCCAGTCCTATAGTGGTGGACAACAAGAATCGAATACACACCAACTTCCAACAAATACTCGGATTCACCATCTAGAGAGTACCGGCGGCTTGAATCGAGCACACTATTTCCTAACATTATGCATTACACGATTAACAAATAAATACAGATTAGTTAACAATTTTTTACTACATAGCCACACCCAATTATCTGCCACATATGCATCACACGTAACCAAGCAACATCAGCGGACCCTACGCGCGCAGAGCGCGTGCGGCTCACCTAGTATAAATGTAAATATTGTAGATACATATATGTCACAGTCAAAACAAGCACAAAATTCATACTATAGTTTTTATATACACAGGTAGTATACAAAACTCAATAGAAGGAAAATCTAACAATCTACATAATGTATACCAAACTAGCTATCAAACATAAGTTCAATATATCATATACATATTGTACACTCATGACAATACCCACACATATTTACAAACATCAATACATATACATAACAAGATATAGAGCACAACAACCGAATAATTGTGTACAAATATCAATACGTACACAACCATACTAGCTTACACAAAATTTAAAATGCAATTACAAACCTACTACTTATCAGGAACACAAACTGAACGGTTTTCAATCCGAAAAAAACGATATGAAGATGTACTTTATGTCGGTGTTTTGATTGTGATTGAGTACACTTATGTTTGCCAGACTTTTAAAATCTACACACCATTGAAGCAATTGACACATGGAATGTTCAAAGCATCGAATCTATCGACAAAAGAGTACCCAGAATCGACGAATATTTATTGCTTGCTACATATGCAAGGAAAAACTCAATGATCGAAGTAGAAGATTTGATGATATGCTGATTCACACACAAACATCAAGCAATTCGGCATGTAGTAACTTTCGATGCAAAATGGAAGAGAAGGAGATCTACAACAACGTGTTTCAGAAAAGAATGGACATGATAATATTGTCCACGATTTAAGGAGAAGATTACAGATTGTTTCCTTGTTAAATGGTTAATGGAGAATAATTAGCTTATTTAATTATGAAAATTAATTAAAATTAATATGAGAGAGAAGATGGATATATTAGGTTACGAATTATTTCCTTATTAAATGGTTATTGGAGAATAATTAGCTTATTTAATTAATGAAATTATTAAAATTAATAGTAGAGAGAAAATGGATATATTAGGTAAAATCTTTAATTTTTGCATAATAAATCTTTTACAAAAAATTGGAGGGGCCTAGTTTGTTTACATACAAACATAATTGCTCACTATGTTCAATGCTACAATAATTGCATACTTAATCATTCTACTCTATTTAGATCTACTTACTTCTCATGTTGAGAGGTATCCTAATTGTATCTCTCTCAACTAAACCAACTCTACACAACTCATTATGCAAAATAGATACATCACACTTAACTTTTCACTACAACATTTTGAAGTATTTATAGCGTTTGAAAAACGCTATAATATAGAGTAATAGCGTTTTTATAAACGCTATGACAGATTCCGCTATAATAGGGTTACATCTTTTCATAGCGTTTGTGCAAACGCTATGAAAAAGTGGACCTATTATAGCGTCTGCTAAAATGTTATGGAAAAGTAGACATTAATAGCGTTTGTTGAAACGCTATGGAAAAGGGGACCTATTATAGCATTTGTTGAAACGCTTTGGAAAATTAGACCTATTAATAGCGTTTGATGAAACACTATAAAAAAAAATGTACATTAATAGCGTTTGTTGAAACGCTATGAAAAGCGCTTTGGAAAAGTGAACAATAATAACGTTTTTTCAAATGTTGTGTCAATAATGTCATTGATAGTGTTTTATAAACGTTGTGAAAAACGCTATAGAACTCAATAATAACGTTTTCCATAAACGCTATAAAACCTAAAAATAGCGTTTTCTATAAATGTTATAGGAATACAATGATGACATTACACAAATCACATTGTTTTATTTTAAAGATTCAAAATGTTACAAAAATATTAGTTTAAAACAAGTGTTCTACAAGCTAAGAGTACATAGTGTAGAACCAGTCATCAGACTCACGTTATAGCCCATGTCCCTAAAATCATACACATTAAATAAGCTAGAGTAAGGCCTGACAATACCAATCCTCTACACCAATCGTCCACAAATTTCACACAAAGCTTCAGCCCATTGAGATGTAGAACCAGTCATCATACTCACGTTATAGCCCATGTCCCTAAAATTTCTGCTATTGTGATACGTCAAGAAGACAATAGTTAGACCAAATAAAATCATCAAAGTTTTAATATATTCATGAATTGACTAGACTAAATTCCGATATGTAAAGCGATAATACATTAATGGAACATTCACAAGATTAAAAAAAAGGGCCTCAAATTTCTTAAAGTCTACAAATAGATAGAAGTGAAGCATAATAATATGACAAAAGAAACTCAATTATAATTTTATAAAAACCGTATACTAAATTAATAATTTAATATTGGTCCTTCCATCTACAAAAGCATGATATTTATGTTAGTCATCCATGCAAAATCCACTGATCAAAAAGGAAAATGTACCTGTATAAATGGAGGCTTCACGAGGAGCCACATGCTTGTTAGAGGTATATTAGCCACAAGTGTAGTTCGCTTCACGACAGATTCTTCACGTCCATCAGGCAAGGTCATAGTCAGTTGAGGGAAATACATGAGGACTTGTAAAGAAAGGTTGTAGCTTGTAGGTTTAAAAAATTTAACAAATGGGATATTATTTGGTGAATAATATTATCTAGGAAATATATGCAGATACCCAAGCAATTTCATTTTCTCTTTCACCACATCCAACATAGACAACTACATCAAAGTTGGAATACTAAAATAAGCGGATAAGTTGCGATTTGAGCAACCACAACAGCACATCCTATATCCAAAGAATTGAATCAGCAACAATCATGTTACCTTAGAAAGTGTCTGACTAGTTTTCCCGCCCAAAGGCTCCAGGGATTGCACATGTCCCACCAAGCACAGAAGGGAATAATGCATCAAGAACACGCTAACAAATTTATAAAAATCATTATCTCAAATTTAAAAACATAAGTGCAATGCTATCAATAGAAAATAAATAATCACCTGAAGCATGGTAAATTGCTTTTTGACTCCCTGAAACTAAAGTTCCAAGACAGTATCCTGTACCCATTGTACAGGTCATTAAGGTCATGATTTTAAAATTAATTTATATAAATTAGGGACTATTGAAAAACACATAAGCTGTTTTGAAAGATTAAGATACATAAATAAGATAAGAGACCAATATACCTTTAGTGAATATTGACCAGCAGGAGCGATGTATGTGGTGCTGCATTAAGGTGTTCCCAAATACATTCTGCATACACATACCAACGATACGTAAGACGATAGAGCATAAAGTTCTCGTGTAAGGCCAAACAAAGATTGTACAACTTGCAACAAGCACAAAGGATATATTTCAAATACATTAGAAAAAAATGAAGTTAAGAATTTTAATACTAGTAGTAGATTTCCCACAACTGCTAGTACCACAAAGTAGGACAGTAACAAATTCCTTCTTTTCCCAGATTCTAGTATATACTTTAAAAACAGTGTAGTTATAGAAAGTACAAGTTAGAAATTCAACAAATATATATGAATGCAAGTGTATTAATAAAATGCAACAAACAACGTAGGCTTAGGGAAAAAAATCAGGAAATACTAGACATAATGAAACAACTTGTTGAAAGAACGTAGTTTAAAAATACAAGTTAGTTAGTGATAAGCCATGAACAGTGTAGGCTTAGAAAGTACAAGTCAGTTAGTGATAGTTCCCTTTTTAAAACCTTTTCAACAAACAAGTTACACATATATTTTGAGAAGTAAATATCTCATATGTTTTTTTGGTTAGCTTGGAATAACTAACATATGTCATCTCAAATATCTTCAACACGGAATATCATCTTCTTTATAAAAAATAAAGAGTTTTCTTAACTTTCTAGGTTTTGTTCATGGCAGTTGACAAAACATACCTCTTGCTATCCAAGTTGGTGAACTCCACATCAAACTAGCATTGTAACCATTTCAATTCTACAACTAAGGCAGTAATTTTTTTTCTACAACTTACAATCTTATTAAGAGAAGCAATACATATGTATATTCATCTTCCACAACTTATAATCTTTTTTAAAGGACTACTACTTATAGTATTAAAAAGATTAGGACCAAAATTGCATATTTGCATGTATTTTTCGACAAGAACCTAGCTAGCATAAACAAAATCAAAAAAGCAAATTAGGGAAAGAAAAGTGAGAAATGCCTTGTTTCAGGAAAGGGATGTGAGGGAAAGAGAAGTACAAGGAAAGGAGGAGATGGAGAGTGTAAAGATTAAAAAAAGATTGTATTTGTAAAAAAGATTGTATTTACAAATTAGGAAAGAAAATTAAGGATTATTCACATAGTAGTTCTCTGTTGAAAGAACGCAGTTTTAAAAAATTAGAAGACGTACCTAGGCTTGCTTTTGAATTAAATGATAAGTCATTTGACCAAGCCTTCCTTTGAGTTCAACTTCCACACGTAACCTATAGTAAACAAGGGTGAAATTCAACAAATATATATGAATCTAGTGTATTCATAGAAGGCCACAGACAATGTAGACTTAGAAAGACGGCCAACCTTCAGTTTACGAGCAGTTTGACATGGAATTGCAGTCACTGGTGTCTTGTGGGTGTTCCTAATTCATGGAACCAAATGAACACATACATGTAAGTACAAGCTCTGCAATCTACTAAATCAATAAAAGTAGTGGGAAAGTCATGTAAGTACAAAAACGAACTCATTATATCATTGCCTCGCCGTTGAACATCTGAACACTTAGATGAAAAGCACTCTGCATGATGCCATAATCATATATCTATATATACTATTCATATTGTCTTAACAACATAAATTTGCACAAAATAATATATATAACCTTTAACTTGAAGCATAAATTGCAAATTCAAGAAAACATTAAAGGTAGATCGAGAATGAAACATAAGTAACAAATAATTCTGTCTATTACTTCCCTACTGTCTTAACAACATAAGTTCTCGCACACATATCAAGAATGAAGCATACATAAAAATAGAGAATTTGGGAGAAAATCAAAACACAGAAGAGGTTGGTCCAATATTGAGTATATAAGGCATTTACAAGCTCATACGAGATTAGACAATCACCTCTTGTTCCTATATGATTGTTAATTATTTTTATTTTTATTTTGAAAAGAACCAACTGATTATATTATATATCCATATCTGCCAAATCAATGAAAGCAGTGGAAAGTCATGTAACTACAATCATAAGGTATAAACTAAAATCAAAAGACATGTCTTTAAAGTCTACTAAATCAATGAAAGCAGTGGAAAGCCATGTAACTACAATGCCCTAAAGTCTACTAAATCAATGAAAGTAGTGGGAAAGTCATTTATGTAGAAGAACCAATTGATTATCATTGCCTCTCTGTTGAATATATGAACACATACACAAACTAAAATCAAAAGACAAGTCTTTAAAGTCTGCTGCTAAAACAACCTCGTAGGAAAGATCATGAGCATCCAAGGAACAATTGATACATGAAAAAAAATTAAAACAAACTTAAATGTACACACGATAACTGATTCTATTCCCTAAAATGTGCTAATTATACCCAACAACATAACCAGTAGTGAAGTATCAAATTTAAAGCAAACTCAAATCAATACAGAACACGAAAATAGAGACTTTAGGGGAAATCAAAACCCATGAAAGGGAGAGGGGAACAATACCGGGAATGGGGGAAACCATCGTTGACAGTGATTGCAGCCCTCGCCGGTAACAAATACAAGGTGGAGCCCTAGATGTGTTCACCGCCGGTACTTCGTGTCGATTGTATAAAGGTTGTAGCCCTAGATGTGTTCTCCGCTGGTGAAAAATTAGAGCGTTTGTATGAAAGGGAAGAGAGGTACAATACGAGAGAGCTAAAGAGGGGAAAATTCTGACAATCCATAGCGTTTCTTTCATTTAGGCATTGAAAAAAATTAAAATCCTATACGCGCTAAGGGGAAATAAATATGGCTTTAAATTTTTTAATAGCGTTTTTTTATTATGAAACGCTATAAAAAATATTAGAACCCGTAATCTATAGCATTTACAAGATAAACACTATCATTTGATGCTATAAAAACTCAGTTTTGTTGTAGTGTTTACAAACCTTGTTTAAGGGAGAAACCACACCATTAAATCGTCGACACTAAGATCACCAACATTGACACCACCAACGACAATGTCGGAATAAGGTCACTAAGGCAAAACACAGTCAATTGATTTTCAACCAATTATTTACATACATAATTAAAAATCAATTCATTATAGTGTTTAGTCAATCTTTATATCATGCGAAATTAGTCAAACACATTGGAATTTGCAAAACAATGTATAAAAGGGCATATAGTAAGCATAAATTCCAAAACAAATAAAACGAAATAGAAACTTGCACAAATTAGTCTAGTACCTCAAGCAAGATTAACAATGCAAAAATAAAAATAAAACCTTGACAAATTCATCACCAAAGCGTTCTTGGTGAATTCAAGTCAAAAAGGGAAAACTCGTGGCACTAGTAGGGCTAGAGCAAAGTCTAAACTTGTCTAACATCTAAAAAATAGTTACTTTATACTGCATAGATACTATCTATAAATCATCTGGAAAAGGCCCAATCAAATAAAAGATCAAAAACTATTTCCGGAAGTTGATTGTTCAAATGAGGCGGTCAACCATGATATCGTCACGACCAAGCCACGACTTAGGGCATATTTGGTATTAGATGGAGATTCTTTTTTTAGATTCTTCGAGATGGAGATTGTTGAGATTCTTGAGGATTGTTGTAGATGGGTGTTCTTATAGATTGTTTTTTTACATAAAATTTTTGTATTTGGTATAAGATTATTGATATAGATTATTTATGTTTAATTGACCAAAATGCCCTTCAATTTTAAATGATCAGCAACCCTAATTTTTCAATTCATTCTCTTTGTCGTGTTTCCTTCTCCATCGTTTGCCTTCCGCGTGCTCCTGGAGACCAATGACGAGCTGCTTCTGTAGGTAAGGTATCTATTTTGAGTATGGTCATTCACTCATCTTTTGTACTTGTTCTTCGTATGTGTTGTCTTCTCTGTTCTGTGTTCGACATCCTCTTCTGTTCGATTAGGACCTCGAATGACTTCTCTGTTTCGTGTGCAATCGGGTGTATAGAGCTATGAAATAATTGAATTCACATCCTCTTCTTTTCGCATATGCTTGCTTCTATGTCGTGCTTCTTATCTCTTCTGTACGATTTGCCCTAAATGTACACATCACCTTCTTCTTATCTCTTCTGAGTATTCATTCACTCATCTTTTCCTTATATTGGTGATTAATGCTGCGTATTTCTCTCATTTCGATTTGCTTTCATGTATTGCTGATTAATGCAATCGGGTGTTTAAGCTATATAATGTTGATGAGAACCTTACTGCGTATTGCTGTGTATTTGTTTGTCAATCTGCTCGATCTTTTGAGTATATTGTATTGCTGTTTGAGATTTTAATTAATTTTAATTCAGTAGAATGATTGACCAGAATGAGAAATTGAAACAACAATCTAAGGAAAAGGGTTACTATGCGTGAAATGATCTGTTGATGAGAACATTTCTAAAAATTTTGTCTGAATTTCAAAAACAAAATGGACAGAAGAATGGTTTTAGTTGGATAACTTTGACCGAACAATTCGAGTTGAAGACCTCTACTAAATGTTTAAAAAACACTTTAAAGAACAAGTACAATTCTTTGAAATCCTTATGGAGATTATGGATCAAATTAAGGATGGTGATACTAGTCTGGGATGAGACTATGAAAGAAACTGTATTGATGCAACTGACGATTGGTGGATAAAAAGTTACAGGTATGTAATTGAATTAATATTTATAAATTTTAAGTGTTTGTTGTTACTAAAAACTATAACATTTACAAATGTTATATGTGCAGGAAAACAGTGAGTACCGTGTCTTCAAAAAAAATGGTCTTCATCTAGAGGTTCAAGTTATGATGGAGATGTTATTTGAGGGCACGGTAGCGACTAACGCTCATTGTGTTGCTCCGTCAATGGACCCCCCCACCGATTAACCCTATTGTTGAGCCATGTTTTGATGATGAAGATCTAATTGACTAGGATGGTGGTTTGAACATTACAGCTAATCTAGCTAACGAGCAAGAAGCGGATCATGTGAATTACCCCGATGAAGAGAATCAGACATCTCAATGTCCCCTCAAGTCCCGTGGAAAGACAAAAAAAAATGTATTTGAACAAGCGCAATGTTAAAAAGAAGTCTGGTGGGAAATCAGATTACCTGACACATTTGAATTTATCTAGTGATGTCAACAAGAGGATAATTACGTTATGTGATGCTGAGGAGGCGAGGTCCATTATTGAGGAGGCAAGGTCCCTTGTAGAAGAAACTGCAAAAACAATCATTCCTGCACAATGTATTTCATTGTGTGTCCTGTCTGATATGGTTATGGAAGGACTGTTACCAAGATTTTCACCGCTTTGGGGCTTCGCTGTGACGTTTCTGATGTCTGAAGTTGTGGCTAACTAGTTTATGTGGCTTCCTACAAACGAGGAAAGATTGCTTTGGCTAGATTTCGAGCACAAGAAAGAGATTCTTAAGGGTACCTTGCCAAAAGAGTAATTGTGTTGAACTTGTTTGTTTAGTTGGAACATTTCTTTGTTAGGTGTTTTTCTGACCTTGTTATGGTTGAACCTTATGTGTGTGTTAATGTGTAATAACTTTCTTTGTTAAGTGTTTGTGTGTAAGAACTTCATGACTCAATGTAATGTCATTATTTGAATTTTCAATTGCTATGTCTAACTACATAAATGTTTTCTTCAGCTTTACATGTTTGTGGTTTTGGAAAATGCCGTAAAACGGAAGACTTACACGTTTATAACTTATCCAACAACTTTGTGCTTTACAACCTACAAATGATCTATTAGCAAAATATTATTTTACACATGTTTGCAAGGAATGTACGATACAAAGTTCAACGGTTTGCGGTGGATGGATGAAATACTAAACTCAAGTATGGAGACAAGATGCTTCAATACGTTCCGAATGGAGAAGCAAATGTTTCAAGAGCTATGTAGTCTTTTGGTGAACAAGTATGGACTACGTGACTCTAAAAATATGCGGCATGTGGAAAAGGTAAGCATATTTGTGTACATAATGGCTCAGGGACTAAACTACAGAAATGCATCGAAAAGGTTTCAACGGTCTACATCAACTATATCAAGCGTTGTGCACGATGTACTAGACGCCATTGTCGGTCGCCATAAAGGGTTTGATGGCATGCCAAGGGACATATTAAAACCTATGGATCCTTCTTTTTCTGAAGTGTCAAATCAAATCAAGAATGATCTAAGATATTCAGAGTACTTTAGTGGTGCAATTGGGTGTATAGACGGTACACATATCAACGCATGTATATTAGAGGCGGATCAAATTTCATACAGAGGTCGGAAAGGGATATGAACATTCAATGTGATGGCTGTTTGTGACTTTGACATGTGTTTCACATTTGTCTCAGCCGGTTGGGAGGCATCTGCACACGATGCAAAAGTATTTAAATAGACAGTTAGTACTCCGGCTATGGGTTTTCCACACCCTCCACCAGGTACGAATTAATCACGTCAATTCAATGTCTACTTTACTAAACTCAATAGATGTCAGTTATTAAGTCTTCCACGTTTGATAAAATAGGCCGCTACTATTTGGTGGACAAGGGTTACCCAGACAAAGAGGAGTACATGGTTCCTTATCCAAAGACACGATATCATCTGTCACAATTTGAGAATGTACCCTCGGGTAATGCTAAGGAGGCTTTCAACAAAAAACATTCATCAGTGCGATGTTATATTGAGAGGTCCTTCGGCATTTTGAAGGGATGTTGGAAGATACTCAAAGTTATGCCAAATTATAATGTGGATACACAGGTTGACATTATCTTGGCGTGTTTTTTATTGCATAGAGAAAGTCTCGTAGTACAACAAGAGGTACGAATGATGACATGTTTACTACGGTCAATGTTGAAAATGAATTAGATGAAGATGACACGGATGAAGAGGAGTTCGATGATGAATATGACAGTGAGTTCGATGGAGAAGATAGAGAAAGAAACTATCCAACAAAAGGTGGGAAAACTAGGAAGATACGAGATGACATTGCCGCCATGTTATGGGCTGCAACTTAAGAGTTATGATTTTTGAAAGACGACGAGTTATATTCCAAATGATGTTGTTTTGGTTTTTCTGAATTTTGTGGGCTTTTATGTTCAGCTGGACGTGTATCCTTCATATGAGATCGGATGTGGACAAAATTTTTACATGCCCTTCTCCATAATGTAACGTTACTACAGTTAAAATTTTGGGTCATTCCGCCACATAATTTTAGAGTTACGATTTTTGAAAGATGACGAGTTATATTCCAAATGATGTTGTTTTCTTTTTTCTGAATTTTGTGGGCTGTAATGTTCAGCTGGGCGTGTATCCTTCATATGAGATCGGATATGGACAAAATTTTTACATGCCCTTCTCCATAATATAACATTACTACAGTTCAAATTTTGGGTCGTTCCACCACATAATTTTAGAGTTATGATTTTTGAAAGACGACGAGTTATATTCCAAATGATGTTGTTTTGGTTTTTTTGAATTTTGTGGGCGTTAATGTTCAGCTGGACGTGTATCCTTCATATGAGATCGGATATGGACAAAATTTTTACATGCCCTTCTCCATATTGTAACGTTACTACAGTTAAAATTTTGGGTCGTTCTGCCACATAACTTTAGAGTTAAGATTTTTGAAAGATGACGAGTTATATTCCAAATGATGTTGTTTTTGTTTTCTGAATTATGTGGGCTGTAATGTTCAGCTGGGCATGTATCCTTCATATGAGATCGGATGTGGACAAAATTTTTACATACCCTTCTCCATAATGTAACGTTACTACAGTTAAAATTTTAGGTCGTTCCGCCACATAATTTTAGAGTTACGATTTTTGAAAGATAATGAGTTATATTCCAAATGATGGTGTTTTCTTTTTCTGAATTTTGTGGGCTGTAATGTTCAACTGGACGTGTATCCTTCATATGAGATCGGATGTGGACAAAATTTTTACATGCCCTTCTCCATAATGTAACGTTACTACAGTTAAAATTTTGGGTCGTTCCGCCACATAATTTTTGATTTATGATTTTTGAAAGATGACGAGTTATATTCCAAATGATGTTGTTTTTGTTTTCTGAATTATGTGGGCTGTAATGTTCACATAATTTTAGAGTTATAATTTCTGAATTTGGTTTTCTATAATGTTCAGCTGTAATGTTCATCTGTCACTAGTGTGTTCCTGTTCAGCTCCTTTATTGATGTGTGTAGCTCCCATGGTTATGGGTTGGTTGTAAGTGTTTGAGTTTGATCTACTTTCAATTTTAGACATACTGATTCTTGTAGGTCGTGTATTCCTCACTTGTGGAATATGAAATTATTGATGAACTCGCCCTTTCGACAGCAGAGGTAATAAAAAGATATCAAGTATTGTAATCAATACCAATTATGCCCTTAACTCGTTGATAATGGATCATGAGCAATTGTGAGCTTTTGTTGGAGGCACTATTATATGCCTAATTTTGTTATGAATCTTGTAATAATGTAGGGGTCCTTGTTTCTGTCCTAAGGATATTCACGAAAGCCGTATATCCCCAGAATGATACAGGGCTGAGAGACAGTGCTAACATGTACTTTGATATCGGGATCATGCTCATGTTCATCTGTCTTGTCTTCTACAATGTGGCACATAACTGCCTGTAATCAAGTATTTCACTGAACTAAAAGTACAGGCTATAAACGAGGAACAACAAGATAAAGACATATCAGCAGGGAGCATTTGGAGATCCACCTTATGGAAAGTTATAGGAAGAATCAAATACTATGGTTTTGGGATTTTCCTAATCTATGTTGTTACTCTATCAATCTTTCCCGGATACATCACAGAAGACGTGCATTCAACAATCTTCAAGGACTGGTACTCGATTCTTCTAATCGCTTTCTACAATGTGTTTGATCTTATATGAATGTCTTTAACTGCAGTTTATCTACTTGAGAATGAGAAGATTGCAGTTGGAGCTATAGTTTTGAGATTGTTGTTTTATCCACTCTTCTTGGGCTGCTTACCTGGTCCTAAGGAATTAACTGCAAAGAGAGATTGCTGCTACACGTTCAGATTGCTGCTACAGTTTCTATCTATTTTGGTCATAAATGAAACATTTATGCCCTTATGATAACTGCAAAGACAAATCTAGATTCTGACAAAAAAAATGCAGTTGTAAATTATCTATTTCTCTCTATTTTGGTCTCTTGCTGATTCATTTATGCCCTTGTGATAACTGCAAAATTTCAGCAAACTGAAATATGTAGCCTAATAACTGCAAAACTTCAGCAAACATAAAAAATTTGCAGCCTAACTGCAAAATTTCAGCAAACAACAAACAACTCAAAATTTGAGCTGAACATATGAACACAAGAAATCTGCAACTTAACTACAAAACTTAAGCAAACAACAAACAACTCTCAACTACTCAAAAACAGTGCATTCAACTCAAATAACTGCTCAAAATGTCAGCTCAAATTGTCTGTTAAATTAAGCAAAATGTCATAACATAAGTGTTTTACACAAAACAGTCATTTGCTCCTACAAACATAGAATTGGAGTACATTACCAATAACTTAACCGCGATTACATTTAAAGAGAATTACAATAACAAGGACACAAATGAAACACACAAAAGACCACGATCCACAATTTCTGTATTAGAGATCTTGCGTCCAAATAATGTTTGTTGCGCCTTGCTAGAAGGTTGGGGATCTCGTACTTCTCACAGTGGTTGTTCATCTCGTTTTCCACGTTCTTCAAAAGCTTCTCGTTCATCGCTTCACATTGAGCCTGAAGTACTTCATTTCTGGCTTTCACCTTATCATATTGTGCCTTATTGCGCTGGTTGATTCCAACTAGCCTTTGCGCAAAGCAACAATCCTCAAACCGATGGTGAGGATTCTCTTCATCCTCAGGTGATGAATCCTCTTCATCCACAAGAAGTGGTATTTTTGGGAACTAGAACAACAACACAACATTAAAAAAAATGTCAAAAAATCACATATTAACTTTCCCATCAAGGTGATGAATCCTCTTACCAGCGGGACTACACATAATCTATTGGTCCCGGGCACTTCTACCAATCGTTGTGGCTCCTTAATTGTCACTCCAGTCCTGTTATGATTCAAAGAATTATTCTTATATTTGAAATGTACATGTTGTACAATAGAAACTACAAATTGATTAATAAGGGTAGAGGTAAATAGAATTATGGGCAGAGGACAACATTGTCACTTCAGTCCTGACTTATAGCCAACAACGGCTTCTCAGAATGAAAAACACAATATGATGCACTTTCATTACAAACTATTTGACCTTGCTTTTCTGGTGTTATAAGTGACTTCACCGCATTTAATTCCCAGATATGACATCTCAGCAGAATCTTGTCAATCAAATCTATACGGCCAACAGTTGATCAGAACAGAATATGTATGAACATTTGGTTTGCAATCATAGATCGATTTCATATCATCGAGTGTGAGAAAAGCAAGTTCAAAGAGGTTACTGAGCCCATAAGCATTCACATGTGCCTGCAAACATCAACTGTGGGTTGAATCCCATCTAACTGAAGTACCTCAAATGCGACATCGCATTCTGTGTATGAAAAATCAATCACTAGACAGAATCAAATGTATGAAGTACAAAAGCCCTAATCGAAAACCATTGTTGGCTAATCGAAACTCTAATCGAGAAATTAATCGAAACCCTAATAGAACCAATTTATCGATACCAGAAGATTGAAACCCTAATCGAAAACCCTAACCTACCTAATCGATAAATCAGTACATGGCAAAACGAAACCCTAATCGAAAAACAACAAACAAATTGAAGAGAAACCTTACCTTTTGATGGGACGAATCGGAGTTTGCTTCACCCTTCTTCCCACTGGCTTGTCATTTGGTCCCATAGTCGATAATCTGCACAAAACCGAACTGAAAAATGATGGAAAGCAAAATAGAAAAAGAGGAACTGCGATTTGAGAATAGATGGATTACAAAGCAAAACATAAAAGAGGAATGAGAAGAACCCGAAGGAGAAATGAGAGGATCTGAAGAGAGAAGGCCCTTTCGAGATTGGTGGTGGAAGAGAGTTCTCTATCGACGACTAGTCTGTTCTATCGAGACTGTGGAAGAGAAAAAAATAACGACAGAAGAGTGAAGGGTAGGAGGGGTAAAACAAAAATTCTAACCTAAAGAATCCCGAAGAAGCTTGTGGAGCCAAGCTTCTTTTTTCGGATTTCTTTTGGCAAAAGAATACAATACAAAAACTGAAACCGATACCAAACATGCACAATTTTTCTATCCCGAAGAATACACCGAAAAAGAATCTAAATGAATCTCTATGTAACTGATACCAAACAGACCCTTAGAAGTCCGTGGACAAGGGTGTGGTGATTGGGCATTCTAAGTTGGTTAAGAGCACTTGACAAAGAGTATAGACGAGGTGTAAAAATAGTTCAATAACTTGTTTGTTGAATTATTCAACTACGTGTCCCATCTAAGATTCACTCATATGGTATTTCACTTGATTCTTCAATCTTCAATCATGTATAATTCTCCAATGTAGCTCCCGACTTCAAGGAATATCGAACTTTTGTATTTTGGTTCGTCTTTAGATATTCCAACAGAAGCACCATAACTAGTCTCGAACACTTACAACACGAAATAAACACCATAATGTGCAATACGAATATTTTCTACATTAAATGAATGCAAACCATATCAAAAGAGAAGTGAGATGCATGAATCTACAATCCAATTGATACATGAATAGAAAACATCAGAGAAAAAACTATTACCAAATGAAAGTTAGGCATTTTTCTTCAAAATATTTTTCAAAAGTTCTCGAGAACACCTTAAGAAAACCAAAAGTTACTTTCTTATATCTAAAATTTAAGAATATTTGATGACTAAAACGAACATGGGCCGCTACATTTAAAGTCTAAAGTGTATATATGAAGGGTTGGGACCACAACCCCCAGAAAAAGGAAAAACAAGTGTTTAAAATTTTTTAGGATTACTAGACCGAGCTAGGCAAAAATGATACACCGTGGTAAGCTTATTCTATTATACCGAGATTTTAATGCAAAGAGAGGACCTCGACCTAACAAGCAGCTGGCTCGGACGAGCCACTTCTCATCACTTGTTTTCTCGATGTATTTGCCCCGGCTCCTCCGGTCTAGATCTTTGGGCTCCTTAGGTTCCGTGTTAAGCTTGTGTGAGAGGTTTCCTCGACCCTTCGAAACTTCTAAGTGATTGGGATGTTTTCTTGGACCGTCGGAAAGATTTCTTTGGATAGTTTTAACTTTTAAATCGTTTTGAAAGTTGAGGTGATGCAAGGATGAAACATGCAAGCTTGAGATCAATGGGTTGAAGTCAAAACTCATATGTTTTACTGTTTTTTAACTTCAAATCACATACAAAGACAACGAGAGAGAAGTAGACATCCATATGAAAATGAAAAAATATTACCAAAGTTTGGATGTCTATTTAATGCAAAACTAAATTTCACTGAAATGTAACTAAAAAACTTAGCATGGAAATATGTTATCAACATGTTACTATTAAGTGTCATGTTACTATTAAGTGTAATGTTACTATTAAGTTTCTTTTCACTTGTTTTTAAATATCTTAACACCAAGTTTATTGATGTAGTATGAGATTGTTGTATAAAGAGATAATGATTGTTAAAGCATCAAAACATATTGTTGTTGGTGATGTAGATGAATTCTTCACAATTAAGAACAAATTATTGGTTAGTATATGAATTTTTCATTGAACATGATCATTTCTTCAATTATTAGTTTGTCTCTTAATAAATTTGAAAAACACTTTGGTAGATATTAAATTATGTTGTTTGTGTTGCTATATGTAACCACAAAATTTATGACTGCTTTACCATGGTAATATGGCAAACTTTAGGTCAATGATGTGAAGTCAAGACTCGTATATTTTAGTATTTTTAACTCTAAATCACCTACAAAGACAACGACAGAGAAGAAAACATCCATATGGAAATGAAAAAACATTATCTAATTTTGGATGTTTATTTCATATAAAACTAAATTACACTAAAATGTGAATAAAAAACCTAGAATGAAAATATGTTATTATCATGTTACTATAGAGTGTCTTTCGGCTTGTTCCTAAATATTTTAACACCAAGTTTATTGATGTAGTATGAGATTGTTGCATGAGCTATAATGGTTGTTAGAGCATCAAAACATATTGTTGTTGTTGATGTAGATGAGTTCTCTCAATAAGAACAAAATACTGGTTAGTGTATGAATTTATCATAGAACATGATCATTTTTTCAACTATTAGTTTTTCTCTTAAAAAATTTGAATAACACTTTGGTAGATATTGAATTATGTTGTTTGTGTTGGTATATGTAAACACAAAATATATGGTTGTTGTATCATGGTAATATAGCAAACTTTAAGTCAATGATGTGAAGTCAAGACTCGTATCTTTAGTGTTTTTAACTCCAAATCACCTACAAAGATGTAACACCCCGAATTCTCAGAACTCGGAGTATTACTGGTTAAGACCTCACAATGGGTCCCGACCTCAGTTTGACAACAACATTACTAGGAACTTGCAACAAGACACAAATAAAGAAACCGAAATTCATAAAAACCATGGTTTTAGAGTAATGAATGCAACACTGTCTAGCAGCCTAACGTACTTAAACAAAAGAAAAGAACAACTGTCTTAACCAAAAGAAAGGAAAGACAAAACAACCCCAACCCCGTTCTAAGGAGTACGGAGACCCGGCTGACCACTACTTCCGGATCACTCAGCTGCTGATCTAACCTGCGGTAAATCTAAAACAACAACAAGAAGAACCGTTAGCTAGTTATCTAAATATTAGCAGAATAATAGCAGCACAAACACACTCACATAAACATAAACACTCAGCATGCTTTCAAACAAGTCCGTTTTATTATCTTGCTTTAATTTACTCGTTCACTCTAGTGATACTTATTTTGTGACACGAGGGATTCCCAAACCTCGCCTCCGCCCCCGTGTAACCATCAGGAATGGATCCGATGCATCTCACCTTGTACTTGCATGGTCTGGGTATAGAGAACCTCCCAGTCTCCTGTCAGAGCTGGGCAGTGATGTCACGGCCCGTTATACATACACTTGGGCCTTAAACGTAATAATAACAGTCATCCTAGCAAGTTATTATTATTAAATCAAGCAATAGCACACACCACTACTATCACTCAACTAACACTCAGAAACTGGCTAAGTAAGTCGCAAGGACTTACCTGAGTCAAAACACTCTAACACTCCTCATATAGTCCGTACTCGTGGTAACTCAAGTGCCTGTCAATGAAGACATGTGTATCAAACTCACATCTCTATGTCCAACCTCATGCGAAGGAATTACGGAAAGAACGATTCTCATACGGTAAAAGACCGTTTTACCCTTAGTGTAGGTAATTCTCCGGGTCACTTCTTGACCTCTAATATTTCTCTTGAAACACTTTTCAAATCTTAGATTACTTCCAAAATAGTTTACTAAGGTTATAAAAATTAATCTCGTCCACTCGTCATCTGGAATTACATTACTTCATTTTCGGGTATTAACTCATTTATATACATATCTATATATCGGTATATATATATATATATATATATATATATATATATATATATATATATATATATATATATACGTCCATGCATACAAACCTTCCTTCCAAATATATAACATCCGTAACTCTTAGGTATTTAGATATATATATAAATTCACATACTTATAATTTCTCCAACTCAACTCATAAGTATACTTTTATTTCATCTACTATATATACGTATATTTTTTTTGTACTCGACATACCCTCTCCTATATAAACTCACACCTGTTCTTATTACTCTTCCGTAACTGAATGTACATATGTACTTATATGTATCCTATATATATATATATATTTTCCGAACCAATTAAATCATACACATCTTGTATCTCCATTCATGTTTTCTTACCCTATATTAACACCGTACTCGTATATATATACACACTTACGTCTCTTATACCTATCAATCTATACATATATACGGGTAATACACACATCTAAACTATACATATATATGTACTGCAGGGGGGTAAGAGCCACATCGAATTTATACATATATACGTATTGCAGGGGGAGAAGGATCGGAGAAGCCGGTTTACCGGAGTTGCAGTCCGGCAGGGCAGTGCACTGGCGTTCCGGCGGCCCTTCACTGGTGGTCGATCTGTTGGTTGCAGCGGTTGGCAGCAGGGTGAGACCCGACACTCGACTGCACAGGACGGGGGTTAATTTCGTTGGACTCGAAGCAGTAACCGGAAGGAAGAAAGACGTGAAGAGAAGGGCCTGAGACTTACCGGCGCGACTGGAAGCGGACGGCGGTCTGGTTGGTGCTCCGGTCGGCGTTAGTGGTGTCCTGGACTGTCGGACACAACAACGTGATCGGGTTCCTGTCGACCGAAGAGGAGCAGCGCAGAGGTTAACGGGATTCACGCGGTGGAGAAAAATGGCGAGGAGGGAGAGGCGGCGGCCTTACCAGGGTCCTGTCGGCGGCTGGCGGCGGCGGTCGACACGGTGGTGCACTGGTTCGGTGGTGCCAATCCGGTACGTGTCTTGCTGCGGCGTCGATCGATAGCACAGAGAGGAATGGGGAAGAGCAGCGGCAGGTGAGGAAGATTAGACTAGGTTTAGATTAGGGTAATTTAGGGTTATAATTAATTATGTTTTAGTTAGAGGTTAAGAAATGGGCTGGCTGGGCCGGCAGTCCTCACAACCATTTGGGCCCACTTGGGCTTCATTAAAACGAGTTAACGCGAGATCCGTTCCTCGTATGGATCGGTAGGGCATTTGCGGAAAAATTTTGCGGAGTTATATTCCATACTAGGTAATTTATTGTTTTTATTTTAAAACGTAAATTATTTCCGGTTACTTAATTTATCATTTTATGTGAATCTAGGTCACATAAAATGATAGAACTAAACTCGTTTTATGTTACTTATTTATTTATTTATGATTGTCTCATCGGACTTTGGTTACTTTCAATTTACCGGGACTTAAAATTTTCGGTTATTACATCAGTGCCCCCTTAAAAGAAGTTTCGTCCCGAAACTTAGATTGTTTCCCTTACTCACACATTTCTTTCGGTATATATTAGTTTTCTCGACATTTTCGTTTTCTACCAAGCAGCTACTCAGGCATCAACAAACAAGTATCACGAAAGAACAGAATCACTCAAATCAATATGAAAACCTGAAAGGTCAAACAGCATAACATCCGAGTACTAACTCGTCAAACAGAAGTAACCTCTAACCCCGCAAGGAACTCGGGATAGTTACGTCTAATACTCTCCTCAGTCTCCCAAGTGGCCTCATCAGCTCCTCTCCTAGACCACTGGATCCTCAACATAGGTATCTCCTTGGATCACAGACGTATGGTACTGCGCTCCAAGACAGCTACTGGGTACTCTACAAATGTATGGTCAGGCTCAACTGTCAAATCCTCATGGCTGATGACGTGTCTCGGATCCGGAATGTACTCTCTCAACTGAGATACATGAAAGACCGGATGGACACTCTCTAGTCTCGGCGGTAGTGCTAGTCTGTAGGCCACCTCTCCAACTCTCTCTAAAATCTCAAAAGGTCCGACATATCGGGGACTCAACTTCCCCTTAATGCCGAAACGCCTGACTCCTCTCGTGGGTGACACTCTCAACCACACCTGAGCACCCACTCTAAACTCCAAAGGTCGATGCCTTTTGTCGGCGTAGGACTTTTGACGACTCTGGGCTGCTAACATCCGCTCTCGGACTAGGGCAATCCGAGCGATGTCATCCTGTACCTGATCTGGAGCTACTCCATCAACTCTGCTAGGCTCATCCCAACATAAGGGTGTACGACATCTCCGCCCGTACAAAGCCTCATATGGAGCCATCCCAATAGATGCGTGCCAGCTATTGTTATACGAAAACTCTACCAGTGGAAGATGATCTGGCCATACCTGTCTCCAATCTAGTACACACGCCCGAAGCATGTCCTCTAAGGTCTGAATGGTCCTCTCAGACTGTCCGTCTGTCTGTGGATGATAGGCAGTAGTGAAATGGAGACTCGTCCCCAAAGCAGTATGTACCTACTGCCAAAATCTCGAGGTAAAACGTCCATCTCTGTCAGAGACGATAGTCCTCGGTACCCCATGGAGTCTCACAATATGTCTGGTGAACTCCTCAGCCAAACGACTCACCGGCCATGTTTCCTTAATCGGAATGAAACGTGCGGTCTTCGTCAGGCGGTCTACCACTACCCAAATAGCATCAAATCCTCTGCTGAGTCTCAAACCAGTGACAAAATCCATAGATATATCCTCCCACTTCCACTGTGGTACTGGAAGTGGGTGGAGCTCTCCTCCAGACCTACGGTGCTCAATCTTGACCTGCTGGCAGGTCGCGCACTGAGCTACATATCGAGTCACATCGGGCTTCAACCCACCCCACCAGAAGGACCGTCTCACATCCTTGTACATCTTACTCGCTCCAGGATGTACTGAGTATGGGGTAGCATGAGCCTCACCTAGTATCCTCTGTCTCAACTCACTGTCTGACGGTACACAAACGCGATCCTGACGTCTCATCACTCCATCTGCACCAATAGTAAACTGTGGGGCCTCATCTCGAGACATCATGTCTCGGATCCTGATCAAAGTAGGGCAAGTCTTCTGCTTCTGTCGGATCTCATCCAACAGATCAGGAAGTAACTCCATGGTAGACAACTGACCATCAGTATCGGGAAACTGAACCTCTATCTCCAACCAAGCCAAGTCCCTCTGCAACTGTGGCTGTACTGTCAACCGGGCTATCGCCCTCTCTCTAGGCGTCTTCCGGCTCAAAGCATCAGCTACCACATTCGCCTTTCCGGGGTGGTAAAGGATCTCAAGGTCGAAGTCCTTGATCAACTCTAACCACCGCCTCTGGCGATTATTCAACTCTCTCTGAGTGAATATGTACTTCAGACTCTTGTGGTCTGTAAAGATCTGACATGTCGCTCCATAGAGGTAGTGACGCCAGATCTTAAGAGCATGGACTACTGCAGCCAACTCTAGATCATGTGTGGGGTAGTTCTCCTCATACGTCTTCAACTGTCGAGACGCATAGGCTATGACCTTACCCCTCTGTATCAAAACACACCCCAAGCCCAGCTTGGATGCATCACTGTATACCACAAAGTCATCAATACCCTCAGGCTGTGCTAAAATCGGAGCGGACGTCAATCTCCTCTTCAGCTCCTCAAAACTCTGTTGACACGGCTCAGACCAGACAAACCGAGTGGTCTTCCTCAGAAGATAAGTAAGTGGTCGGGCAATCAAAGAGAACCCTTCCACAAACCGGCGGTAGTAACCTGCTAAACCTAGAAAGCTGCGAACCTCCTTAACATTCTTAGGAGGTTGCCAAGAAGATACTGACTCGATCTTCGCCGGATCGACCTTAATACCCTCAGCAGTCACCACGTGACCTAAGAAAGCCACCTTTGACATCCAAAACTCACACTTGGATAGCTTAGCATACAGCTGGCTATCCTGTAGAATCTGTAGTACTGTCCTCAAGTACCCGGCATGCTCCTCTCGACTCCTAGAGTAGACTAGGATGTCGTCAATGAAGACCACTACAAACTGGTCTAAGAAGTCAATGAATATCCCATTCATCAACTCCATGAACACCGTTGGTGCATTAGTGAGCCCGAATGGCATCACTACGAACTCATAATGACCATACCTAGTCCGGAATGCCGTCTTAGGTATGTCCTGATCCCTCACCCTCAACTGGTGGTAACCTGACCTCAAGTCTATCCTCGAGAACACAGACGCTCCATGCAACTGGTCCAACAGGTCATCTATGCGTGGCAATGGGTACTTGTTCTTGATGGTCACCTTGTTCAGCTCTCTGTAGTCTATGCACAGCCTCATCGATCCGTCCTTCTTCTTCACAAACAACACTGGTGCACCCCAAGGAGACACGCTAGGGCGTATGAAACCCTTCTCTGCTAGCTCCTCTAACTGCTTCTTCAGCTCAAGAAGCTCTATAGGTGCCATACGGTACGGGGCCTTCGAGATAGGTCTCGTGCCCGGCTCCAAGTCAATGCTGAAATCAATGCTCCTCTGTGGGGGTAGTCCTGGCAGGTCGTCACTGAATACCTCTGCAAACTCGCATGCAACAGGTATCTCCTCTATAGTCAGGCTCTTGCTTTCCTTCATGGCATAACACCAGAAGGCTTCGCAACCCTGTGCTATCAGTCTCACTGCTCTCACTGCACTGATAACTGTACCTGACTTTCCGAGGTCCCAACCTCGGAATATTACCCTATGGCCCTCCTCCGTGGTAACGGTCACTGTCCTCCTACCAATGTCTAAGACTGCTCCGTGTTTCCTCATCCAGTCTATCCCTAAAATGACATCCTCATGAGCTAAGGGCATGACTAGAAAATTGACTAGCCAGTCTCGACCTCCCATGCGAACAGGACATCCAAAGATCTCTCTAGTCCCTCTTACCTTACTCCCATCAGGTAAGCCTATCATAAAAGGTATCCCCTCTACAGTAGCTAAGGACAACCTATCTACGCATGCATCAGATATGAAGGAGTGTGTAGCACCCGTATCAAATAAAACTCGTACAGGTAAGTCATGAATCTGGATCGTACCTGTGGCAGTCGGTGCATCTGGCTGATCAGCATCTCTCAACTCAAACACTCGTGCCTGAGTCCCTCTAGTATCAGCCACACTACCACGTCCTCTGCCCCGACCTGATCCCTGTATAGAACTCTGTGGTGGTGTGTGTCCTAGAGCCCGGTAAGACTGCTGTTGACTAGGAGCTTTGTACTGCTGCTGCTGACTAGGAGTCCGGTACTGTGGCGGTCTCTGTACACTCCCTGATAAGCCTGCAGGAGAAGAACCCTGCTGAGATGGAGCCTTGCCCTGACGGCAGAATGCAGCTCTATGTCCAACCTTACCGCACTGGAAGCAAGTCACTGCTGGCTTCGTGCAGTTTGATCGGATATGCCCATAGCTATTGCAGTTGTGGCACTGCAAGCCACCAGCTGAAGTCTGACCAGTAGCTGTATGACTCTGTCGCCCCTGAGTCTGTCCCCGTCCAAAAGCAGCTACTCCTGAACTACCACTAGCATAACCTGTCCTCTGCCGCTTATCCGGCCTGTCTGACTGAGCAGCTCTCCTCGACACTAGTCTGTCTCTCTCATAAGCAGATGCTCTATCCTGATAGTCTGACAGAGTCTCACAGCGAAATCCTGCCAGATAGGAACGGGTACTCTCTCTCAATCTCCGTGAAAAGAGATAGACATGCTGCTCCTCAGGAGGTGCAGCTGGTCCAAGCAGTGTCAGTTCCTTCTGGAACTTCTTGATGGCAGCAGCGATCGGAATGTCCTCAAATCCAGCCTCAATGAAGTCTTGGAATCTCTCTCTCCTCAACGAAACAGGGCAGTATCTGTCTCTAACAATGCTCCTCATCTGCTCCCAACTGGTGACTCGACTACGCATGGTCCGCCACCAGGAACGAGCATCTCCAGTGAAGCAGGTCTGCACCAAGTCTACCTGCCGATCCTCTGGGCAGCGTATTGCCTCTAACGCAGTCTCTACCTGCCCAATCCAGTGCTCCACCTCCAATCCTATCTCTCCATTATATGAGGGGACCTTCTGAGAGTTGAAAGCCTTCAACCACTCATCCGGTCTCGGAGCTCTAGACCCAGTAGGAGCTCTATCAGCCACAACTCTCCTCTCAGGTACAGCTGGCACCTGAGGCGCTCCCTGTGTCACCTGGACAGATCTAACCGGTACGGGTGGTACCTGGGTAAGTCTCTCTGTCCTAGCAGTCTCCTCGATACGCTCAACGTAGGCTCGGTACTCTCTGTACTCAGTCGCTCCAATGGAAACACGTCCTGACTCTGTCGAACGTGCTCTCTGTGCTCCAGACCTAGCAACGCTCTCGTTCCTGACCTCAGGACCAACACTCTCAGCTACTTCCTCCACTCCAGCCTCTGGCATGATCACTGCTGGGGGATCCTCTCGTGGAGCTCGACCTCGACCTCAGGCTAGTGGGGGTCTACCTCCACGGCCGCGTCCTCTAACTGTAGGGGTCCTATCTCCCCTACCTGGTCCAGCTGGAGGGAGAGGTGGACGACCTCTGCCTCGACCAGTAGCTAGCGTAGCTCTAGTACGTGCCATCTGCGTAAGAATAATAACTATAATTACTACTAGCTGAAAGTCCAAAAGTCCAACTACAGTAACCTAAAGTCCAACTAAGCATACTGAGATCCGCGGTAGTAGTGGTGGTCAGCCGTACTTTTCTATTCCCAACCAGACTATGCATGCATTTAAAACCAAAAATTTTCTTTTTAAAAACTCAGATCCCTTTTCGGGTTCTGCTAAAACTTATTCGGTCTTTCAGAAGATTTCAAGTGCCATTGTTGCCAACCTAGGCCTCGATACCATGTTGTAACACCCCGAATTCTCAGAACTCGGAGTATTACTGGTTAAGACTTCACAATGGGTCCCGACCTCAGTTTGACAACAACAATACTAGGATCTTGCAACAAGACACAAATAAAGAAACCGAAATTCATAAAAACCATGGTTTTAGAGTAATGAATGCAACACTGTCTAGCAGCCTAACGTACTTAAACAAAAGAAAAGAACAACTGTCTTAACCAAAAGAAAGGAAAGACAAAACAACCCCAACCCCGTTCTAAGGAGTACGGAGACCCGGCTGACCACTACTTCCGGATCACTCAGCTGCTGATCTAACCTGCGGTAAATCTAAAACAACAACAAGAAGAACCGTTAGCTAGTTATCTAAATATTAGCAGAATAATAGCAGCACAAACACACTCAGATAAACATAAACACTCAGCATGCTTTCAAACAAGTCCATTTTATTATCTTGCTTTAATTTACTCGTTCACTCTAGTGATACTTATTTTGTGACACGAGGGATTCCCAAATCTCGCCTCCGCCCCCGTGTAACCATCAGGAATGGATCCGATGCATTTCACCTTGTACCTGCATGGTCTGGGTATAGAGAACCTCCCAGTCTCCTAACAGAGCTGGGCAGTGATGTCACGGCCCGTTATACATACACTTGGGCCTTAAACGTAATAATAACAATCGTCCTAGCAAGTTATTATTATTAAATCAAGCAATAGCACACACCACTACTATCACTCAACTAACACTCAGAAACTGGCTAAGTAAGTCGCAAGGACTTACCTGAGTCAAAACACTCTAACACTCCTCAGATAGTCCGTACTCGTGGTAACTCAAGTGCCTGTCAATGAAGGCATGTGTATCAAACTCACATCTCTATGTCCAACCTCATGCGAAGGAATTACGGAAAGAACGATTCTCATACGGTAAAAGACCGTTTTACCCTTAGTGTAGGTAATTCTCCGGGTCACTTCTTGACCTCTAATATTTCTCTTGAAACACTTTTCAAATCTTAGATTACTTCCAAAATAGTTTACTAAGGTTATAAAAATTAATCTCGTCCACTCGTCATCTGGAATTACATTACTTTATTTTCGGGTATTAACTCATTTATATACATATCTATATATCGGTATATATATATATATATATATATATATATATATACGTCCATGCATACAAACCTTCCTTCCAAATATATAACATCCGTAACTCTTAGGTATTTAGATATATATAAATTCACATACTTATAATTTCTCCAACTCAACTCATAAGTATACTTTTATTTCATCTACTATATATACGTATATTTTTTTTGTACTCGACATACCCTCTCCTATATAAACTCACACCTGTTCTTATTACTCTTCCGTAACTTAATGTACATATGTACTTATATGTATCCTATATATATATATATATATATATTTTCCGAACCAATTAAATCATACACATCTTGTATCTCCATTCACGTTTTCTTACCCTATATTAACACCGTACTCGTATATATATACACACTTACGTCTCTTATACCTATCAATCTATACATATATACGGGTAATACACACATCTAAACTATACATATATATGTACTGCAGGGGGTAAGAGCCACATCGAATTTATACATATATACGTATTGCAGGGGGAGAAGGATCGGAGAAGCCGGTTTACCGGAGTTGCAGTCCGGCAGGGCGGTGCACTGGCGTTCCGGCGGCCCTTCACTGGTGGTCGATCTGTTGGTTGCAGCGGTTGGCAGCAGGGTGAGACCCGACACTCGACTGCGCAGGACGGGGGTTAATTTCGTTGGACTCGAAGCAGTAACCGGAAGGAAGAAAGACGTGAAGAGAAGGGCCTGAGACTTACCGGCGCGACTGGAAGCGGACGGCGGTCTGGCTGGTGCTCCGGTCGGCGTTAGTGGTGTCCTGGACTGTCGGACACAACAACGTGATCGGGTTCCTGTCGACCGAAGAGGAGCAGCGCAGAGGTTAACGGGATTCACGCGGTGGAGAAAAATGGCGAGGAGGGAGAGGCGGCGGCCTTACCAGGGTCCTGTCGGCGGCTGGCGGCGGCGGTCGACACGGTGGTGCACTGGTTCGGTGGTGCCAATCCGGTACGTGTCTTGCTGTGGCGTCGATCGATAGCACAGAGAAGAATGGGGAAGAGCAGCGGCAGGTGAGGAAGATTAGACTAGGTTTAGATTAGGGTAATTTAGGGTTATAATTAATTATGTTTTAGTTAGAGGTTAAGAAATGGGCTGGCTGGGCCGGCAGTCCTCACAACCATTTGGGCCCACTTGGGCTTCATTAAAACGAGTTGACGCGAGATCCGTTCCTCGTATGGATCGGTAGGGCATTTGCGGAAAAATTTTGCGGAGTTATATTCCGTACTAGGTAATTTATTGTTTTTATTTTAAAACGTAAATTATTTCCGGTTACTTAATTTATCATTTTATGTGAATCTAGGTCACATAAAATGATAGAACTAAACTCGTTTTATGTTACTTATTTATTTATTTACGATTGTCTCATCGGACTTTGGTTACTTTCAATTTACCGGGACTTAAAATTTTCGGTTATTACAAAAGACAACGAGAGAGAATATTTTCTAAGTTTGGATGTCAATTCAATGCAAAACTAAATTACACCGAAGTTTAACCAAAAAACCTAGAATGAAAATATGTTATATCATGTTAAGATTATCTTTCGACTTGTTCTTAAAGATCTTAGCACCAACTACCAAGTTTATTGATGAAGTGTGAGATTGTTGTATGGAGCAATAATGGTTGTTGGAGCATCAAAACATATCGTTGTTGCTGATGTAGATGAGTTTTTCTCAATTTAGAACAAAATATTGGTTAATTTATGAATTTTTCATTGAAAATGATCATTGTTTCAACTATATATTTGTCTCTTGAAAAATTTGAAGAACACTTTGATAGATATTGAATTATATTGTTTGTGTTGCTATATTTAACCACAAAATATGTGGTTGTTGTACCATGGTAATATAGCAAGCTTTACGTCAATGACGTGAAGTCAAAACTCGTATATTTTTAGTGTTTTTAACTCTAAATCACCTACAAAGACAACGAGAGAAGTAGATATCCATATGGAAATGATTTTCTAAGTTTGAATGTCTATTTCATGTAAAACAAAATTACACTCAAGTGTTAATAAAAAACCTATCAAGAAAACATGTTATCACCATGTTACTATTGAGTGTCTTTCGGCTGGTTTCTACGGATCTTAACACCAAGTTTATTGATGGAGTATGATATTGTTATATGGAACACAAAATGGTTGTTGGAGCATCAAAACATATCGTTGTTGGTGATGTATATTGTTTCACCATAAAATTTTATAATTTTAACCATCTGTAGGATCGAATTTATTAAATATACATATGCAAAAAAAAAAAAAAAAAAAAAAAAGGGGTTCCAACATATATACACACATCAAGTCTGTATACCATTTTTTTTTCTCTTTTCTCTAACATTCTGCAATTAAACAAAAAGTAAAGAAAATAAAAATATTTCAGTTTGTTGCAGTTAGAAGTTTGGCAGTTGAGTGATGTTGCAGTTGAGCCTTATCCAACTCGTAACCGTCAATTATTTACTGGTATTTAAGCCCTGAAACGGATTGGGACAGGGGACGGCAAGAAAAAAAAAAGAGAGAGAAACAAGAAGATCGAGATTAAAAAAAAGCCATCAAAGAAACAGAGACCAGAGAAAACCAGAAAAAAAAAAACACGTACAGATTTGAAGAAGGGAGAAAAGGCCTGCAAATAGTAGTCAGACAATTGCAGAAAAGAAGAAAAAATCAAAGAAGGGAGATTGAACATTTGAACGTATCAAGGTAAAAAGAAGAGGGGGGATTAAACTTAAAAAGAATGCAGATTTTTCATTCTGCTTTCTATGTTATGTCTTCACGTCCAGTGAATTTTTCACATTCTATTTTCCTTCAAAATAAATCAAAATCTGAGTACAATTTTTTTTTTTTTTAAAAAAATGTCAATGGGTTTTGTATTTTGTCATCTGCTGTTTTGTTCTCCTCTAACTCAAATAAAAAAAAGGGGCTCCCAGATATGACACAGGAAATCAAGAGTAAAAGGAACAAAAAGACCTGCGGTCGGTAGGAATCGATGGATTCCTCCACTGCAAAAAAATTCGTGGTCGGTAGGAATCGATGGATTCCTCCACTGCAAAAAAAAAAAACCCCGCAGTCGGCAGGAATCGATGGATTCCTCCACTGCAAGAACTCGCAGTCGGTAGGAATCAATGGATTCCTCCGCTGCAACAACAAAAATACTCATTTCTTCACTATACTCGAAGCCTAATCAATGTCACTATCTTCCAGTGATGTCAAAACTGTTATAAAAGAAACTAGACACAAAATAGATCATCCTATTGAAGTTGATATGTACTTTGCAGGGAAAAGTTTTTTGTGACTGAACGAGGAGTCTGCTTAATAAATTAAGCATGAAAAGTCATATCTGGAGAATATAAAGAAAAGATAGAATTTGATTACCTTGCTCATGACCTTGAATGTTGTTTTCGGACTTGGAGAAGGAAGATCCCGCAATCGTATTTTGACGTTCCCTCCTCCTGTTCACAAATTATTTTTTACATATAAAGAAAAAGGGGTTTGTTAGATGATAGAATATCTTCTGTATAACAAAAAAATATATTCCTTAGATTTGATACAACAGAATTCAAAATGGGTTTATTTCAAAAGTCAACATTATCCCATATATGTACAAACATATATTCTCAAACAAAATTCATGTTCACAAATTTACAGCAAGATCAACCCGGCAAAGCCTTGTCTGCAGTTCAAATTTCAGTGGATCCAAATAGAGTTTTGATTCGAGTCGAAGTACGATTGAGTTGTGCTTGAAGTTTATGGAGATGATAGTAAAAAAAATTGATAGCTAAATTTACCAGGAAATACTTGTTGGCGTTTGCCTCGGTCGATTCTCGTTTAAAGTCGAGCCGTGTTTGAACTTTCGAGCCTCTCGTTTCTTCAGCTTCGTCTCTCCTGTTCATCTTACGTCTGACTCCATCGCCGACTATTCTTAATTAAGATTCATCCTGAGCATGTTTCGGCCTTGTACCAATGCTGAGAGTTGGTCTTCATCACCACCATAGTCTTGAAGCCTTAATCTCCTGCAAAAGCAAAAATGGGAAGAAAGGGAAAGTAAGAAAGAGAAACAAATATTGGGCAGTATGTTACCTACCAAACAAAAGAAAGAAAAGGGAAAGGCGGAGAATGAAAGAGAAATGAAAGAAAGAGTAGGAAAAAAATAAAAAAAATAATAATAAAGAAGGAGGGGAAGGTACGTTTCTTCCAATATCAATGGACCCCACTTTCAAGTTTTTTTAAAGAAGTGGAAGAGGCATTTCCACGTGGTGTTCATCTATCCCCAATTAATTTTTATTTTTGTATTCTTTAAAAAAGGGAATACATATATAAAGCACCATTTGTGTTGTACTGTCACGTGAGGCAAGGAGAGCCAGGACTTTTTGGGATTTAGATACCAAGAATACAAATGTAAAATGTAACATGTAAATTGGCTTTTCAAAAATAAAATATATATATATATATATATATATATATATATATATATATATATATATATATATATATATATATATATATATATATATATATATATATATATATATAATAGTAATAATAATAATAAAGAACCCATTTAAAAAAGGGTAGAACTACGTTATGACTTGATGCTCGTTCCGAGCTACGTAGGAAATCCGATATGAAATTAAATTGGATTCAGTCGCCCTGTCCAAGTAAAGTATAATTAAATTCAAACTTTGGACTTAAAATTAAATTTATCAAAAAGAACTACGTATGATTTGATGTCCATAAAACAGACTACGTAGGAAACTTGACTCGAAATTGGTTGAGTTCAATCACATAAAATAAACACAAAATAAAATAAAATAAACATAACTTAATTATGCACATGATATTAGGAGAATTAAGCAACCCTTCATAGAAGGTGGGTTTAATTTTATCCCTTTGATGCATGATTAAAATTAAATATTACGCAAATGATAGTTGAATTATGTCTAGGCAACCCTTCCTAGAAGGTGGGTTTAGGCTCGATTCTCTGATGCGTGAAAACACCTCTGAACTACGTAAGACTTGATTCTCTTTAAAGAGATACGTAGGCAACCCTTGAAATTCGGGTGCAGTCCAATTAATAAAAACCCTTAATATTTTGTATTAATATTATTTCGAATCAAGAGGGTAAAAAAATAGGGTCAAACTAAAAATATCATGAAAAATAAATGAAATAATATTTTGGGAATTTATACACATTTTTCCTCAACATATTTTTGGCACGCCCAGTGGGACCCTATTTTCCTTTTCATCTCTTAGTAATATTGATGCTAACTTTAAGTTTACTTTGGTACAAGGGAAATGGCGCCAAAAGCAACAATCAAGTTCAACGAGCTTCCCGCAACCTTCGTTGTCAAGGGAGGCCAAATGATGAGGAAAAGGTCATTTGAAATGCTTTTCCAAGTTACCCGGGATTCAATCACAGCAGAAATCCCACTAAGGAACTCTTTCGGAGTCTTGCAAGCTTCGGAGGACAAGATCACCCATGGTTGGATACCAAATCCGCCTACAACGGTGACACACAAAAGGGGCACAAAGCCTCATAGCTTCAAGTCAGTTCATTCGACTAGCAAGAAGCCAAACACGTCCCAAATTAGTTATAAGATGAGACCAAGTACCAGCGGCACCAAGCCAACAATTGGACACCCCTACAAAACCATTATCCAAGTCATCAAGACCGGTGAAGGGGTTAAGGAGAGTCACTGTACCTCCACAAAAACCACTAAGCCTAAAAGAAGGACTCGCAAGAATGGGTCCAAGAGGCCAAAGGCGCTTCGTCGGCTAGCACAATCTACAGCCTTAGAGTTAGTAAAGAAAACTCTAGGCGAGGCGAAGCACGATCTAACAAAACAAAGTGGTCCAACTAGGACTTTTCAAGATGTTTTACCAACTCAAATATACATTGGATCCATCCCCATCTTCATTGGAGGGTCCGCTGAAGTGAATATGACTTCTTATGAGGAGGGTCTACCAAAGGCATCTAAAGCCAAGATAATCAAGTCTGCAAAGTCAAAAAGAAATAAAGACGACAAGCAGATTGTTCAAGTCCCACGGATTCTTGTAAAAACGAGAGTCTCATCAAAAACAAATAAAGCAATTTCACAAGATGATCGACCTCAGACCTACACAGGTCCCGTTACAAGGTCAAAATCCTTGCAAATGTCCTTTGCTGATACAGTTTCAAGGACACCATCTCCGTCACCTCGTCCTACAACAGGATCAAGGAGCTTATCGGAAGAAAGCATTTTCTCTCCTTTGTACGGAGATAAGACTACTCTTTTTCAAGAAGAAGAGTTCCCACCTATGACCGGTATAAAAAAGAAATACATTGGTCTTCAAGATGAAGTAAATAGCATGCCAGTGCTGACTACAGAAACTACAAGCATGGAAGAACAACTTCGAAATTTACAAGAACAATTGGCCGAGAAGGATGCCCAAATAGCATCGCTCGTAGCTCAAGCAGAAACTCAAACTCATGGAAACCTGCGCGAGCATATAGGTACAAGTCATGATGGCTCACACAATAACCAATCCATCTCTCCTCAAGAAGTCCGGGAGATGATTGCCCAAGGGATTAAGGAGTTCCAAAAAGCCCAAAACCCTTCTATTGTCGGATATAGAAAGCCATACCCGGCACACTATGATTCAATTCCGTTTCCTTCTGGATATCAAAAACCAAACTTTGATAAATTTGACGGGATTCATGGGTCACCACATGAACATTTAGCCCATTTCTATTCAGCATGTGGAGAAACGGCACTTGAAGATGCACTACTCATTAGACAGTTTGTACAATCACTAAGGGGATCGTCATTTACCTGGTATACACAACTGCAACCAGAGTCCATCCAAACATGGGACGATCTTCAAACGGCATTTCTAGCTCAATTTGTGAGCTCTAAAGCCAAAGTTTCAATCATGGATCTTGAAAATACCTTCCAAAGACCTAATGAACTTGCGAATGATTTTATTGCGAGATGGAGAAGTCTCAGGTTGCAATGCCCAGAAAAACTAAGCGAGCACGCATGTGTGCAAATGTGTACAAATAATCTACTTCCAGAATTAGCAGTGCATGTCGGAAGTGCCGAGCCAACCTCATTTAGTGCTTTGGTTTCGAAGGCGTGTAATGTTGAAAGACAACTCACACGTCGCGCCAAAAGCATTAGTCGACCTCAAATTGGCGATAGTAGAAGGGAAGAAGTCAAGAAGCCACAAAAGAAAGGAGATTCTCTTGCGACTTTCATTAAGACAGACAATAGAACCTATGGCGGAAACAATTCCAGATTTCAAGAAAAAAATAATAAGTCAAGGGATGCTAGCAAAAAGCTTACCCTTGAAGAAAGAAAACAAAAGAAATATCCCTTTGATGATGACGATGTTCAAGGGATCTTTGATGAGTTGATGACCGCTAAACTCATAACTCTTCCAGAGCCAAAAAGGCCTAGAGAGGTTGGCAAAACGGGCGACCCAAACTATTGCCCGTTCCATCAATTGATTAGTCACACAATTAAAGATTGTTATGTCTTTAAAGACATTATCGAAAGGATGGTAAACAAAGGTGAAATTGAGATTGAAGGTGGACCATCACATGCTCCAAAAGTATCATCAAACACAATTTCTACATTAGAAGCCATAGAAACCACCAGCCCAGTCTCAACAGTTGTAGAGGATCCGGAGATCCCCTTACAAATTCCGACAGTTTCTCTACCTCTAATGGCAATACCAGTGCGGTTTTCAGTCGAAGACGAAGATGACGTCCGCATTGTATGGGCATACCCCGATATGCCAAGAGATGGTCCAGGGATTCCGACATTATATGAGATAATGACTTGCTCTGACATTGAAGATTTATACTCAGACGATGACGACAACTATGATAGTGATTTTGAGTGGCAAACTTGTGCCGGTCGAAGAAAGCCTCAACAAGTATTCACTAGATGTGTAAGTCCGCCAAAGTCTAGTACAAGCAACATGAGACAGAAGAAAAACAAGAAAAGGAATATTAAGAGCAAAAAAGTTAAGAAAGAAAAGAAACAATGGGAAAGTCACGAAGATGACTACACTCAACCTGAACGGATACCCATTACTTTGAAAGATTTCATCGCAGAGGAAATTATTAAAGATGAATCTTCAAATGAAGAAGATTTTTGGGGTGAAGAAACCGCCCAATGCTGTATGGTCTCTTGGGCAGATAGTTGTGAAGAGGAGCAATCGGAAGTAGATGCGGTTACTCTTCGATCCGGACGCCAACTTTCTCCTCCGGTGACAAAAAGAAAGGAGAAAGAGTCAGGCTCTCACGAAAACTCGAAAGCATTAACTCCTGGGGAATGTCTTGGCAAAGAACCTCCAAAGTCACCTCAAAATAGTAAGGAAGAACACAAAAAGGACTCTACTCCTAAGGGATTAGATTCAACTAAAAAAATACCTAAGAGAGAAGGAGTCAAATACGATGTGATAAATCATCTAAAACGCATCCCAGCACGTTTAAGTGTGTATGATGCATTACAAATGTCAAAGGATTTGAGAAAGGCACTCATTCAAGCCCTTACAGATCCGGAAAATTATAAAGACCAAGTAGATCCAGTTGAAATTAACGAGGTATCATTAGCTCCGATAATCCAATGCGCTTCATGCATGGCTTGTATATCATTCTCTGACGAAGATTTACAGTTAGGGGAGGAGCATCATAATAGGCCATTATATGTGACGGGCACAATTGGAGATACTAGGATTAACCGGATCTTGCTTGATTGTGGGTCAGCTGTAAACCTCCTTCCATTCAAAACCTTAAGAGCGATGGGGCTAACATCTAGTCAATTATCCCCTACTTTGCTCACGATACAGGGCTTTAATCAAGTTGGGCAAAGAGCCATGGGTACTATAGCTTTAAAAGTGGTATTAGATGATCTTTACAAAGATGCTCTTTTCCATGTAATTGATGCAAACACTTCCTACAATGCCCTACTCGGACGTCCGTGGTTACATACCAGTAAATCCATAGCTTCCACACTTCATCAATGCCTGAAATACACAGATGATGAAGGAAATGTAAGAACTATTCGGGGAGATTCTAACCCTTTTTATGGGGAGAATGTCAATTATGCCGATGCTAAGTTTTACAAATCCATAAGCTTTGATCCAAATACATTCATACACGGAGGTGACAAAATCTCTTGCTTGCAAAAGGATAAAGAGATCAAGAAGGTAGCCCAAGTATCCTCGAAAAATGATAATGATAAAAGTTCACAACCTAAGGTGTTGTTCAAGTATACACCGAAGGATAAGAGAGAGGCTGGTAAAAAACCTTTAACCTCCGTGGAAAGAGTCATGCATTCTCTTATGACGAGTTATACTTGTCCTCTTCGGAAGATTGACCAATCTTTGCCAAGGAAGGCGATAATCATCCATAAGTCTTTTGAAGATCTGGAAGATGACTATAAAAATATGATTTTAAGAAGTGAAACTTTCAATCCTCATTACGAGGATTCATCTTCAAGAGCAAACAGAAATCGCAAGGTCAAAATGCAAAAGAAAAAAAGAAAATCCCTACAAAAACTTTTAGATGAAGAAATCTGTAGAAATTTACAGACCTCTCTAGAGGGAGGAATTTTGACGTCAAAACTTATGGAGTCAACAATACTAACACCCAAAGAACAACATATGTTCTCCGAAGATATGGTTATATCACCTCAAGTGTCAGTATTTGACAGGCTCGATGCAACTCCCATGAAAGATATGTCGCGAGTTTCCGTATTCCAAAGACTTGAAATACCTAAAGACAAATGGGCAAAGGGAGGTAGAAAATGGAAACTCAAAAAGAAGAAACACTTGAAAATCATTTCATGGAAGCAAAAGACGCCTACAAATACCTATACTGAAGAAGTAAATATGATGTCCGTAACAGATGAAGGAAAATCCCAAAGTCATCATCAAGAGGCATCTGAAAAATCGCTTGATTTCATCAACACAATTCAACCGGCACCACCAGAACTAGAAGATGGAGGACAAGCTACTGTTGATGAACTTCAAGAAATTAATTTGGGGACAAGTGAAGATCCTAAGCCCATCTTCATTAGTGCTTTGTTAACAGAAGATGAGAAAGTAGTATATGAAAAACTCCTTCGAGAGTACAAAGATGTTTTTGCATGGGGATACCAAGATATGCCTGGCTTAGATCCAAATGTTGCTGTTCACAAGTTGGCAATCTCTGACGGTAAAAAGCCAGTAAAACAAACACAACGACGCTTCCGTCCGGAGTTAACTGGTCAAATCAATGTTGAGGTGGATAAGCTCATCAAAGCAGGATTCATCCGCGAAGTTCAATATCCTATTTGGCTCGCTAACATAGTTCCCGTCAAGAAAAAGAATGGTCAACTTCGCATATGTGTCGATTTTAGGGATTTGAATGAAGCATGCCCTAAAGATGAGTTTCCATTACCCATCACCGAACTCTTGGTAGATTCTACTACCGGATTCAAAGCCTTGTCTTTCATGGACGGTTTTTCAGGATATAATCAAATTAAGATGAATCCTGAAGACGAGGAGTTGACGGCATTTCGAACCCCCCAAGGAACATTTTGTTATACAGTGATGCCTTTCGGTTTAAAAAATGCTGGAGCCACTTATCAACGGGCTATGACGACCATATTTCATGACTTACTCCACGGGTCCATTGAATGTTATGTAGATGATCTAGTGGTTAAAACAAATGAAAAGGTGGATCACCCCAATGACCTTCGTATAGTTTTTGATAGGTTGCGCATGCACCAACTCAAGATGAATCCTCTCAAATGTGCATTCGGTGTAAGTTCAGGAAAATTTCTTGGATTCATTGTACGCTACCGAGGAATTGAAATCGACCCCGATAAAATAAAAGCAATTGTTCAAATGCCACCTCCAAAGAACCTTCGCCAACTTCGTGGATTACAAGGAAGGCTCGCTTACATAAGACGTTTCATCTCAAATTTAACAGGGAGGTGTCAACCATTTCTACGATTAATGAAGAAGGACTCACCATTTATTTGGAATCAACAGTGTCAAAATGCCTTGGACAGTATCAAGAATTACTTGTCAAATCCACCAGTATTAATGGCACCTATACAAGGAAGACCGCTGATTTTATACACGGCAACCCTTGAGCGATCATTGGGGGCTATGCTTGCCCAACACAATGATGAAGGAAAAGAAAATGCTTTGTACTACATAAGTCGGACAATGGTAGGAGCAGAACATAATTACTCCACCATGGAAAAAATATGCTTATCACTAATATTCGCCGTTCAAAAATTGCGACATTACTTGTTGTCTCACCCAATTACATTGGTATCAAAAGCTGATCCCTTACGATATATTTTATCAAAAACAATTTTGTCTGGAAGATTGGCCAAATGGGCTATGCTGTTAGCACCCTTTGATATCAAATTTATACCTCAAAAGGCAGTAAAGGGACAAATCATTGCTGAATTTCTAGCTGCTCATCCGACCCCGGACAACGAGGAGCTATCAGACGACTTACCTGATGAGGAAGTTTTCATGATAGGAGAAGGTACATGGCAATTATATTTCGACGGTGCATCAACAAAACAAAATGCCGGAGTGGGCATTATATTCATCACACCTTCCGGTGGACTAGTGCCCTATTCCTTTTCTCTTTTGGAGACATGTACAAACAACGTAGCAGAATATGAGGCACTTCTTATTGGCCTTGAAATAGCCCTTGAAATGCATATTGATCCTTTAAGGGTGTTTGGTGATTCTCAAGTGATCATCAGACAAGTAAATGGACAATATGAGGTCAAAACCTCTAGTCTAATTCCTTTGTACCAAAGAGCAAATGACCTCGTGCAACAGTTTCAAGATATCAAAATTATGCACGTACCACGGTCTGAAAATAATAAAGCCGATGCTCTAGCCAAATTAGCAGCATCACTGACGCTCCCCGACGAAAGAGAAATTCAAGTGACAGTTGGAGAACGTCATCTGTTAACATCGGCCCTAGATCGGCTCACGCCAATTGAGGAAGCACATGGGGTCTCAGTTTACGAGATTAATGAAGAGATGGATTGGCGACAACCATTTCTTGAATATTTGCGACATGGAATCATGCCCGAGAACGCAAAACAGAAGATAGATCTAAAGCGACGGGTAGTAAGGTTCTTGTTGGAGAATGATACCTTATATCGTAGAGCTTTTGACGGAGTCTTACTTAGATGTTTATCAAAAGAAGAAAGCAAGTTTATCCTTATGGAAACTCATGCAGGAATATGCGGGGCACATCAAGCTGGTCCTAAATTAGCCGATCAAATTAAACGTTTGGGATACTATTGGCCGACCATGGTGAAGGACGCAATAGAGTTCGCTAAAGCTTGTCACTCTTGTCAGATACATAGTGACTTCATTCATCAACCACCCCAATTTCTTCATCCAACTGCCTTGTCTTGGCCTTTCGATGCATGGGGTCTTGATGTTGTAGGCCCTATAAAACCATCATCGTCTCGTGGTCATTTATACATATTGGCTGCAACTGACTATTTCTCAAAATGGGCAGAAGTCATACCGTTGAAACGAGTGGGGGCCAAAGAAGTTGTTGATTTCATAAGGATTCAACTGATCTATAGATACGGAGTTCCTTCAAAAATAATTTCAGATAACGCCCTCTATTTCAAGAATCAACTCATGGTGAGACAAGCCCAGAAATTTGGTTTCAAACATAGCTTCTCATCAAGCTACAATCCATCCTCAAACGGTCAAGCCGAAGCTTTTAATAAGGTGCTTTGCAAAATCCTCAAAAAGATGGTATCAAAATCCAAGAGGGATTGGCATGAACGTCTACCTGAAGCATTATGGGCATATCGAACGACTACCAGAACATCCACTGGATGTACGCCTTACAATTTGGTCTTTGGGTCAGAAGCTGTCTTGCCCTTGGAAATACAACTACCTTCCCTTAGAGTTGCAGTACAAATATCAAACCCAGACGAGAATGCTAAAATTCGTTTAGCTGAGCTTGAAGCTTTAGATGAGCATCGATTGGCAACACAACAAAAACTTGAGATTTATCAAGCACAAGTTGCTGGGGCATTTAATAAGCGAGTCAAGTTTCGCTCATTTTTAGTCGGTGATCTAGTTCTTACAATAAAAAGACCTATTGTCATCAATAGAATATCGCAAGGGAAGTTTGAACCAAAATGGGAAGGTCCCTACGTCATCACTAAAGTCTTCCCAAAAGGTGCTTACGAACTCTCGCATACGGATGGTGGAGTGATTTACACTTCTGTAAACGGAAAGTTTGTGAAGAGGTACTTCACTTGAAGATCTCTAAATATTCGGAAGGCTACATTAAGATATGATGTACTACTAGGGGTTACAGAAGGAATTCGGTACAAATAGGTAACGAATTCAGTCGTTAACCTTTTAACTCGGGATAAAAAAATATATATATATATATATGTATTTATATATATAAAAAAAAAATCATAATAAAAAACATGCATAGTTTACTTTGGAGCCCTTAAGTATGCAAATGATAGTTGAGTGATTTGAGAAACCCTTCATAGAAGGTGGGCTCAAATTATTTCGGTGATGTGTACGATGAAGGGGCGAAAAAAAAAAAAAAAAAAAAAAAAAAAATCAGTTCGCAAAGAACTACGAACGGCTTGATCCTTCAAAAAGAGGGTACGTAGGCAGTCTAGCTGGTCGAAATGCTAGGTGCAGCCACAATCAAAAAAAAAAAAGAAAAAAAAAAATCCATAATATTCACCAGCTTGTGAATATGTCTGATGTAGATAGATATCATAACAAATAAAAAAAAAATCCAAAACTAAGCATTCATATGCTTATGCACCTGTTTGGTGATTCATAAACCATGTAATGAAAAGCAACCTAAAGTTTGAATACTCTGATATAGCTTAAGTGAAATATCAGAAGGTATTTGGTCTTCACTTGCTAACGAGAGCCTGTTAAAAAAAAAAAGAAGAGGAATGTATTCAGACATTCATAATAATCAAAAATAAAAAGCATTAATATCATAAATAATTTACCTTACTGCAGAGGGGCAAAACTGGTGAGGATGGCAATAAGTTTTTGATAATCTCGCTCCTTGGCACGCGAAATTTCAGCTTCAATAAATTTTTGTTGCTCAAATTGGCACTGGAGCTGCCGCATTTTATCTTCACACAACTGGATAGAGCTTTTTATGTCAGCATCTTCTCTCGTCAGGGATGTCTTAGTCATCTCGACTCTAGTCTCCAACATATTAACCCTCTCCTTTAGAGTTGTAAGTTCAGCTTCATCCTTCTTTAAAGTGAGAAAACTTTGAGCTAATTGAGAAAGTTTAGACTTTTGGGCTGTGAGCTCAGCAGAACATTGGGCAAGATCAGTTTGTAAAAGTTCTATACGATTCGAATCGCACATGCTTTGTTTAGAATCTATGGCTTCTGCAATGTTAAATAAATCTCCTACTTTTTGAATAAACCAAGTAAGGTTAACATGACTTACTGCTATGATTGCTTCCAAGGCTGCGATAGATTCCGTAATTTGAGTTCGTTCTGCAATTAATTCTTCTGGAGATTTCAAGTCAAGGATGGCTTTCATGATAAAACCAACACCATTGGAGATACTTTCACGTATCCAGTCATTCTTCGTTGTAGATAGTACATCCTTCAAATTAATAGGAATGTTTTGTGAAGATAGCAAATCCTTGGCTGCTCGCTTTTCATTTGGGGTTGGAGAGTCTGGGAATGTCACAATTGCAAGTTTGCTAGGACCTGCGGTGTTGTCAAAGATTGCGGGTGCCTTTTCAACAGAAACAATAACACCCATATCAGCACAAGAGTCATTAATAGGCGAACCTTGAAGTTCAAAAGAATTCGAACCATCAGATTTTGCCGGTCTATCATATCTTGCTCTCTTTGGGTTCACATCAGCACTAAGAGACTCTCTACTTAACAGATTTTCTGTTATCGTAACCATTCGCTTACCGGCCTTCTTCCTTGAAGAAGTATTAACATCTGTCTGAGGCGATGAATCGACAGAAGGGGGGGAGTGTGTTATAAGATCCTCATGATCAGAAAACTTAACAGCCCCTTGTAAACCAGCAGTGACATTTCTCAAATCTGTAATCACAAAGACCGGCTCTCTTTCGATACAATTCTTTTTGAGGAGAATGCTTTTAACCTTGCTACAAGACTGAGCCAAATAAGGCGTAGAGATTCTTGCCCACCAACTACAATAAGTATAAGTGTAAGTCCCTTGGTGATAATCAAAGGGGATATGAAAAAGGGTTCCAGTACCTTTCTTAAACAACCGTGCATATGCTCTATTAATGTCTTCCAAAGACCTTGCACTCCTATGAGAAAAACGGTAATTCAAAGTGTTAAACGGAATACCTTGGTCAAACCCGAATTGTCTAGCGAATCTGTTAGGATAATAAGGTTCTATTATCAAAGTGGCTCCAAGACGAACAGGCAAGGAACAGTGACGGATACTTATCAAGTGTTCGAAGCATAAATCAGAAAGATCGTCCGAGTCAATGTAGTCTTTACCACCAACTTCTGCACCAAAACTTACAGCTCGATAAAAAAAATGTCTAGTACCTCTGAATAGGAGTCTAGCCTGGTATAAGTCTAAATTATTACCATTCACTCCCGCATATCTCACTAAAGGAGGGTAACTTCTACGGAATTCGTTGTCAGGACGACAACGGTAAAGTGAGGGAAAATACTCCCCTAACCAGCCAATCACAAAATGGATCCCGAAGCTCGGTTTAGCACTACCAGGATTACCGGGATGCATAGCCATTTTTCCCAATCCATGATATATATGACCCAACACAGCAGGAGCAAGGGCAACTTGCTTACCTTGAGCCATCACAGAAGCCATCAGAAAAGTTTCTGTCCTAATAGATTTGTTCTTTCCTGGTAAAACAAATCTGCTGAGCAGAAGAGACAGAAACGCAGCAAGTTCTCCCTCTGGTGAAACACGGAGTGGTAGAGATTTAGTTGAATTACCTTTACCAGATGAGATAGGGGGATGGTTCCTTTTGGTTGAAGAAGGATGAGGCTCCCCGAAAGCAGTAAAGTTTTGTTTGCCTCTGTAAAAATGAGATACCCATTTATACCAAGATATCTCTCTAGCACCTTCATGATCACAAAGTTTAGCATGAATCCGCAAAAGCTCTACTACAGTTGGTGGAGACATAGTGTTATCCAAGAGGTGTTTATTAAGCGGTAAATATTCTTCATAAGGTTCACCTAAGATAGGAAGACCACAAATTTGTTTTAAGTCATTCAGAGAAATGCCTACCTCACCTCCTCCATGGTGAAGTGTATTCGTGAGAGAACTCCAATGCTCACAAAAAGCTTTCCATACATCTTTGTCGTAGTGGTACGGGTATTGTGAAGCTCCGACAAGTCCATAAATGTTAGCTTGTCTTAAGATTCCCCCATGCCTACAAAGAATACGCTCTGTCCATTCCATGAGCAGGTCGACAAAAGAGGATAAACCCAGAAATATGAACTCTACACCCCAATTTCTTGATGCATCCATAAGCCGTTTAACAGTAGGATAAAACTCCTCGTCAACCTCAGAGAAATCATCTTCAAGCCGGACTTTTTCAAGAAGCGTGGCTTTAAACCTAGGTCCAAAACCCTTAGTAGGAAGTATGCATCCTTTGTCGTTGTATACAGAAAATTTGAAGCTTCCTTCCGAAACTTCTTCGCTTCTGACCAGGGAGATCATTTCCTTGGCTGAAGAGTTGACGTCGAGAGCTTTCATGGACACACTTCTAGCATAGAATGGTCCGTGCTTAACCTCTTCACCATTATCTCGTGGAGCCCTTTCAGACCCCACGTCACCAACAACCTTCATGTTGGAATGCTGTAAAGAGGAATATACAAATATTTATCAGTAGAAGGCAAACTTTGAAGGCATTTGTAAACTCACACCTACAAAGTTTGGGGGCATCTGTTTCACCATAAAATTTTATAATTTTAACCATCTGTAGGATCGAATTTATTAAATATACATATGCAAAAAAAAAAAAAAAAAAAAAAAAAAGGGGTTCCAACATATATACACACATCAAGTCTGTATACCATTTTTTTTTCTCTTTTCTCTAACATTCTACAATTAAACAAAAAGTAAAGAAAATAAAAATATTTCAGTTTGTTGCAGTTAGAAGTTTGGCAGTTGAGTGATGTTGCAGTTGAGCCTTATCCAACTCGTAACCGTCAATTATTTACTGGTATTTAAGCCCTGAAACGGATTGGGACAGGGGACGGCAAGAAAAAAAAAAAAGAGAGAAACAAGAAGATCGAGATTAAAAAAAAAGCCATCAAAGAAACAGAGACCAGAGAAAACCAGAAAAAAAAAAACACGTACAGATTTGAAGAAGGGAGAAAAGGCCTGCAAATAGTAGTCAGACAATTGCAGAAAAGAAGAAAAAATCAAAGAAGGGAGATTGAACATTTGAACGTATCAAGGTAAAAAGAAGAGGGGGGGATTAAACTTAAAAAGAATGCAGATTTTTCATTCTGCTTTCTATGTTATGTCTTCACGTCCAGTGAATTTTTCACATTCTATTTTCCTTCAAAATAAATCAAAATCTGAGTACAATTTTTTTTTTTTTTAAAAAAATGTCAATGGGTTTTGTATTTTGTCATCTGCTGTTTTGTTCTCCTCTAACTCAAATAAAAAAAAAGGGGCTCCCAGATATGACACAGGAAATCAAGAGTAAAAGGAACAAAAAGACCTGCGGTCGGTAGGAATCGATGGATTCCTCCACTGCAAAAAAATTCGTGGTCGGTAGGAATCGATGGATTCCTCCACTGCAAAAAAAAAAAAACCCCGCAGTCGGCAGGAATCGATGGATTCCTCCACTGCAAGAACTCGCAGTCGGTAGGAATCAATGGATTCCTCCGCTGCAACAACAAAAATACTCATTTCTTCACTATACTCGAAGCCTAATCAATGTCACTATCTTCCAGTGATGTCAAAACTGTTATAAAAGAAACTAGACACAAAATAGATCATCCTATTGAAGTTGATATGTACTTTGCAGGGAAAAGTTTTTTGTGACTGAACGAGGAGTCTGCTTAATAAATTAAGCATGAAAAGTCATATCTGGAGAATATAAAGAAAAGATAGAATTTGATTACCTTGCTCATGACCTTGAATGTTGTTTTCGGACTTGGAGAAGGAAGATCCCGCAATCGTATTTTGACGTTCCCTCCTCCTGTTCACAAATTATTTTTTACATATAAAGAAAAAGGGGTTTGTTAGATGATAGAATATCTTCTGTATAACAAAAAAATATATTCCTTAGATTTGATACAACAGAATTCAAAATGGGTTTATTTCAAAAGTCAACATTATCCCATATATGTACAAACATATATTCTCAAACAAAATTCATGTTCACAAATTTACAGCAAGATCAACCCGGCAAAGCCTTGTCTGCAGTTCAAATTTCAGTGGATCCAAATAGAGTTTTGATTCGAGTCGAAGTACGATTGAGTTGTGCTTGAAGTTTATGGAGATGATAGTAAAAAAAATTGATAGCTAAATTTACCAGGAAATACTTGTTGGCGTTTGCCTCGGTCGATTCTCGTTTAAAGTCGAGCCGTGTTTGAACTTTCGAGCCTCTCGTTTCTTCAGCTTCGTCTCTCCTGTTCATCTTACGTCTGACTCCATCGCCGACTATTCTTAATTAAGATTCATCCTGAGCATGTTTCGGCCTTGTACCAATGCTGAGAGTTGGTCTTCATCACCACCATAGTCTTGAAGCCTTAATCTCCTGCAAAAGCAAAAATGGGAAGAAAGGGAAAGTAAGAAAGAGAAACAAATATTGGGCAGTATGTTACCTACCAAACAAAAGAAAGAAAAGGGAAAGGCGGAGAATGAAAGAGAAATGAAAGAAAGAGTAGGAAAAAAATAAAAAAAATAATAATAAAGAAGGAGGGGAAGGTACGTTTCTTCCAATATCAATGGACCCCACTTTCAAGTTTTTTTAAAGAAGTGGAAGAGGCATTTCCACGTGGTGTTCATCTATCCCCAATTAATTTTTATTTTTGTATTCTTTAAAAAAGGGAATACATATATAAAGCACCATTTGTGTTGTACTGTCACGTGAGGCAAGGAGAGCCAGGACTTTTTGGGATTTAGATACCAAGAATACAAATGTAAAATGTAACATGTAAATTGGCTTTTCAAAAATAAAATATATATATATATATATATATATAATAGTAATAATAATAATAAAGAACCCATTTAAAAAAGGGTAGAACTACGTTATGACTTGATGCTCGTTCCGAGCTACGTAGGAAATCCGATATGAAATTAAATTGGATTCAGTCGCCCTGTCCAAGTAAAGTATAATTAAATTCAAACTTTGGACTTAAAATTAAATTTATCAAAAAGAACTACGTATGATTTGATGTCCATAAAACAGACTACGTAGGAAACTTGACTCGAAATTGGTTGAGTTCAATCACATAAAATAAACACAAAATAAAATAAAATAAACATAACTTAATTATGCACATGATATTAGGAGAATTAAGCAACCCTTCATAGAAGGTGGGTTTAATTTTATCCCTTTGATGCATGATTAAAATTAAATATTACGCAAATGATAGTTGAATTATGTCTAGGCAACCCTTCCTAGAAGGTGGGTTTAGGCTCGATTCTCTGATGCGTGAAAACACCTCTGAACTACGTAAGACTTGATTCTCTTTAAAGAGATACGTAGGCAACCCTTGAAATTCGGGTGCAGTCCAATTAATAAAAACCCTTAATATTTTGTATTAATATTATTTCGAATCAAGAGGGTAAAAAAATAGGGTCAAACTAAAAATATCATGAAAAATAAATGAAATAATATTTTGGGAATTTATACACATTTTTCCTCAACATATTTTTGGCACGCCCAGTGGGACCCTATTTTCCTTTTCATCTCTTAGTAATATTGATGCTAACTTTAAGTTTACTTTGGTACAAGGGAAATGGCGCCAAAAGCAACAATCAAGTTCAACGAGCTTCCCGCAACCTTCGTTGTCAAGGGAGGCCAAATGATGAGGAAAAGGTCATTTGAAATGCTTTTCCAAGTTACCCGGGATTCAATCACAGCAGAAATCCCACTAAGGAACTCTTTCGGAGTCTTGCAAGCTTCGGAGGACAAGATCACCCATGGTTGGATACCAAATCCGCCTACAACGGTGACACACAAAAGGGGCACAAAGCCTCATAGCTTCAAGTCAGTTCATTCGACTAGCAAGAAGCCAAACACGTCCCAAATTAGTTATAAGATGAGACCAAGTACCAGCGGCACCAAGCCAACAATTGGACACCCCTACAAAACCATTATCCAAGTCATCAAGACCGGTGAAGGGGTTAAGGAGAGTCACTGTACCTCCACAAAAACCACTAAGCCTAAAAGAAGGACTCGCAAGAATGGGTCCAAGAGGCCAAAGGCGCTTCGTCGGCTAGCACAATCTACAGCCTTAGAGTTAGTAAAGAAAACTCTAGGCGAGGCGAAGCACGATCTAACAAAACAAAGTGGTCCAACTAGGACTTTTCAAGATGTTTTACCAACTCAAATATACATTGGATCCATCCCCATCTTCATTGGAGGGTCCGCTGAAGTGAATATGACTTCTTATGAGGAGGGTCTACCAAAGGCATCTAAAGCCAAGATAATCAAGTCTGCAAAGTCAAAAAGAAATAAAGACGACAAGCAGATTGTTCAAGTCCCACGGATTCTTGTAAAAACGAGAGTCTCATCAAAAACAAATAAAGCAATTTCACAAGATGATCGACCTCAGACCTACACAGGTCCCGTTACAAGGTCAAAATCCTTGCAAATGTCCTTTGCTGATACAGTTTCAAGGACACCATCTCCGTCACCTCGTCCTACAACAGGATCAAGGAGCTTATCGGAAGAAAGCATTTTCTCTCCTTTGTACGGAGATAAGACTACTCTTTTTCAAGAAGAAGAGTTCCCACCTATGACCGGTATAAAAAAGAAATACATTGGTCTTCAAGATGAAGTAAATAGCATGCCAGTGCTGACTACAGAAACTACAAGCATGGAAGAACAACTTCGAAATTTACAAGAACAATTGGCCGAGAAGGATGCCCAAATAGCATCGCTCGTAGCTCAAGCAGAAACTCAAACTCATGGAAACCTGCGCGAGCATATAGGTACAAGTCATGATGGCTCACACAATAACCAATCCATCTCTCCTCAAGAAGTCCGGGAGATGATTGCCCAAGGGATTAAGGAGTTCCAAAAAGCCCAAAACCCTTCTATTGTCGGATATAGAAAGCCATACCCGGCACACTATGATTCAATTCCGTTTCCTTCTGGATATCAAAAACCAAACTTTGATAAATTTGACGGGATTCATGGGTCACCACATGAACATTTAGCCCATTTCTATTCAGCATGTGGAGAAACGGCACTTGAAGATGCACTACTCATTAGACAGTTTGTACAATCACTAAGGGGATCGTCATTTACCTGGTATACACAACTGCAACCAGAGTCCATCCAAACATGGGACGATCTTCAAACGGCATTTCTAGCTCAATTTGTGAGCTCTAAAGCCAAAGTTTCAATCATGGATCTTGAAAATACCTTCCAAAGACCTAATGAACTTGCGAATGATTTTATTGCGAGATGGAGAAGTCTCAGGTTGCAATGCCCAGAAAAACTAAGCGAGCACGCATGTGTGCAAATGTGTACAAATAATCTACTTCCAGAATTAGCAGTGCATGTCGGAAGTGCCGAGCCAACCTCATTTAGTGCTTTGGTTTCGAAGGCGTGTAATGTTGAAAGACAACTCACACGTCGCGCCAAAAGCATTAGTCGACCTCAAATTGGCGATAGTAGAAGGGAAGAAGTCAAGAAGCCACAAAAGAAAGGAGATTCTCTTGCGACTTTCATTAAGACAGACAATAGAACCTATGGCGGAAACAATTCCAGATTTCAAGAAAAAAATAATAAGTCAAGGGATGCTAGCAAAAAGCTTACCCTTGAAGAAAGAAAACAAAAGAAATATCCCTTTGATGATGACGATGTTCAAGGGATCTTTGATGAGTTGATGACCGCTAAACTCATAACTCTTCCAGAGCCAAAAAGGCCTAGAGAGGTTGGCAAAACGGGCGACCCAAACTATTGCCCGTTCCATCAATTGATTAGTCACACAATTAAAGATTGTTATGTCTTTAAAGACATTATCGAAAGGATGGTAAACAAAGGTGAAATTGAGATTGAAGGTGGACCATCACATGCTCCAAAAGTATCATCAAACACAATTTCTACATTAGAAGCCATAGAAACCACCAGCCCAGTCTCAACAGTTGTAGAGGATCCGGAGATCCCCTTACAAATTCCGACAGTTTCTCTACCTCTAATGGCAATACCAGTGCGGTTTTCAGTCGAAGACGAAGATGACGTCCGCATTGTATGGGCATACCCCGATATGCCAAGAGATGGTCCAGGGATTCCGACATTATATGAGATAATGACTTGCTCTGACATTGAAGATTTATACTCAGACGATGACGACAACTATGATAGTGATTTTGAGTGGCAAACTTGTGCCGGTCGAAGAAAGCCTCAACAAGTATTCACTAGATGTGTAAGTCCGCCAAAGTCTAGTACAAGCAACATGAGACAGAAGAAAAACAAGAAAAGGAATATTAAGAGCAAAAAAGTTAAGAAAGAAAAGAAACAATGGGAAAGTCACGAAGATGACTACACTCAACCTGAACGGATACCCATTACTTTGAAAGATTTCATCGCAGAGGAAATTATTAAAGATGAATCTTCAAATGAAGAAGATTTTTGGGGTGAAGAAACCGCCCAATGCTGTATGGTCTCTTGGGCAGATAGTTGTGAAGAGGAGCAATCGGAAGTAGATGCGGTTACTCTTCGATCCGGACGCCAACTTTCTCCTCCGGTGACAAAAAGAAAGGAGAAAGAGTCAGGCTCTCACGAAAACTCGAAAGCATTAACTCCTGGGGAATGTCTTGGCAAAGAACCTCCAAAGTCACCTCAAAATAGTAAGGAAGAACACAAAAAGGACTCTACTCCTAAGGGATTAGATTCAACTAAAAAAATACCTAAGAGAGAAGGAGTCAAATACGATGTGATAAATCATCTAAAACGCATCCCAGCACGTTTAAGTGTGTATGATGCATTACAAATGTCAAAGGATTTGAGAAAGGCACTCATTCAAGCCCTTACAGATCCGGAAAATTATAAAGACCAAGTAGATCCAGTTGAAATTAACGAGGTATCATTAGCTCCGATAATCCAATGCGCTTCATGCATGGCTTGTATATCATTCTCTGACGAAGATTTACAGTTAGGGGAGGAGCATCATAATAGGCCATTATATGTGACGGGCACAATTGGAGATACTAGGATTAACCGGATCTTGCTTGATTGTGGGTCAGCTGTAAACCTCCTTCCATTCAAAACCTTAAGAGCGATGGGGCTAACATCTAGTCAATTATCCCCTACTTTGCTCACGATACAGGGCTTTAATCAAGTTGGGCAAAGAGCCATGGGTACTATAGCTTTAAAAGTGGTATTAGATGATCTTTACAAAGATGCTCTTTTCCATGTAATTGATGCAAACACTTCCTACAATGCCCTACTCGGACGTCCGTGGTTACATACCAGTAAATCCATAGCTTCCACACTTCATCAATGCCTGAAATACACAGATGATGAAGGAAATGTAAGAACTATTCGGGGAGATTCTAACCCTTTTTATGGGGAGAATGTCAATTATGCCGATGCTAAGTTTTACAAATCCATAAGCTTTGATCCAAATACATTCATACACGGAGGTGACAAAATCTCTTGCTTGCAAAAGGATAAAGAGATCAAGAAGGTAGCCCAAGTATCCTCGAAAAATGATAATGATAAAAGTTCACAACCTAAGGTGTTGTTCAAGTATACACCGAAGGATAAGAGAGAGGCTGGTAAAAAACCTTTAACCTCCGTGGAAAGAGTCATGCATTCTCTTATGACGAGTTATACTTGTCCTCTTCGGAAGATTGACCAATCTTTGCCAAGGAAGGCGATAATCATCCATAAGTCTTTTGAAGATCTGGAAGATGACTATAAAAATATGATTTTAAGAAGTGAAACTTTCAATCCTCATTACGAGGATTCATCTTCAAGAGCAAACAGAAATCGCAAGGTCAAAATGCAAAAGAAAAAAAGAAAATCCCTACAAAAACTTTTAGATGAAGAAATCTGTAGAAATTTACAGACCTCTCTAGAGGGAGGAATTTTGACGTCAAAACTTATGGAGTCAACAATACTAACACCCAAAGAACAACATATGTTCTCCGAAGATATGGTTATATCACCTCAAGTGTCAGTATTTGACAGGCTCGATGCAACTCCCATGAAAGATATGTCGCGAGTTTCCGTATTCCAAAGACTTGAAATACCTAAAGACAAATGGGCAAAGGGAGGTAGAAAATGGAAACTCAAAAAGAAGAAACACTTGAAAATCATTTCATGGAAGCAAAAGACGCCTACAAATACCTATACTGAAGAAGTAAATATGATGTCCGTAACAGATGAAGGAAAATCCCAAAGTCATCATCAAGAGGCATCTGAAAAATCGCTTGATTTCATCAACACAATTCAACCGGCACCACCAGAACTAGAAGATGGAGGACAAGCTACTGTTGATGAACTTCAAGAAATTAATTTGGGGACAAGTGAAGATCCTAAGCCCATCTTCATTAGTGCTTTGTTAACAGAAGATGAGAAAGTAGTATATGAAAAACTCCTTCGAGAGTACAAAGATGTTTTTGCATGGGGATACCAAGATATGCCTGGCTTAGATCCAAATGTTGCTGTTCACAAGTTGGCAATCTCTGACGGTAAAAAGCCAGTAAAACAAACACAACGACGCTTCCGTCCGGAGTTAACTGGTCAAATCAATGTTGAGGTGGATAAGCTCATCAAAGCAGGATTCATCCGCGAAGTTCAATATCCTATTTGGCTCGCTAACATAGTTCCCGTCAAGAAAAAGAATGGTCAACTTCGCATATGTGTCGATTTTAGGGATTTGAATGAAGCATGCCCTAAAGATGAGTTTCCATTACCCATCACCGAACTCTTGGTAGATTCTACTACCGGATTCAAAGCCTTGTCTTTCATGGACGGTTTTTCAGGATATAATCAAATTAAGATGAATCCTGAAGACGAGGAGTTGACGGCATTTCGAACCCCCCAAGGAACATTTTGTTATACAGTGATGCCTTTCGGTTTAAAAAATGCTGGAGCCACTTATCAACGGGCTATGACGACCATATTTCATGACTTACTCCACGGGTCCATTGAATGTTATGTAGATGATCTAGTGGTTAAAACAAATGAAAAGGTGGATCACCCCAATGACCTTCGTATAGTTTTTGATAGGTTGCGCATGCACCAACTCAAGATGAATCCTCTCAAATGTGCATTCGGTGTAAGTTCAGGAAAATTTCTTGGATTCATTGTACGCTACCGAGGAATTGAAATCGACCCCGATAAAATAAAAGCAATTGTTCAAATGCCACCTCCAAAGAACCTTCGCCAACTTCGTGGATTACAAGGAAGGCTCGCTTACATAAGACGTTTCATCTCAAATTTAACAGGGAGGTGTCAACCATTTCTACGATTAATGAAGAAGGACTCACCATTTATTTGGAATCAACAGTGTCAAAATGCCTTGGACAGTATCAAGAATTACTTGTCAAATCCACCAGTATTAATGGCACCTATACAAGGAAGACCGCTGATTTTATACACGGCAACCCTTGAGCGATCATTGGGGGCTATGCTTGCCCAACACAATGATGAAGGAAAAGAAAATGCTTTGTACTACATAAGTCGGACAATGGTAGGAGCAGAACATAATTACTCCACCATGGAAAAAATATGCTTATCACTAATATTCGCCGTTCAAAAATTGCGACATTACTTGTTGTCTCACCCAATTACATTGGTATCAAAAGCTGATCCCTTACGATATATTTTATCAAAAACAATTTTGTCTGGAAGATTGGCCAAATGGGCTATGCTGTTAGCACCCTTTGATATCAAATTTATACCTCAAAAGGCAGTAAAGGGACAAATCATTGCTGAATTTCTAGCTGCTCATCCGACCCCGGACAACGAGGAGCTATCAGACGACTTACCTGATGAGGAAGTTTTCATGATAGGAGAAGGTACATGGCAATTATATTTCGACGGTGCATCAACAAAACAAAATGCCGGAGTGGGCATTATATTCATCACACCTTCCGGTGGACTAGTGCCCTATTCCTTTTCTCTTTTGGAGACATGTACAAACAACGTAGCAGAATATGAGGCACTTCTTATTGGCCTTGAAATAGCCCTTGAAATGCATATTGATCCTTTAAGGGTGTTTGGTGATTCTCAAGTGATCATCAGACAAGTAAATGGACAATATGAGGTCAAAACCTCTAGTCTAATTCCTTTGTACCAAAGAGCAAATGACCTCGTGCAACAGTTTCAAGATATCAAAATTATGCACGTACCACGGTCTGAAAATAATAAAGCCGATGCTCTAGCCAAATTAGCAGCATCACTGACGCTCCCCGACGAAAGAGAAATTCAAGTGACAGTTGGAGAACGTCATCTGTTAACATCGGCCCTAGATCGGCTCACGCCAATTGAGGAAGCACATGGGGTCTCAGTTTACGAGATTAATGAAGAGATGGATTGGCGACAACCATTTCTTGAATATTTGCGACATGGAATCATGCCCGAGAACGCAAAACAGAAGATAGATCTAAAGCGACGGGTAGTAAGGTTCTTGTTGGAGAATGATACCTTATATCGTAGAGCTTTTGACGGAGTCTTACTTAGATGTTTATCAAAAGAAGAAAGCAAGTTTATCCTTATGGAAACTCATGCAGGAATATGCGGGGCACATCAAGCTGGTCCTAAATTAGCCGATCAAATTAAACGTTTGGGATACTATTGGCCGACCATGGTGAAGGACGCAATAGAGTTCGCTAAAGCTTGTCACTCTTGTCAGATACATAGTGACTTCATTCATCAACCACCCCAATTTCTTCATCCAACTGCCTTGTCTTGGCCTTTCGATGCATGGGGTCTTGATGTTGTAGGCCCTATAAAGCGTCTCGTGGTCATTTATACATATTGGCTGCAACTGACTATTTCTCAAAATGGGCAGAAGTCATACCGTTGAAACGAGTGGGGGCCAAAGAAGTTGTTGATTTCATAAGGATTCAACTGATCTATAGATACGGAGTTCCTTCAAAAATAATTTCAGATAACGCCCTCTATTTCAAGAATCAACTCATGGTGAGACAAGCCCAGAAATTTGGTTTCAAACATAGCTTCTCATCAAGCTACAATCCATCCTCAAACGGTCAAGCCGAAGCTTTTAATAAGGTGCTTTGCAAAATCCTCAAAAAGATGGTATCAAAATCCAAGAGGGATTGGCATGAACGTCTACCTGAAGCATTATGGGCATATCGAACGACTACCAGAACATCCACTGGATGTACGCCTTACAATTTGGTCTTTGGGTCAGAAGCTGTCTTGCCCTTGGAAATACAACTACCTTCCCTTAGAGTTGCAGTACAAATATCAAACCCAGACGAGAATGCTAAAATTCGTTTAGCTGAGCTTGAAGCTTTAGATGAGCATCGATTGGCAACACAACAAAAACTTGAGATTTATCAAGCACAAGTTGCTGGGGCATTTAATAAGCGAGTCAAGTTTCGCTCATTTTTAGTCGGTGATCTAGTTCTTACAATAAAAAGACCTATTGTCATCAATAGAATATCGCAAGGGAAGTTTGAACCAAAATGGGAAGGTCCCTACGTCATCACTAAAGTCTTCCCAAAAGGTGCTTACGAACTCTCGCATACGGATGGTGGAGTGATTTACACTTCTGTAAACGGAAAGTTTGTGAAGAGGTACTTCACTTGAAGATCTCTAAATATTCGGAAGGCTACATTAAGATATGATGTACTACTAGGGGTTACAGAAGGAATTCGGTACAAATAGGTAACGAATTCAGTCGTTAACCTTTTAACTCGGGATAAAAAAATATATATATATATATATGTATTTATATATATAAAAAAAAAATCATAATAAAAAACATGCATAGTTTACTTTGGAGCCCTTAAGTATGCAAATGATAGTTGAGTGATTTGAGAAACCCTTCATAGAAGGTGGGCTCAAATTATTTCGGTGATGTGTACGATGAAGGGGCGAAAAAAAAAAAAAAAAAAAAAAAAAAAAATCAGTTCGCAAAGAACTACGAACGGCTTGATCCTTCAAAAAGAGGGTACGTAGGCAGTCTAGCTGGTCGAAATGCTAGGTGCAGCCACAATCAAAAAAAAAAAAGAAAAAAAAAATCCATAATATTCACCAGCTTGTGAATATGTCTGATGTAGATAGATATCATAACAAATAAAAAAAAAATCCAAAACTAAGCATTCATATGCTTATGCACCTGTTTGGTGATTCATAAACCATGTAATGAAAAGCAACCTAAAGTTTGAATACTCTGATATAGCTTAAGTGAAATATCAGAAGGTATTTGGTCTTCACTTGCTAACGAGAGCCTGTTAAAAAAAAAAAGAAGAGGAATGTATTCAGACATTCATAATAATCAAAAATAAAAAGCATTAATATCATAAATAATTTACCTTACTGCAGAGGGGCAAAACTGGTGAGGATGGCAATAAGTTTTTGATAATCTCGCTCCTTGGCACGCGAAATTTCAGCTTCAATAAATTTTTGTTGCTCAAATTGGCACTGGAGCTGCCGCATTTTATCTTCACACAACTGGATAGAGCTTTTTATGTCAGCATCTTCTCTCGTCAGGGATGTCTTAGTCATCTCGACTCTAGTCTCCAACATATTAACCCTCTCCTTTAGAGTTGTAAGTTCAGCTTCATCCTTCTTTAAAGTGAGAAAACTTTGAGCTAATTGAGAAAGTTTAGACTTTTGGGCTGTGAGCTCAGCAGAACATTGGGCAAGATCAGTTTGTAAAAGTTCTATACGATTCGAATCGCACATGCTTTGTTTAGAATCTATGGCTTCTGCAATGTTAAATAAATCTCCTACTTTTTGAATAAACCAAGTAAGGTTAACATGACTTACTGCTATGATTGCTTCCAAGGCTGCGATAGATTCCGTAATTTGAGTTCGTTCTGCAATTAATTCTTCTGGAGATTTCAAGTCAAGGATGGCTTTCATGATAAAACCAACACCATTGGAGATACTTTCACGTATCCAGTCATTCTTCGTTGTAGATAGTACATCCTTCAAATTAATAGGAATGTTTTGTGAAGATAGCAAATCCTTGGCTGCTCGCTTTTCATTTGGGGTTGGAGAGTCTGGGAATGTCACAATTGCAAGTTTGCTAGGACCTGCGGTGTTGTCAAAGATTGCGGGTGCCTTTTCAACAGAAACAATAACACCCATATCAGCACAAGAGTCATTAATAGGCGAACCTTGAAGTTCAAAAGAATTCGAACCATCAGATTTTGCCGGTCTATCATATCTTGCTCTCTTTGGGTTCACATCAGCACTAAGAGACTCTCTACTTAACAGATTTTCTGTTATCGTAACCATTCGCTTACCGGCCTTCTTCCTTGAAGAAGTATTAACATCTGTCTGAGGCGATGAATCGACAGAAGGGGGGGAGTGTGTTATAAGATCCTCATGATCAGAAAACTTAACAGCCCCTTGTAAACCAGCAGTGACATTTCTCAAATCTGTAATCACAAAGACCGGCTCTCTTTCGATACAATTCTTTTTGAGGAGAATGCTTTTAACCTTGCTACAAGACTGAGCCAAATAAGGCGTAGAGATTCTTGCCCACCAACTACAATAAGTATAAGTGTAAGTCCCTTGGTGATAATCAAAGGGGATATGAAAAAGGGTTCCAGTACCTTTCTTAAACAACCGTGCATATGCTCTATTAATGTCTTCCAAAGACCTTGCACTCCTATGAGAAAAACGGTAATTCAAAGTGTTAAACGGAATACCTTGGTCAAACCCGAATTGTCTAGCGAATCTGTTAGGATAATAAGGTTCTATTATCAAAGTGGCTCCAAGACGAACAGGCAAGGAACAGTGACGGATACTTATCAAGTGTTCGAAGCATAAATCAGAAAGATCGTCCGAGTCAATGTAGTCTTTACCACCAACTTCTGCACCAAAACTTACAGCTCGATAAAAAAAATGTCTAGTACCTCTGAATAGGAGTCTAGCCTGGTATAAGTCTAAATTATTACCATTCACTCCCGCATATCTCACTAAAGGAGGGTAACTTCTACGGAATTCGTTGTCAGGACGACAACGGTAAAGTGAGGGAAAATACTCCCCTAACCAGCCAATCACAAAATGGATCCCGAAGCTCGGTTTAGCACTACCAGGATTACCGGGATGCATAGCCATTTTTCCCAATCCATGATATATATGACCCAACACAGCAGGAGCAAGGGCAACTTGCTTACCTTGAGCCATCACAGAAGCCATCAGAAAAGTTTCTGTCCTAATAGATTTGTTCTTTCCTGGTAAAACAAATCTGCTGAGCAGAAGAGACAGAAACGCAGCAAGTTCTCCCTCTGGTGAAACACGGAGTGGTAGAGATTTAGTTGAATTACCTTTACCAGATGAGATAGGGGGATGGTTCCTTTTGGTTGAAGAAGGATGAGGCTCCCCGAAAGCAGTAAAGTTTTGTTTGCCTCTGTAAAAATGAGATACCCATTTATACCAAGATATCTCTCTAGCACCTTCATGATCACAAAGTTTAGCATGAATCCGCAAAAGCTCTACTACAGTTGGTGGAGACATAGTGTTATCCAAGAGGTGTTTATTAAGCGGTAAATATTCTTCATAAGGTTCACCTAAGATAGGAAGACCACAAATTTGTTTTAAGTCATTCAGAGAAATGCCTACCTCACCTCCTCCATGGTGAAGTGTATTCGTGAGAGAACTCCAATGCTCACAAAAAGCTTTCCATACATCTTTGTCGTAGTGGTACGGGTATTGTGAAGCTCCGACAAGTCCATAAATGTTAGCTTGTCTTAAGATTCCCCCATGCCTACAAAGAATACGCTCTGTCCATTCCATGAGCAGGTCGACAAAAGAGGATAAACCCAGAAATATGAACTCTACACCCCAATTTCTTGATGCATCCATAAGCCGTTTAACAGTAGGATAAAACTCCTCGTCAACCTCAGAGAAATCATCTTCAAGCCGGACTTTTTCAAGAAGCGTGGCTTTAAACCTAGGTCCAAAACCCTTAGTAGGAAGTATGCATCCTTTGTCGTTGTATACAGAAAATTTGAAGCTTCCTTCCGAAACTTCTTCGCTTCTGACCAGGGAGATCATTTCCTTGGCTGAAGAGTTGACGTCGAGAGCTTTCATGGACACACTTCTAGCATAGAATGGTCCGTGCTTAACCTCTTCACCATTATCTCGTGGAGCCCTTTCAGACCCCACGTCACCAACAACCTTCATGTTGGAATGCTGTAAAGAGGAATATACAAATATTTATCAGTAGAAGGCAAACTTTGAAGGCATTTGTAAACTCACACCTACAAAGTTTGGGGGCATCTGTTTCACCATAAAATTTTATAATTTTAACCATCTGTAGGATCGAATTTATTAAATATACATATGCAAAAAAAAAAAAAAAAAAAAAAAAAGGGGTTCCAACATATATACACACATCAAGTCTGTATACCATTTTTTTTTCTCTTTTCTCTAACATTCTACAATTAAACAAAAAGTAAAGAAAATAAAAATATTTCAGTTTGTTGCAGTTAGAAGTTTGGCAGTTGAGTGATGTTGCAGTTGAGCCTTATCCAACTCGTAACCGTCAATTATTTACTGGTATTTAAGCCCTGAAACGGATTGGGACAGGGGACGGCAAGAAAAAAAAAAAAGAGAGAAACAAGAAGATCGAGATTAAAAAAAAAGCCATCAAAGAAACAGAGACCAGAGAAAACCAGAAAAAAAAAAACACGTACAGATTTGAAGAAGGGAGAAAAGGCCTGCAAATAGTAGTCAGACAATTGCAGAAAAGAAGAAAAAATCAAAGAAGGGAGATTGAACATTTGAACGTATCAAGGTAAAAAGAAGAGGGGGGGATTAAACTTAAAAAGAATGCAGATTTTTCATTCTGCTTTCTATGTTATGTCTTCACGTCCAGTGAATTTTTCACATTCTATTTTCCTTCAAAATAAATCAAAATCTGAGTACAATTTTTTTTTTTTTTAAAAAAATGTCAATGGGTTTTGTATTTTGTCATCTGCTGTTTTGTTCTCCTCTAACTCAAATAAAAAAAAAGGGGCTCCCAGATATGACACAGGAAATCAAGAGTAAAAGGAACAAAAAGACCTGCGGTCGGTAGGAATCGATGGATTCCTCCACTGCAAAAAAATTCGTGGTCGGTAGGAATCGATGGATTCCTCCACTGCAAAAAAAAAAAACCCCGCAGTCGGCAGGAATCGATGGATTCCTCCACTGCAAGAACTCGCAGTCGGTAGGAATCAATGGATTCCTCCGCTGCAACAACAAAAATACTCATTTCTTCACTATACTCGAAGCCTAATCAATGTCACTATCTTCCAGTGATGTCAAAACTGTTATAAAAGAAACTAGACACAAAATAGATCATCCTATTGAAGTTGATATGTACTTTGCAGGGAAAAGTTTTTTGTGACTGAACGAGGAGTCTGCTTAATAAATTAAGCATGAAAAGTCATATCTGGAGAATATAAAGAAAAGATAGAATTTGATTACCTTGCTCATGACCTTGAATGTTGTTTTCGGACTTGGAGAAGGAAGATCCCGCAATCGTATTTTGACGTTCCCTCCTCCTGTTCACAAATTATTTTTTACATATAAAGAAAAAGGGGTTTGTTAGATGATAGAATATCTTCTGTATAACAAAAAAATATATTCCTTAGATTTGATACAACAGAATTCAAAATGGGTTTATTTCAAAAGTCAACATTATCCCATATATGTACAAACATATATTCTCAAACAAAATTCATGTTCACAAATTTACAGCAAGATCAACCCGGCAAAGCCTTGTCTGCAGTTCAAATTTCAGTGGATCCAAATAGAGTTTTGATTCGAGTCGAAGTACGATTGAGTTGTGCTTGAAGTTTATGGAGATGATAGTAAAAAAAATTGATAGCTAAATTTACCAGGAAATACTTGTTGGCGTTTGCCTCGGTCGATTCTCGTTTAAAGTCGAGCCGTGTTTGAACTTTCGAGCCTCTCGTTTCTTCAGCTTCGTCTCTCCTGTTCATCTTACGTCTGACTCCATCGCCGACTATTCTTAATTAAGATTCATCCTGAGCATGTTTCGGCCTTGTACCAATGCTGAGAGTTGGTCTTCATCACCACCATAGTCTTGAAGCCCTAATCTCCTGCAAAAGCAAAAATGGGAAGAAAGGGAAAGTAAGAAAGAGAAACAAATATTGGGCAGTATGTTACCTACCAAACAAAAGAAAGAAAAGGGAAAGGCGGAGAATGAAAGAGAAATGAAAGAAAGAGTAGGAAAAAAATAAAAAAAATAATAATAAAGAAGGAGGGGAAGGTACGTTTCTTCCAATATCAATGGACCCCACTTTCAAGTTTTTTTAAAGAAGTGGAAGAGGCATTTCCACGTGGTGTTCATCTATCCCCAATTAATTTTTATTTTTGTATTCTTTAAAAAAGGGAATACATATATAAAGCACCATTTGCGTTGTACTGTCACGTGAGGCAAGGAGAGCCAGGACTTTTTGGGATTTAGATACCAAGAATACAAATGTAAAATGTAACATGTAAATTGGCTTTTCAAAAATAAAATATATATATATATATATATATATATATATATATATATATATATATATATATATATATAATAGTAATAATAATAATAAAGAACCCATTTAAAAAAGGGTAGAACTACGTTATGACTTGATGCTCGTTCCGAGCTACGTAGGAAATCCGATATGAAATTAAATTGGATTCAGTCGCCCTGTCCAAGTAAAGTATAATTAAATTCAAACTTTGGACTTAAAATTAAATTTATCAAAAAGAACTACGTATGATTTGATGTCCATAAAACAGACTACGTAGGAAACTTGACTCGAAATTGGTTGAGTTCAATCACATAAAATAAACACAAAATAAAATAAAATAAACATAACTTAATTATGCACATGATATTAGGAGAATTAAGCAACCCTTCATAGAAGGTGGGTTTAATTTTATCCCTTTGATGCATGATTAAAATTAAATATTACGCAAATGATAGTTGAATTATGTCTAGGCAACCCTTCCTAGAAGGTGGGTTTAGGCTCGATTCTCTGATGCGTGAAAACACCTCTGAACTACGTAAGACTTGATTCTCTTTAAAGAGATACGTAGGCAACCCTTGAAATTCGGGTGCAGTCCAATTAATAAAAACCCTTAATATTTTGTATTAATATTATTTCGAATCAAGAGGGTAAAAAAATAGGGTCAAACTAAAAATATCATGAAAAATAAATGAAATAATATTTTGGGAATTTATACACATTTTTCCTCAACATATATGAGTTTTTCTCAATTAAGAACAAAATATTGGTTAGCATATGAATTTTTTATTGAACATGATCGTCTTTTCAACTATTAGTTTGTCTTGAAAAATTTGAAGAACACTTTAATAGATATTGAATTATGTTGTTTGTGTTGCTATATTTAACCACAAAATATGTTTTGTTGTACCATGGTAATATAGCAAGCTTTAAGTCAATGATGTGAAGTCAAGACTCGTATATTTTTAGTGTTCTTAACTTTAAATCACCTACAATCACAACGTGAGAAAAATAGACATCAATATAAAAATGATTATGTAAGTTTGAATGTCTATTCCATGTAAAACTAAATTACATTGAAGTGTGAATAAAAAACCTAGCATGAAAACATGTTATCACCATGTTACTATTGTGTGTCTTTCGGCTTGTTTCTGAAAATCTTAACAACAAGTTTATTGATTGAGTAAGAAATTGTTATATGGAACACAAAATGGTTGTTGGAGCATCAAAACATATCGTTTTTGGTGATGTAGCTGAGTTCTTCATAATTAAGAACAAAATATTGGTTAGCATATGAATTCTTCATTGAACATGATCGTTTTTTCAACTATTAATTTGTCTCTTGAAAAATTAAAAAAAAACAATTTGGCAGGTATTGAATTATATTGTTTGTGTTGTTATATGTAACCACAACATTTGTAGCTACTTTACCATGAAAATATGGCAAGCTTTAGGACCATGATGGGAAGTCAAAACTTGTATATTGTTAGTTTTTTAACTCCAAATCACATGCAAAGACAACGAGAGAGAAATAGACCTTAATATGAAAATGATTATCTAAGTTTGAATGTCTATTCCATATAAAACTAAATTACATTGAAGTGTGAATAAAAAACCTAGCATGGAAACATGTTATCATCATGTTACTATTGTGTCTTTCGGCTTGTTTCTGAAGATCTTAACAACAAGTTTATTAATAGAGTATGAAATTGTTGTATGAACTTAAAATAGTTTTTGGAGCATCAAAACATATCGTTGTTGGTGATGTATATATGAGTTTTTCTCAATTAAGAACAAAATATTGGTTAGCATATGAATTTTTTATTGAACATGATCGTCTTTTCAACTATTAGTTTGTCTCTTGAAAAATTTGAATAACACTTTGGTAGATATTGAATTATGTTGTTTGTGTTGATATATTTAACTACAATATATGTGGTTGTTGTACCCTGGTAATATAGCAAGCTTTAAGTCAATGATGTGAAGTCAAGACTCGTATATTTTTAGTGTTCTTAACTCCAAATCACCTACAAAGACAACGTGAGAGAAATAGACATCAATATGAAAATGATTATTTAAGTTTGAATGTCTATTCCATGTAAAACTAAATTACACTAAAGTGTAACAAAAAAACCTAGCATGAAAACATGTTATCATCATGTTATTATTGAGTGTCTTTCGACTTGTTCTTAAAAAATTTAACACCAACTACCAAGTTTATTGATGTAGTGTGAGATTGTTGTATGGAGCAATAATGATTGTTGGAGCATCAAAACATATCGTTGTTGCTGATGTAGATAAGTTTTTCTTAATTAAGAACAAAATATTGGTTAATATATGAATGTTTCATTGAACGTGATCATTTTTTCAACTATTATTTTATCTCTTGAAAAATTTGAAGAACATTTTGGTAGATATTGAATTATATTGTTTGTGTTGCTATATATAACCACAAAATATGTGACTATTGTACCATGGTAATATAGCAAGCTTTAAGTCAATGATGTGAAGTCAAAACTCGTATATTTTTAGTGTTTTTAACTCCAAATCACCTACAAAGACAACGAGAGAGAGGTAGACATCCATATGGAATGATTATCTAAGTTTGAATGTCTATTCCATGTAAAACTAAATTACACTGAAATGTGAATAAAAATTCTTGCATGAAAACATGTTAACATCATGTTACTATTGAGTGTCTTTCGACTTGTTCTTAAAGATCTTAACATCAAGTTTATTGATGTAGTATGAGATTGTTGTTTGGAACAATAATGGTTGTTGAAGCATCAAAACATATCGTTGTTGCTGATGTAGATGAGTTTGTCTCAATTAAGAACAAAATATTGGTTAGCATATGAATTTTCAATGAACATGACCGTTTTTTCAACTATTAGTTTGTCTCTTGAAAAATATGAAGAACATTTTGGTAGATATTGAATTATGTTATTTGTGTTGATATATGTAACCACAAAATTTGTTGCTGCTTTACCATGGTAATATGAAATGATTTAGTGTGGGCCGTTTGTGTTATGAAGTTGTGTTTGATGATAATTGAACAGTACGATAAATTGAAAATGTCTTATTAGATTCTCTTATTGTCTATCCAAACCACTTGTTTAATTTATTAATTGTCTAAAGTCAGACCTTGTGTATAAATGGACATGTTTTTTTGGCATCTCAATACTAGACGATAAAATAGCTGCTCTATATACGTATCATCAATTACCGTTCAAGTGTTATTTTAATCACCATTTACCATCCAATAACAAACATTTCATGCCTACTCAACTTCTTCACTTCTTCTATAATGATTATTGAATTTGTGAGAAAACATGAGCTTCATGAGCGGACCCGGACACAACTCCAACGGCATGCCGCACAACTTGCCGAACAAGAATTCTACACAAGACCCTTCACCACACATGCCGACACCAACTATGGTGTCGCAAAAGGTTTATATATCGGTCATTAGCCGTAACGAACCGTTTCCTATAGTGTTTGGCGACGACGATCTCCGTCACAAATAATCTTCTCAAGCGACGCCAAGATGACAATTTGTGACGGCATCGTGCCATAGCAAAAGGCATTAGAGTTCGACTCCCAAAAGTCATTTGCGACTGAATATACCGTCGCAAGTACGCATCTAGTTCCCCAATGATCCAACATAAGTATATTAAGATTAGCCCATTTTTCTACACTGTTTAATCTACTTTTCGGCCTTGTCGGCCTTCTTCCTCTGTTTATGCCAGTCCATTTTTCCGGGCAAGCTACCCGGACATGATAAGGTCTAATTTTGATATATATTTATTCCACCTTGAAAGACATGACACTCAAAATAACTATCCTTTGATAAAAATTCAACATACAAATAGAGAAAAGTTGCATGAAGGTCGGGCAAATTCAATAAAAATGTATATCTTAGATTTAGGAAAATTGACACCTTATATCATAACCTCATCAAATATATCCAACAACTCTTTTAAGCAATTATTTGTCCATCCATGTAAAAAAATTTGCTTGTAAAAGACTCACAACAAAGGACAACCATTGTGCTTTTTTGAACCAAAATACAAAGGTGAGTTTGCACCTTACATCAACTTCGAAAATTCTTTAGTAGACTCGGTTGGATTCGGTGTGACATCCTCACTTTTAGCAATATGATTCTCATCTTCTAGTGTTAGTACATTAGTTGTTCCTATAACATCTTAAACTAATCTAGTCATCTCAACATCCATATAGCCCTCTCCTTTTGATTCTGGTAGCACATACTCCCTTTGCACTATATGTTCAAATTGATTAACTATTTCACCATATCTTGTCCAAATCTTATAATTTCGCCAAAATCCGTTAATCCAAAGATACTCTCCCACGATTGATCTTTGAAATAAGACTCTATTCCGACATTTTATACACTGACAATATATAGCGGAACCAATGTCTTTGTTTTTGTACAAAAATTATAAAAAATTATCTAACTTGGTAAAATTTGGGACATAACATCTAGTTCCCCAATCAATCCATGATTTGTCTAAAGACATTGTATATTGTAATATTAGTTTAACAAAAATTTAACGGATAAAGATATAGCATATGAAGCTAAAAATTATAAAGTAATGTATACAATGATCCAACATAAGTATATTAAGATTAGTGTCACGAGGAAGAGATAAGTTCTAGAAAAGTAGATTAAAAAATTTGAATAGTAAATCCATTCCTAATATATGCAAAAAAGTTAACCTAAGAAAATGTCAAAAATAAGTTCAAAAACCAATTCAAACTAAATAAGAATTTTTTCCAATATACGTCATTCATTTTATGCAAAATATGTCCTTCATTTTAGTTAAAAATGCAATCCCAAAGTGCTAGAATATAAAGTGATCTACAATAATAATATATATTAATATGTTCGGATGTAAATGCTTTTGAGCATATTCAACAGCTAGCTAACCGGTCGTCATGTCCATCATATATAGCAAAATGTGCGCAGGTGGAAAAAAAAGAAAGAAAATTGATAGAAATAGCATCTCCATAGGTAAGCAGGAAATTAAAAAAACATTATCTTTAAGCACTTTCTGAAATTAGACAAATGGTTGCAAAGTCTATATCCTCGTCTTTTAAAATTTTATAGTAATCTATATTAGGGCTTGTTTGTATGTACATAAACACTTAACTCTTCACTTAAGGATGCCAAAGAGTATGTTAACTCTTCACTTATAGTAATCTATAGTAATCTATATGAGGTTGCCAAAAAGGATTCCATTCTAATAGGATGCCAAAGAGGATACAAGTTTATGTTCAATTCAAAAGAGCAACAAAGTCACTAGTATTCAAGCCCAACGATAAGAGTTTCACTTAGTAGTTAAGAGTGAAATTCGAAAGAGCAACATAGACTTGTTCAAGATAAGATATTTCTCTCATCAGTAAAGAGTATGTTAAAACAAAAATAAAATTGAATGTTGAGATGAGGGATAAAACTTACGTTTTAAATGAAAATGGGTAAGAAATCAGTGATTGCAATCTCTTTTAAGGTATTGGAAGCAACTTGGGGTGTAACGACCCGAATTTTAAGTAAGTCAAGACGTTACCAAGCTAAAGACCGCACTGTATATCCCATCAGTTAGTCTGACAACAACTTCACAAATAGGGCCCTGCAACAAGAAAACACGAAGAAATAATCAAAACATTCAACCTGTCATTTTCAAAACATTTACATAGCAACCATGCATGCAATTAGTATGTATATCCCAAAACGATACTTCAAACAAGACCCTTGAATAGTTGTCCTTAAACATTAACCTGAAAACAATACATTTACACAGTTGCACACAAGCAACAAAAGACCCGCTTGCAAGCGATTACTTTTTAAAAGAAATTTAAGCAACCCTTGAGTTAACACTACCTAGGATATCCACATCCTACAACTGGCATTCCTGCAGTGTTTCTATGATCGGTATTACCTAAAAATAATCGGTTTAAAACCATTAGCTACCGATTATAATCTATCGACGAGAGATCATATCAGCACATGATTTCATATAATGTGCTCAATTGATGATACCATGCTTTTATGAATGATGCACGTGAATGTAAAGTATAAAATTTACAATTAGCGACTCGGACCAAATCTGGAATCATTGATTCTTCGGTTTCGGTTTTGGTGTAAGCACCGTCATTGCAAAAATTAGGTTAATTTAGACATTTTGCTCCTAGGTCGGAGTTGATCAAGCCTACAGGTCAGGATTTCTCGTGGCGGGTTATAAGCTTAACCCCTGACCACATGCAACATTTTTCCATTCATGTTAATACAATCATTTACCATTTTAAATGGGTGAGTGACCCGAGCCTGGAAAACCATCAGACTCCGTGTCATTTCTTTTACAAACGTAGCTGAAACTCCAACATTCACTGTAATAGCCTGTGAAAGGGAGTTATATGGAACAACAAGGCAAAAAAGATATAGTTACCTTATAAAGAAGAGGAACCATGGAATGAAGAATGAACTAACGGAGTTTAAGGTAGAGTACCTCGGGGAGGGTAGCTTTCATGAGAATGGTATCATGGGAGTATAGAAGAATGATAAGTCATTGACAGTGGAGAAGGTAAGTTATAAGTTAATTGGTGACAACCAAGAACGCGCATGTGCGGGTGGTCTATGAATGAGTGTGGAAAGGAAGAGTAACCAGGTTGTGAGATCATAAAGGAACGGTAGCGAGAACTTGGAACATTCCCGGTGGTTAAATGACAGCAATAAGGAGTTGTATCAACGGAAGTGCAAGTGTTCTAATCAAGTAGCATGGATTGAGGTCAAAACAAGTAACTATAATAGACCTCCTAGGGAGGGATTGTAATGAACTTATGCAACCTTCTTAGGTCATGGGATTGACATATGGGGGAATGACACGAATCAGAACTTTTAAAGTTTAACTAAAAGAAACAAGAGGAAAGCGAGGCTTCTATTGTTGTTGTGAGTAAAGGGGACGCTTGGTATGTTTGTTCAAATTAAAAAAAAACGAAAAACGAATGGTATGTTTTCGCAAGCAAAAGCTGAGTCGGATGTTTCAGACTCACACGGAAGAGTCATGGTGGCTATGGCGTGAAAAGGAGGACCTAGACTAGTGCAACGTTGCAAGCTTAGAGTTATGATGTTAGTGCTAGGTGAAGTTATGAGCTAGATAGTTCAGTGATGCTGGTAGGGGGATATTAGTCTAACATTCTTCACAAGGCATACTAGTACGGTTATAAAGTTGTTCTATGAACTACCAAAAGATGCTTAAGGTGACCAATAAGAGTAAGAGAAAACCGAAGTTTTGAAGTTTGTTGTTGATATGAGATGTACAAGAAGTACATGAAAGATTGAGGTTAGAGCCTCTACGGTCGATTTGACAATTGCATAAGAAAATGAAGTAAGTTCTACACCGAAGGAATGATGCAAGCTTAGGTAGAATACAAAAGAACTCCCCCAATATGTTGGGATGTCCGAGACAGTGAAAAAGATAAGATCGTTTTGTTATAAGACGTGATTATGCCCTACAGTTAGGACGGGTGTGGCAACACATAAGTACGAATTCTTAAAAGGTTATTACGACCATGCCTTCCAGGTGAAAAAGATGGAACGGTACAGATTCGAGAGAAGAAGGACCCTTGAAAGCTGAAGATGGAACAATACACGAGTCTTAAAGACGTTACCTCCATAGATCGAGGTAGATCAATTGTGTTATGACCACTTGTAAAGTGATAAGACAAGATTGTGTCGGTGATTACGATATGTGACGGGAAGAGAAAAAAAATGAACCCTGAGATATCACGGATTCCAATACGTCAGAATGTGGATTTTTCTACTAAGGTCGAGTTTGATTTAATTCCGTTGTCTAAGGCGTCGTATGGAATAACACTTGTGCAGAGACATGAGTTGCGGAAGCAAGTGAAGGAGCAATTGCAAGAACTTAGTGATAAGATTTCATTAGAATTAGTGAAATGCCATAGAGAACACCAAACGTTATCTTGAACTCTTGATTTGAAGTTGTTATGGAGTACACTAGTTTGCGAAAAGTGAGACGGTTATCTCCGTTTGTACATCGATTACTATGAGACGAACAAGATAACAATGAAGAACAAGCATCCCTCACCACGGATAGATGATCTACTCGATCGGTTGCAAGGGTCGGTAGTCTTCTAAGAATGATTTAAGGTTTGTGTGTCACAAACTGAGAACTCGAGATTAGGATATCGCAAATACGGCATTCCGGACAAACGATGGTCACTATGAGTTGTAGTGATTCCATATGGGCTTACTAAAACCCTGTATAAGATATTTTGGTCTACTCTCGAAGAAGAGAGAAGTTGTATGACAAGTTATCTCGGGATGACAACACCCGAAGGATGTGGAAGAAGTTACAAGTTTTTTTAGATGTGTTGGTCATTACCGGATTTGTGAAGAGATTCTCCAAGTAACACCATCTATGGCTAACCTACTCCGGATGACAATGAAGTATTGAGTGGGATGAAAATTGACAATGGAGTTTGAGAGTTAAGAGAAGAGTTGTTAGGCAACTGTTTGACATTTACCTTGAGGTATTATGAGTTCGAAGTGGACAAGTGATTCTTCAAGACAAGGTCTAGATCGAGTATTGAGGAGCGATGTAAAAGTAATAGCATACGTGTCTTGTTAGTAGAAGTAGTACAGAGTAAAGTACTTCCTTCGTTACTTGGAATTGCAACAAGAATTGAGGAAACGTAACATCAAAGTTTGGTTTGACAAGAACCAAAGCCAACGGTGTAAATGGGAAGCTCGATCTTCTTTGTTAGAGACAAGAAAAGAAGAAACATAATGAAAATGCTGCATTGAGAAAGAACCGAGAATGAAGTTGAGTTCCGATATATCGGACCTTTGTGAGATGTTAGCGCGAGTTGGGAAAGTGGTTTACAGGTTGGCATAGCCACCAAGAGTAGAAAGTGTTCACCCGGTGTCCATGTGTATTAGTCGAGAGAGTACATACACGACTCGAGATAAATTGTCAGTTATGGTGATTTAGTCGCAGACGAAGAACCGAAGAGGCTAATAGGAAGACGGAATATAGTATCTTTAGTTGAGTTTTACGCGGATCTAGTAGCTTAGATAGAATCGACGGGTTAGACCTAGTTCTTCCCTTGTTTGAGTTATGTGCATGTGTGATGTTGTGTATAGGTTGTGCCTTGTGTAGGACTGTGCTATATGACCTGGTTTATCTTGTGGTGGTAGTTTGAGTAGATTGTGTGTATAAGTTAGAAGGTTTAAGCCTTCTTAGTTTGAGAGTCCTTACCTCGGCCTTAGGGACCGAGAAGCTCGGCGTGTGGCAAGTTTCGGGACGAAACTTGTCTTTAGGGGGATCTGATGTAACGCCCCACTTTTTAGGCGCATTTGCGATATTTTTTCCCCCCGTCTTTTATCGACATTTTATAAGTTTAAATATTTTACGTGTATTTTCAGTTGTAAATTTATATTTTACGAGTGTATTATATATATACTTGATCATATATTTTCCGTAAATTATTTTCAAAATAGTTCGGGAAGTTTTACGATCCGGAAATTTCGTTCTGGTTTATTTTGATCGAGATTATTTAATCCCGAATTTCTATATTACTTTAAATGGTTAATTTATTTTTATTGTTTTTCCTTTTTTTTTCTTCTACCCATCTCCTACTTAGCCTTTGTTTTTTTTCCCAGTTGGTTCCTTGTTCCTTGTGACAACCTAGATGACCTATGCCACCCGTGCTAGCCTGAGCAGCTGCAGCCTTGGCCTCCGACCCCTCGCTCACCTCACCCACTCGACCCCTCGATGGCCTCACATGCAATCTCTCATCTGCTCAACCTCTCGACCCCTTTACCACTGGTGACCATTGGTTCCGTCTCAGCCTCCTTCACCTCGCATCTGATCTCTCAACCTCTCATCTGCTCACCCTCTCACCATTCTTTCTCCATCTCCCTCTTCACTTCAGTGGCAGCCGCCAACACCACCGGGAGAGCCAGCCTCCCCTCCCTTCGTCTTTTGTCAGATTCGAACAACTCCGCATCCACTGGAGCAACACACCACCGTCGCCTGGTCTCGCTTGCCAGATCTCGTCGTCGCTGGAGACGAGGAGCCCCGCCGCCGTCGCTTCGCTAAGAGCCATCAGGGGAACCACCACTCTGTCGCACTTGTCGCCGGGGAGAGTCAGCTCCGCTCACCGGGACTCACGCCTCGCCACTGCCGCCGTCGGACCCTGCGCAGCCCAACCGCCGCCTCCTCATCTCTTTGCGCTGCATCGTGTTCAAAGGTGGAAGAAGGGTTTTTGCCCTAATTATTTCGGGGCCCCTCCTTTTAGTGTTAATTGCAATTTGTGCCCACTACTTTGAATTTGCAGTAATGACCCTAATTTTTAGAAGTTGTATTTTATACCCCTACAGAAAATTAATTATGGGAAATGACTCAAGTTTCGGAAATATGATTTTATGCTCGTACTGGATTATATTTTGCGGTTTGGCCAAAATTTGTTTTTCGGAAATGGTTTAAATTCTTGAGTTCTGTATTTACGGCCCGGAGAGTTAATTGCGGATTTATGATGCATGTTTGTGATGTTGCGTATTTTGCCTAGTAAATGGATTAGCGGTTTGGGAACCTTGGATTTTGATTATGGAATATTCTTATATTGAAATGCTATATTTTACTCCCTTATTGGATTTAAATTCGATTTATCGCTCAAAGTATTAATTGCGGTGTTTAGAACCAAGTTCCTAAAACTTCACATCTTTCCCGGAAGGGTTTTTGCGGGTTTTAACGAGGGCTTTTGGAATCAAGTTTTCCTTAGTTTTATGTATATTATATTCCGATCAATTTAGCGTATGAGCTAAATTTGTCTAGTTTTGGTGTTAGGTTCGGAAGCGTCCCGATAAAGGCCTAACGAGTTCAAAGTCGACATCAATTGATCGACTTCCGTCTTTTGACGTCGCGTGAGTATCCTTTCCCCTCGATCTAGTTATATTTAGCGGTAGTATCATGTTAGATTGGATCTAGCATAACTTAGAGTGAATGTCAAGTAGTGGCTTTGAACCTTAGGTGAGTTTTGAGGATTTGATATTGCGTTTGATGGATTGTTGTTGATTCTAAGCTTGAGGGTTGATGTTATCTTGTGAGGTTTGAGAATTGGAGTATATGGTTGTTGAGATTATGGGCTAGAGTATGCGTATCCTAGCATAGTGTTGATACCGTTGAGATTGTTGACACTAGGCATGTATATCCTAGTATTTGTTATGGGTTTTGATCCTGCGAGATCATAGGGTCTAGAAGTCTAAGGACTTCTAGCTTGTGTTGAGTGTGATGTGAGCATGAGAGATTCTAGGATGCGGTCCTAGAATGTGAGTCAAATGATCTCGCGTAGATCATTTGTGTAGAAGTCTTAGACTTCTTGAGTTGAGCGAGTTGTTGATATAGTTATCTTCTTGTGAGCAGGTTGTGGACTCCTTCCCAAGGGAAGCGAGATTGTTGTGAGTTGAGTGTGGCGATAAGGTAAGTCTCCGGACTTACTTAGCTCGTATTTCTTGTATTAGCGTTGATGTGTGCTTGGTGGTGTGTGTTTATTGTTTATAACAACTAAACCGGAAATATGATAACCGACCTTTATACTATTTTGGCCCAAGTGTATGATAACGGGCGGTGACAACTTGTCTGGCTCCCGCGAGAGCTAGGAGGTTCTCGGCGACTATCCCGTGCTGGTAGACGGTCAGATGCATCAGTACCATTCCATGCCGGTAAGTAGGGACCGAGGCGAGTTTCGGTGACTCTCGTGTCACAACCTAAGTTGAATTAGAACGGGATATGACTTAATAATAATAAGATAATAAACCGGACTTGTGTGCTTTGGAGTGTATTGAGTGTTTATGATGATTGACTTGTGTTTGTGCCTTTCACCTTGATTCTAATGCCTCGAATATTAGCTAACGGTTTTATACCGATTGTTGTAGATTGTCTTGCAGATTAGTAATGCGGGCGAGAGATCCGGAAGAGTGGGCAGTCGGAGTTCCATACATTTTAGGAGGGGTTTGGTTGGAGTTGTATTTGGGTATTGTATCTTGTATATTGTTATGTTTTTTTATGTTCGAGTCTTTGAAGTTGAGAACTCGGCTGAAGTTGTCTTTTAGTTGTTTCTGGGGATCATATCATTTGCATAAAAATGTATTTCAGTTTTGCCTTTATTTGTGTCTTGTTGTAAGATCTGGTGAAATTGTTGTCAAGCTAAGGGTCGGAACCCATTGTGAGGTCTCAACCCGTAGCATCCCGAGTCCCGCGGATTCGGGTTGTTACATCATTCAACAATACTTGTCGAGAATATCATATTCCCCGTATTAAACTCATCGCTTGAACATCAATTAAATTCATTAATTTGAATTTTATTAGTTTGACGACATTTTTCGAATCTTAATTTAATTAATTAATCAATTACTTATTTAATTAAATTTCGAATGGATAACATTCTGTCCAAAGACAATTTCGAAACCCCAAGTTATCAAATCTTGTCATTCAAACAACCTAAGATCATCGAAATATTTAAACGAACATAATGAAACTTATATTTATCCATTTTGACAAGGCTAAGGTCAATTTAGGCTAAATCGCAATATGAAAAACGAATAAATTCATAATTTTTCCGTTACTAACCTGATTGACAAACTGAAAGAAGATTCAGAATCACAACGACGAAGAATACGCTCGGACACCATCAAATTCAACAAAATCTGAGCAACGGAACCATCCACTTGATGAATGTGCTCGACCTGACCTGACCTCAACCTTGCTTGAAACGTGGAAACTCGGTATCAAAATGAAGAGAACAAAGAGAGGAATCCGAAAATTCAAACGGATTTGAAATCGGATTACAAACGAAGAGTAGATCTGAATTTGAACGTTGAGAGAAACCATAACTTTTACAAGTAAATGGGAAAGAAAATGAATCAATTTCCGCTATTTATAGCGAAGACGATAATTATACTTAACCAAAGTCGATAGTTATCTTTTAACAAAGTTGATATCCTTTTACTGATCCGAATGTGGTTTGACCCCCTTCTCCAAATTTCTCGAAATTGGAATAATAATAAATCTTGAATATTGTGTGGATAATTATTCTGCAACTTCCTTGTAAAACGAGTATCCTAAACCGTCTTTCTTAGACGTTAAAAAATAAAATAGCGACTCTTTTGACCGTTTTACTTTTTCATGTCGCTTCACATCTAGGACATATCCGATGTGCAATTTTATTTATTGGAGATCTCAAATGCTTCAAATAACATCAAAGAGTAAAAATTAATCCCCGGAGTAAATAGTAAAATTTTTTCCACAAGGTCAATTCCAACCAAGAAACACAAAAGTGGGCTCCATGCTCGTCAATTCCACTCCATTCGCAGGTTAACTCAATATTACTATCAATAATTAGGTTTAATCCGCCACCTTAATAAACATTATTTAGGATTCAAAAATCTTATTTTTTGCATGCGGCACAATAAAAAAAATCACGGCAAGATATTTGACTCATAGTACACACCATAATAATCAAAGTCTCATTGACCCAAGGAAGATGAACAAAATAAATTTCACAAACTACTGAAAGTATCTACAAGAACTACTCGTGCTTGAATCCATCTTTCACTATATCTAGACTAAGATATCAATTATGTCGATATTTGCCCGCTGAATCAATTAATTTAGATTATTTTTTAACTCATATTCCATCATAAACATACTATAATCTCAGCATGTGCATGTTTTTTAATGAGGATTTATTCATCAAACATAGTAGTAAGTAATAAAAATTTCTTTAATGTACCGGATATATATGCTTATTGCATCTGTTATTTTTTTTACAGGAAAGAATACAACTTGAAACATCACGTCTATACAAATAGGTTGGGGTTAACCCTTTAGCAGGTAAAATTTTAATTTCCTATATTTAGGTTTATGCTAACTTTGTATTGTTATAGTTCTATCTTTTCATGGCTCTAATTTTTAGCACTGAAAATCTCCTCAGAATTTGTCATTTTTCAACCTCAATTTATTATTTTTTTTCTTGGGTAAACACTTAAGAGCAAATGCATCTGAAACAACATGCTATATTGTGTTAAATAAAAATGGCAAGTTATAGCTGAACAGTGGGATATTTTGGAGCAACTCCACAAGTTGTCACATCTCTTTCTTTAAATTGTGTAAAAAACCATTTAAGGCCAAAGATTGTTAACATATGGAGCCAAAGATTTGATTATACAACATCAATACATCACAGTGATGGTCCTGTTATCACGACATCACAAGCGTTTTAAGCTAACAGTTTCTGGTTATGCAACCAAAAGTCCAGTAAATTAGGTGTATGATTACTCTAATGGCTAACCGTGACATTTCAGGCATCAACTGTTGGGCAGGACAGGGCCAGATTTGAATTCACCATATGAATTTCACTCAGTAGAATCATCCGTTCAAGATTTTAAACTCTATAACCGAAACATTGAAGTTGCAATTTTGTTGATCAACTGAGATTTAAACTACTGGGATTTTGTAAACATACCTGTGTACCAGTTGCAAGCGAACGAAGAAGAGCTTCTACAATCGAGATTGGGAAAGGGAAGATGGTGCCGCTCGCGATTGAGAGCGAGAATGCCAAACGAATTTAAAGTCGAGATTGAGAAAGAGAAGACGGTGTCGCGATCGATTGAGACTGAGAACCTCAGATGAATTTAAAGTCAAGATTGGAATTAGAATTTAACCTAACTGCACTTTTTTTGGTTTTCACATTAAACATTAAAAAATTCCGGATGGTACCCTCGTGATTTGGGGTATTCCGGATTTTGCCCAACAATTTTTCCAAGTTTGGATGGTACCCTCGAGTTTATGTAGCTTTCCGGATTTTGCCCAAATTCATTACACTTTTTTAAATTCCATTAAAAACAAACAAAAGAAAATAAAATAAAATTAAAAAACAAATAAAAATAGAAAGAATAATTTTTTTATTTTAAAACTAAAGTAAAATAGTAACTTTTTTTATAAAAAAATGTTTTATATTCATTTAAAAATAAATTAATTAGATAATTTTTAAAAAATTCAAAAAAATCAGTTTTTATTTTATTTTAAAAATAAATAAATTGGGTTAGATTTTTTAACAAAATCTAAAAACATAAGTGTTATACTTTATTTAAAAATAAATAAAATAAGGATTCTTGTAAAAATTTTTTTAAAAAATCACTGTATTAATTTATTATTAAAATAAATAAATCAGTTTTTTATTTTTTTATTTTTTAATATTACTTTATTTTATTTCTTTTAGTTTTGGGAAATAAATAAAATAGAAAATTTATTTATTTATTTTAATAATAAATTAAAACAATGATTTTTTAAAATTTTTTAAAAAGAGTCCTTATTTTATTTATTTTTTAAATAAAGTATAACACATATGTTTTTAGATTTTGTTAAAAAAAATTTCATACAATTTGTTTATTTTTAAAATAATATAAAACACTGATTTTTTTGAATTTTTAAAAAATTATCTAATTTATTTATTTTTAAATTAATATAAAATATTTTTTTTTAAAAAAAAGTTACTTTTTACTTTACTTTTAAAATAAATAAATTAATCTTTCTCTTGTAATTTGTTTTTAAATTTTAATTCATTTTCTTTTGTATGTTTTTAATGGAATTTAAAAAAGTGTAATGAATTTGGGCAAAATCCGGAAAGCTACATAAACTCGAGGGTACCATCCGAACTTGGAAAAACTGTTGGGCAAAATCCGGAATACCCCAAACCATGAGGGTACAATCCGGAATTTCCCTTAAAAAAATGTGTGACTTTTATATTATCCTTAGCCTATACTAGATAGTAAACCTGACCTAAAGATAACATGGCTTAAAAAAAATATATAAACATATTGTGTCTCCAAAAATAAATATAAAAAATTGAAAAATAAAATAACTTCAAAAAATAAAAATCTATATTCTATATATACTACTAAACTAGACTACACTGATGTTGACGGGTCATTCTCACAAATTTTGCAGGGTTAAATTTTTTTTTAATTAACTTATTAAACTATAAAATCTTTTTTATTAATCCAAAAATAAAACAAAAATTTGTAAAATTAACTAACAAGATCTCCTAAATATTTTAAAAATAATTTGGTTCACGTATTTCTTTTATTTTTAAGCTGTCGAAATTTAAGTAATTTATTTATTGGAGGATTTTTATTTTTTTTTTCTTAATTTCTTTTGAAGGATTATAAGTTCAATCTATTTACGTTAAAAAATTTCACGGAATTCCCTATTCCACATCGATTATAAGTAAGTGTGACAGTTTGATAACTTGTATAAATGGAGGGTTTGAAGATTAAACAAATCACACATTTCATGGTCTTTTGGCTAAGTTAAGCATAATTTTTATTCATAACGGATTAATATCTGTTTTGTGAGTCGTTGACCTGTTGTTTTGTGAGTCGTTGACCTACTGTAATGTGGGTTGTTGGCCTACTGTTTTGGGGGTCGTTGGCCTACTATTTTGTGGGTCGTTGGCCTACTGTTTTGTGGGTCGTTGGCCTACTGTTTTGGGGTTGCTTAGTATTTTCAGCGATTTTTAGCTAAATTGAAGTATAATTTTTATTTATAAATTAATATCCGTTATATGGGTCGTTGACCTGCCAATAACGGATATTGAAGATTAAACAAATGATACATTTTTTTGCCTTTTAGCTAAGTTAAGCTATAATTTTTATTCATAAGGGATTAATATATGTTTTATGGGTCTTTGACCTACATTTTTATATGGGTCGTTTATCTATATCTCTATATACTACTAAACTAGAGTACACTGATGCTGACATGTCATTCTCACAAATTTTATAGGATTAAAAATTTTTTTTAATTAACTTATTAAACCATAAAATCTTTTTTATTAATCCAAAAATAAAACAAAATTTTGTAAAATTAACTAACAAGATCTCCTAAATATTTTAAAAATAATTTGGTTCACGTATTTCTTTTATTTTTAAGCCGTCGAAATTTAAGTAATTTATTTATTTGAAGGATTTTCATTTTTTTCTTAATTTATTTTTGAAGGATTATAAGTTCAATCTATTTACGTTAAAAAATTTCACGGAATTCCCTATCCCACATCGATTATAAGTAAGTGTGACACTTTGATAACATGTATAAATAGAGGGTTTGAATATTAAACAAATCACACATTTCTTGGCCTTTTGGCTAAGATAAGTATAATTTTTATTCATAACGGATTAATATCTGTTTTGTGGCCTGCTGTTTTGTGGGTCACTCGCCTACTGTTTTGTGGGTCGTTGACCTACTGTAATGTGGGTCGTTGACCTACTATTTTGTGGGTCGTTGACCTATTGTATTTTCAGCGATTTTTGGCTAAGTTAAATTGTAACTTTTTATTCATAAATTAATATCCGTTATATGGGTCATTGACCTACCAATGTATAAACAAATGATACATTATTTGGCCTTTTAGCTAAGTTAAGCTATAATTTTTATTCATAACGGATTAATATATGTTTTATGGGTCTTTGACCTACTTTTTTTATGGGTCGTTTACTTACTGTTTTCAGCGAATTTACTATCCCACGTCGATTATCAAGGAAGGTTGATACTTTGAGAACTTAAAAAGTGTTTTATAATTGTCTAAATTAATACTAATTTATTTGTTATTGTATGAGATTTTATTTAATTTTATATTATAGAATTTTTTATCGTCATCTCTAAATTGTTTTTCAATTTACAAATTTTCAGATTCTGATTTTTTAAATATAAATGATTTATTGAAAATGTATGTTTTTTAAACAAAAATATTACTCTACGGATATTCTTTTTTATCTAAGTATTTTGTTGGCCTATTATGTTTTTTAATCATAAAATACGGATATTCTTTTTATATTGCGTCGGTCGTTACAAGAATAAAGTTACAGATTTTAAATTTCGTTCATCCAATAATTTGTTTTTGCTTCTGTTTGTATTTTTAAACTTTATTTCAACTTTTTGAGTATTTATTTTTAAAAAAAACTTTCAATTTTTATTTTATTATTTATCGCACATTTCGTTTCAAATTCTTTTATTTTTATATTATTATATTTCGGGTTCCATTTAGATAATTACTATTTATTAAAGTAATTTAGTTATAAGTGTATAACGGAGTTGTGCATTGTAATTTTTTGAAAAAAATTGTGCATTGTATAAGGATTAAATTTATGAAGTGTAGAATAATAAGAAGTTCTTCATTTGTGACTATTTTTTCGCTTTGAGAATAATAAAATCCGAATCATTATTATAAAATTTCATAATTATATCTTAAGTTCGTACAAATAATATTATAAAGAAACCCGCACAAGGTGCGGGCTATACACTAGTAAAAACATAAAAGTTAACTCGTAAGGTGCCTTAAAAAACCTAAAGATAATGTTTGATGCAAAAGTATTAGTATAAGTAAATATCATATTGTTTGCGTCGGGGGCGTCTTCGTCCATGGAACCCCTGGCAGGTGGGACGAAGTCCCCCTCGATTGTAATAACCGAAATATATATATATATATATATATATATATATATATATATATATATATATATAATAAAATTTTTATTTTCCGTTTAATACGTGATCAAACCGGTTTCCGATCCGCGAACCTTAATCATTAAAAATAAAGAAAAACGATATTAAATTCTATCATTTTATGTGACCTTGATTCACATAAAATGATAACTTTTATAATTCCGTAAATAATTCCGTACTTTTAACGGTTCCGGCAATTAACGAGTATTCTTTCAGCTTTGAGTTTTATTTTATGAGCTGGCCCAATGGACCCAACCCAAAAACAATTACAGCCCAGCCCAACCTATTATCTACCCTAACCTTAACCTAATTAACATTTAACCTAATCTAAGCATTCCTAATCCTAATCTAATCGGCAACCTAACTACTACCTTTCCACGTTACTCCTGCGAGATCAGCAGAGCAGCAACAAACCTGCGCCGGGACTGGACTGAAGACGCCGACCAGTGACGCCGCACCGCTCTCCCTCCACGCCGGACTGTGCACGTCTACGTTGGCCAGCGAAATGGAACCGACCCTCGATCGCAAGACCACCACAGAAAATCGCCCAGGTTGCCGCTAGAGTCGAGGATCCAGGACTAGTGTTGCCGCTGCTGTAGAGTGACCACAGGGACGGACCTCTCCTGTATCATCGTCGGACTGCCATCTTGCCGCCTGACTTCCGCCAACCGGCCCTGCTGAACGAAGCTCCTCACGACCAGGCAACACAGCGACGGTCTATGCTAGCTCCTCGTGTTCTGCAACCTCCAAGTGCCAGCAACGAAGGTAACGTACCTCCTATCCTCTTCGTCTTTTCCTTTCCGCAGCCTCGATCGGGAGACGTTCCTCACCTCCCTGGTGACTGTTGCTACGCAGGCTCGGTTTCGATCGACTTCGGCCACAACTCTTCCCTCATAAGCGTGACGATTGTGCTGGACGGGTAAGTCGGTCTTCATCTGTACAGTGTGTGTATATAAGTATAGAAATAAGCATGTGCAGTGTGTAAATATATATACATATGCATAAGCGCAGTGACAGTGTGTGTATATAAGTATAGAAATAAGCATGTGCAGTGTGGAAATATATATACATATGCATAAGCGCAGTGGGTACATAATTATAAATATAAGTCAGTGCATCGTGTATGTAGGTATATATATATATATATATGCATAAGGGTAGTATATATATAAGTCTATGGATGTATGAATAAGTGCAGAGGAGTGACATAAGTATAAGTGTATATATTAAGGGTTGAGAGATGAATATAATTATATATGAATAAGCTCAGTGGACATGTATCTATATACATAGATGTATAAGATTAGATACGTATAAGTTTGTATATAAGTGTAATAGTAGTATGCATATGTAAGTATATATATATAGATATATATTTATAGGTATAAGTATAATATATATATATATATATATATATATATATATATATATATATATATATATATATATATATATATATATGTAAGTATATATATATATAGGTATAAGTGTAAGACATATATAAGTGTATATATATGAATAGGTAGAGTGTATATATACATAAGTATATATACATAATTATAAATATACATAGATGGGTACGAGTAACGTATAATATACGTACACATGTATGAATAAGAGTAGAGTAACCGGAAAAAGGGATAATGTTGTTCTCTTTGACGAGTGTTTGAGATTTAACCTCATAATCTCTAGTAAACTACCCTCGAGAACTAGATCTTGGTTCTTTAGTTCTAAAAGAATATATTGGAAATTAAATGTTAGACTTTTAAGAGTTTTCGGGATCAGGGGTAAATAGTCTTTTACCTTAAGAGAGTTGTTAAGATGTATTTTCTCTTTATGAGATTATGCCTCTTAGAAGTTTATAACTTCTAAGAGTATGAGATGTGACTTTGATACACATGCCTTACTTGACAGGCGTTTGAATACCACGAGTACGGACCGGGTTGAGACTTGATAGAGTGTGATGTGATTCAGGTAAGTCCTTGCGACTTACTTAGCTGGTTTCTGGATATTAGTTGGGTGATAATGGTGGTGTGTGTGCAAAGTGTGTTATAATAAAAATAACAACTTGTTAGGACGACCGTGGTTATTATGTGTTAAGGCCCAAGTGTATGTATAACGGGCCGTGACATCACTGCCCAGCTCTGTCAGGAGACTGGGAGGTTCTCTATACCCAGACCATACAGGTACACGGTGAGATGCATCGGATCCACTCCTGATGGGTACACGGGGGCGGAGGCGAGGTTTGGGAATCCCTCGTGTCACAAAATAAGTATCATTAGAGTGAACGACTTAAATGAAGATAATAAATGGTTTGTTTGAAAGCATGATGTGTGTTTATGATTTTATGTGTGTGTGTGCTATTATTATTTCTCCTAATGTTTAGATAACTAGCTAATGGTTGTTTTGTTGTGTTTTTAGTTTTACCGCAGGTTAGAGCAGCAGCTGAGTGATCCGGAAGTAGTGGTCAGCCGGGTCTCCGTACTTCTTAGAATGGGGTTGGGATGTTTCCTTTGATGTTCTTTCATCTTGTTAAGACAATTAGTATGTTTCGTTGTTTAAGTACTATAGGCTGTTAGACGTTGTTGCATTCATTCTTTTAAAAATACTATTTTATGAATTTCGGTTTTTCTTATTGTGTCTTGTTGCAAGATCCTAGTAATATTGTTGTCAAACTGAGGTCGGGACCCATTGTGAGGTCCTAACCAGTAATGCTCCGAGTTTTGAGAATTCGGGGTGTTACAACATGGTATCAGAGCTCTAGGTTGGCAACAATGGCACTTGAAATCTTCTGAAAGACCGAATAAGTACTTGAGCAGAACCCGAAAAGGGATCTGTTTTAAAAAGGATTTTTGGTTTTCAAATGCATGCATAGTCTGGTTGGGGATAGAAAAGTACGGCTGACCACCACTACTACCGCGAATCTCAGTATGCTTAGTATGGACCTTAGTTTTACTTTAGTTGGACGTTTTAGCTTGATATAAGATGTGTAATATAGATAAGTATATGCCGAAGATTAGTAGAAATTATAGTTATGTTATACTTTAACGGAGATAACATAATGAGTTTCTCACCCCTTGACACATCTAAGTAGATTTTGAAGGTGTCAACGTGAGGATTAGTATGCACACCTTAGGTGCATTAAGGAAGACGAACGGCAGACAACTCATTCGAGTTTGTTTGAGGAACGTTGAGACGGAAAAGTGAAGCCTAAAAGACAACACCAACTACGATGACAAGAAGGGAATCCCGAATCAACTCAATAGGATCAAATGAAGAATATACATGAGAGTAGTTTCAGCAACGCGTTGGAGGACCGACAAGTATACAAATTGGGAGAGACAACCCACAAATTCTTTCAAGATGGAATAAAGCAACGTTGCAAACAAAGGGGATGCCTTCAGAAACACACCCAGGCATGAAGGTCAAGGTATAGCAGCGATCCAGACAAGAGGCATTGAATCTAAGCTTACTGACGGACTAGAAGGTGAAAGTTTGAGGCTAGAAGCAGGGCGGAATATGATCATTCTCGACAAGATACTTGACACCACAATCAAGATGGGAAACCGAGACAATCATACGCGTAGGATTCAGGATAGATACATTGTCCAATTCAATACGAAGAATCAAAGAGCCGCACAATGGAAACTTACAGATTGCTAGAAAGTGGAAGGTTGATTTCGTAAACATGTAGGTGAAGTGACCTTCTAGAAGACACGAGAGTCCAAAGAATAAGGTTTTGACCCTGATATGAAGGACTAAAGGAGTACAAAGATGGAAATTTACAGTGGAGCTTAAGGACGAAAGATAGATATCATAACTAGGGAGACATATTGACTTCTTCAAAGATACGAGAATTTTGAAAGAAGTCCCGACGCATGTATTAAAGAGGGTAGAAGCCTTTAACGGAGATAACGGATTTTCATAAAGGCAATGTTACAAAACAACGCTAACGAAGGGAGAAAAGTAAGTGAGAATGATCTGGGTAGACTTAAGAGTCCAACATGACCTCTCACTCAACACGGGACTCGGTTAATACAACAACGGTTCATACAAGAGAAATCGCAAGTGGATGGAACTTTAGATCCAAGGATTTACAAAGACGCGTCTACAAGCTATCGGGAAGAATTGATAAACCGCTATAGTTAGTATATGAGTAACACAACTGTACTCGGGCAAAGTGATCTAATAGAGAGAAGGAAAGGAATAAATCGTAGAAGGAGCTAAATGTGTATACACGGATAACATAGAAGGAATAACTTTTCACCCAATATATGCATATCGAAGTAAATAGAAGAAAAGTAAGTTTATGATCCTGTATAAGATCAACTACAGACTATCTAGTAACAACCGAGGATTTACTTATATGGGAGAATATGGAGGACTAGTCAGCAGATAATAACAGTGGATTTATATGAGAAACCGATTGGTATATAGAGGATCTCTGCAAAAGATCAACGGTGACAATGGTGAAGTTTAATCGATACAAGTACTAATGCCCTTAATAGTAACATAGAACTAGTTCAAGCCAGTAACTTTAGGTTAAGAAGTTAAGGAGAAGATTTGGACGGTCGGAAATGACCCCTTAGATCACTAAAGAGATAAAGGAAATGGTTGTGAGTAGTTGTCTGCCTACGGGCTAAGAAAAGGGGTGATCCCAATACGGATGGATGTGTAAAAAGAACTAGAAGAGTGAGAAGAAACTGATGGATTGGATCATATCCTACGTCAATCAAGACAGAGGATTCTTAACATTCCACACAAATAGGAATGATGGTTCTTGATCCCCCGAGAGTTACAAAGGGAGCCTTTGTGACTAAAGATGTAACACGGAATAACTAGAGTTAGAGAGGCGGCACAAACATAGAGATTTGGACTTAGTGTTGTGGTGGATTGTCTTGTCAAGTTGAGAGGTAGTTGTAGGTAGAATTTACATTTTGGGTTGAATAGACATGAGAAAGAGTAATATTGAATGAATGAAGATTATTATACGGACCCGATATCACGCCCGTAAGATAGGTACTGAGAAGTGTGTATATAAGAGTTTAAGGAGAAATGGTGGTATTCCAATGCAAATTCAATTTAATCGTGATAACTCAGAAATATGTAGATGGGTGAGTAGTTGTGAAACCGTGTACTCATAGGGGTGTAACTATCATACGGGATATGAAGACTTAGAGAAGATAAAGCGGCAGAAGTATAAGACTACATAGTAAGATGTGAGTCGGGAGATCGGATTTTTGGAGGAAGCCACATACAGGTGATGTTACTATACCAATGATACCAGGAGATGTTCTACAAAAGTCATGTAAAAGTCTTGCTAAATTTAAATAAAGTGTGGGGATGGGTATGCGTCTATGAAATCTATGCAAGAATGTAAGATGACTGTGGTTTCAACACTGAATGAGTAGTAATGATTAGCTGACGGTTAGAGACCAAGTCGGACAAAGAAAATGAACAAGATTAGTCACCTAGTAGAATAGGTGACAAGACAAACATCAGAGACCATAGTTTGTTATATATATGGATAGTTTATCTCGAGGTTTTGGACAACCAGTACTCACGGGTAGAGTACAAGTCTTCCCTTTACTATAGTAAATCATCTATAGACAGAAGGTCTGTTTGAAGAGGATCTTACCGTTATTAGAAGAGAAATTACATGCGAAGAGTTCGGTAAATTATCATGGCTAACGGAAGACGTCATTATGATTAATGGGTGACAATAGATTGATCAGAGTAGCGCAACAGAAGCATGGTGGACCCATAACCCATAGAACATGAAACTCAATGTTATGTCCACCGTGCCCCAAAGTTAAGGAATCGTAGATCGATATGCAAATGTCCGCATGGAGTGTGCTTTGGGTTATATGAAGTTGAAAGCCTGACCAAAGGCATATAATAATTCATTAACGGAGAGGCGATCCGATTGAGTCATATTAGAAAGACGAGACCAAACGAGTGGTCTTACATAGAATATCAGGCACTTAGTAAAGTGCCGGGATATGTGAAAGATCATTATTATAGAAATTATAGTCGGAGTTTTCCGAAAGACTAAAATCAAGGGGATTCAGCGGAATGGATCAAGCTCTTGTTATTTAACTAGAGTCATCAAAAGTGTTCAGAAGTAAGTTGAGAAATGTATTCTTCTAAGGTCCGAAAGTAGATTGAGAGGTTATTTATCAACCAGCACTCCTACCCAGAGTTCACAAGTAATAGTTAAGGGGCTACATATTAGACCCAGGACAGGTCATCAAAAATGAGGATATGATAGTTGAGCCGACCGTACATTTGTAGAGTACCCAGTAGCTGTCCTGGAGCGCAGTACTAGACGTCTGCGGTCCAAGGAGATACCGATGTTGAGGATCCAGTGGTCTAAACGAGGAGTTTATGAGACCACTTAGGAGACAGAGGGGAGTATTAAGCGTAATTATCCCGAGTTCTTTGCAGGGTTAGCTACTGCTTCTGTACCGACGAGTTAGTACTCGGAGGTTGATTGAGTGATTGTGTTTTATGTGACGTGTGCCTAAGTTGATGATTGAGTAGTTGCGTGTTAGAAAATGGAACTTAATGAAACCAGGTTATACAAAGAAAGTCGTTTGGTTAGATATTTTATTCTAAGTTTCGGGACGAAACTTATTTTAAGGGGGCACTGATGTAATAACCGAAAAATATATATATATATATATATATATATATATATATATATACATAAAATAAAATTTTTATTTTCCGTTTAATACGTGATCAAACCGGTTTCCGATCCGCGAACCTTAATCATTAAAAATAAAGAAAAACGATATTAAATTCTATCATTTTATGTGACCTTGATTCACATAAAATGATAACTTTTATAATTCCGTAAATAATTCCGTACTTTTAACGGTTCCGGCAATTAACGAGTATTCTTTCAGCTTTGAGTTTTATTTTATGAGCTGGCCCAATGGACCCAACCCAAAAACAATTACAGCCCAGCCCAACCTATTATCTACCCTAACCTTAACCTAATTAACATTTAACCTAATCTAAGCATTCCTAATCCTAATCTAATCGGCAACCTAACTACTACCTTTCCACGTTACTCCTGCGAGATCAGCAGAGCAGCAACAAACCTGCGCCGGGACTGGACTGAAGACGCCGACCAGTGACGCCGCACCGCTCTCCCTCCACGCCGGACTGTGCACGTCTACGTTGGCCAGCGAAATGGAACCGACCCTCGATCGCAAGACCACCACAGAAAATCGCCCAGGTTGCCGCTAGAGTCGAGGATCCAGGACTAGTGTTGCCGCTGCTGTAGAGTGACCACAGGGACGGACCTCTCCTGTATCATCGTCGGACTGCCATCTTGCCGCCTGACTTCCGCCAACCGGCCCTGCTGAACGAAGCTCCTCACGACCAGGCAACACAGCGACGGTCTATGCTAGCTCCTCGTGTTCTGCAACCTCCAAGTGCCAGCAACGAAGGTAACGTACCTCCTATCCTCTTCGTCTTTTCCTTTCCGCAGCCTCGATCGGGAGACGTTCCTCACCTCCCTGGTGACTGTTGCTACGCAGGCTCGGTTTCGATCGACTTCGGCCACAACTCTTCCCTCATAAGCGTGACGATTGTGCTGGACGGGTAAGTCGGTCTTCATCTGTACAGTGTGTGTATATAAGTATAGAAATAAGCATGTGCAGTGTGTAAATATATATACATATGCATAAGCGCAGTGACAGTGTGTGTATATAAGTATAGAAATAAGCATGTGCAGTGTGGAAATATATATACATATGCATAAGCGCAGTGGGTACATAATTATAAATATAAGTCAGTGCATCGTGTATGTAGGTATATATATATATATATATGCATAAGGGTAGTATATATATAAGTCTATGGATGTATGAATAAGTGCAGAGGAGTGACATAAGTATAAGTGTATATATTAAGGGTTGAGAGATGAATATAATTATATATGAATAAGCTCAGTGGACATGTATCTATATACATAGATGTATAAGATTAGATACGTATAAGTTTGTATATAAGTGTAATAGTAGTATGCATATGTAAGTATATATATATAGATATATATTTATAGGTATAAGTATAATATATATATATATATATATATATATATATATATATATATATATATATATATATATATATATATGTAAGTATATATATATATAGGTATAAGTGTAAGACATATATAAGTGTATATATATGAATAGGTAGAGTGTATATATACATAAGTATATATACATAATTATAAATATACATAGATGGGTACGAGTAACGTATAATATACGTACACATGTATGAATAAGAGTAGAGTAACCGGAAAAAGGGATAATGTTGTTCTCTTTGACGAGTGTTTGAGATTTAACCTCATAATCTCTAGTAAACTACCCTCGAGAACTAGATCTTGGTTCTTTAGTTCTAAAAGAATATATTGGAAATTAAATGTTAGACTTTTAAGAGTTTTCGGGATCAGGGGTAAATAGTCTTTTACCTTAAGAGAGTTGTTAAGATGTATTTTCTCTTTATGAGATTATGCCTCTTAGAAGTTTATAACTTCTAAGAGTATGAGATGTGACTTTGATACACATGCCTTACTTGACAGGCGTTTGAATACCACGAGTACGGACCGGGTTGAGACTTGATAGAGTGTGATGTGATTCAGGTAAGTCCTTGCGACTTACTTAGCTGGTTTCTGGATATTAGTTGGGTGATAATGGTGGTGTGTGTGCAAAGTGTGTTATAATAAAAATAACAACTTGTTAGGACGACCGTGGTTATTATGTGTTAAGGCCCAAGTGTATGTATAACGGGCCGTGACATCACTGCCCAGCTCTGTCAGGAGACTGGGAGGTTCTCTATACCCAGACCATACAGGTACACGGTGAGATGCATCGGATCCACTCCTGATGGGTACACGGGGGCGGAGGCGAGGTTTGGGAATCCCTCGTGTCACAAAATAAGTATCATTAGAGTGAACGACTTAAATGAAGATAATAAATGGTTTGTTTGAAAGCATGATGTGTGTTTATGATTTTATGTGTGTGTGTGCTATTATTATTTCTCCTAATGTTTAGATAACTAGCTAATGGTTGTTTTGTTGTGTTTTTAGTTTTACCGCAGGTTAGAGCAGCAGCTGAGTGATCCGGAAGTAGTGGTCAGCCGGGTCTCCGTACTTCTTAGAATGGGGTTGGGATGTTTCCTTTGATGTTCTTTCATCTTGTTAAGACAATTAGTATGTTTCGTTGTTTAAGTACTATAGGCTGTTAGACGTTGTTGCATTCATTCTTTTAAAAATACTATTTTATGAATTTCGGTTTTTCTTATTGTGTCTTGTTGCAAGATCCTAGTAATATTGTTGTCAAACTGAGGTCGGGACCCATTGTGAGGTCCTAACCAGTAATGCTCCGAGTTTTGAGAATTCGGGGTGTTACATCGATCCCTTGACTTTACGAAGTATGATATTCACGTCATATCAACTTTAGTATACACTAGTACAAAAAAGCACATTGGTTACGGTACATTTAACACGATTCCGTGTTTTTGCGTGGTAAATATGAAAAATCAACTTTTTTATGACGGTTGTCCAAAAAACCGTGTTAAAAATACTTATAATTTACCTCGGTTCACCGAATAGCCATGGTAAATTTATAGAATCACCCATTTTAACACGGTTACCCTGTGAACCGTGTTAAATTTTTGTTATAATATAATGGTTGCTTGTAACCGTGTTACACTTGTGTATCATTTATCACAGTTCTCTTCGAAACCGTAGTAAAAATGTTTACACTTTACCACGGTTACCCTCTAAACCGTGTTAAATAAGCATATGAACACAATTCACCACGTCTTTCAATCAACCGTGTTAAATATTATTTAAAAAATAATTTGGAAATTTTTTAGTAAGCGCGAGATTTGCCAGGAATTAAAAAAATTTTCATTAAACCCGTGTTAAAAATCACCGATCAACCGTGTTGAAGATAAGATATTCCGTACGTATATATATCTTCTACTTAACCTAAAAATTAGATCTAACAAGTCTTTCAATCAACCGTGTTAAATATTATCACTTAACTCTAACCTTACCCTCTCTTCACTCTTACCTCACTTCTCTCTCCCCATGACCTTTACTAGCTACTTCTTCTCCCTTACATCCTTCTCAAGCCACCTCAGACAGACTCACACTAGCCTTCTCGCATCACCTCACACGCCGGCCTCTCTTCCCACCATCCTCCTGTAATACCCTTGTAAAGTTAGGAATTTATTTTCTTAGTATAAGTGATTATAAGATAAATTATTTTGATGGTTGTTTTTAAAAAGGTAAATAAAGTAAAATAAAATAAATAAATTCAACAACCATTATTTTACCTTTTGGGTGGTGTCGTTCTTTTTAGTTTTTTTAGGTTAATCAGTTAATGACGTCTTATTAGTTAATGGCGAGATATCAGCGGAGTTGTGATTAATTAGGATCTTAACCTATTTCTATTGACTCGTTCCTCCTTGCATGTATACCCATCACCTTCCTTATTCCCGGCTTCGCCTCCAGTGGCGGGCGCAAGATTTGAAAGGGGGGGGTGGAATTTTATTTTCGATAAAAATATCTATGAAAATAAAATAGCGATAAAAACAAAGTCAATATGTCATCTACTTACAATAAACAAAAATACAAAATTTTTTTTTTCAAAAAATCAATCAATCCTATGGACCGCGCCTATTATTAGAAAAAAAAATTGTCCTATAGGCGCGGTCTATAACCGCGCCTCTTTAGTTTTATTTTTTTTTAAAAACGTTACACTATAGCCGTGGTCTAGGACCGCACCTCTATTTATGTTTTTAATATCTTTATTTCAGATATTAAAACGTTGTCCTCGACAATGCTTTTCACAAATAAGAGTGTGGTCTTAGACCGCGCTTCTAATCCAAACAACAAATCTCGTGCATTTTGGTGAATTATTTCACTCCGAGTCTAAAACGGAAAATTCTTTTGAAGTTTCGTTCACTTCGGCGAAAGATCCAAAAAAAAAGGGCAATTTTAGTAACTAGGCCTTTTTGAAAAATTAGAGTAGTAACTAGGCTTTTTAATGTTTCAATTAAGTAAATGTACCCCAACCTTTTGTATTTATTTTCAAACTTTACACACTCTTCTCTCAACGGTACATTTACTAAACACAAAACTAGAAAAAGCCTAATAAACCAAATTGTTTCAAATTTTTTTTTTAATATAACACAAGAATAAAAATAAATCGTAGAAACAATTTTATAAACGTGAGAAGCCACAACCCATTTTAAAACGATTTTTTTCATAAAAATTTTTTTTTGGAGGGGACGGCTGCCCCCAGGGCCGCCCCTATTCGCCTCCTTCATTCTTCTCTAAAAGCAAAGCTATCTTGGATTGCTTTTGATTCAAGAGTTCATTTGCGTGGTGACGAGAGGTTGTTGTTGTGTAAGCTTTTGTGACTCTCTCCTAAGGTCAGTAGACCGCTCTAGTTTTCCTTTTCGGATATCGCATATCTAGTGGTGTAGACTCGAACCTTTCTTTTCGTGTATCCATGGCTCTCCTCACCCTCGTCTTCGATCGAAGTTTCACCGAACGTAGGATATTTGTGGGTCTAGGGCTCCTTCTTCTCCTTGGTTACCAAATAAGACCGCAAGTTAGACTTTTTCATCCTCCTGGTGGGTACCCTTAATCCAATTAGACCAAACAATATTCTTGGATTTGGTTATATTTTATTATACATGAGCTTTTAGAAGTATTAATGGTGTTTGTTATGTTGAACGAACTAGGCGGGTATAGTTGAGTATTAACGCGTTGCAATTGTTTTGAAATGAGGAAGAAGGTGTAGATTATATATGCTGGAGTAGTGGATTAAATGTGTCGGTTATATAAGCCTTAGTTAACTTTGTGAATCGAATAGTATATATATACTTGGCAACTTAGTTGACTAAGGAAGAGAGTGTTTAAATTTCAAGTCCACTATATTTGATAAGTTAAGTTACTATTGGAATATAGTAGGTGAATGATCATGGTGGGTAATGATTAAACTAAGAGTATAGTTTAACTCAATAGGTTGTAAATGTTAGTGCCCAATCTTAATTCCACCCATTTTACACAAATCAATCAATCCACCCATTTAACACAAATACATTCCTTTCTCTACCCCTTTCCCCTTCACCCAAATGGTGGAAATATGATTGCCCATGTTAGTCAGTGGAGTTGGTATTTATTTTTAGGTAGTGTTAGCTAAATCTTTAGGTTAAGGTTTTGGTTTAATTTGTAATTAGTTGGTTAAGCAATTTACTTATAATTGTGATTCTAGGCCACAATATAATACATTACAGTGAAATGGTTTATAAGGGTAGTATTTTGGGAATACATGCTAGTGAGTATTTGTCGGGTTTTGAGTTATCTCGGCGTATAACTTTAGGTGCTAATTTTGATTATTGGTATTTTTTAGGTGCTTAGTTTGATCAGGGTAGCTTGGATTTTTGTGCGCTTGCGTTTGATAAAGTTGTCTTCTTTGGATCAAGGTAAGTCTTATGGACTTACTTAACTGCCTTTATCTTGGGCTAGCTTATAATGTGAGAGTGGTGTATGTTTCATGATTTATTAATTATGAACTTGAGTAGGATGACGTTATGATTATTTTGATTAACACCCAAGTGTATAAAAAGGGGTGTTGGCATCACTGCCCCGCCCTGATATGGGTCGGGGAGATTTTGTGCGACTAGTCCATACAAGTATACGGTGAGATGTATAGGATCTAGTTCTGTTAGTATACAGGGATAGAGGCGAGGGTTGAAGACTGCTCGTGACATTGGCAAATTGAAAATAGTGTGTAAGCTAAGAAGCCAATAACATTCTACCTTGTAGTAATGTAATTTTGTGTAAATAGGGGTATGAAGGTGTGGATTACTAACAAATTTCTCAAAAAGCCTAACAAGGCGATAAAGTGGATTGAAGTGAAAGTTAGTTTTAGTTAACTTTGTTAGCAAAAGTTTATTGTGAAATGTGTTGGTTCACTCTTAATTTATTAGTTTATAAAAAACTTTGTGATGACTATTCTCTAAATTCATTAATATTGATTATTTTGTAGTGCCCTCACTAGAAAAATAATGCAAATTGTGGTTATTATATCCTTCGATTTATTCAAGAGATTATCACAGGAGGACAAGATCAAGTTCCTAAGAAGCTATGTGTATAATGTAGTTACTTCTTTAAATATTTACAATTATTAACTTGTCAAAATCGTCACTTGTCAAAATCGATTTATTATTAGTGAAGTTGACTATTCTTATGGCTTGCATCAACTATATTCACTTTTCTTGTGTTGTCATGTGTATATGACTTCTTTTATCACTAAATCATTTCCCCTTAATTGACAGTGGTTTTTTAAGTCAGCTAAGTCAGTTCCGTATTCACAAAAGCAAATCGATGAGGTTCGAGATCAGTGGGTTGGTTATGTACAACAATTCATACATGTACACTAGTTGCATAGGTTTCATTAATTAAGTTGAAAGAACGGATATTGAAGTAACTAGGTATCTTATGAAATACTTATTGATTTTTACTGATTAGTATTTGGAGATGATCGAAATGATTATTGTTTTCAATTGACATGGTTATATTTGATTGATCGATCATCATGATGTTGTTGATGATTGTCTTTGAGTATTATTTGTCGGTTAGCCGGTCAGTTTAGCTTGTTCATTGTGTTGGATTACTACAAGTGTACGGTATATATGCGCAACACAGTAAATATAACACAATAAAAAAAGAATATAAAATATTACTTCGATTGTAGATGAAACCGTGATAAACACATTTATCATGGTCAAATTCACAATTTGTTGGAGATTTGGGCTAAGTCTTCATTGTAACCGTTGAGCTTGTCTTGAGACAAGGTGCAACGAGTTGTTCACATGTGTGTCACTATGGTCCGGGTTGCGGGAGGTAAGCCAAGTGACCGGAACTAAGAACAACTAGTATTATAAGGGGAGTCGAATCAAAGCAAGGTGATTCACGACAAGGTCAACTTGTGCTAGATTTTAGAAGGATGACGTTTGGGGCTTTTTAGCCACATTTTATCGACACACCTTTGGTTCTTAGGCCTTATATTGTCTAAAGAATACGTGGTTAAAAATTGGGAGCAATCCAAACTCAAATGTTTAGTGAATGTCAATGAAGCAGCTAGTGAGATTTTTTAGGAGCTACACTAGCTTGAGCTAAGATATTGAGTATTTGTGGATCTTGGAGCTTACCCTAGCTATATTAAAATGAATGGAGCTCATTAGAAGTGTTTGGAACCAGAAAAATAAGCTAGCTCTAAGCTAGCTCCGGGGAGCGGTTTTGGGCTTCCTATGTGGACATCGGGCTTTCTAGGGCTTTAAGGCCCATCTTCCAAGTAACTTCCACGTAACTTCCATAACCGATTTTAACCGCTTTTAACTCTCCATAACCGTGGCCCCCTATGCCTCTAAAAGGGGAGCCATTTGCACTTGATTTCACATTCGTTTTTGCAACAATAAAGCTTTTAGTTCCATTGTATTGACATTGGATAGGCCTTCTTAATTATAAGCTTGTTTGCAAAACTCGAAAGACTAGTATAGTTCCTTTGTATTGTCAAAGGATAGACATCTATCTTAGTTTGGTTTTGTATTGATAAAACCTAGGAATACCTTTTCTACAAAGTAAGACCAATATAGTTTTATTATATTGTTACACGTTTCATTGTTCGCCACTTAGCGTGCGTGCAAATAAGCTTTAAATTTATAAAACTAGAATCAAGCAAGCGAACCCGCAGTGTACGGATCGGCGTAGATTAGCAAGTATTCCAGAGTATTGAACACAGGGATTTGGGGGGTAAAATCCAGTTAATAATTGTCAAGCAAGTGAATGTATGAAGCTTTGTAAATATTGGGAAAACAACAATCCTAAAGATCCAGATATCCAGTTGTGGCAATCGATTCAAGATATACTAAAGATATAAGGACAGAGTTGAGGTATGCAAAGGTATGCTAATGTAAGGTAATCGTACGGTGAAGTTCCAAAAACCTTATATGACCCACCTACAAGACACTGTAACACCCCGGATTCTCAGAACCCGGGATATTACTGGTTAGGACCTCACAATGGGTCCCGACCTTAGTTTGACAACAATATTACTAGGATCTTGCAACAAGACACAAATAAGAAAAAACCGAAATATATAAAAGTAATATTTTTTTTTTAAGAGATGAATGCAACAACGTCTAACAGCCTAAAGTACTTAAACCACAAAAAGACTAACTGTCTTTAACCAGAAGAAGGAAACCACAAGATAAACATCCAACCCCACTCTAAAGAGTACGGAGACCCGGTTGACCACTACTTCCGGATCACTCAGCTGCTGTTCTAACCTGTTGTAAAACTAAAACCATAACAAAACAACCATTAGCTAGTTATCTAAACATTAGAAGAAGAATAATAGCACACACACACATAAAAATAATAAACACTCATCATGCTTTCAAACAATCCATTTATTATCTTCATTTAAGTCATTCACTCTAATGATACTTATTTTGTGACACGAGGGATTCCCAAACCTCGCCTCCGCCCCCGTGTACCCATCAGGAGTGGATCCGATGCATCTCACCGTGTACCTGTATGGTTTGGGTATAGAGAACCTCCCAGTCTCCTGGCAGAGCTGGGCAGTGATGTCACGGCCCGTTATACATACACTTGGGCCTTAACACATAATAACAACGGTCGTCCTAACAAGTTGTTATTATTATAATCACATACATTGCACACACACACAACCATTATCACCCAACTAATATCCAGAAACTGGCTAAGTAAGTCGCAAGGACTTACCTTGATAAAAAATCGTTTTCTCAAATCTCAACTCGGTCCGAACCCGTGGTAACTCAAACGCCTGTCAAATAAGGCATGTGGATCAAAATCACATCCAGATGTCCAACCTCATGCGAAGGAATTACGGAAAAAGCTCTCTTATGGTAAAGGACCATTTTACCCTTAGTGCCGAAAATTCTCTGTAATAGCTAGGATTTCCGAATTCTAATTAATGTTGATTAACTTAATCGTTGATAGTAATTGACATATAACTTGCGAAGATTTCCCAAGTGATGAGTATGAGTCCCACCGTTATGTTCCTCGCGTAATTTTGGACGTTTGGGGAAATTTTTACTTTTTCCCCGGGTAATTATTTTTACCCTCCGGTGTTATTTGGAGCATTTGGGAGCTCCAATTAATAAAAATGCAGTTGAGAGAAATGATCAGGACATCGGATATGTCTTAGATATGAAATAACATGGAGAGGCAAAACGGCCAAAAGAGTCGCTATTTCGTTTCTTAACGGCTAAGAAAGACGGCTTAGGAATACACGTTTTCCGAGGCAGTTGTGTAATAATTATCCCTACAATATTGCAGATTTAATGTTCCAATCTCGAGAAGTTTGGAGAAAGAGGTTCGACCCGCCTTTGGATCGGTTAAAGGATAATTATCGACTTTACTAAAGGATAATTATCGTCTTCACTATAAATAGCGGAAAATCCTTTATTAATTCATTTCCTTTCACGTTTTCTCGTAAAAGCTCTGATTTCTCTCAGCCTTCAAACTTAGATCTACTCTCCGTTTCTAATCCGATTTCAATTCCGTTTGAGTTTCTGGATTCCTCTCTTCATTCTCTTCATAATGGTACCGAGTTTCTGCATTTCCGAGTATATGGAGGGCTGGTCGAACATATATGTCACCAGTACGGTTCCGTCGCTCAGATTCCGATGAATTTGATGTTGTCCATGCGTAGCCTGCGTCGTTGTGATTCCGAATCTTCTTTCAGATCGTCAATCGGGTTAGTAACGAATAAGTTATGAATTTATTCGTTTTCCGTACTGCGATTTGGCTTAAATTGACTTTAGGCTTGTCAAATAGGACAATTAGAAATTCCATTATGGTCGTTATATTATTCTGGTGATTATGGGTTCTTGTTTGATGAAATTTGATGACAGGGGGTTTAGAAATTGCCTGCGGGCAAAACGTTATTCTGGCGAAATCTAATTAATTAATTAAAGGTTAATTAATTAAATTAGGATTAAAATTGAGATTGAGGAATGTTGATTAGATACTACCTTGAGATTTGAGGAATTGTGAGCTATGTTGAGATATTGAGGTTTAGTTGGTTGTGAGGCTCATAGATTGAGTATGATCCTTATGGATCCCTTTGGGTCTAGGTGTGACCCCTTTGATGAATAGAGGTTGATATATCTCTTTATGCCTTTTTATAGGCCGTGTTGTCCCTCCAGTGTAGAGGTGATCGTGGTTGATTTTGTACGAGGTTGAGGTAAGTCCGTAGGACTTACTTAGCTACCATCCCTATATTGGGTGTTTGCATGAGTGGTGTGTGCTTTATATGTTTGCTATGATATTATGAGTTGTCGTTTTTATCGACCTATATTCTATTGACTGCCCCACTGCGTGGCTGTGATAACCTTTCCCTTTCATCCCGCCGTGGAGTCTAGGAGGTTCTCTGATGTCGGGCCAGACTGGTTTACAGGAAGGGCGCAATCCACTCCCATAGGGTACACGGATTGTGTGACCGATACTCGTACAGCTGGACATTGTACTCAAAGGCGGGGATGTATCGGTCCTCGTGTCACATACTTTCATCTATCTATATATATACGGTTTTTGAGTGAATGGTTATTATATAAAGATAATAAATGGGTAAATGTGTGATAGCATGCTGATGTGTTTATCTTTCATGATTGTGCTTGTGCTTATGCATTACCTCATATATGTATGGTTAGCTAACGGTTTCATACCGTGTTGTAGTTGTTTACAGGTTAGGCGCTACTGGGTGATCTGGCAGGGTGACAGGCCGAGGACTCTCGTACATTAGGTGGTTGGTTTGGGGTTGTTGTGTTTTCCCTCCTGCGTGAGGATGATCTTTTGTACCTCCTATGTGAGGATGTCGTTTTATATACTCGGCTATGTTGTTGTTTACTTTGGGTCGTACAGCTTATACTGTTTTATGTATTTGTTTTATATCTGTCAGTGCCATGTTGTAAGGTCCAGTGAACTTGTTGTCAGGCTAGGGTCAGGATCCATTGTGAGATCCTAGCCCAATGTGACATCCCGAGTCCCGCAGATTCGGGGTGTTACATTCTCAAAGTCAAACATTTAGTTCTAATATTTTCTTTTAGAACCTATGTCCATAATCTAGTTCTCATTGAAAAGTTTGGTAAGGACTGCTGCGTGCAGAAGGACTGCTGCGTCGGAATGCTGCTTCGGACTGCTGCTGTGGTTTGCTCAAAGGAAAAGAGATCCCACCGGCTGTTGCGAGGCTGCTGCTGCATCGTTCTGCAGATGACACCGGAAGAGATGTGTAAGCGAGGGTTACAGATGGAGGAGGGAGGAGCGGCAGCGGCATGTAACAGGTGAAGGAAGAGTAGATTTAGGTTTAGCTTAGGTTAAACATGTAATTAGGTTAGGTTAAAATTAGCTTAAGGGATTGGGCCGGCTAAAAGGTTCTTGGGCCTGATTGTGGGCCAAACCGGCCTGCTCTCTTATAGAACAAGGCTAAGGAACTCGTTAAACGCCCCGGACCGAAGAATAAATTGCGGTATTATTATTGTGTTTACATAAGTTATCCTTTCTTTTAAAGATACGGAATTATTTACGGAAATATTTACGGAATTATATAAGTTAGCATTTTATGTGAATTAAGGTCACATAAAATGATAGAATTTAATATCGTTTTCTTTTATTTAACGGAATAAAAGTTGGCGGATCGGAATCCGGTTGAATTCAGATTTAAACAGAGTTTAAATTTTCCGGGTATTACATCAGTGCCCTCTTAAAAGAAGTTTCGTCCCGAAACTTATAATAATGTAACTAATCATTCGATTTTCTTTGTAAATCTTTAGTTTCATAATTTTTTTTTTTTCTACCATGCAACTACTCAATCATCATACTCAGACATACATCACATAAACGTAATCACTCAAACTAAGGTAAAACATGAAAGTCAAACAACACAGCATCCGAGTGCTAACTCGCCGATATAGACGTAATATCTATCCTCGCAAAGAACTCAGGGTACTACGTCTAATACTCTCCTTTATCTCCCAGGTAGCCTCATCCGCTCCACGTCTAGACCACTGGAACTCTACAAAAGCATCAACCGGTTAAATTTCCCGATCTTCATAGTTGATGACGTATCTCGAATTCGATAGGTACTCTCTTAACGGTTTGGTTTTCTAAACTTACTTCCAGCTCTTTTGATGACTCTCCCAAACCATATAAACTTTTTCCTTCCACTGGCCCACTTGCTTTTTTTTTTCCTTTCGAAAGTTCCCGACTATCGATTCTGAAATAGTGATCTTAAACTTCTGTCGGCACCTTACTAAGTGTCTAATACTCTTTGTAATACAACCCGCTTGGCCGGGTTTCCTCAATGTGACCTTATTGGATCGTTCTTCAATTAATGGTTTTCACCTACTTCTTGTCAAGCTTTCTAATTTATATAACTCAAAACAAATCACACACCCAAGTGGACTTTTTCATATAGATCTCTAATTTCTTAACTTGAAAACATAGTTAACCTAACGTTGATTTTCTTCATCAGTGGTTTATGGCCTACCACGCTTCTGGTGTAACACCCATTAGTCACAATGGCGTCTTTCTAAGGGTCAACAAGTTTTACCCAACTCTCGCCTATACTTCCCTTCTAATACTAGCAAGATCCTCTTCAAACAGACCCTTACTCTCTTACTCAACCGTAGTTTATTCTTAACCAACCAGTAAGAAACCTCTAATCCGATTCTCTCCATATCCTTAGATCATCCCAGAAGGTTGTCATTGCCCACTTGGAGAATCTTCCAAAGTATCGGTAAAGTTATCTCTTAAATTCGTAGTCACTAATATCTCTTCTTAACGGTACCTACTCGTCAATACCAACCAACACTTACACATCCTCAGTTGATGTCGGTCAATCTGTAATTGACTTATCTCAATATTCCGGACTTGCTCTTCCCATACCTATACTGGTGTTAATTTCTTTGTGAGCATCATTTGCTCGATTAATCCTTTCATGCTTCGCTAATTCGTTTTATCTTCCACACTTCTGTTTCCTTAGGCTAACTCTACTTCTCGAGCCCAACTGGGTCATTCATCTTGACTTAAATAGTCATTCCAAGTCTTCAACGATAGCAGGTAAGTGTCTTTGTAGTTCTGGTAACTTTAATTATTATCTCCTTGCAGTTCCCCTTGCATGGGCTGTCGGTGTTGATGACTTAGGTTTCGTGATAATTGGGGTCACCTTGGACTTTCGAGTCCACCAAGGTCGTTCTCATATATGCGTTCCTTCGCTGGTGTTACCGGCAATATTTCTTCATGCAACTCCGTTGTTTCCGCTACAGGGTTTCAACTCTTTGGTACCGGCATTGTAATTTCTTTCAAATTCCTATATCCTTGAGGAGGTCAAAACCTCTCCACACTTGTAGAGTCTACATTTTGCTTCTACACTCCCTTGTAGGTATCCCATTCCATGTACCTTAGACCCTCATATCCGGGTCGACACATTTTTTTTTTCTCTTTTGGTCTCTCAAGCTTGTCTTGTGAACTCTTCTACTATGTGACTCGTCTTATAATAATTTCCTCCCCTGAATCTGTCTCAACTTTCCGTTGATCATTACTGCTCATTTCATTTTGGGACTTCAGTTACGTTGTACTCTTGCATAGGTTCTACAAAGGCATCCTCATCTCCACTTTATTCCAATTCAGCAAGACCCGCCTTTTGATACATGACTTTCCTTCTTACTAGTTAAGTTATTCTTTTGGTTTACACTTTATCCATCCAAGCGTTATCGGTCCGATGTGTATAACTTTTATTAAACACCTATCGGTACCATTTTCATAAGAAACCTTAGTTGTATATGATTTTATCAAAAATCAAAGTTCCTGAGTCGCATTTATTATGTTGTCCTTATGCTCGTGTCGCTTTATCTTCTATAAATCTTTACTCCCAGGAGGATAGTTAAATCCCTTTGAGATTTCTCGTATACGCCTTACGGACCACGTTGCTTGGTCTTATTACTTTCCTAAACTCATTTATGATCAGTCGGGAATGGACTTCTAGTACACCATTTGTATGCAATCTCATTACTACTCCTCCATCTACATATTATTGGTTATCAGGGTTAACTTAAATTTTCATTGGAGTACCACCATTTCACTTTAAATTCTTTCTGATATCTGTTCCAACAAAGATGTAGGTTCCATTTACAATCACCTCAAAACTCTATAAGACTTTTCACCACGGCATTAAATTATATTTTCTATGTTGGTGCCGCCTCTATAATTCCAATTATTATGTGTCACATCTTTAGTCTTAAGGGCTTCCTTTGTAAATCTCGAAAATTGGCCCCGGCTTTTTCTCGAAAGTACACCATCAATCTCATTTGTGTGGTATACTACGTGCATACCCTTTGTCCGGACTGACGTATGACTTGGTCAAAATCATCTGCTTCTTCTTACCCCTCTGGTTCTCCTTATACAAATCCATCCATACTAACCGTACTTTGTAACATTTTTCCTTAGTCAGTAGACAAGCAACTGCTCACAATAATTCTTTTTATATCATTACTGATATAAGGGGTCATTTCGGACCGTCAATTCTCTTTAGAGTTACTAACTTGAACTTATTCAGTGTTACCAGCACTCGTATTGATTGACTTCACAGTTGCTGCAATTGTTCGCTTTAAGAATTCCTCCCCATGTCAATAAAGTTCTTTTGTAACTCTGTGGTTATTCTTATTATTTGGCAACTAGTCACCACTAGTTAACCCGCACGTGTAAAGTCCTAGTGGTTACCAAGTAGTCTATAGTTGACCTTCTACAAGATCATAGACTTACGTTTCTTCTATCTCTTTGAAATTTGATAAACCTGGTGAAAATCTATCTTCTCTAGTTTCTCCGCTTGTACTTCTTTAACTCTTCTATAATCTACACTTCTCTTTCGCACTATAAGGACGTTATACTCTTTCTGAGCTTAGATTTATCATTCATCTATCGTCAACGGACTCGTCAATTCTCTCACGATAGCTCGTATATGCATCTTCGCGATTACTTTTACCTCAGCCATCAGCCGCCCGTGGTTTCCCGGGGTAAATCGTTGGTGTTGAAAATTTTAAGTCCACTTGTGAGAGGGAGATTATTGTGGCATTCGGGTACGCCAAGATTCTTCTCACAAACTCCCTTCTTTGATTGGTATTATAATGCTGTCTTTATAGTGACCCCTTTGACTCTGCTTTCAGGATTCTATGATTTTTATATTTGTATCACGGCCCTTGTTGTCACTCACGTGTCTTCTAGAAAGTCACTCCGCTTCCATGTTGGTGAAATCTGTCTTTCACTTGTTGGCAACGCGTAAGCTTCCATTTTACAGCTCTTTAATTCTTCACATTTGGATGGTCAATGTATTTCGTGTTGACTTTTATGCTTTTGACTGTTTTGGTTATCCATTTAAATTGTGGTGTCAAGTAGACTGTCGAGGTGATCATATTTTGTTCTGTTTCTGGCATCAACTTTCACCTTCTGGTCCGTCAGTGAGCTTGAATTCTATATCTCTTGTCTGAGTCCTTACCACCTCTCTTTGACTTCCACAACTATGCTTGTTTCTGCCGCCATCTTCTTTGTCTGTAATGTTGCTTTCCACCACACTTGAAAGAATTTATGGGTTGCCTCTCCTAATTTGTATAATTGCCCGCCAGCCAACGCTTTTCCGGAATTTCTCTAATGTATTTTCTTCATCTGACCCTATTGAGTTGGTGGTATCCCCTTCTTGCTATTGTCGTTGGTGTTGTCTTTTGGTCTTCACTTTTCCGTCTCAACGTTCCTCAACAAGTCCGAAGGAGTTGCCCGGACGTTCGCCTACCCTAATGCTCATAAGCTGAGCGTACTTATCCTTACGTTGAAATCCTTCAACTATACTTAGGCGTGTCAACGGAGTGAGGATCTCATTTAGTTATCTCCGTTAAGGTATAATATAATTATAATTTCTACTAATCTTCTACATGTACTTATCTATATCACATCTGTATAATCAAGCTAATAAGTCCACTAAAGTAAAACCTAAAGTTCATACTAAGCATACTGAGATCCGCGGTAGTAGTGGTGGTCAGCCGTACTTTTCTATCCCCAACCAGACTATGCATGCATTTGAAAACCAAAATTTCTTTTTAAAACTTAGATCCCTTTTCGGGTTCTGCTCAATTACTTATTCGGTCTTCTAAAAGATTTCAAGTGCCATTGTTGCCAACCTAGAGCTCTGATACCATGTTGTAACACCCCGGATTCTCAGAACCCGGGATATTATTGGTTAGGACCTCACAATGGGTCCCGACCTCAGTTTGACAACAATATTACTAGGATCTTGCAACAAGACACAAATAAGAAAAAACCGAAATATATAAAAGTAATATTTTTTTTTTAAGAGATGAATGCAACAACGTCTAACAGCCTAAAGTACTTAAACCACAAAAAGACTAACTGTCTTTAACCAGAAGAAGGAAACCATAAGATAAACATCCAACCCCACTCTAAAGAGTACGGAGACCCGGCTGACCACTACTTCCGGATCACTCAGCTGTTGTTCTAACCTGTTGTAAAACTAAAACCACAACAAAACAACCATTAGCTAGTTATCTAAACATTAGAAGAATAATAATAGCACACACACACATAAAAATAATAAACACTCATCATGCTTTCAAACAATCCATTTATTATCTTCATTTAAGTCATTCACTCTAATGATACTTATTTTGTGACACGAGGGATTCCCAAACCTCGCCTCCGCCCCCGTGTACCCATCAGGAGTGGATCCGATGCATCTCACCGTGTACCTGTATGGTCTGGGTATAGAGAACCTCCGAGTCTCCTGGCAGAGCTGGACAGTGATGTCACGGCCCGTTATACATACACTTGGGCCTTAACACATAATAACAACGGTCGTCCTAACAAGTTGTTATTATTATAATCACATACATTGCACACACACACAACCATTATCACCCAACTAATATCCAGAAACTGGCTAAGTAAGTCGCAAGGACTTACCTTGATCAAAAATCGTTTTCTCAAATCTCAACTCGGTCCGAACCCGTGGTAACTCAAACGCCTGTCAAATAAGGCATGTGGATCAAAATCACATCCAGATGTCCAACCTCATGCGAAGGAATTACGGAAAAAGCTCTCTTATGGTAAAGGACCATTTTACCCTTAGTGCCGAAAATTCTCAAAGTCAAACATTTAGTTCTAATATTTTCTTTTAGAACCTATGTCCATAATCTAGTTCTCATTGAAAAGTTTGATAAGGATTTAGTAAGGTTTTGTAAGAGTTATCCAACATTCTTAATTTATACCATAGTCGTTAAAGCTTGATTTTGGGTTCATAAACGCCGCTTGGATAAGGTTATAAAAATTTCAAAATAAAATCTTAGATCCTCTATGATATGCATACTAAATATAGGGTAAATATCTCTCACAAAATACTTACTCATAACTCTCCCAATAATTCTCCAAAGTTGTATAAAAGCTGAAATTTTCCATACTTAGTTTATTTTCTCCTGCTGTAAAAACAGCTCACCTGCCCTACTTTAGGACCTCGTAAATCTCAATCCGACCGTTAACTTTCTCTCAAATTTTAACACGTTAAACTACGTATTGCAATCTACAACATATTAAAAAATTCAACGGTGGATGTTCATTCTAAGGTATCGAAACTAGATCCTAAAGTCAGAAGGTCGAAGCTGAAAGCTAAAGTGTGCAGAAGGTCCTAGGTTCGAGTCTCTCCTCCAGCAGTCCCTTCTATTTATCATTCTCAACAAGTCTCCAGTTCGAAACCCACAGATTACACTTATGCCAATGGATTTAAGCAACCTAGGTTTATTTCCTTAGTATAAACATCCCTCTTTATACACACAAACAAGGTAATAGCAGTAAAGGATCCGCAACAGATGGTAGGTTCGCCTACCGGACTGCAACAAGGAAGAGGGCACGCTAATAAGGGCTTCGATCGGCACCGCCACCTCCGGGATCGCTGGCTCAGTTCGGTGGCACCTGTTGTCATCCCGATTAGGCCGAGCAGGAGGCAGAAGACGCACAGACAGAGGGAGGGGAGGAGGTAATCTTACCGGCCATAGTCCGGCAGGGAGGCACTAGGCGGTACGCTGCAGTCGAGGATGGCGGAGGAGCGGTGCTGTCTTCTGCGCTGCTCGTTGAAGCCGCAGGAGTTCTGAAACCGGCGAAGACTGTTCCGCCAGTTGCAGACGCTCGGACCTGGGGTGAACGTTGTTGTTATCGTCGGCCGTGCAGAAGGACTGTTGCGTCGGAATGCTGCTTCGGACTGCTGCTGTGGTTTGCTGAAAGGAAAAGAGATCCCACCGGCTGTTGCGAGGCTGCTGCTGCATCGTTCTCCAGATGACACCGGAAGAGATGTGTAAGCGAGGGTTACAGATGGAGGAGGGAGGAGCGGCAGCAGCATGTAACAGGTGAAGGAAGAGTAGATTTAGGTTTAGCTTAGGTTAAACATGTAATTAGGTTAGGTTAAAATTAGCTTAAGGGATTGGGCCGGCTAAAAGGTTCTTGGGCCTGATTGTGGGCCAAACCGGCCTGCTCTCTTATTAGAACAAGGCTAAGGAACTCGTTAAACGCCCCGGACCGAAGAATAAATTGCGGTATTATTATTGTGTTTACATAAGTTATCCTTTCTTTTAGAGATACAGAATTATTTACGGAAATATTTACGGAATTATATAAGTTAGCATTTTATGTGAATTAAGGTCACATAAAATGATAGAATTTAATATCGTTTTCTTTTATTTAACGGAATAAAAGTTGGCGGATCGGAATCCGGTTGAATTCAGATTTAAACAGAGTTTAAATTTTCCGGGTATTACAGACACTCTCTATAAAGGTTGTTGAGGCTTCAGTATAGAAAGGTTCTAAAGGTAAGAATTAATGTCAAATACCCAAACTTGTAATCCAAGGATCAAGACTAACTAGACCGATTAAGGTTGTGACACTCACAATCGGGGCAGAGGTTGTTGAGGCTTCACTACCACCTAGAAAAAGCAAGCCAAGACTAAGTTAAAGCAAATCTTTAACTTTGGATTAAAGTAAAAGCAAGTTCGTAACTTAACACAAAATTACTGGTAGTTCTTGAGTTCCACGGCCGTGGAAGCTCAAGAACAGACCGTGGATTAGGGTTGTCGTCGATTCTCTCTAACTCTCAGGGTCCAATCTGTTTACGATCGATCTATCATCATCTAAGCCACAACTATCAACCCTTCACCTTAGAATTGTTAAAGGTTTTTAGCCAATAACAGTCATATTGATATCAAATTCAAGGATTAAAAGATTGAAAGATGAAAACTTCCGAAAACCTTCAATAACTTTCAAATCAATCTCAAAGTCACAATCAAGAACAATAGTCGTCACTAGATTCGGAATAACATAAATAAACACAAATCTTAGATAAGAAGGAAGAACGGGATGTCAATCCGTCTTCTAAATCAAACCTAAGCAAGAAGCGAAATCTCCTTGCGAACAATCTTCCGAATCTTCGATCTTCCGTCAATCCGGAAATCCCAATGGCAAAGCGCAAAAATCTCCCAAACACAATCTCCGCCAATTGCGAAATTAGGGCAATTCCAAGCGCAAGCGTAAGATGCGTTTATGCGTAAGCGAAGGTGACGGAATCTCTCTTCGTCCGTCCTTATATAGTGTAAGATAAAATATCGGCCCGGCCCAATTGCGTAGGAGATCGTGGCTTAAAGTGTGGCGAAAAAGATCGTCAAGATCACGGTCGTGGAAGGGTTCCACGGCCGTAATTTAGAGCGTGGAAATCAACACGGTTTGAACCAACTTCTCCACGGCCGTAGAAGTTGCTGGAATGAACCACGCTTCCCTGGCCATGGTTCCACGGCCGTGGACTTGAACGTGGAAATCAGTACGGCCGTATTTTAGAGCGTGGTTTAGGGCTAGAACGTGATTCTTCCTTAGCCTCGTGCATCCTTCAAGTTGGCACTCCCTTAGCTCCTAGGAATGCCCTCAATCCATGAACATTGCTCAATCAACTCCATCCTTTCTCAATTCCATTCGGAAATAGCTCTCAATTACCTATAATCAACATAAAGCTTGTGTAGATCTCTATATCGACATTATAGACAAACTAGCTCACAAATGCATCAATGCTCAATCAATGACTATCAATATGAATCAAATACACTTAGAAAACGTGCCTAAAATATCACAATATTTCATGCTAACAAATAACCCCATACTTGCCACTTGCTTGTCCCTAAGCAAGGTCTTTCAAAAGCTTTAAAACAAGAGTTAGGATGAAATATGTATACCTTCTCAAAGCAATACTTCTTTTGGATGAATGTGCCCTCTAAACAATAGATCATTCTCAAATCTTGCTTCAATCATTTATAAGACTTTCATACACTTAATCAAAGAGTAAAGAGTAAAGAAAATTCATGAATCAATCAAACTTCCATACAAACATCATAACCTTCAAACATTATCAAAATCAATCATAAGAAACTTCAATTTAGATCACCAAGTCATATAACATTCTTTTGATCTTAAGGACTTTCAAAGAAAAAGGTCTAGAATGTGGAAAGGGAAGGAAGACTTTAAGGAATGTGGTGCATGAATCCGGAAAAGTGGATAACTACTCTCTTCTTCTTCTCTTGCGGTTTCCGCAACACCTTCAACTTAGAGCTTCACTCTCTTCTTTTCATTTTTCGACTTTACTTTTGGAGTTATGAATAGAGGTGCACAAAAACCGAAGCCTAGGAGATTGGCGTTTCTCAATTTTTATGAGATGCCTCAAACCTTTAGCGCACATACCATAATCCGCTAGGAATATCGCTCAATCCGACTTTGGCAAGACACAAACACCCGGCTATGTGAATGGTGCCGAGTTACTCATCATCATGATTGACTTCCCCAAACCTACAATTTCTTTCTATTCCTTTGAATGCAAAGTATTGCTTTCATGGCCCTCCCACATCATACATGCCTTTTTCAATCAACTCCTCCAAATTCCCGGATAGGTAAAGGAGGTCAATATTTCAATGAGGGGCTAAATGATCAAAGAAAGAAGAAAGAAAAATCGAATCGCCTTAATCATCTCAACAAGAAGTACAAGAACTTATAGTGTGATTTCAACTTCAATTCCTCAACATGATTTAGGTAATATTCATCACATTATGAAACTTGCAAAAGAGGTAAAATCAATTCATTCAATTTCTTTTCAATTCACTATTCGTTTAAGCATGCAATTGTCATCAAACTCAATTCACAAGTAGCGATTATCATAGAAATCATCTCAATTCCTTAGAAGCACAAAATTTTCAAATTTTTTTTCAATTTTATGGGTTTTTCAAACTCTTTTTTCATGCAATGCAATAATGAAACGTGTAACAATATAATGAACATGCAAGATAGTCTCGAATAGAAGCAATCATAGTGAGTAAGAGTTATTACAAACTTTTAGTCACACCCCACCCCTTACTTGGAACAAACATTGTCCCTAATGTTCAAATGAAAGAAAGAAAAGAAGAAAGGAAAGAAAGAAGAAGAAAGAAAAGAAAAAGAAACTCACAAAATGGCGGTGGAGCGGCTAGAACTGTCGGTCATGCAAATCATCACTGCGGCGCCGGTGGAGGCGGGAATAGAGAGAAGCTAGGGTCATAGTGCCGCCCGAACTGCTGGCAGTAGACGTCTCTCATCATATGGTCGAGGTCGTCCATGCGTCCATCTCTAGCATCGGCTCGGATCTCCAATGCTCCCACTCTCTCTGAAAGACCGGTGACCCAATCTGGCATCTGCTCATACCATCCCGGGGCCTGGTTGTACCACCCTGGAGCATCGGACGGTGCTGGTGCTGGTGGCTGTTGTGCGGACCATGGAGGTGAAGCTCCGTACCATGCAGGAGGTGTCTCCATCCAAGTAGGTCTCTCACTCACGTTGGCGCGGCGAGAAGATGAACCTGAAGCTCTGGCTAGACGTGGAGAACGTCTAGGCACATCAGAAGCAATATCCGGCTGATCCGGAAACGTGCCAAACTCCTGCTCTGCTCCTCCTCCTCCCTCATACTGATCCCTCATCTCCTCCTCCTCAACTACGGGCGGTGGTGGGACATATGGAGGAGCTGCAATCCTGTTCGCATGCATAGCTGCGAACGTAGCCCTCCAATTATGGCGTCCAGCCATAATGGAGTACTCCAGGAGCCACTCTATGCCCCTCCCCGTCCTGCTCTCCCAAGGCATAGCTGCATAAGGTGGACCTCTATGGGTGGGGAAGATAAGACCTCTAGTCATGAAGGCCTGGAGTCATAGGGGTACGGCGGGAATGCGTGTACATGCAGAAAAGTCCACCCCTAATATCCTAGCAAGGTGGGTGACTATCCCACCATAACCAATGTTGCCCGCCCTCTTATTCTTAAGCTTGCTCATGGTAGCAGCTAAGAGGGTGGCGCAGTCAGCAGGGCGCCCATACAGCATAGAGTACAGAAGGAAGAGCTCATCCGTCTTGATCTTCTGAAGTGTCTCTGTCCTAGGGAAGAGACACTCAGAAAGAACACGGTGAGCAATCTTCAAGGCTAAGTGATACATCAACTTAGCCTTGGTATCAGCAGGTTGCCAGCGGTCCTCGCTGGCGTAAATCATAGCTACCTCCTCCCAAAAGTCTTTGGCGTAAACGCCACTAGGAAAACGACCATTGAAGGTCTCTTGGAACCCAAAGAAGGCTCCAAACTCTCGGATGGTGAAATCGTAGTTTCTTTCCATAAGACAGAAAGAAACGGTCCTATCCACATGGCTGTGCTCAAATGACGTTACAACCTCTCTCGTAATCTCCTCATAAGCGTCCTCTCGGATAGCCGAGAAGACGATAAGACCGGCTCTATCCAAGAGCCAAGTAAGGTCATCTATGATGTGGAGGGAAGCTAGATCCTCCAACAATAAGTACCTAGGTCCGATAACAGCTCTCTTATGGATCCTCTCGAGTGCATCGAGATGATCCTCGTGAATGGTAGGTATTCTAGGGCTAGGAGGTGCGGGTGATGAAGGTGATGATGGAGGTGAAGGGGAGGAAGGTGGTGCTCTAGAGGATGAAGAGGAAGATGGGTTACCCTTCCTCTTTTTGTTCTTATCCTTCTCATTCTTCTTCTCTTTAATCCTCCCAGAAACTCTCCTCAGAAAATCCATTACTGTTCAAAACCACGGTCTGTTCTTGGTGTTCCACGGCCGTGGAATTGCCAGAGACCGTGATTCGTCTCGTTCTTTCGCAAATCTCAGCAAACAACAGTCAAACTCAACAATCAGGCAGCCCTAATCTAATTCCTTCCAATTTCAATCAGTTCTCCTATAATCTCTAGCAAAAGCGAACCCAAATTGACGAAGATAGAGAAGAGCGAAAAAAAACCTAGGTTTCGGATTTCAAAATCCGAATTCCACGTTCCTTGATGATTTGCCGCTCGATTCGTTGCTTGGATCTTGTTAGCGGTCGAATTTGCTTCAATTTGGGTCGAAGAATCGTTGAAAACGATTAACGAACGGAGAATCTAGGTGAAGGGCGTGGAATCGGCGAAAATGGTCGTGGAATTGGGTTTTGTGAAGTGTTTTTGTGAAGGACGTGGTTTATATAGTGGCCGACAAAATTTTGGAAAATCACGGTCTATCGGGGGGTTCCACGGCCGTGGAAATGTACGGAACCGTGATTTTTGTGATTTTTCAAAGGCCTTTGAAAATTACGGTCACTGTAGCTGTCACGACCGTGGTTTAGACCGTGGAACTTTCTGTAATGCTCCAAAGTCCAAGTTTCGTCACTTTTCTTCAAAATTACTCTTCCCCTTTCTTTTTCCATTGTTCCTACACCCAAAAACACGAACATACCGGAAGGAATCGAAGGCAAAACAAAGTAAAAACGTCTATTTTAAGCTAAACTATGAATCGATAACAAAAACATAAATGCAATACCTTGGGTTGCCTCCCAAGAAGCGCTTTGTTTAAGGTCCGTAGCTAGACCAAACTCGCACTTATTTGAGTGCGGTGCGCGCGAACTCTTCAGCTTGGAGTTCCGGCGTATACTTCTTGAGTCGTTGACCGTTCACCTTAAAGCTTCCGCCCGCTTCACCCCATACTTCAACTGCACCATGGGGGAAAATACGTTTGATTAGAAAAGGTCCGGTGCAACGAGATTTAAGCTTACCTGGAAAGAGACGAAGCCTTGAATTGAAGAGGAGAACTTGATCTTCTTCTTTGAAGTCCTTTGGAATGATATGCTTATCATGCCAACGCTTTGCTCTCTCCTTATAAATCTTGGCGTTCTCATAGGCATTCAAGCGGAGTTCTTCAAGCTCATTAAGGTTCAAGAGACGCTTCTCTCCCACTTCCTTCATGCTGAAATTCAACCATTTGATAGCCCAAAACGCCTTATGTTCCAACTCTACCGGTAAGTGACAAGACTTCCCATACACAAGGTTGTATGGTGTGGTTCCTATGGGAGTCTTGTACGCAGTCCGGTACGCCCATAGTGCATCATCAAGCTTCAAGGACCAATCCTTCCTAGTCCTTGAAACCGTCTTCTCTAGGATTCCTTTGATCTCCCGATTTGAGATCTCAACTTGTCCACTAGTTTGTGGATGATAAGGGGTGGCGATCTTGTGAGTAACCCCATACTTAGCTAGAAGAGCTTCAAAGCGCCGGGCAATGAAGTGAGAACCTCCATCACTAATGATAGTCCTTGGTGTCCCGAATCGTGGAAAGATGGTCTTGTTGAAGAACTTAACCACCACCATGACATCATTGGTGGGAGAGGCAATTGCTTCCACCCATCTAGAAACGTAATCTACCGCCAAGAGTATGTATTGGTTTCCACAAGATGATGGGAACGGTCCCATGAAGTCAACTCCCCAAACATCGAAAAATCTCCACCTCTTGAATGTTATTGAGAGGCATCTCATTCCTTCTAGAGATATTTCCTGTTCTTTGACAAGCATCGCAGCAGGAAACAAAGGATTGCACATCTCTAAACAAAGTAGGCCAAAAAAATCCAGATTGCAATACCTTAGCGCTAGTCTTGTTCGAACTAGCGTGTCCTCCACATGGTAGTGAATGACAATGGCGGATGACACTTTGCATCTCATCTTCCGGCACACATCGCCGAATGATGCCATCCGGACCTCTCTTGAAGAGGAGAGGTTCATTCCAAAAGTATTCCCGGACATCCTTAAAGAACTTCTTTCTTTGTGCGTAGGATAATCCGGGTGGTATCTCCTGACAAACCAAATAGTTAACAAAATCAGCAAACCATGGTTCGTTACCTTTGGAGATCACATCGATGCACTCCTCAATGATGTGTAGGTGTTCGTCCGGGAAGGAGTCATCTATAGGTAAATGGTCGTCCTCTAGATGTGTTAGGCGACTCAAATGATCCGCAACAGAATTTTCCGAACCTTTCTTGTCGCGGATCTCTAGATCGAATTCTTGTAGGAGAAGAATCCATCTAATTAGCCTTGGTTTCACATCCTTCTTTGCAAGGAGGTACCGGATCGCAGCATTATCCGTGTAGACAATCACCTTTGCACCTACAAGATAAGAGCGAAACTTGTCAATAGCATAAACAATGGCTAAAAATTCCTTTTCCGTAGTGGCGTAGTTGAGCTGCGCTTCATCTAGCGTCTTGCTAGCATAGTATATGGCATGGGTTCGCCCTTCCTTTCGTTGTCCAAGAACAGATCCTATAGCTACGTCACTAGCATCGCACATAACCTCAAAGGGAAGAGTCCAATCCAGAGGTTGGATAATAGGTGCTGAAATTAGAGCTTCCCGGATCATGTTAAACGCATCCAAGCATTCCTGCGAAAACTCAAAAACTGCATCCTTCATCAATAGATTAGTTAGCGGTTTTGATATTTTAGAGAAGTCTTTTATGAAGCGTCTATAGAATCCAGCATGTCCTAGGAAACTTCTTATCCCTTTCACCGAAGTTGGGGGAGGAAGCTTCTCTATAGTCTCTATTTTCGCCTTATCCACCTCTATCCCTCTACTAGAGATTAGGTGTCCTAATACAATTCCTTCCTTTACCATAAATTGACACTTCTCCCAATTAAGAACTAAGTTAGTGTCTTCACACCTTTGTAAAACAAGAGCAAGGTTAGAAAGGCAATTGTCAAAAGAGGAACCGTATACGGAGAAGTCATCCATGAAGACTTCCATGATTTCCTCAATGTATTCGGAGAAGATGGCCATCATGCACCTTTGAAAGGTGGCTGGGGCGTTGCAAAGCCCGAATGGCATTCTCCTATAAGCGAACGTACCCCATGGGCACATGAATGTGGTCTTCTCTTGATCATCCGGGTGTATCGGAATCTGAAAGAAACCACTATAACCGTCAAGATAGCAAAAGTGAGAATGTTGCGCTAACCTTTCAAGCATTTGATCGATGAAGGGTAGTGGGAAGTGATCCTTCCTCGTCGCGTTGTTAAGCTTGCGGTAGTCTATGCACATCCGCCATCCCGTTACGGTTCGGGTAGGAATGAGTTCGTTATTCTTGTTGGTGATGACCGTCATTCCTCCCTTCTTCGGAACTACTTGAACCGGACTCACCCACTTACTATCGGAGATAGGATAGATGATACATGCATCAAGAAGTTTAAGAATTTCCTTCTTGACAACCTCCTTCATGGTCGGATTCAACCGCCTTTGAGGTTGTCTTGAAGTCCTAAAGTCCTCTTCCATTAATATTTTATGCATGCATAGGGAAGGTTTGATTCCTACTAAGTCTTCTATAGTATAGTCTAAAGCTTTCCTATGTTTCCTAAGGACAACCATAAGCTTACTATGTTCATCTATGGTTAGATCGGAGCTAACAATAACCGGATAAGTAGAGTTAGGTCCTAGAAAAGCGTACCTTAGATGAGTAGGAAGTGGCTTTAGTTCTATTGCTTTCGGAGCTTCCAATGGCTCTTGAGGAGCTTCCGATGTCTCCTTAGAAGTGTCTAAGGAAGTAGAAGATGTAGGAGAAGAATCAAAAGAAGTTGAAGAAGTGGCACGATCATCCCCTTCCACGGCCAAAATTACGGTTTCCATACACCCTCCACGGCCATGGTTTAGGGCGTGGAAAGTGGTTACGGTTGCTCTGCCTCCTCCACGACCGTGTAACCCTCTGGAGTGAGCCACACTTTGGGTTGTGAAATCCACGGCCGTGGAATATAGTGTATGGCCGTGGATTCTCACGTTTTCTGCCTCGTCGTGGAGTTTCTCAAACTCCTCTTCACACACTTCCTCTTGTGCTTCTAAGGCTTCAATTGCCTCATTGCACTCCTCTTCTTCCCCTACATTCGTTAGACTCATAGCAATAACCTTTTGCAAAGGATCTTTGAAAAGAATCGCACTTACCTCCTCTCTAGACAACCCCTCTTCATCTTGGATATTGAATATATCCTCATCAAAGATTGGCTCCTTCATTAGAGTGGAAAGAACGAACTCTACCTTCTCTTCTCCTATGTCAAAGGCGAGTCTAGAATTCTTGCAATCGACTATGCAGCCGGAAGTTGCAAGAAACGGTCTTCCGAGTATGATCGGGACCGGACTATCTGCAGGAATGTCAAGCACAACAAAATCAATGGGAACAAAGAATTTACCTAGCTTGACTGGGACGTCTTCCACAATACCGACGGGGCGAGTGATAGATCGATCCGCCATGTACAACGCCATTTTCACCGGTTTAGGGTCGCCTAAACCGATCTTCCTACATAATGCAAGTGGTATGATGCTCACACTTGCTCCTAAGTCACATAATGCATCATATGTGACATCTCCCACTCCTATGGGAATACAAAATGACCCCGGATCCTTTAACTTTAGGGGCATTTTCTCCTTCATGGTCTTAATGAGATCCGAAGAATCCGAACTCATCTTAACCTCTCCAAAATCTTCTAGCTTCCTCTTGTTAGAGAGGAGCTCCTTTAAGAACTTGCCATAAGCCGGCATACCTACAATAGCATCGATGAAAGGTATATTAATATGCAGCTTGCTCATGAGTTCTATAAACTTACCAAATTGTTTATCTAGGCGCGCTCTTGCTCTAGATTGAGGGAATGGTAGGGGAGGTTTGTAAGTAGGAGGAGGAACGTAGACATCTTCCTTCTCCTTCCCCTTCTCCTTGTCTTTCTCAACGGAGACTTCAACAAACTTAGGTTGCGGATCGGTGGTAGTCACTCCGCTCCTAGTTGTGATTGCCATCACCCTTCCCTTAGGGTTGTCCTCCGTCTTTCCTGGAAGTTTCCCTTGATTCCTAGGAACTTCATCCGCATGGCTGAACATTTGGTTTTCTAAAACCTTTTGGGCTTTATCAACCTTAGAAATTTGATCATCAACCTTAATGATGCGGTTCTCCAAACCTTGAAGCTTTCCCAAAATCGTTTCCAACATGGGATCGGGCTTCTCCTTCCCCGAAGTGTTTCCTCCATTAGATGTTTGCCCCTGGCTTTTCAAAGGAGTAGAGGAAGAGGAAGGTGGAGTTAATGAATTCGAATTGGAAGGATAAGAGTTACCGGAATTTTGTTGATTTGAGCGCCAATTGTTGTTGTTTGAACCCCTATTGTTGTTCCAATTATTGTTCCGGTTGCTGTTGTTGCCATTCCAATTATTCCGGTTGTTGTTCCGGTTATTGTTGTTGCGGTTGGTATTCTCACCACCGTTGTTGTTATTGCCCAAGTAGCCAACATCTTTTCTTTGTTGCTTTGGAAAGTTGGTCTTGATAGCCTCCTTCAACTCTTTGATCTCATTGTTGAGGGAGAAAATCTGATTTTGAGCTTCATGTGTGAGCTTTGCTCCTTACTCCACACGATTTCCTTCTACCTTCCGGTGAGAATACTTCTCTATGACTCTTGCTTGCTTCTCAATGAAGTCCCAAGCGTCATCTTCTCTCATGTCCATGAATGTACCACATGAGAGGGATTGGAGCTTGAATTGTGTCTCCACATCCAGCACCTTATAGTATATCTCTAGCAATGCAAGGTTGGATATGCCATGATGAGGACAATCCAAGAGCAAATCCTGAAACCTTTCCCATGATTGAAATAAACTTTCGTTAGATCTCATGGAAAATGCATTAATCTTACCTCTAAGTTCCGCCGTTTTGGATGGCGGAAAGAACTTAGTGAGGAACTCCGCTGAAAGGTCTTCCCATGTGTCTAGTTTCCCACTAGGAAGAGTTTGATACCAAGACAATGCTTTCCCCTTCAAGGAGAAGAAGAAAGGCTTGAGCTTATAGTTGTTGATAGTAGCGTTCTTCGGCTTCATTGTCTTCATCATACACTCAAAGTTTTGCAAGTGTTGGTGTGGAGATTCAGCGCTTGTCCCGCCAAATTGGTTTTGGCGAACAAGAGTAATGACTTGAGGGTTGAAGCTAAACCCTTGTACATCATCAGCATCAAAGTTCACACCTAGACGGCGTGGTTGCTGCGTTGGATCCATTCTTTGGCCAAGAGTTCTTGGCTCCTCATCCACACGTTCGATCCTAGCATTCCTAGGTGGAACACGGCGATTAGCAGCTGCCCGTGGATGGAATGGATTCACATTGATCGTGGGATCAATTTCCTCTAGCGGTGGCATGGAGGAGTCGCTATCATCAGTGGATGAATGACCCCTATTCGACCTTAAGGATCTCCTTGAGGATTTATTGCTCCCCTTATTCTTAAGGTTGCTTAGTTCTATCCTCATCTGGAACATCATATCTTTTAGATCGTCAACTTGAGATTGATGACGATCCATTTCATCTCGGCGAATCTTCTAATTCCATTGGAGTTGAGCTTCTTTCTCCGCTAACTCCGATTGAAGATCACGTTCGTGCTCTTCAGCCATTTTCTTTTCCTTACGCTTTTGCCTTAAAGTTCTCTCAAGCTCTTGATCAAGAGGCAAGAGGTCTCCGGTGTTCCTAGACCTGCGCATGCACTTGAAAAGATATCAAATAACAAGGGAGAAGCTCCCAAGCTTGACAACCGAAAACCGAATTCGGCCTAAACCAAATCCCCGGCAACGGCGCCAAAAACTTGTTCGCCACTTAGCGTGCGTGCAAATAAGCTTTAAATTTATAAAACTAGAATCAAGCAAGCGAACCCGCAGTGTACGGATCGGCGTAGATTAGCAAGTATTCCAGAGTATCGAACACAGGGATTTGGGGGGTAAAATCCAATTAATAATTGTCAAGCAAGTGAATGTATGAAGCTTTGTAAATATTGGGAAAACAACAATCCTAAAGATCCAGATATCCAGTTGTGGCAATCGATTCAAGATATACTAAAGATATAAGGACAGAGTTGAGGTATGCAAAGGTATGCTAATGTAAGGTAATCGTACGGTGAAGTTCCAAAAACCTTATATGACCCACCTACAAGACACTCTCTATAAAGGTTGTTGAGGCTTCAGTATAGAAAGGTTCTAAAGGTAAGAATTAACGTCAAATACCCAAACTTGTAATCCAAGGATCAAGACTAACTAGACCGATTAAGGTTGTGACACTCACAATCGGGGCAGAGGTTGTTGAGGCTTCACTACCACCTAGAAAAAGCAAGCCAAGACTAAGTTAAAGCAAATCTTTAACTTTGGATTAAAGTAAAAGCAAGTTCGTAACTTAACACAAAATTACGGGTAGTTCTTGAGTTCCACGTCCGTGGAAGCTCAAGAACAGACCGTGGATTAGGGTTGTCGTCGATTCTCTCTAACTCTCAGGGTCCAATCTGTTTACGATCGATCTATCATCATCTAAGCCACAACTATCAACCCTTCACCTTAGAATTGTTAAAGGTTTTTAGCCAATAACAGTCATATTGATATCAAATTCAAGGATTAAAAGATTGAAAGATGAAAACTTCCGAAAACCTTCAATAACTTTCAAATCAATCTCAAAGTCACAATCAAGAACAATAGTCGTCACTAGATTCGGAATAACACGAATAAACACAAATCTTAGATAAGAAGGAAGAATGGGATATCAATCCGTCTTCTAAATCAAACCTAAGCAAGAAGCGAAATCTCCTTGCTAACAATCTTCCGAATCTTCGATCTTCCGTCAATCCGGAAATCCCAATGGCAAAGCGCAAAAATCTCCCAAACACAATCTCCGCCAATTGCGAAATTAGGGCAATTCCAAGCGCAAGCGTAAGATGCGTTTATGTGTAAGAGAAGGTGACGGAATCTCTCTTCGTCCGTCCTTATATAGTGTAAGATAAAATATCGGCCCGGCCCAATTGCGTAGGAGATCGTGGCTTAAAGTGTGGCGAAAAAGATCGTCAAGATCACGGTCGTGGAAGGGTTCCACGGCCGTAATTTAGAGCGTGGAAATCAACACGGTTTGAACCAACTTCTCCACGGCCGTAGAAGTTGCTGGAATGAACCACGCTTCCCTGGCCATGGTTCCACGGCCGTGGACTTGAACGTGGAAATCAGTACGGCCGTATTTTAGAGCGTGGTTTAGGGCTAGAACGTGATTCTTCCTTAGCCTCGTGCATCCTTCAAGTTGGCACTCCCTTAGCTCCTAGGAATGCCCTCAATCCATGAACATTGCTCAATCAACTCCATCCTTGCTCAATTCCATTCGGAAATAGCTCTCAATTACCTATAATCAACATAAAGCTTGTGTAGATCTCTATATCGACATTATAGACAAACTAGCTCACAAATGCATCAATGCTCAATCAATGACTATCAATATGAATCAAATACACTTAGAAAACGTGCCTAAAATATCACAATATTTCATACTAACAAATACACTTAGAAGGAAAATTTATTTATGAATGACTCATTACATTATCCAAGTCAATAGTTTTAACATATATCAACCGGTTTATAAGACGTGCAATTGAACTTAATTTCTATTAGAGTTTTGTCTACTCCTTTTCGGAGACTACAAACTCTTGGTTGAGTTTTGTCTACTCCTTTGGAGACTACAAACTCTTGGTTGAGTTTTGTCTACTCCTTTGGAGACTACAAACTCTTGATTGGATTTTGTCTACTCCTTTGTGGAGATTACAAACTCTTGATTGGGTTTTGTCTACTCCTATGTGGAGATTACAAACCCTTGGTTAATAATTTGTTTTTAGTTCAAGATAATTATATTAATTTGATTGGCAATTGGGGGAACCGTCTACTCACATAAGTGAGACTACGGCCCTTTGGTATAAAACCGGACACCGTAAATCTAACAATCTTCTAAGTGTATTTATTGTTAATTGTTTTGTAGGTTTGGATTGGTCAATAATGAGTAAGACGTTAATGACAGAAATGAGTTCTCGTTTTGGGAAGTTGGATAATTTTGAGGGTGTAGACTTTAGGAGGTGGCAAAAGAAAATGCACTTGATTTTGACTACACTAAAAGTCGCTTATGTACTCATTACACCTAGACCGGCCGAGCCGGTTGATGATATGGTGGAGGAGATAGAGGTTGTCCGACAAAGGAGCAAATGGGATAATAATGACTACATATGTCGTGGTCATATTATCAATGGCATGAGTGATGCATTGTTTGATGTCTACCGAAATGTAGAGTCATCAACATCGATGTGGGATCAACTGGAGTCTAAGTACATGGCGGAGGATGCTTCATCTCACAAATTCTTAGTCTCGGATTTTAACTCATATAAAATGGTGGACTCAAGGCCGGTAATGGAACAATACAATGAATTGCTCCGGATTCTTGGGAGATTCACTTAGCATGCCATGCATATGGATGAGGCCATTGCAGTTTCGTCTATAATGGATAAGCTCCCCCTCCCCCCCCTTCGTGGAAGGATTTTCGCCATGTCTAAAGCACAAGAAGGAAGAACTCACATTGGTGGAACTTGGCTCTCACCTTCAAATTGAACAAGGCCTTAGGGCACAAGAAGGGGGACTCAAGAAGGATGATAAAACTTCTACTTCTCACGAGGCCAACATGATGGATGACAAGGGCAAAAAGAAGAGGTTCAAAGGAAAGGACAAAGAAAAGGACAAGAGAAATAAGTCCAAGAAGTCCAAGAAGGATAATGTTGACAAGAAACCAAAAGGTTCTTGTTGGAAGTGTGGCAAGACTGGCCACTTCAAGCGGGATTGCAAGGTTAAGGACGATGGATCCAAGGGTGGAGGCCAAAGTGGCCAAAACCCCTCAAACCAAGGTGACTCATTTATGAGTCTTGATTCGAACTTTAATATAATTCTGATTTGAATTATGTGTCATTGACTTTTGAATGTTTTTCCATGCAGGATGATGAACTTGGATGGTGGGTGAACTCGGGTGCAACAACTCATGTTTGCAAAGATCGGTGTTGGTTCAAGACATACGTTGTTGCTAATGATGGAGCACCCATACACATGGGAAACGAGTCTACCACCCCCGTTCTAGGAAGAGGATGGGTTGATCTATATTTCACAAGAGGCAAGACTCTAGTCTTGTCAAATGTACTACATGCACCAGCCATTAGAAAGAATGTGGTTTCTAGTGGTGTACTAAATAAGCTTGGCTTCAAACAAGTCATAGAAGCCGGCCGCTATGTATTATCTAGGAGAGGAACATTTGTAGGCTTTGGCCATTGGAACAATAATATGTTTCTTCTCTCTTTATGTAATAAACTTTCTAATAGTAATATAAACAAGAACAATTTCTTCTTCTTCTTCTTCTTCTTCTTCTTCTTCTTCTTCTTCTTCCAATTGTGATTTTGTTAAATGGCATGCACGACTTGGACATGTTAATTTTAAGCGTATGAATGACATGACTAAGGATGATATTTTACCTAAACTTGACTTGCCAAAAGACAAGTGTAAAACGTGCATGTTGACCAAGATAACAAGACTTCCATTTCTTAGAGTTGAAAGAGAACAATCAATGCTCGGCTTAGTCCACTCGGATCTAGACGACTTGCACTCTACTCCTTCCTTAGGAAAGAAGAAGTATTACGTAACATTCGTAGATGATTACTCTAGGTATTGTTACGCATATCTACTATTTGCAAAGAGTGATGCCTTAGACAAATTCTATGTATTCAAGAATGTATCTGAGTTGCAACAAGGTACCTTAATCAAAAGACTATGCACGGATTGTGGTGGTGAATTTATGGATAAGGAATATTTTGAGAGTGTCGGGATCATACATGAGACCACGGCACCTTACACACCACAATTAAATGGTGTGGCCGAACGAAAGAACCGAGTTCTTAAAGAGATGGTCAATACCATGCTGTCTTACTCGGGTCTTAAGCATTCATTTTGGGTGAAGCTATGCTCTCGGAAAACTACTTGCTTCATCGTGTTCCAAACAAAAGAAGCAAGAAGACTCCTTATGAACTATGGTTCAAAAGGAAGCCAAACCTACATTACTTACGAGTTTGGGGATGTCGAGCCATAGTAAGGCTCAATGAAAACAAACGTAAAACTTTAGGAGAAAAAGGTGTTGAGTGTGTGTTCATTGGCTATGCAGAACACTCCAAAGCTTATAGGTTCTATGTGATAGAACCAAATGACTTCATATCGGTTAATATAGTAATAGAGTCTAGGGATGCCATATTTGATGAAGATCGCTTCACTTCGGCTCGTAGGCCTAGGGAAGTGATCAACATGATCGACCTTAGATGAGGAACACCCAAACAAGCATCGTAGAATTCAAGATGAATCATGTCAAGCGTCCCATGGGCTTGACTTGCCAAAGATTGCTTCCATGAGCACTAATTTGTCCCAAAAATCAATTTTTCAAGTGTTCTTGGTTGAAGGGTCAAGGGAGAATGAAATGGATCGTCACTCTTACTTTCATATAGATGAGGATCCAAAGACATTTGATGAGGCCATGAAGTCTCAAGATGTTTCCTTTTGGAAGGAAGCAATACAAGAGGAGATGGACTCCATTATGGGCAATCATACATGGGAGTTAGCCAACCTTCCTTCCGGTTGCAAACCTTTGGGATGCAAATGGATCTTCAAGAGGAAGATGAAAGTTGACGGTTCCATTGACAAGTTTAAAGCACGCTTGGTCATCCAAGGCTTTAGACAAAGGGAAGGTGTCAATTACTTTGACACATATGCTCCGGTGGCTAGGATTACAACCATTAGGTTATTAATAGCTATGGCGGCTATACATAATCTAGTGATTCATCAAATGGATGTCAAGACAACATTCCTTAATGGTGATCTAGATGAGGAAGTGTATATGAGACAACCTGAAGGTTTTGTTTTAAAAGGACAAGATCACAAAGTATGTCGCTTGGTCAAATCCTTGTATGGACTAAAGCAGGCTTCAAAACAATGGCATCAAAAGTTTGATGATGTTGTATTGTCAAATGGATTTAAGATAAATCAAGCTCACAAGTGTGTCTAAAGTAAGTTTGATCATACCGGTCAAGGTGTGATCATATGCCTATATGTTGATGACATGTTGATATTTGGAACAAACCAAAGACAGGTAGATCTCACTAAGGATTTCTTTTCCACTAAGTTTTCTATAAAAGACTTAGGTGGGGCGGATGTGATTCTAGGCATAAGAATCAAACGTGATTCTAAAGGCTTAAGCCTCACACAATTACACTACATTAAGAAGATTGTCAAACGCTTCCAATGTGATAAAAGTACAATTGTCAGTACTCCTATGGACTCAAGTGAGAAGTTGATGCCCAACCAAGGATCAGTTGTCTCTTAATTTAGTATGCACAAGTAATAGGATGTTGCATGTATGCAATGACTAGCACTAGGCCGGATTTTGCTTTTGCTATTGGTAAATTGAGTAGGTACACAAGTTGTCCTAGCTCACAACATTGGAAGGCACTAAGGCGTGTGCTTAGGTACCTCAAGGGGACCATGGGTTTTGGCATCTTGTACAGTAAGTATCCTTCAGTGATAGAAGGCTACTTGGATGCGTCATGGATCAATAATCTAGATGATCACTCATCCACCACAAGATGGTTTTTCTTGTTAGGTGGTGGTGCCATTTCATGGGCTTCAAAGAAGCAAATGTGCATCACAACCTCGACCATGGAGTCTGAGTTTGTGGCACTTGCCGCTACCGGCAAGGAAGTTGAATGGCTAAGAAATTTGGTTCTAGAAATTCCTCTATGGCCAAAACCGGTTTCTCCTATCTCAATTCATTGTGATAGTGCAGCTACATTGGCTAAATCTTATAGCCAAACGTACAATTTGAAATCAAGACATCTTGGTGTGAGACATAGCTCGGTTAGAGAGCTCATAACTCACGGTATAATATCGGTCGATTTTGTGAGAACACACAATAATCTAGCCGATCACTTAACCAAGAGCTTGGCTAGGGACTTAGTTCAAAAGTCAGCCAAGAGGATGGGGTTAACGACCTAAATGGAAAACGACTTGTTGTGGGACACCCAATTCGCCTATGGCTTGATGTCTTAGCCAAATTCAATGAAGAAAGCCCATTCCAAGAAGTTGTGAGCATAAAATAGGGGAGGAATGTTGGAGATTTGGGTTAAGTCTTCATTGTAACCGTTGAGCTTGTCTTGAGATAAGGTGCAATGAGTTTTTCACATGTGTGTCACTATGGTCCGGGTTGCTGGAGGCAAGCCAAGTGACCGGCACTAAGAACAACTAGTATTATAAGGGGAGTCGAATCAAAGCAAGATGATTCACGACAAGGTCAACTTGTGCTAGATTTTAGAAGGTCGACGTTTGGGGCTTTTTAGCCACATTTTATTGGCACACCATTGGTTCTTAGGCCTTATATTGGCTAAATAATATGTGGTTAAAAATTGGAAGTCATCCAAACTCAAATGCTTAGTGAATGTCAATGAAGCAGCTAGTGAGCTTCTTTAGGAGCTACACTAGCTTGAGCTAAGACATTGAGTATTTGTGGATCTTGGAGCTTACCCTAGCTATATTAAAGTGAATTGAGCTCATTGGAAGTGTTTGAAACAAGAAAAATAAGCTAGCTCTAAGCTAGCTCCGGGGAGCGGTTTTGGGCTTCCTATGAGAGCCTTGGACTTTCTAGGGCTTCAAGGCCCATCTTCCAAGTAACTTTCACGTAACTTCCATAACCGATTTTAACCGCTTTTAACTCCCCAAAATCGTGGCCCCCTATGCCTATAAAAGGGAGAGCCATTTGCACTTGATTTCACATTCGTTTTTGCAACAATAAAGCTTTTAGTTCCATTGTATTGACATTGGGTAGACCTTCTTATAAGCTTGTTTGCAAAACTCGAAAGACCAGTATAGTTCCTTTGTATTAACAAAGGATAGGCATCCATCTTAGTTTGGTTTTGTATTGACAAAACCTAGTAATACCATTTCTACAAAGTAAGACAAGTAAGTCTCTTACTTAGTCTTTGCAACGTGTAACGTTTTATCCCACTAAGGTATTTGGATATTCCCGGTGTAGGGGAGAATACACTTAGAAGGAAAATTCATTTATGAATGACTCATTACATTATCCAAGTCAATGATTTTAACATATAACAACCGGTTTATAAGACGTGCAATTGAACTTAACTTCTATTAGAGTTTTGTCTACTCCTTTTCAGAGATGACAAACTCTTGGTTGAGTTTTGTCTACTCCTTTGGAGATTACAAACTCTTTTTGTTGAGTTTTGTCTACTCCCTTGGAGACTACAAACTCTTGGTTGAGTTTTGTCTACTCCTTTGGAGACTACAAACTCTTGATTGGGTTTTGTCTACTCCTTTGTGGAGATTACAAACCCTTGGTTAATAACTTGTTATTAGTTCAAGATAATTATACTAATTTGATTGGCAATTAGGAGAACCGTCTACTCAAATAAGTGAGACTACGACCCTTTGGTCTAAAATCGGACACCGTAAATCCAACACATTTAACACGCACTACTAATTTACCACGGTTCAGTATTATTACCATGATTCAACATTATTACCACGATTCTATAGCATCATGTTAAACACGTTAAACACAGTTCGAAGACAACCGTGGTAAACAGGATTAACACGGTTCAAAGAGAACCGGTAAACACGTTTAACACGACATTTTTAACACGGTTAGGAGGGAACCGTGTTTACCACGGTTCCAACTCAACCGTGTCAAACGTGTCTAACACGGTTCGGTACGAACCGTTGTAAACACGTTTAACACTGTTCGGCACGAACCGTGGTAAAAGTGCCTGTGGTAAATGTGTTTAACACGGTTCGACGCGAATCATGTTAAACACGTTTAACACGATCTGGCGCGATCATGAGAAACACGTTTGACACGGTTGAACCATGAACCAGGTAAACACATTTAACACGGTTAGGGTCCAACCGTGTTAAACACGTTTACCACATGCAGTGTTACAACGGTTCATAAACGTGTTAAATAATGCACACGGAACTGTGTTAAATGTGTATTTTAGTACTAATGATACTTTTGGGAAAAAAAAGGAAAAAGTTTATAGAGTGATTAAGGGTAATATTTATAATAAATCTATTTTTTATTCTTACCAATGTAGAAAAATGATATCATAATCAATTTTCTTTTTACTCAAATAATACTTAAACATTAATTTTACAATACATCTATGTTTCTCATACTAAAGTTAATAAGAAATTTCAAAATAAAATTTTTTTTTAAAAAAGACATGGCTCGTATCAAAAAAATAATTAAGCAATTGCTTGATAACCCATGTTATAAACTTAAATATTGTACGAGCATATTTCAGAAAGTAGTTGAGGTAAAAAGATAGATATAACATAATGAAATATCCCAACGATCAATATCTCATTTATTCCAAGCATCTAAATGTTTTAACTTACTAACTTTCAAAATCTTAATCAGGCTCGACAATGAAACTTTCGGGAAATAAGAGATGCATTATACCTAAAACAATTTTTCTTAAAATAAGGGTCGTAATTAACTTAGTCTAATTAAAAATGCTTCACAAATTTATTACAAAAAAGTTTAAAACTAACAAAATTGATTAACTCGTGTAAAACTAGTGGAAGCAATTGTGTGAAATTACATTAAATCTTGCCCGAGATTTAATGTAATTTCACACGGTAACAAAATCTCGGTCAAACCCAATAACAAAATCTCGCCCAAGATTGATGTACTTTGACCGAGATTACCTATCGTTGAGTGTTGCGGAGCACATCTTTAAAGCATGAGTTCTACAAACTTCAAGGGATCATCTAGGAGAGTTGCGGATACTGAAATCTTTATCACAACAAAACTCGAGTACCTATGTGATTAGTGATGAGCATGGTGAAGATTCGAGGACGAATCCTTTTCAAGAAGGAGAGAACGATGTGGGACCATCCTTGACATCAATTATACAAGGACCAATCACTGGATCAAGGGTTAGAAGGATCCGAGAGGAGATGCTTTTGAAGATGATCAAGGAACCTTGAAAATGAAGTATCTCAGCCCTAAGACAAAATCTCGGCCGAGATTTAGACCGATATTTCAAGTCTGTCAAGACTTAAATATCCGTTGAGATCTTACTTATCTTTTGATATTTTTAATATCTTTAAAGTTATCAAACATTCAGAAGATATCTTTTGATCCTATCTTTCAGAATTATTTTTAGTTTATCTTTTAGAGGAGTTTCTCCTATAAATAGTCTTAGAGGACGAGATTCATAAGACAACTTAGATTTGAATTTCATTTCCATATTATTGTGAGACACTTGTGACTTCTCTCACGGAGTTTGCATTTTATCATTTCTATTCAATCAAAAGGAGAGTTTTGTTGATACGTTGTGAATCCCTACTAGGTTGTTCTTGTGTGTGTTAATCTTGTTGAAGATTGATGCTACTAGTCAAACTTGTCCCTCCTTGTGCTTGTTTGATTTAGAAGACTTGTGTAAGGTTGAAGAAAGAAGGGTTAAGGTAATTCTTTGTTTAGGGTTTTGACAAATAATTGGTCAAGGTTCTTTAAGTCTTATAACTAGTCATATCTTCCTATACTTATCATATTTCATTTCATTAACAATCTTCTTATCTTTCATTATCATCCATAATTCCACATTTTGAGTTTTACAGAATCTCGGCCTGTTCATACGAAAATATAGCCCGAGATTTCCTTGTATTGAATGATATTTGCCAATGTTGTTCAATTCGTGGACTTTCAATCTATATTGGAAAATGCGGCTTCTACCCCACATCAGGTTGTGTCATGTAAGCATCTTCAGGATGGGCTCACTGTTGGCCACCGTAAGCCCGTTGGCGCACATTGATGGCTTGTCCATGCCTTGGTGGGTTAGGAGGAGGCAACCATTCTTATCCTCGATATTTGTTCTCAAACGGTTCTAGGTCGGGCGGGTGCCAAGTCCTACATGTTCCACCTGATCCAAGTCGGATTCGTTGTCGGAGAACTCATCAAAGTCATCACACTCATCATACTCATTAAAATCTTGGTATGTAGGTTGACGGGAGGGGTGTTGGATGCATTGCCTAGAGCGATCATGAGGGATTTTGTTAGGTTGGCTATGGTACCGGGGCTCCTTCCGGGTGTTACGGCCGATACGGGGTGCAGTATATGAAGAAGGGGAAGTACCATACCGTTGTCATTGGTTCTCATAACACTTGTGCCGATTCTCCGTATCAACATACAACAAATCATCCGGAGAAGGCCCAAGGTTCTCTTCGTCCTCATCAAGGGAATCATTGCCGTCAAGTTGTAAATGACGTTGGCTTTCAATGATAGAGGCAAGTTGTGGACCAATTGAAGGTCCCGTACCCATAATATCATTGCCCTTGCGGGGTCCGTCGGACGGGGAAGCATGAACCAAAAAGTCGTTTGGATTTGGGGTTGGGCGATGTACGACCGTCATGAGGGTTTACACCTGTGCCTTTAATTATTCTATGTCATGTCTAAGAGAGGCGTCTCTTTCGGATACAGAGGCATCATGCTCTTGTCGATCATGTGAAGCTTGAGAATTTTCCAAATGAATGTTATTCATAGTTCCAAAATCAACACACACAATTGCAAGTAATCAAATGAGAAAGGTGACAAATTAAGCCAACATTACCCAAGTTTAAGTGTGTTAGGGCTCAAGTTTGGGAAAGGCGTATGGACGGTTAGGCAAGTAAGGCAAAATAAACAAAATTGAACCAATTGCACACAAATAATCAAGAGATAGTTTGCAAACGTATGTAAGAAAATTGAGAGATAGAAGATGGAAGGATTGTTCAAACAACAAGTACTACCTGCTTTGGCCTTTTGTCCTTTTGAACACCCGATTTTCCGGATGGCCCGGAGTCTTACCGGACTTATTTTCACCTTCTTTTTTTTTCGAAACTTTTGAATGAAAATTTTCAATGGTGTATATTGCAAGATATGAATTAACTTTAGAAACAAATCCGTTTTTGAGAGAGTTTTTTTTAATATCTTAGGATACGATATCCGATTTTGTTAACAAAATACTCCAAGTATTTTGGTGAAATTAATTAACAAAGTTGTCGGATTTGGTGGGTTAAGACAAAGACGTGTTAGATAAATGACTTGATGGCAAACCAAATTATCTCCTAAGTTGCTTGGCAAAATAGATCAAAGCAAAAAAAATTCAAAAAAACTTAGATGAACACATGATGAACGACGAGGAACATGATGAAGATCATGAAGAATGGCGAAGAACGAAATGATAAAAGGATGATAGTGTTAACACACAAATATAGGAGTAAAGAGAACTTAACTTCGATCTCTTTACTTTGATGCCAATTTGATGTATCCTTGGTTGCGTTCAAGGATAAACTCCGGATCTAGATCAAGCTTAAGCTTCAACTACTCTGTTTGTTAACGTGTCAGTGGATCAAATGATAGAATATGGTTGGTGGAAGCTATGAGATGGATCTGGAAGCGAATGGTTGATTTGATCAAGGTTGATCGAGCAAGCCGTGAAGTGGAGTGGATATGTTGATTCTTGAATAATCCTCCAATGTGAAGGCTTGAATCGAAGATCCAAGGAAGAACTTTGAGAGAGAAAAGGTGATGCCCAAAATCAAGAAGGGTGAATTATCTCTCTACTAAACTTGAATTAATTTGAACATATCTGTTACGCTAAGAACGTGTGCACGCAATAAGCTTTAAATTTATACTCGTTATATTTCTCCTAACTCCTAGCGAACCCGCAGTGTACGGGACGTTTGTAGTAGGGATAGTATTCCGAGGTCGAACACAAAGACTGAGGTGAGATCGATTCGATTAGTGATTAAATTTAGTGAAGATCTAGGTTAAGAAAAGGGGAAGAAGTAAAGAAATGAAAATCTCAATGTTTTTGGTTTGGTTTCAAGGTGATCAATCAAGGATCACAAATCATGCGAAATCAACAAACAACTAAACTAACAACACGAATAAACAAGCAAACAAGAGATAGACAATCAAAGAGAGAGAGAAGCGGATTCTAGGGGTTGGAAATTCCGGTTATGGCATAGGACTCAAGCTATCTAGTCATTCCTTGGATTAACTACAATATGTTGGGGAGTGAGTGTTTCTAGATTGGGATCAATCACCGGGTAGGTCTCATGGTCCACTAGTCCAATCCTAAGGTCTCATCACCGGGTAAGTCTCAAAGAGCCTAGGGAACGGAATTCTACACTAACCGGATTGTCGCCTAGGGGTCTAACCTATCCTCACCGGGTAGGTCTCGTAAGGGTAAGCCCTAAACAACTATCCTAGCACACTTAGTCCAATGGCGGCTTATGAGGCTTACCACTACCTAGAGTTCATCATCTTCGAAATCTAAGAGTAAGAATCACCGGTAGGTCTCTTCTAACACTTAGTTGCTAACACTAGGTCACCCTAGGATAGATTTAACTCAACAAACACTAGGATTTCAACATTCTAACAATCTAGAACTTAGATCCATCAAATCAAACGAACAAGGCAAACCACGGGGTGTTCTACCCTTCCACGGCCGTGGACTGGCAAGAACGAATCGTGGACTCCAACAGTGGTTCAGTTCATATAGATGAATCGTCCAAAGGCAAATCTAAGTCCGTCCTATCATAGTCCTAGCCATAACTATTCTTACCTTACCCTAGAATCGCATCTATTTAGCCTACAACATTCATCATCATAATCGAAATAATCAAACATAAAATCATGGCTTCCATTTGCAAGATAATGAAGAGAAAGAGATAAACAAGTGAAGCAATAAAAACCAAGCTGAAAATGAGATTAGAAAGACTCACAACCCTTCAAAAGAAGGTTTAATCGATTCTTACAACCCTAGAGAACGATTCCGAAAATCTTCACTACAAAACCTATCAAAGATTAGCAATGGTGTGTTCTTCTCTTCTTTTCCAATGAAGCTCTTCTTCCTCCTCCTATGGTAGCTCTCTTCCAAGCTTCCCTTGAGAGAATCTTCTTGTTGAGAGTGTGGGAGAGAATGTGGATTTGATTGGATGATGGGGAATTGAAAGATGCCTTCTCTCAGCCTTGCAGGACCACTTTTATACTACAACCTTGCTAGAGTTGGCCATGAGATCGTGGCACAGCTGTCACAACCGCTTGGCAAAAACCACGGTTGGTTTCCACGGCCGTGGTCCCTCCAGTGACCGTGGTTTTGGTGTTCCTGCACTATATGGATCATCAAGCCACGATTTGGTGCATGGCATGCATCAACAAGGTCCCATGGGTCTTCCTTAGCCTCTAGCTTGCATTCTAATGAGTCCGAGGTTGTGTCATCTTGATGAACGATCCTCAAACGTATCGTTTAAGCTCCTAAATCTCCCAAAACACCTACAAAGCAATGCAAAAGTCCGTGTAGATGTCTATCTCGACAAAATACATGAATTGAGTGCAAATGTCGTGAACTAGTGCTAAACCATGCATGAATGAGTGAGGAATCTATCTAAATAAGTGTCTAATCCTACGTCATAAATCGTGTTATCAAAAATACCCCATACTTAAGGTTTGCTCGTCCCCGAGCAAATTCTCAACTATAGACTAAGAGATGACATGATTTATGCATGCAGAAAAATGGCAAAATCTTTTTGGAGTTGTGCTTCTAATATTGGATCACCTTCATAGTCATGTTTCATGGCAATGGACAAGCAATCATGCGTCAAACAGGTGAAGGCATGGAAAGACAATTGTACTTAACTCGAAAGCATGCATGAAACGTAAAAAAATGAAGAAGTCAAGATGATCAAGAGCATATCCAATCTAGATTACTAAGTCTTACACACATGCAAATAGGTCATAAGGGCTTGTGAGATAAAAGGCCAAGAAACGTTGTGATTAGGTGGGGATTTTTCTAGGCTATGTGATGCTAATCCGGGAATGGAACTAACTCCACAATTTTGTCCTCGATCAACTTCCCACAAGTGTATATTTTCTCCATCTTTTCATTGTTTTCTTTTCTTTTTCACTTATTTTTGAGACAATGGCATTGGTGTACAAAAGCCGAAACCTTGGTGATTAGCCGTCCTCGGGATTTTTCTATTTTTCGAGGTGCATCCACACCGGGCACACATACCAAAGCTCGTTAGGACTATTGGTTTATTTGACTTTGGCAAGGCACAAACACCCAATCATGTGAATGGTGCCGAGTTACTCGTCATTTAAACCAACGTCCCCAAACCTATATTTTTGTCTACACTTTCACAACAAATTCAGCACTTCATTTCATAACATTCATCCATCAACAACTTCACCCCACACTTGCTTTTCACACACTCAACACACTAACATGCTCCTATTCCCGGATGGGTCAAAAGAGGTTAAATTTATATCAATTGAGGTGCTCAAACATCATGATCAAGATGAGAATTAGAGAAAGATGAATTGCCTCATTCACTCCTAGATGATGTGCAAGAACTAGCATGTAATTTCGACTTTCAATACTCAATCCGATCAAGGCAAACATCATGATCACAAATCATTCATGGGATTCAAGATAAGTACTTCAAGTCCACATATGCATTCATCAATTTAACACATAAGGCCATCCATAGCCAATCCACATGACAAGATTAATCATTAGGGTCATATCCAAGCCTAGAAAGCACAAAATTTTTTAAATTTTCTGATTTTTTTGGATTTTTCGAAATATCTATGTACAATGCAAGACATGATGAAACATGTGACTAAAAGAAACTACCCTAGGTGCTACTCATGCAAAAGATCATGCAAACCCACCCCATACTTAGAAACACATTGTCCCCAATGTGGCATTCAAGTAAAGAAGGGTGAAAGAGGGTTCTCACAATGTAAAAATGGTTTGCTTGGGTATTTGGGATTACTCAAGTGGATTGATGGGTGATGATCCTATCAACAATGGTAGAGAGCTCTAAATGTTCATCAAGGCGTCGGGACCCGCGCTAAGCACCGCTAGCCGTCCAAGTTCCGCGTCCGCTCCACCCATAATTGATGAGGGACTCATCATCCTCATTCACATGCCATGCAAGGCTTTCATGCTACCAAGATTCTAACACACACAAAGCACACCAAACACACAAAAAACAGAAAAATCAAAACAAAAGCAAAAACGAAAAGGGAAAAGTGTTACCAATGGGTTGCCTCCCATCAAGCGCTTCTTTAAGGTCATTAGCTTGACCAAACTCGGGGGCGTCTCATTCTAGGTGAAGTGGGGCAATCATGTCCACCGGAGCTCCCGGGATATACTTCTTCAACCGGTGCCCATTCACCTTAAAGTCTCCACAATGCTCCCCTCCTATCTCAACTGCTCCATGGGGAAAGATCTTCTTCACCATATAAGGACCGGTCCATCTCGACTTTAGCTTTCCGGGGAAGAGCCGCAACCTTGAGTTGAAGAGAAGGACAAGGTCGCCTTCACTCAACTCCTTGGGGATGAGGCGTTTGTCATGCCAACGTTTAGTCCTCTCCTTGTAGATCCGGGCATTTTCGTAAGCATCCAAACGGATCTCCTCAAGAGCGTTCATATCAAGCAACATCTTCTCTCCGGCCTCCTTGAGGTCAAAATTTAGCCACTTAATGGCCCAAGAAGCTCTATGCTCCATCTCTACCGGAAGGTGGCAAGACTTGCCATAGACTAACTTGTAAGGAGTGGTGCCAATTGGTGTCTTGAAGGTGGTTCTATATGCCCACAAGGCATCATCGAGCTTCATAGCCCAATCTTTTCTCATCCTAGAGACCGTCTTCTCAAGAATTCCCTTGATCTCCCGGTTGGAGATCTCCACTTGGCCACTAGTTTGGGGATGGTAAGGTGTTGCCACCTTGTGAGTCACCCCATACTTAGCCAAAAGTGCTCCAAAGTTCCTATTGGTGAAGTGCTTCCCTCCATCACTTATGATCACCCTTGGTGTTCCAAACCTAGGGAAGATCACTTGGTTGAAGAACCGCACCACAACCTTGGCATCATTTGTGGGAGAGGCGATTGCCTCCACCCATCTCGAAACATAGTCAACCGCCAATAGGATGTAGAGGTTGCCACAAGAAGAGGGGAATGGTCCCATGAAGTCTACACCCCACACATCAAATATCTCTACCTCTTGTATGTTGTTCAAGGGCATCTCAATCCTCCTTGAGATGTTGCCCGTCCTTTGGCAAGCATCACAAGCTACCACAAAGCTTTGCACATCCTTGAACAAACTTGGCCAAAAGAAGCCCGATTGCAACACCTTAGCACATGTCTTGTGTGAGCTAGCATGGCCTCCACATGGCAAGGAATGACAATGGCGGATCACACTCTTCACCTCATCCTCCGGTATGCATCTTCTAAAGACTCCATCCGGCCCTCTCTTGAATAAAAGTGGTTCACTCCAATAGTAGTACCTCACATCTTTGAAGAACTTCTTCCTTTGGGCATATGACAAACCGGGAGGCACTTCCTCACACACAAGATAGTTCACAATGTCGGCATACCATGGTTCACTTCCTCTAGACACTTGGAACAAGCATTCCTCCACCATTTGCAATTGCTCATCCCGGAATGAATCATCAATCGGGATGTCATCTCTCTCAAGTTCCAATGGAGGTAGTCTACTAAGGTGATCCGCCACAAAGTTTTCGGGCCCCTTCTTGTCCCGGATTTCTAAATCAAACTCTTGAAGAAGAAGGATCCACCGTTATATTTCTCCTAACTCCTAGCGAACCCGCAGTGTACGGGACGTTTGTAGTAGGGATAGTATTCCGAGGTCGAACACAAAGACTGAGGTGAGATCGATTCGATTAGTGATTAAGTTTAGTGAAGATCTAGGTTAAGAAAAGGGGAAGAAGTAAAGAAATGAAAATCTCAATGTTTTTGGTTTGGTTTCAAGGTGATCAATCAAGGATCACAAATCATGCGAAATCAACAAACAACTAAACTAACAACACGAATAAACAAGCAAACAAGAGATAGACAATCAAAGAGAGAGAGAGAAGCGGATTCTAGGGGTTGGAAATTCCGGTTATGGCATAGGACTCAAGCTATCTAGTCATTCCTAGGATTAACTACAATATGTTGGGGAGTGAGTGTTTCTAGATTGGGATCAATCACCGGGTAGGTCTCATGGTCCACTAGTCCAATCCTAAGGTCTCATCACCGGGTAAGACTCAAAGAGCCTAGGGAACGGAATTCTACACAAACCGGATTGTCGCCTAGGGGTCTAACCTATCCTCACCAGGTAGGTCTCGGAAGAGTAAGCCCTAAACAACTATCCTAGCACACTTAGTCCAATGGCGGCTTATGAGGCTCACCACTACCTAGAGTTCATCATCTTCGAAATCTAAGAGTAAGAATCACCGGGTAGGTCTCTTCTAACACTTAGTTGCTAACACTAGGTCACCCTAGGATAGATTTAACTCAACAAACACTAGGATTTCAACATTCTAACAATCTAGAACTTAGATCCATCAAATCAAACGAACAAGGCAAACCACGGGGTGTTCTACCCTTCCACGGCCGTGGACTGGCAAGAACGAACCGTGGACTCCAACAGTGGTTCAGTTCATATAGATGAATCGTCCAAAGGCAAATCTAAGTCTGTCCTATCATAGTCCTAGCCATAACCATTCTTACCTTACCCTAGAATCGAATCTATTTAGCCTACAACATTCATCATCACAATCGAAATAATCAAACATAAAATCATGGCTTCCATTTGCAAGATAATGAAGAGAAAGAGATAAACAAGTGAAGCAATAAAAACCAAGCTGAAAATGAGATTAGAAAGACTCACAACCCTTCAAAAGAAGGTTTAATCGATTCTTACAACCCTAGAGAACGATTCCGAAAATCTTCACTACAAAACCTATCAAAGATTAGCAATGGTGTGTTCTTCTCTTCTTTTCCAATGGAGCTCTTCTTCCTCCTCCTATGGTAGCTCTCTTCCAAGCTTCCCTTGAGAGAATCTTCTTGTTGAGAGTGTGGGAGAGAATGTGGATTTGATTGGATGATGGGGAATTGAAAGATGCCTTCTCTCAGCCTTGCAAGACCACTTTTATACTACAACCTTGCTAGAGTTGGCCATGAGATCGTGGCACAGCTGTCACAACCGCCTAGCAAAAACCACGGTTGGTTTCCACGGCCGTGGTCCCTCCAGTGACCGTGGTTTTGGTTTTCCTGCACTATATGGATCATCAAGCCACGATTTGGTGCATGGCATGCATCAACAAGGTCTCATGGGTCTTCCTTAGCCTTGAGCTTGCGTTCTAATGAGTCCGAGGGTGTGTCATCTTGATGAACGATCCTCAAACGTATCGTTTAAGCTCCTAAATCTCCCAAAATACCTACAAAGCAATGCAAAAGTCCGTGTAGACGTCTATCTCGACAAAATACGTGAATTGAGTGCAAACGTCGTGAACTAGTGCTAAACCATGCATGAATGAGTGAGGAATCTATCTAAATAAGTGTCTAATCCTACGTCATAAATCGTGTTATCAATATCTTACAAGTGAGGTCAAACATTCTTAATATAGAGGATGTGGCCGAAGACATGCTGCTAGAGAGACCGAGAGAGACGATGATTCGAGCACGGAGGGAGCTGGTAGCGGGCAAGCCTTATGCAATGGTGGAGTGAAGACAAGGCATGCCACTAGCCGGGCTGAGAGAGGCGATGGTATGAGTAAGGACAGAGCCGGTAACTTAAGCGATGACTTTAGCACGTGAGCGGGTGAGCAGTCCATCGGAGTGAACCTGCAAAGCCTCGTCTTCCTACTCTACGGTCAAGGTAGTCAAGGGTACATCACTTTATTTGAATACAAACTTGATGGTGGGTGTCCAACCTTGACCTTCTTTTTATCTAATCTTTGAATGAAGCAAAACATTTATTTCTCATTATCCTTTCACCTCCATTCTCCTCGTCTCTTTGTTTGTAAAAGTAATGCATTAAAAAGCAATCTAAACAACCAATTTTTTTTCCTTTTTTTTTAATACAAATGTAAACGATTAGGCATGATCACCATCTATTGGTGGACCATCCTATAACATCTGATGACATGAATTATGTACCATTATATTCATGCATATTGTAGAAGATTGTCTCAGTTTACCTTGCATTTAGAGAGAATTTGTGTGCCTTTTATGTTCTATTCAATCATTTGTCGGAAATAGAGGTCTACACGAGTTTTTGATGAATTATAGGTAAATGGAGTGGAATTGAAAGCAAAAGCGGAGCAAGGAGCATCTAAGGATGTTAAGGAAGCTAAAGGAGTCTTAGAGGGATCACAAAGAGCTAAGGAATTGCAAAGGAGAAGCATAGAAGACGAACCAAAAGAAGAGCACTTTCTGTTGAAGAAAATCGTGCCAATATGCATATAAATCGGACGATTTTCCTCCCTGGAAATCGAACGGTTTTGTGTATAAATCGACTAGGTCGATTTCCTTTGTTTTTCGGCCAAATGAAAAGACGACACAAAGCCCAATTCTTTTGGGCTAGAGGAGAGTTTTGCCAAACGGCCCATTTGCAAGAAACTATAGGTGAGAACCCTAGGGACGAAAACGAGGAGGCCGCAGCGGGAAATCTTTACACGTTTGAGAGAGATTGGAGATTCTTGGAGAAGGATTGAAGGACTTTTTACCGGGAAGCCAATCTTGATTCTTGTTTGTGAGATTTCTTTATCCATTGAAGCAATTGTGCTTTTTGAACACGTAATTGAATTACTTAAGAGATACATTGATCAGTTTTGACGATTATTTACAGATTTGAAGGTTATTGAATTTTTATTTAAGATTCAGTTTTCTTTGCGATATTTCACTCAATCTTTAATTTCATTCGATTTTGAAAATGGTTGGCTAAAACCCTTGTGATTCTGGGGAGAATAGTTGATGATTAAGGCTTAGATGATGATCGATTGAACTCATTCAAACATTAGGATCCTGAGAGTTTAGATTTTAGTTTTGCGACAACAGGAAAATCGGACTGTTCTTGAAGTAAATCGGCCGATTTTCTTATGAACAGCACGATTTATTCTTCTGACGAACCTTAATTGAATTAATCTTTAACCAAAACTAATCCTTGCCTAAATCCCAACATTGATTAATCTTTTTAACCTCTAATTGAATGTATGAAGACACTTCAAACCTGATTCTACATTTAATAGATTAAGATTATAAGATTTGGGTAATAAAGAGACTCAACATCCTTTATTAAGATTCTAAGTGTGCTTTCTAATCTTTACTTTGGAGAGTCATATCCTGGAGTTTTAGATAGTTAGTTTGAACATAATTCTTGTCTTTAGATCTTTCTATATTACAGCCTCAACAACCCTTATAGAGAGAACCTTTAGATTAGTTATATAGGTTTTGGAACTTTACCGTACGATACCTACCTTTGAACAATTAATCTTGGCAATATAAACTCTGTCCTTATATCTATAGAAGTGTCTTGAATCGAAAGCCGAAATCGGATACTTGAATCCTTGAAATTATTTTACCCTTATTTGATCACAAAAGTTTTTTGCATTTTTGCTAGATAATTGAAATTGAATTTACTCTCACCAAATCCCTGAGTTCGACTCTGGAATTCTTACCTCACTACAGCCGATCTGTACATTGCGGGTTCGCTTTGCTTTGAGTTCTAGATATAAATTTAAGACTTTGACGCACACACTTTTTGAGCGAACAAGTTTTTGGCGCCGTTGCCGGGGATTTGGTCTAGATCAAATTCGGTTTTCGGTTGTCTAGCTTGAGAGCTCTTGCTCTTGTGATTTGATTTGTCTACTTGAGTGATCTTTGCAGGTTCTTTAGGTATATGCGAAAGACTAGATCCACTAAAGATCTAGTTCCTTTCGATCCCGAATTGGAGAAAACTTTGAGAAGAAAGTTGAAGGAAAAGAAAATGGCTGAGAACAACGAGAGAAACTACCAGGCTGAACTGAATGAAGCTCAACGCCAACTTCAGTTGAGTGAGAAAGCACGTCTAGATGCTGAAACGAGTCATCAATTTCAGATTGATGAACTAAGAGCTATGATGTTGGACATGAAGTTGGAATTGAATGAATCCAGGAAGAAGAAGAAGAAAGTCAAGACGCCAACTAAATCCATTAGAAATGACTCCTCCGATGATGAAGAGATTGATCCGGACATGCCGGAACTTGAGGAGATCGATCCATTACTTCGTCATGTTCGAAACACCCCAAAACCACGGGTTGTTCCTCGCCTCCCAACTAGGGATGTGAGAGTTGCTAATGACGGTGATAGACCCCGCACTTTGGGGCAACGGATGGACCCAATTCAGCAACCACGCCATCTAGGTGTAGATTTCGGAGCCGAAGACATCCAGGAGTTTAGCTTCTCACCACAAGTCATCACCATGGTTCGCCAAAGTCAATATGGCGGAGCAAGTACTGAATCTCCACACTAACACTTGCAGAATTTTGAGATTCTCATGGAGACTATGAAGCCGAAGAAGGCTACTACAAGCAATTACAAGATCAAACCGTTCTTCTTTTCTTTGAAGGACAAGGCTCTAGCTTGGTACCAAACACTTCCAGCTGCAAAGCTGGCTACATGGGAGGAATTGTCTTCGGAATTCCTCACCAAATTCTTTCCGCCATCCAAAACGGCGGAATTGAGAGGTAAGATAAATGCTTTTTCTATGAAACCTAATGAAAGCTTGTTTCAATCTTGGGAAAGGTTTCAAGATCTCTTGTTGGATTGCCCACACCATGGCATTTCCAAGCTGGAATTATTGGAGATCTACTACAAAGGATTGGATGTGGAAACACAATTCAACCTCCAATCTCTCTCTTGTGGCACATTCATGGACATGAGAGAGGATGATGCTTGGGACTTCATTGAGAAGCAAGCCCAAGTGATTGAGAAGTATTCCCACCGGAAGGTGGACTCAAATAGCCGGAATCAAGGCGATTCGGGAGCTAAGTTGAACCAAGCTGCTCAAACACAAATATTCTCCCTTAATAATGAGATCAAAGAGTTGAAGGAAGTGCTCAAAACGAGTCTTCAAAAGACTAAGGAGCAAGAAGCCAACTACATGGGGAGGGATAACAATCAAAGGAATGATAACCGGAACTCCAATTGGAACAACAACAACAACCGGAATTCCAATTGGAACAATAACAATAGGAACTCAAATAATAATAATTGGAGGTCAAATCAGCAAAATCCAGGTAATCCTTACTCTCATGCTGAAAAGGCTCTAACATCTCCATCTTCTTCTACTCCTTTAACAAGCCAGGAACAATCAAGCGGATCAAACAAACCCGATTCCATGCTAGAGACGATCCTAGGCAAACTACAAGGGTTGGAGAGCTATATAAATTCGGTTGATAAAGCTCACAAAGCTTTGGAAAGCCAAGTGTTTAACAAGGCCGGAGAAGTTCCAAGAGACCAAGGGAAACTTTCCAGGAAGACGGAAGATAACCCAAAGGGAAGGGTTATGGCGATCACTACTAGGAGTGGTATAACAACTACCGATCCTCAACCTAAAGTAGTTGAAACCACCACTAAAGAAGGAGAGGGAAAAGAGAAGGAAGATATATATGTTCCTCCTCCCGCCTACAAACCACCTCTACCTTTTCCTCAATCTAGAGCGCGTGCACGCCTAGATAAACATTTTGGTAAGTTTGTTGAACTTATGAGTAAGCTGCATATTAATATACCTTTTATGGATGCAATTTTAGGTGTGCCAGCTTATGGGAAATTCCTCAAGGAGATCCTCTCTAACAAGAGGAAATTGGAAGACATCGGAGAAGTCAAGATGAGTATGGAGTCATCCGAACTCATCAAGACTATGACAGAGAATATGCCACCTAAGCTCCGTGATCCAGGATCCTTTTGCATACCCATCACTTTGGGAGAAGCTACTTATGATGCACTTTGCGACCTTGGAGCTAGTGTGAGTATCATACCACTTGCTCTATGCAAAGCAGTTGGTCTAGGAGAGCCTAGACCGGTGAAGATCACACTCTACATGGCTGATCGTTCCACCACTAAGCCGGTTGGGATACTAGAAGACATTCCGGTAAAACTAGGTAAGTTTTACATTCCTATAGATTTTGTCGTTCTTGACATCCCTGCAGATTATCCGGTTCCCATCATCCTTGGGAGACCATTCCTTGCAACATCCGGATGCATGGTCGATTGCAAGAATGGCCAGCTATCTTTCCATATAGGTGAAGAGAAGGTAGAATTCATACTCTCTTCCTTAATCAAGGAGCCAGCCTTGAGAGACGATGTTTTTGATATTTTTAATGAAGAAGAGTCTAGAGAGGTAGTAAGTTCAATCTTGATGAAAGACCCTCTTCAAAAGGTTCTTAGTATGAGCATCACGGAGGAAGGAGTGGAACATGATTTCAATGAGGATGTGAAAGAATTAAATGATGTGGAGGAAGAACTAGGAACAAGAATTGAAGAACTAGAATTAACTCCGGAAATTGTGAAGAAAATCGACCTGCACAAACCAAATCGTCCGATTTGTGAAAAGGCAACACGATTTTTGTCAACAGAAAGAAAAATCGACCTGACTAAACTAAATCGTCCGATTTGTGAAAAGGCAACCCGATTTTTTTCAACAGAAAGAAAAATCGTGCCTCAGATCGACCGATTTACTTCAGGGGAGGTCGATCCAGTGGGAAATTTTCTGGATTCTCCAAACTTCACCGCAGCTGTTCTCGAATCTAATGATGCATCACCCCCAACTCTAGAGGCCTCTCCCACAACATCCAAAGACCACGATTCATCATCAATCAAGGCACCTCCATCATTAGAATTGAAGCCACTCCCCACGCATTTAAGGTATGCATTTCTTGGCATTAATTCCACATATCCGGTCATAGTCAATGCGAAATTGAATGATGCTGAACTAGAGAAACTTATGCATGTTTTGAAGCAACATAGGAGAGCATTAGGCTATACTATTGATGATTTAGTAGGAATAAAGCCTTCCCTATGTATGCACAAAATTCTAATGGAAGAGGATTACAAACCTTCACGCCAACCTCAAAGACGGTTAAATCCGGCAATGAAAGAGGTTGTGAAGAAAGAAATCCTTAAGCTACTTGATGCAGGTATCATCTTTCCTATCTCCGATAGCAAATGGGTGATTCCAGTACAAGTAGTACCCAAGAAAGGAGGCATTACCGTTGTTGCCAACAAAAACAACGAACTTATCCCCACACGGACAGTTACAGGGTGGCGAATGTGCATCGACTACCGCAAACTGAACGTGGCCACTAGGAAGGACCACTTCCCCCTTCCTTTTATCGATCAAATGTTGGAAAGGTTAGCCCAACATTCTTACTTTTGTTATCTAGATGGATATAGCGGTTTCTTTCAGATTCCAATTCATCCGGATGATCAAGAGAAGACGACTTTTACGTGCCCATGGGGTACGTTTGCTTATAGAAGAATGTCATTCGGTCTATGCAACGCTCCAGCCACCTTCCAAAGGTTTATGATGGCAATCTTCTCCGAATACGTAGAGAATATCATGGAAGTCTTCATGGACGATTTTTCGGTATATGGTTCTTCCTTTGATAACTGCCTCTATAACCTTTCACTAGTTCTTAAGAGATGTGAGGACACTAACTTAGTCTTAAACTAGGAAAGTGTCATTTCATGGTCACCGAAGGGATTGTGTTAGGTCATCTAGTATCACAAAGGGGAATAGAGGTTGATAGAGCAAAGATAGAAACCATTGAGAAGTTACCTCCCCCTTCTTCGGTGAAAGGACTTAGAAGTTTCTTAGGGCATGCAGGCTTCTATAGGAGATTCATAAAGGATTTTTCTAAGATTTCAAAACCCTTAACTAATCTTTTGATGAAAGACGCAACTTTTGAATTTTCGAAAGATTGTTTAGATGCTTTTTGCAGGATCAAAGAAGCTTTGATTTCAGCACCAATCATTCAACCACCCGATTGGACTCTTCCTTTCGAGGTCATGTGTGACGCAAGCGACGTTGCTATAGGAGCCGTACTTGGACAGAAGAAAGATGGTCGCACTCATGCCATCTACTATGCTAGCAAGACGCTAGATGAGGCTCAATATAATTATGCAACCACAGAAAAGGAACTTTTAGCCGTAGTATACGCTTTTGAGAAATTTCGTTCCTATCTTGTAGGTGCAAAGGTGATAGTCTATACGGACATTCCGCAATTCGATACTTATTCACGAAGAAGGATGCGAAGCCAAGGCTTCTAAGATGGATCTTACTCTTACAAGAGTTCGATTTGGAGATTCGTGATAAGAAAGGATCGGAAAACTCCGTTGCCGATCATCTTAGTCGTCTTCCGCAACTCACCGGCGAGACGGATGAACTTCCTATAGACGACTCATTCCCTGACGAGCAGCTACACGAGATTGAAGAGTGTCTTCAACACATCTCAAAAGGTAATGATCCATAGTTTGCTGACATTGTGAATTACCTTGTTTGTCAGGAGATTCCACCCGGACTTTCATATGCTCAAAAGAAGAAGTTCTTTAGAGACGTCCGGCAATTCTATTGGAACGAACCTCTTCTATTCAAAAGAGGTCCCGATGGCATTTACAGGAGATGTATCCCCGAAGATGAGGTGGATAGTGTCATCCGCCATTGCCATTCTCTACCATGTGGCGGACATGTTAGTTCCCACAAGACTTGTGCTAAGGTACTTCGCTCCGGCTTCTTTTGGCCTACACTTTTCAAAGATGTGCAAAAGTTTGTTGTTGCTTGTGATGCTTGTCAAAGGACAGGTAATATATCAAGGAGGAATGAGATGCCTCTCAACAACATACAAGAAGTAGAGATCTTTGATGTATGGGGCATCGATTTTATGGGACCTTTCCCATCTTCATGCGGTAACCAATATATACTTCTTGCCGTAGACTATGTCTCAAGATGGGTAGAGGCAATCGCTTCTCCTACTAATGATGCAATGGTAGTGGTGAAGTTCTTCAATAGAACGATCTTCCCAAGGTTCGGAACCCCCCGAACCATCATTAGTGACGGAGGAACGCATTTCACAGCCCGTCGATTTGAGACTCTATTGGCTAAGTATGGGGTGACCCATAAGATAGCTACACCTTATCATCCGCAAACCAGCGGACAAGTCGATATATCCAATAGAGAGATTAAGGGAATTTTAGAGAAAACCGTCTCTAAAACGAGAAAAGATTGGTCAATGAAGCTTGACGATGCACTATGGGCGTACAGGACAGCCTTCAAGACACCAATAGGTACGACTCCCTATAATCTTGTCTATGGTAAATCCTGTCATCTTCCTGTAGAGCTAGAGAATAAAGCTTATTGGGCTATCAAGTGGCTCAACTTTGACATGAAAGAAGCCGGAGAGAAGCGGCTCTTAGACATCAATGAGCTGGATGAGATCCGGCTAAATGCGTATGAGAACGCAAAGATCTACAAGGAACGGACAAAGCGTTGGCATGATAAGCACATCATTCCAAAAGATTTGAAAGAGGGAGACCAAGTCCTTCTATTCAACTCAAGGCTTCGTCTATTTCCAGGTAAGCTTAAATCCCGTTGGACAGGACCCTATGTAATTAAACGAATTTTCCCCCATGGTGCAGTTGAAGTATGGGGTGAACAAAGCAGAAGTTTCAAGGTTAATGGCCAACGGTTGAAGAAATACACACCGAAAGCTCCAGTCGAGGAGATAGCTCCTATCCTCCTCCATTGAACACAAACCATACACCGTCCAGCTAAAGACGATAAATCAAGCGTTTCTTGGGAGGCAACCCATGATAGTATAGTTTTTCCCTCCTTTCATCACTTAGTTAGAGTAGATTAGTTGCTTTGTTTCTTTGTTTTCGCTTTTTATTTGTTCCTCGATGCACTCTTGGTTTGTCGTGTCATTAATCGCAGGAAATTAGGTCCAAATTGAGAGATCCATGGAGAAAGGGAGCATGAATCAGTTAAATCTTCAATTTCCACGAAGAATAAGGAAGTAAATCGAGCTGCACTAAGTTAATCGTCCGATTCAGGAGCAGAGCAAGTCGATTTTTGGCAACAGAAAGAAAAATCGACCTGAAGATCGACCTGCCAAGAAAAATCGTCCGATTTTCAAGTGTTCAGAGAAAAATCGAGTTACCTTAAGTAAATCGTCCGATTCAGTAACAGAGCAAGCCGATTTTTGCCAACAGAAAGAAAAATCGACCTGGAGATCGACCTGCCAAGAAAAATCGTCCGATTTTCTTTGAGATCAGAGAAAAATCGCCCCGACGATTAAATCGACCTTATAAATCGGCCGATTTTCTTCACAGTTTCTCGACCCTATATAAAGACTCAAACACTCGATCTTCCTCATTCTACAACCTTCCACTCTCGATTTCCCTCTCTCAAGAACTCCGAAAATCGCCCATACCCTACAATCCTCATTCCTTAATCATTTTGAGTGATTCTTGGCTCCAAACTGAAGCATTTTCAACAAGGAACAAGGATCTACCAACAACAAGCACGGCAATCGATTCCTCCGTACGGAATTCAGGTTTTTCATTCCAAAACCTATGTTTCTAATTCGAAATTGAAGTTTGCTTAGAAAGTGTTTGTTTGCTGAAATTGATTGAGGAATCTGCTTAGGAATCACTATAGGAAACTGTATGTGGTGATTGTTGGAATAGAACTTTACAGAATTGTGAGAATCGTAGAAATCGATAGAAAAATCGACCTAGCCCAGAACAATCGTCCGATTTTTGTGAAGAACAGGGCGATTTTTTGCTGCAGAAATGGATATTGTGAAGAGAATAACTAGAAATACGGGGAAGAAGAAGAAGGGATCTTCTTCCAAAGCCCCTCCCCCACCTCCACCACCACCTCAAAACATTCCTAAGCTTCCCCCTCTCCTATCCAAACACAAGAAACGATATGAACGCATCTTAGATCGCCCATTCACCCCTCCTCGATACATTGTGCTAGATGACTTAGATTCCTTGTTTGTTCGAGAGGATGTGGATATGATGCTTGACAGGGCTGGGCTGAGACAGTTTGCTATGATTAGGGAGGATGCATATACCGAGATCACCCTAGAGTTCCTTAGTACATTCGAGCATGATCCTAGAGAAAGGATGGTCACCTTCCGCCTTATGAGCCAAGATCATACTATGTCTATTGATACTTTTGGGGACTTGTTCGGCTTTTCTTATTCAGATGCAGGCACATTTGCTAGAGGTGTTAGTGCTAGTGACTTTTGGGAGGCTATTTCAGTGGGTGAATATGGAGGAGATAAGTGGAGACCCGGAAATTCTAAGGAGACTAGCATGTACAACCTCTCCTTTAAGGTAGTACATCGGATTCTTAGTGAGAGCCTATTTGCACGGACAGAGACTCCACAAAAGCTCAAGGCTGATGAGCTTTTCATTCTATATTGTATGACATCCACCACCATTCCCGACATTTCCACCATGCTTGCTGACTATCTAGGAAAGATAGCCAACAAAGCTAAGGGCGACATTTGTGCTGGAGGCCTTGTCACTCATGTGGCTAAGGCATTGGGATTAGACTACTCGGGATGCACTCTAGCTGAGAGTGCCCTACCTTTAGGCTCACAGAGATTGGTTACTCGACAGGTTTTGATTCCTCGAGGGAGAGGAACACTACATGTGCCCATGCCATGGCACAAGGATCCAAAGAAGAAGCCATCCGAGATCATCTGGAAACCCGAATACACTATTCGGAGCAAGAGGAACTGGAAGGAGACATTTGAGTTGATGCTTGAGGAGATATCTCCTCCTTTATATTATGATGATGATGCAGGTGACACTGAGGAGGATGAGGATGGAGGCCAGGGGACCATGCTCGAGTTTGAGAGTGACACTCATAGCGGTCATGCTACGGATGCCATGGACACCGACACTCATGGTGGAGGACCTAGCATGACTAGTAGAGGCGATGAGGAGACGGAGGATGACATGCAGCCACCTCGCCGCTCATTTGCACGTGCCCCAGGACATGGACAAGGACGTCGACCTCCCCGTCACTTTAGGGAGCTAGTCTCTAGTTTCCAGAGCCTCAGCACCGACTATCACGCTCTCCACACCGACTACAACACCCTGAACACTCAGTTCAGGAACTACAGGCAGGAGACGGACGCTAGGCATTCATCCTACGATGGCCAGATGAGAGACTTATACTTCCACCAGTTCGGCCACTTCTACAATCCTAGTGCACCGATGTATCCTTATCCACCACCTCCACCACCGACAGAGGATTGAGCTTCCACTTCTTTTACATTGTAAGTATTTTTCTTCATCTCATGCTTGATTTTCACATTGGGGACAATGTGGATGTTAAGTATGGGGTGGGGGTACTTACAATACCTTTTGTTTCATCTTAGCACTTTATGAACTTTGCATTACTCTTGATGATTTGGCTTGTAATAACTCTTGCACTACTTGCTTTCCACTATGACACTTGCATTTGCATGATCTTTTTCAAATCCTATGAATTTTCAAAAAATTTTGTGCTTCTTATGATGGAAATGACCTCTATGATGAGAAATGTGTATGTGGATAGGCAAAAAGATGCTTAGTTGTGTTGAGATGTTAATCATAGCATGAATGAGTTTACTTTTGTTACTTGAACACATGAATAAGTTATATGATTTAGTTGTTTTGATAAGAGAATGAAATAATAGTCGAAGCTATATTGTAAGTTCTTTTACATCATATAAGGATGACTAAGGCAATTCACTTCTTTTCTTTTCTCATATCTTGATCATGCTAGCCCCTCAATGAAATATGTAACCCTCCTTTTACCATCCGGGAATTAGGATAAGTGATAGAAAAAGGCATGTTTGATGTGGGAGGGCCAAGGAAAATGTATTAAATGAAAGTGTAGAAATTCATAAGTTTGGGGACGTTGAACATGAGGATGAGTAACTCGGCACCATTCACATAGCCGGGTGTTTGTGTCTTGCCAAAGTCCAATTGAACGACAAGTCCTAACGGGATATGGTATGTGCATCAAGGGTTTGAGGCATCTCGAAATTGAGAAACGCCGATCTCCTAGGCTTCGGTTTTTGTGCACCGCTGTCCATACTCTCAAAAAGTAAAGTATAAAGGAAGCAAAGCTTTCTACATGTGAAGCATGTGCGGTGAAGTAAAATTTGAAGGTATTATGTTGTTCCTCTTCCCCGGATTAGCACCACAATTGCCAAAAAGAATTCCTTCCCTTAATACGTTTCTTGAACCTTTTCTTTGATTAGAAGACCTTGAGACTTTTATGCATGTGTTTAAGGCTTCATGGCTTAGATTTGTTTGACTTTGATTACCTCTACATCTTTATCATGTCTTTTATTTGTGTTTTCAAGAAAGAAAAGGAAGTTAGTTCATCTTATAGTTATCATTGATACATACTTTGCCTTTTTATGCCTTGAGATATCACTTTGAGGGTGATCCAATAAGAAGAAGCACTACCAAAAGAAAAGTTTTTGAGTTTTCATACATATATAATCCATGACATCTTGTATTCTAAATTTGAGTCTTGCTTAGGGACAAGTAAGGGGCAAGTATGGGGTATTTTGATGACATGAATTATGTACCATTATATTCATGCATATTGTAGAAGATTGTCTCAGTTTACCTTGCATTTAGAGAGAATTTGTGTGCCTTTTATGTTCTATTCAATCATTTGTCGGAAATAGAGGTCTACACGAGTTTTTGATGAATTATAGGTAAATGGAGTGGAATTGAAAGCAAAAGCGAAGCAAGGAGCATCTAAGGATGTTAAGGAAGCTAAAGGAGTCTTAGAGGGATCACAAAGAGCTAAGGAATTGCAAAGGAGAAGCATAGAAGACCAAAAGAAGAGCACTTTCTGTTGAAGAAAATCGTGCCAATATGCATATAAATCGGACGATTTTCCTCCCTGGAAATCGAACGGTTTTGTGTATAAATCGACTAGGTCGATTTCCTTTGTTTTTCGGCCAAATGAAAAGACGACACAAAGCCCAATTCTTTTGGGCTAGAGGAGAGTTTTGCCAAACGGCCCATTTGCAAGAAACTATAAGTGAGAACCCTAGGGACGAAAACGAGGAGGCCGCAGCGGGAAATCTTTACACGTTTGAGAGAGATTGGAGATTCTTGGAGAAGGATTGAAGGACTTTTTGCCGGGAAGCCAATCTTGATTCTTGTTTGTGAGATTTCTTTATCCATTGAAGCAATTGTGCTTTTTGAACACGTAATTTAATTACTTAAGAGATACATTGATCAGTTTTGACGATTATTTACAGATTTGAAGGTTATTGAATTTTTATTCAAGATTCGGTTTTCTTTGCGATATTTCACTCAATCTTTAATTTCATTCGATTTTGAAAATGGTTGGCTAAAACCCTTGTGATTCTGGGGAGAATAGTTGATGATTAAGGCTTAGATGATGATGATAGATTGAACTCATTCAAACATTAGGATCCTGAGAGTTTAGATTTTAGTTTTGCGACAACAGGAAAATCGGACTGTTCTTGAAGTAAATCGGCCGATTTTCTTATGAACAGCACGATTTATTCTTTTGACGAACCTTAATTGAATTAATCTTTAACCAAAACTAATCCTTGCCTAAATCCCAACATTGATTAATCTTTTTAACCTCTAATTGAATGTATGAAGACACTTCAAACCTGATTCTACATTTAATAGATTAAGATTATAAGATTTGGGTAATAAAGAGACTCAACATCCTTTATTAAGATTCTAAGTGTGCTTTCTAATCTTTACTTTGGAGAGTCATATCCTGGAGTTTTAGATAGTTAGTTTGAACATAATTCTTGTCTTTAGATCTTTCTATATTGTAGCCTCAACAACCCTTATAGAGAGAACCTTTAGATTAGTTATATAGGTTTCGGAACTTTACCGTACGATACCTACCTTTGAACATTTAATCTTGGCAATATAAACTCTGTCCTTATATCTATAGAAGTGTCTTGAATCGAAAGCCGAAATCGGATACTTGAATCCTTGGAATTATTTTACCCTTATTTGATCACAAAAGCTTTTTGCATTTTCGCTAGATAATTGAAATTGAATTTACTCTCACCAAATCCCTGAGTTCGACTCTGGAATTCTTACCTCACTACAGCCGATCCGTACATTGCGGGTTCGCTTTGCTTTGAGTTCTAGATATAAATTTAAGACTTTGACGCACACACTTTTTGAGTGAACCACATCCTTGTGGATGATTCATGTCAGACCACTACTCCGGCTGAGGGATTGTCATGGCTTAATATCGCGAGCTTGTCCGCAACGTTGTTGACTTTCATGAAAATATGATGGATATGCACTTGCGTGAAATCAAATAGAATAAGAGAAATGTATGAGATAATAAGGTCGTTTTCCCACCGGGGCTTCCAAATATTTTTTATTGGGCTGATAATCGTGAGCTCATCTCCTTTGATTTGAATATGTTTAATTTTCATTTCTCTTACTCTCAATAGTCTTATCCTAAGAGTAGACGCTTCTGCATGCAAGATAGATGTGCATCCATATTGTCAATATTCGTATGCAATTATTGATGCATTATGATCTCTCAATATGTAGCCAAAAGCACATCTGTTGTTGCTTCATTTAGAGTCATCAAAGTTGATTTTTACACTTCTCATCATTGGTTTTGACCAATGAACTTTTATGGTTTTCCTTAGTTGCATTGTTATTGCCTTTTTTGGAAGGTTGTTTCATTTGGATACGTCCCATTTGTGAATTTGTCTAATAACCAGTTGTCTAATATCAATTAAAGTTTTATCATTGAAGATATTTTGTTCCTCAAGTGCCAAATATTCCACCATGTAACGGTCATGTATATCAACATTTTATCCTCAAATTTACTATGCATGATAAATAGGATTTTTGTCTTTTTTTCAGTTGTTTGCATTCATTAAATAGTCTTGGATTTTGTCATCACTTATGTTGTTGATTGTGAATGAGCATTTAAAGAATATATATTTTTGCACTTTCATAAGGATGCTAACATAAAACACAATTCATGGGAACAAAAATTTTTTGTTTTTTGAGTTTTTTTTTTTGTTGTGAGTCCATCTATTGACAGTTTCCATAAGAAAGTTTTAATTTTTGTCAGGCTCCAAATCAAAGAGTTGTTGCATTGCACTATCCCTTTTGGATTTGTGGATTAGCTCTAAGGCAAATTTGGTAAAGAATCAACATTTTTCACAGGAGCTCAATAAAGTTTGTCTCGCATGTTGCAAATGGGTTATGAGTAACTAAAAAATCTTTTCGACTATGTCATGCGGAAGCAAGGGGTTAAGGAGATTGCTTATTTTAGCATGATCCCATTTTCCATATAATAAGACAACTTATTGTATCATCCTCATTTGTTAAGTTTTTTGTTAAAGGGATAATGCTCAAGTGATTGTTCCGAAATCCAAGGATCTTTTCATAATTTGATCATTTGTTAATCTCCAAAGTTCCATCCAAAACCTTTTTCAAACTCTGTATGCATGCTCATTAGTCTTTTGCATTGTCATTATGTGTTTTTCCCAGCTTTGTAGCACAATAAGCGGCTTCTATTTAGATATTTCTCCTCTATTAACTTAACCCAAACGTTATCTAGTTCAACCATAATTATCCATAAGAGTTTCATTTGTAGGGCTTTGTTCATGTCTTTTGATTTTCGGTTTCCAACTTCTCCTACTTCCATTGGTTTACATATCTTATCCAAACTTATTAGGGGGTGAAATTTTGCTCCTTTGTTTAAGAAGAAATGTTTATTAATTTGGTCTAGTTCCTTGTGAGTGGATGTTGGGAGAATGAAACTTTGCATGATAAAGTTGGGTTTGCGTTCAAATTGGCTTTGATCAATGTTGTTCTACTTTCTTGGAAAAGGGACACCACTTTCCATTTTGTTAGTTGTTGTCTAGATCGTGCAATAACATCCTCAAAAGTAGTTTTATTTACTCGTTCGTTGATAATTGGACATCCTAGGTATTTTCCATGCATGTACTTAAGGAGATGGCCAAGGTTATGTTGTAGTCTTGTTTTAGTTGATTTGTCTATATTACTCGTGATTTGAAAATCTGATTTTTTTTATTTTTTTTTTTATAGTTCATTTTTTGTCCTGAGATTTGGTAATAATTTGATATAATTTCGAGCACTTGGTTGGACGATGAGATTGTAGCTTTGACAAATATTATTATATTATCTACAAAAGCAAGGAAAAGAATGAATGGTCCCGCTCTTGTGATTGGGAATTTCCGGTTTTCATTACTTGTTGTTTGAATGTTCCTGGCTAGAACCTCTACTCCTAGATTGAATAGGAACGGTGATAGAAGATCTCTTGTCAAACCCTCTTTTGGGGTGGAAGATGTCAGTAGGGCTATCATTTGCTAGGATGGAGTATGAGTATGAATAAATGCATTTCTTTAATCCAACCTGTAAATTTGCTTGAGAAGCCAACTTTTCTTAGTATCGTCACGATAAAGGGTCACTCTACCTTATTGTAGGTCTTCTCCATATCTATTTTGATTGCCGCATAACCCCCTTTTTCATTTTTGGATCTAAAGCCATGAAAATTTCATATGCTAGCAGAATATTATCATGAATTGATTTATTTTGAGTGAATGTACCTTGTAGTGGATGAATATGCTTTTGGAGCACCTTTTACGCCTACTTGTCAAGATTTTAGCAATAGTTTTATAGTGTTGTGCATAGACTTATGGTTTTGTAATAGGTTGTCAATGAGGGGTTATCATTATTTAGGTTCAAAGTGATGAAAGTATGGTTTATTAATTTTAGGGTACTTTTGGTTCTATACAAACTCTTAACTGATCGGATTGTAGAAGGACCTATGATATGCCAATATTTTTGGAAGAAATAAGTTGACATCCCATCGGGACCCGGTGATATGTCACTTCCAATTTTAAAAATTACGGATTTGATTTCTTGGTTTGTAAAGGGTTTGGTCAACTCTATGTACTCTATATCAAAGTTCTTCTTTTAAATAACTCAAGTTGTATGTGGAGTTCAATTGTGATAATGGGGTAGCTTTAAATCTAGCTTTATAGTCATCAAGAAATTCTTCACAAATATCTTCTTCTCTAGCTAGCACTGAACCATTGTTTTATAATTGAAGGTATATTCTTATGGTTTCTTCTCATATTGCTCTTCTATGATGATATTTTGTGTGCTTTTCCCCTAGTTTGATCGATTTTGATTTAGCTCATTGCATTCAAAATTTGTGTTTACATTCAAGCACTCTCTATTTCATTTATCCTAATAAGTTTTGTGTTTTTCTGATGGGTAAAGTCTCTATAAACGAGAATTTGCATCTTTTCAATCTTTGTGTCCACCTCACGGACTTGCATGTTTATATTCTAAACTTAGTTTTGCTCCATGATTTCAATTTATTTTTCAATAAGCTAATTTTCTTAACAAAAGTTATACATGTAAGTTTCTTGGTATTGTGTTCTCCATATTTGTTTCATGATATTCTCACAATCATTTGTATGGTTTCACATCAACTCAAAACATAACGGCTTATTTTTACACATTGCATTGAGTTAAGAAGCTCAACATAAATGTGGCAATGGTCCAAGATGGTGAGCGCATGGTTGTAGGTGTAGATGTTTGGGTAAGCTTGGATTATATTTGGATGTGCCACGGCTCAGTCTAGTTTTTTAAAAGTCTCAACCTCTTTGTGTTTTCTCCAAGTGAAGTCATTACCTTTTTGTTGAGAGTTCGACCATATTACATTGTTGCATGAAAAGATGTAGTCTTCTGAATTTGTGAATTGAAGTTGGTGCACCACCTTTTTTAACAGATGGTTAAGTAATTCATTAAACTCCCCTAGCAAGAGGGTTGGAAAGGTGTTCGTGTTGACATGGTTCGCTAGCCACTCGTCTTTTTGTTGTTCATTTGGGGAGCGTAGATGAAAGTAATTGACATAGTAAAGTTAGTTGATAAATTAATGTGATTCACTGTCACAAATATCTTTTCTATATTGTTTGCTTCTACTTTTTCATTTATTAATTGATAATTCTTCTATAAGAAACATAGTCCCCCGGAGAGACCATCAGTTGGAGCAAAACACATATCAACAAACCCAACCCCTTTCCAACATGCTTTATGAGGCTCGACGCTTGTTTTTAGTTTAGCGAGCATGATCATGTGTAAATGTTCGTTTTTGCAAGTCTGATTAGTATCGGTCTAAAAAAATTTTCTTTCTCATACATCGAAGTTCCACAAGGCAATCTTCCTATAAAACAAGTTTCTAAGGTGGGTGGTATAAGCCCATAATTCATACCAATTTGGTTATCATATCTCATGTTTTCAAGTAATATATTATACTCTTGTGTTATATTCTTTATTCCATGTTGTCTAAGTTGTGACCTCAACATTGTTGTAGTTAGACGCTCAATGTTATTCCTCCGGCAATTTATCATCCAATTTTCCTGGATCAACATTATTTTTTGAAATTTATAAATCCACAATCATTGTTCAATAGTATAAGCGATAAGACATCAATTGTTCAATAGTATAAGGCATCAACCGATTCCAATTGGTTCTACTGGTTGAACATACAACAAAAGTATACTTCGTAAAAATCCAATATTCAATTGTTGTAATGACTTATAGTTCAACTCTTGTAAATTAGAAAGAGGCCGGCTACAACCTTGTCTTTGGCACCTAAATGTTGAAAGCCTACTACAAGCTTTGCTACCTTGTCTTTGGCACCTAAATGTTGAAAGCCTACTACAAGCTTTGTTCTCCCATGAGAATTTTAATGTTCTCGAGTCTCTTATCCAGGAGGCTCTAACTATTTCTATATTTCTTACCTCCTTAATGAAAAGGCATTGATTAAGTTTGGACAAGGTCTCTTTGCGCCGATTAAGTTTAGGCTCGGCTCAAACTCAACTTGTTTATAAATGAGTTGAGCTAGAGCATGTTAATATTCGACATGTATGGCTAAAATAACATTATAATAGTACTATTTTAGCCGAGCTACTTTGTTCGCTTCGAACTCACATCCTGGTGGTATTATGCTTCCGTTGAAATCAAAATTTTCAGCGCATCTCATTGCAATGCTTGAGAATGCATAATGTGCGCCTGTTACTACCACCCTATTTGTTCATCGACAATTTCAGAATTTCTAATGAATCACTATTACTTTCCAATTGCACAATAATTAGTCAGGCCTGACAAACATGGAATTGTAATACACAAGAAATATAATCCTTTCAAAAAGTTTTTATTTTATTTTTTCCCCTCGCTATTTTACATTGGAACAACAAAGAGTTTCAGAAAAGCAAGACTTTCTTATGGTTGTGTTCAGCAACAACTATGCACGATAACAGAAGTGTAACTACAGACTTCCTCTCCTCCCCATCAGAATGAGGATAGCTTTTGTAAGTTAAGCCGAAAAAGGGCCATTACTCAGCCGTGGTTAAGTAGAACCTAATAATATCCAGAACTTGCTTGTTTCCTTTGGCGTACAATTACAATACATAATTACAAGATTACAAAAAAAAAACACCCGTGTTTTCGCGAGCGAAAACGGCCATGCAAGCAGGAGTTGATTGATGTTCATGGCCAGGCATGGGATTTTTACCAATCTAAATTAATGTTTCTCGAGGTGAATAGTTTATCAATATACTGTATAACAGGCAATGAGGCCTTAATGAATCCTCCCATCCTTTGCTCTGCTGATTGTTCTGGAACAACAATAATAACATAAGTACATAAGTTACAGGAAAGCATATTGGATCTAAAATTTTTCACTTCCAATGTAGTTGGAAAAGTCATTAACTTCTTCATTCTAATGACTGAACTAGCCCCTATGGTTACAAACTACCGTGAAAAAAAGGAACAAACCTAATCAACTTGTGCAATATTGTCAATGATCACAATGGCGCTACTTCTCATATGTGAAGGTTCAAGAGGATTTGAATTAAAAAAAATTTAATGAAACCACCTTGTATAAATAATGAAATTCAACTAGTGAAATATTAGATTGTTTGACCAAAATATGCTTAGTTGACCAATTAAAAATTATTATTTTGTTATTATTTTTCAAAATACCAATATGATTATATCTTTTTAGTGAATAATTTTTAAAAAATATTTGTATAAACACCTTATTATTTAAATTGATTTTGTATACTACAATTAGTTTTTTATATGTTTTTATGACATAATTACTTTTTAGATTATTTATATACAATATGGCATTTTATTATAAAAATTGTTAAATATATTTTGTGACTATGTTTTAAAATTCTTATTATAAGAGCTGTGTTTTGAAAACTAATTTAACTTATTAATAAATTAAGTATTTAAGAGCATTCTAGTCGTCTAAGATAAATTTGTCAGTAAAATGGTTAATGGTTAGAGGGGTGTTACATTTAGTGAAACACAATATATAAGGTGATTTTATTTATTTATTTTAACTTAAAAGGTAGTTTGGTATTTTAAAAAAAAAAAGATTTTGAAAGGTATTTTTTTCAAAAAAACCCTAAATTTTATATGGAAAATGAGATGTGCCGTTGGATGATCATTTCAATTCATAAGCAAGATTATTGTAAAAATAAACTAGGTTCCTTCATTTCCTTCCAGTTAATTATGACACAATGGTTAGTAATCAAAAGAGGTGCATCAACTATCAACTATCAAGGCATTTACAATTGAAGACTAACCTGTTTCATTCAACTTAGTGAGAAGCTGGTCTCTTGTAGGAAGAGCGTACATACCGGCAGCAACCGCTGCCCTCACTGCCCAAGTATGGTATGGTTTACATGTCTGAGAATATGCAGTGGTGGCTGCATCTTTCAATGAGCCATCCCTGATAATGACTCAAAATATCAAATTTTAATTGACATGTAAACAAGGCAAATGGAAGTGTAGAGCTCAATTCCCATGGTTAAAGAGCAAGATAGTAGGAAGGAGGAGATGAAACTTACGTAGTGGACAAAAATTGCTCAAATAAAGCTCTGATAAGGTCAAGACCCTGCCTAACTCTTCGCAAATTACGTGAATGGCTTCCCTGACATTTTACTTTCTTATTTTGGATATCATTATCAAGCACGGTACTCAATGAGTTGTATCTCTTTGCTGCTTCTGCTAGACTGCGGACCTAATAAATAAATAGCTAAGCAATTAGTAGGCAACGAAACATAGGAAAAACCTTCTAATTCCACATCACTAATACGTGAATCACATTCAGGGAAGGAATACAAAGTTGTTATGCTCCACCCAAAAGTACAAGATGATACAAACTAATGTGTATTATTACTATCTGGAACGTGTCACCATGAAAAGAAAATTTCCACATATGATTGCAACATAATTTGTATTTTAAATAATATCGGCTTAAGGGGATAGAAAACTGCAAGATCAAAGGAATGTTTTATTATAATACAAAAATTGTTCATGTGTAAACTGAGCAATCAATCAACATTCAAACATCAGTAAACATGATTTTTTTTTATTTGTCAATTTCTATACTCGTAGCTGGGACTACACATACAATCTATTCAACAATCAAAAGTTCCAAATAAATTTGATAAACAGTCTAAACTGGAAATTACAGAATGTAATATTCAACACTTCCTTCTCGAATGCAGTTATTGCCAATACAGATCTTAACTATGAATGCTCCTGTCGTGCATTTGCATAGCTGCATCCCTTCTCTAAATGACTAAATCTCACAACCTTCTCGCTAAACTTTTAATTCTAAATCTTACTTCATTGCATTTTTCTAATCCGAAAAGCAAAACGGAACGATCAAACATATCCATGACAAACCTCTTGTTGATTTATGTCAGATGATTCATTATTATCAAAATTAATTACGATGAATAACTGAAGCACATACGCCGAAAACTTCAACTGCAAACAAAAAGAACTCGAACAATCAAGAGAGAGGAATTCGGTCGAATTACCTTAGCGCAGTACTCTAATTCGGCGAATTTAAAGGCGATTCCGAGAGAATCGAAGAGGACGGAGACAAGAGCACAGGCTTCGCAGAATTCCTGCAAAGGGAGATCATGATCTTTTTCCTTGGCTAGCTCAACCTTATCGGCAAGCTGTTCAAACGCCTCAACGATAGCCGCGAGAGGAGGCTGATTTTGCACCTGACAATTCATTGACGGTTTCGCGGTGTTCGTCGTCGATGGCAGCAACCACCAACACCAACACCATTTGCCACGGGGGAAGAAGAAGGAGAAGAAGAAGAAGAGAGGGAGGGAAATGGAGATAGAGAAAGGGACGGAGTTTTGGAGAAGGAACCTGGGGCCCACTTTCGGCGAGCAAATTTGACTTCGTGGAGAATTCCGCTAGACTTACGCTACACCGACTGAAACGGTCAATTAAAGAGAATGGCGGAGCTTTGGAAATTGGAATGGGTGGAGAGAGAAATATGGGTTGCTAATCGTATTTGCCCCACTTGTAATATATCTAACTGGGCCGACTGACTAGGCCCATGCCTTCTCGGGTCAGCCCAGAATTTGAATCTCATTTTCCAAAGCCACCCGATATCTTTCATCGAAATAGTACCAGTCTTTAAGGATTAAACATTTGAAACTGTAATCCCTTCTATTAATTCAGGCTTACTCCTGGGGCGGACAGACGTCTTCACCAAAGCGGAATCCGTCCCCGCGCGGAGGTAAGCGCACCCACGACCCGCGCCAATGCCTGCGGAGGCGCAGTTCGGATGCACCTCAAGGTGGGGCGGACTCGGACTGTGCCTCCGCCCCAAAAGTTGTAAGGCACAAACCTGAGCTTGAATGTTCAGTCGCCATTGTTGGACTGATATGAATTGTGCCGAGGATGAATGGCCTTCATCTGATGATGTTGAGTGCAGTAAGCTTCTTGAGAAAGACAGTTCCATGTTCCATTTGCTAATCAGACACAAGTGTCTATGTGCTGATCTTCTCAAAAAGGTTATACAATATGCCATGGATGAATTGCAAAAATCGAATGTCCGGAGATGGTGATTCGCATGCCTACACGTCAGCTCCTTCATCGACGCCGAATGGAATCAAGAAGAATCTAATTCTTGTTATCAATCCCCATTCAAGAAGAATCTAATTCTTGTTATCAATCCTGCTACTGAGGAGATTATAGGTTATTCTCGTTTCTTTTTTATCACAAACACGTCTAATTTCATTTTACTCTAATATTAGAGTTTACTTGAATACGGCATTGCGTTATTTGTGGTTCTTTCTTTGTTATTCAGGCGATATTCCGGCGACTACTAGAGAGGATGTGGAGACTGTTGTTGATGCTGCTTGCAGAGTTGAGAAAAGGGGAACGACGGGGCTTCGGTGGCACACCCGCGGACTACGCTTGCGCCCCAAGTCCGGCGCGCCAACGGGCCGCGGGTGCGCCCCATCCGAGCGCATGCGGACTGCGGGTGCTCCGTCTTGTTTGTAATTTCTGTCGGCTCTAAATAACATCACTCTATTAGTTTGAACATAGCTATCAATCGATCCAAATCCCTGCCCCGTGTTCCTATTCGTCCAAGTGGAGGTTTTTAAAATTAAAAAAAAAAGCTTCAAACATGGGTTCGATTCAATTATCAAAAATAGGTTTATGGGTTTAAAAATTATAAAAAGTAAAAGAAATAGGCCCATACGGGAAACCAAAACCGACCAATTTGGTTACAACCGAACCGGAAACCAATAAAATTGGTTCGATAATCGGTCCATATAGTTAACAATTTCGGTTTTCGGTTCGGGTGGTGAACTGAACCAAATAACCGATTTTTATATAAAAAAAACGAACTCAATCCCTTCCCTTGTAGTTGTTTAGCCGTTCAGGGTTCTCAGTCTTTGTTCGGTTGTTCACTTGTTCCCATACAGCTACACTCAGAACTAAGAGAGCTCAAAAGGAGGAAGGAAGCTGAGACCTCTACAATTTGTACTCTAATTGTCAATCCCACTCAGAACTCAAAGACTCTCCACTCTAGGCCTTTGGCGACATCTCCAGTCTTCACTCCAGCCGTCCGACAACAGGTTTGTCAATTCCCCTTCCCCTCTTCGTTTGAAGGTTCGACAATATTCATTGATTGAACTCGGAACTTCTCTTTAGATCTTCTTTAGTTCTTCTTTTCTCCAAGATTCGACAACATTCATTGATAGTGATGCGGGGTCATATATAGGATCACACAAAGACGCAAGAGCATATCCCAAATCATCTAGAGACGCACGAGCATGTCCAGGACTCGCTACCAAGAAAATGAATAGAAAAGCAAAGGGAAGAAGAAACATGCAACTACAGGCTCCAAAGCTTTAGAGAGGAAGTAAGAGCAACATTAGAAGAGAAGTTAGTTAAGATCCCTTTGCACCGCAAGGATGCATGAGAACATGATCAATCATGCATGCATTCAAGGGAGAAGATGACTCATGGTTCCCACTTCTACCATCTTCCAACACAACCATGCTTTGATAAGAAGACACTCGCCCCACTCATACCACCTCGGACCAGCCTCGGCTACCTGCAACCCAAACTTACATGCACACATGTCCTCCACCATCGGACAACCACCCACACGTAGCAAGGAGCCATGCACGTCCCCTTTGATTCGGACGAGCCATGCACATGTCCCACGTATCCATGCGAACTATGCACACGTCGGGAATAACCGTGCAAGTCATGCAAAATCCGTATGGGATTGAATCATCCCTGCAAGCTTACCAACTAGGGCTCATAATCTGGAGATGTAATCGTTCCGGACCTACCCATCTAAACATGTGATCTATCTTCCCGATGACTAGACCAACTACGCAAGCAACAAGCCTACCCGATCCGCTACGTCACCATGAGCCAAGACCTACACAAACCAATTCGGACCCCCTTCACCTCATAGATGACGCTACCTTAGTTGTTAAAAGCAGTTCACCTACTTTTTATTTTAGCCCATAAAGACATCTTTTAATTACGGGTTAAATTTGCGAGTTTTTTATATTATTTTCCAACCCATGTTTATTTTAATTATTTTTGCAAATATTTTAAGTCTTCTATTAGGGAACCTTAAAGATAGATTGAAATAATCATATCTTCTAAATATATTATTTGATCAATCCTAGAAGATCAAATCTTATTACAAGATTGATCTTATTTTATTACTTTTCTAGCAAAAAATCATATCTTATTCTCGATAAGATATGATTCTTCGGGCCGGCTTACTTGAAGTCCAAACTCGAGCCACCCTCTATATATAGGGATCTCGAGCCTCTTGTTTTCTTCACTTGAATTTTTTTTTTGATAATGGAAAGCGGCTCGATCCCATAGACGACGCGCCGACTATTGGATCGAAAGGCCGAATAGACCGGCAGACGGACTAACCGTCATGAGGAACCACAATAAAGAAGAAAAAGAAAACACAAAAATACATCACAAAAACCCGAAAGCAATGACGTCTTTAAGGGAAAGCAGAATGATCAAATCAGTCGGAAGCTATGCGCATGAACGTTCATCTTCGAAGGAAGTACACAAGTAGGAAGCCTACCTAGAGAACAATTGTGGACACCTCAAATTTGGACTGCAACAGAGCCGTCAAAAGTCGATCACACATTCACGCCCCCTTCTCGACAAACACTCGAACCACCACCGAAACCGCATCAAAACAAAGAGGACGAAGTTGCAGCACACGGGTATCGTGATATAAAAATGTGTATAACTTTGATGGTTTAAAATGTAGCAATTTGCAAGGGGGAACAATGTTCGAAAAAAGTTGGTTAACAACATTGTATCTTTGTTTAAGGAATTAAAATGAACATTTTGTAAATTCGTTTTTTATTTCGAACCTTCCTATTAAAGTAGGTGAATTGCTTTTGATTTAATAGTAATAAAATTGTTATATTAAGTTTTTAAAACAATATTGCCTTGGACAGATGCATTCAAGATTATTTATTATTTTTGGTGCATTTGGTGCAGTTAGGCCGTCGGTGTCGTTAGGCCGAGATCGATGTCGTTAAGTTGCAATATGGTGCTCGTAGGACTAGACTTAACTATATATATATATATAGTATAGATCCTATGAGAACACCCCCTAACGTGACAACATGAGAACAAATTCATAATTATTATTAGTTTTGTTACGAATGTGTCATATCGTTTAATGTATTATTCGTAGTTATTGTTGGTTGAGTGGATTATTCGTAGTTATTGTTGGTTGAGTGGATTATTCGTAGTTATTGTTGGATTCCTAATTATTATTATTCGTAGTTATTATTATTTTTGATATCTACTTTAAATCTCAACCCTTAATACTCACATCTAACGGTGTACGATTGTTCTCATGTTCTCACGTTAGAGGTGTTCTCATGGGAACCACACCCTATAAATATATATATATATATATATATATATATATATATATATTTATATATATATATATATATATATATATATATATATATTTATATATATATATATATATATATAGATTCTGGTTCAAGTGAGGAGGACCTTGTGGATAGGAATTAAGAGAGCCGTGGTGATGTCACGTGGCACCACCATACAATGAACAGTTAGTAATAAAAATATGAACACTGCCTATAACAAAACATTGAACAATCATTAATAAAATTATGAACACTTACTTTGAAAAATATGAACACTTACTCTGAAAATTATGAAAACACACTTGTAACATAATGAACATCATTTTTTTTTACACGATTTGAAACAAAAAGAAAATTTTTACAAAAATACAAAAATGAACATTTAGTGTTAAAACATGAACAATTAGTGTTGAGAAAAAATGAGCACTTATTAATAAATATGAACACTTACTTTAAAAACCATGAACACTTACCTTAAAAACCATGAACACTTACTTTAAAAACCATGAACACCATAGTTGTAAGAACAATGAACACATACTTGTAAAAATATGAACAACGTTTTTCTTACAGCCATGAACACCATATTTTTATTACTAAATGTTCATTTTGTGGTGGTGACACGTGGCATGTCACGTGTCACCATCCTAGCTCTCCTTATTCCTATCCACAAGGATGCTCCTCACTGGAACCAACCTATATATATATATATATATATCATCCAGAATAAAAGTTGTGTAAGCCAGTTGTAACAGTGGGGTGATATGGGTTGTAGCCCAAAATAATTGTTGAGTAAACTAATTACGTAGCAATCATGGTTACCAAAATTAGGTTTATAGACATCAATAGATTTCGCATCAAAAGACAAAGCCCAAAGCATGTATACGTTGCATGGTAGAAGTAAAGAAGGAGATAATCACAATGATTATAGAGATCCATCAATGAAATACAAACAAAAGAGCATAAAAAACCTAGACAGACATGAGACATAAGACCAGAGCCAACAACACCCACAACAGGTGCACACCCCTCTACTAGTGCAAAATCCTCCCCAAAAACAAAGAGGAGACCTGACCAACGATAGATATGAACAAAGTCCCAAGTTAAGGGACCGCTCATAAAGTTTGTAGGCAAGTCGAAAAGCCGGCCAAACTCCGGGTTAAGGGACCAATCTGAAACAAAGCCCCGGGTTAAGGAGCCACAGGTTCGCTGCGAGAAGGTGATGATAGTGCTTGGAGACAAAGAGGAAGCAAAGAGACCCATCTCAAGGAAACTAATATGGTCGAACCCCCGAACAACAAAGCCTTCAGAACTTAGGGTCATGGGTTTGGTTCGATCATTGAGCAAGGGCGCTTGTCCGGTGAAGGGGAGGTGGTCGGCCTCAACGGTAGCGGAGTTGAAGTCCATCGAGAGTTTTCTCCGTTTTAGGATGGATAAGAGTTATCTTCCTCTGGTTTGCGTATAGTAAAGAGGAGATCTCTCTCTTGGACGACGAGGTTTTTTTTGAAAGGATCACTCTTTTTTCTTAGCCTGAAATTAAATGTAACTAGCATTAAAATTACCAACTTACTTTTAGACAATAAAATAAACAAAACTTATATTGATTATATTTTACTTCCATTATCATAAATTTAAATAAATTCTATTTAAATAAGATAAAAGTTTTATAACTAGCATGTTTTTATTTAAGAAAAATCTAATGTTGTAATATTTATTTGAAATAACTTAAAAATGTATTTCAAATTAAAAATATTCATAGCCCTTGATCAACCTTGAATGAACCCGACACCCCGACGGGTGAAGATACCCGATAAGGTCATCGGGTAGGTGATGGGAACCGCTTCACTAGACCTGATCAAATCCGGGCAGTCCGGCCTCGTCGTTTGGAAAAACGGCTGACGTGAACAAAGGAAGAAGCCCGACAGGGCCTAAAAGCCTGGCCCGTTAAACCCGCTGGACCAGATGTAACACCCCAAATTTTACAACTTAGGGAGTTACTGGTTAGGACCGCATAGTGGGTCCCGACCTTAGTTTGACAACAACTTAACAAGATCTTACAACAAGGCACAGATAAGGAAAATCAGAAATCATAAAATAGTTTTTGATAATGCATGAATGTGACCAGATCAACTACAGCCGGAAAACGTGATATAACAAAGTACGAAAGGAAACAAGGTTCAACTGTAAAACCCATAAATGCAGAAACTGTAAAACGTCCTAAAGTACGACACCCCGTTGACCACTACCATCTGGATCACTCGGCATCTGCTCTAACCTGTGGCAAATCTAAACAACATATCAACAGTTAGCTAACTATCCCAAATATAAGCAAAATGATAACAGCACAAGCACACGCAGAAACAAAAATAAACAAACATCATGCTGGCACTCAACCGTTTATTATCTATTATTTAAGTGATTCACGTTATTCAATTTAAGTTGTGGCACGAGAACTATTATTAGTTCTCGCCTCCGTTCCTTATCCAACTGGTGTAGGTCTAGCTGACTTTCACTGGTAGCATCACTACAAACCATGTATAGACTAGTCTCGAAAGAAATCCCCAACGCCCCGCGAGCTATTGAGCAGAATGCCACCGCCCGTTACTCTTAGGCCAAAATATAGGTCGGTAATTATATATCACAACCTATCTCTCTAACATTTCAATCACACACCACCATCATCATTTATACTCATATTTAGAAGTCAGCTAAGTAAGCCCAAAGGACTTACCTGATATAACGCTCGACTCTTTATAAACCACTCGCTCTGTAAACTGTAACCACTCAGTTGCCTGCCAAAGGCGATAAGTGTATTAGCACACTCTCACGTAGATAGAAGTCTAAAACTTCTAAGATCGAATAAGGTATTAAGACATACTAGTCACAGTATTAGTTTAGGGTAAAATGACCATTTTACCCTTGGTTCCGATTTTCTCGAAAACCCTAAAATTCATGTCTAAACTCCTATTTGAGGTTCTAAATTTATATTCTAACTCCTCAAATTTTATTTGGTTCCAAACTGACATTTTTCCTATGTTTCTATTTTCCGGAAGAAACGTAAAGGTCTAACTTCGGTTCTAAATATAAAATTCTTAACAGCTTATAATAATTCCGAATTAAATCTCTAGATCATCTATGAGATTCTATCTAACCTTAGGAGAAAGAATTTCTCCAAATTGTTCAGCCAATATTCCTATAAAAATTCACAAAGTTGGTTACTTCACTCTAATTTCCTATACTTAGCCAAAAACTTAAGTTTACCAAAACTGCTCAACTACCTAACTTCGGGAGCTCATAACTTTCAATCCGACCGTTCATTTCTTCTCAAATTTTAATATGCTAAACTACATATATCCATCTACAACATATCCAAAATTCAACGGTGGATCTTTATCCAAACGTTCAATAATTGGTCGACAAGATAGGCAGTTGATAACCTCAAAGCTGAAGGAATAAATGAATTTACAGCAGCCCTTTATTTCCACCATTTTAATTATAACTCAGCAGCTACCTATTACTATCTTGACTATGCTTAAGGCCGGGTTACAGCAGTTCATCAATCTAACATTAAGGAATTGATATGCATACGTAAGATTATACAATAACTTCTAGAGGCGAGAATTGAACTGTAGAAGAGAGGGCTCACCTCTTCAACCACTACTGGGCTGAGGCGTTTCACACAGTTCCGGATGGTTTCTGGCTTCTTCGGCGTGACAGGTTAGGAGGAGAAGCAGGTTCGGCTTGGCTCTACTACTACACTGATTGGCCAACTCCTTCTAGCCTTGCTACTGTCACGGAGTGGTCGAGATGGAGTTGTCATCACAGATACGGAGATGTGAGTACTCATGATCGACTAATTAAAGAGGTGAAGATGAATGGTATATTGATCCTTACCGAAATATACAGAAGCCGCCCGAATTCAGTCCGATTCCAGAGGAGGCTGTTGCTCTACCGGTTGTACGATTGTGGAAGCCAACGTTCACAAGCAGGAGCGAAACAGAAGGGGCGAGGGTTGCTGATGAATCTGGACGGCTGAGTGTGTGCAGCGCATAAGGAAGGAGATCAGAAGGTGCAATCTGGCGTAGAATTAATTAGGCAGTTACGGATCCCTTCCTTATTAATACAGCAGTTACGTGAAGATCAAAAGGAGGAAACGTTGCTGAGCTAGAGGAGTAAGACGGCAACCCTTCTGGCTGGAATGGACGCTGAACTGGAGTGGTGTTGGGCTGGACTCGAGCTGGCAACGCTGGACTGGGCTGTTGGCGTTGGAGCTGTGTTGCTGCTGGGCCGAACTGGCTGAAGGCTGGCAAGCTGGGCCGCATAGGAGCAAGGCAGCAGTGGGCTAAATTATAGAGTATAGATGGGCTAAACTGGCTGCTTAAATTAGTGATATTCTGGCGAGACGAGTTTCTGACACCTAAATATACGGACTAGACGAATAAGGGTTTAATTATAGATTAAGCTCGGTTAAGATTTCTATCATTTTATGCGGAAGTAGTTTGCATAAAATGATAAATTATTTAAAAGATTCTATCATTTTATGTGAAGGAGATCTACATAAAATGATAAATTTTATCTTAATATGTCTAACTAAGTAGACGGATATGAATCGATGGATTGAGATCTAGTTTATAACGGAAATAGACGGAATAAAAATTCCGGATTTTACATCAGTACCCCCTTAAAATAAGTTTTGTCCCGAAACTTAGAATAAGGTATCTACCCCATAAATTTCCCCTCGAAAAATATATTCTAGCAAGCAACTACTCACGTCATCAAGCACATAGACATAAACAATTATGTAAACATATAATCACAGAAGTCATATAAGGTCTCGTCTCGGTACTAACCCGTCGATACTGAGGTAGCGGCTAACTCCGCAAAGAACTCAGGGTAGTTACGTCAAATACTCTCCTCTGTCTCCCAAGTAGCCTCATCAACTCCTCGTCTAGACCACTGAATCCTCAACATCGGTATCTCCTTAGAACGCAGGTGTCTAATGCTACGCTCTAGGACGGCTACTGGATACTCCACAAAAGTGTGGTCTGGCTCAACTATCAGATCCTCATGACTGATGATGTGTCTAGGATCCGGTATGTACTCTCGCAGCTGAGATACATGAAAAACTGGGTGTACTCCCTCTAATCTCGGTGGCAGTGCTAGTCGGTAAGCAACCTCTCTGACTCTCTCTACGATCTCAAATGGGCCGACATACCGGGGACTCAGCTTCCCCTTAATGCCGAACCGTCTAACTCCTCTCGTAGGTGACACCCTCAACCACACCTGTGCACCTACTCTAAACTCCAAAGGTCGACGCCTTTTGTCGGCGTAGGACTTCTGACGACTCTGAGCTGCTAACATCCTCTCCCGGACTAAGGCAATCCGGGCGATGTCGTCCTGTATCTGATCTGGTACTACTCCATCAGCCTTGCTAGGCTCATCCCAGCACAACGGTGTAAGACATCTCCGTCCGTACAAAGCCTCATAAGGTGCCATACCAATAGACGCGTGCCAACTGTTATTATATGAAAACTCTACTAGTGGGAGGTGATCTGGCCATACCTGTCCCAAATCTAGCACACATGCTCGCAACATGCCCTCTAAAGTCTGAATGGTCCTCTCGGACCGTCCGTCCGTCTGTGGGTGGTAGGCAGTGGTAAAGTGGAGACTCGTCCCTAGAGCAGTATGTACCTGCTGCCAAAACCTCGAGGTAAAACGTCCATCCCTGTCGGAGACGATAGTCCTCGGTACTCCATGGAGTCTCACAATGTGTCTGGTGAACTCCTCTGCTAGACGACTTACCGGCCACGTTTCCTTAATCGGAATGAAACGTGCGGTCTTCGTCAGACGGTCTACCACTACCCAAATGGCATCAAAACCTCTGCTGAGTCTCAATCCGGTAACAAAATCCATAGATATATCTTCCCACTTCCAATGTGGTACTGGGAGTGGGTGGAGCTCTCCTCCGGATCTACGATGCTCAATCTTGACCTGCTGACAGGTCGCACACTGGGCTACATATCGGGCCACATCAGGCTTCAAACCACCCCACCAGAAGGAACGTCTTACGTCCTTATACATCTTACTCGCTCCTGGATGTACGGAGTAAGGGGTAGCATGAGCCTCACCTAGTATCCTCTGTCTCAGCTCACTGTCTGATGGCACACATATACGATCCTGCCGTCTCATCACTCCATCGGCACCCATAGTGAACTGAGGTGCCTCATCTTGGGACATCCGGTCTCGGATCCGGGTCAAAGTCGGACAGGTCTCCTGCTTCTGTCGGATCTCACCCAACAGGTCAGGAAGTAACTCTAAGGTGGCTAACTGATGAGCTGTATTGGGGAACTGGATCTCTACCTCCAACCAAGCTAAGTCTCTCTGTAACTGTGGTTGTACTGTCAACCGAGCTATCGCCTTCTCCCGAGGCGTCTTCCGACTCAAAGCGTCAGCAACTACATTTGCCTTTCCGGGGTGGTAGAGAATCTCAAGGTCAAAATCCTTGATCAACTCTAGCCACCGTCTCTGGCGGTTATTCAACTCCCACTGAGTGAATATGTACTTCAGACTCTTATGGTCTGTGAAGATCTGACAGGTCGCTCCATAGAGATAATGACGCCAGATCTTAAGAGCATGTACTACAGCAGCTAACTCTAGGTCGTGAGTGGGGTAGTTTTCCTCATACGTCTTCAACTGTCGAGACGCATACGCTATGACCTTACCCCTCTGCATCAAAACACACCCCAAGCCCAGCTTGGATGCGTCACTGTACACCACAAAGTCCTCTGTACCCTCAGGCTGTGCTAAGATCGGAGCAGACGTCAATCTCCTCTTCAGCTCCTCAAAACTCTGCTGACACGGCTCAAACCAGACGAACCGAGTAGTCTTCCTTAGGAGGGAAGTAAGTGGTCGGGCGATCAGGGAAAACCCTTCCGCAAACCGACGGTAATAACCTGCCAATCCAAGGAAGCTGCGAACCTCCTTAACATTCTTCGGAGGCTGCCAAGAGGACACTGACTCAATCTTCGCTGGGTCGACCTTAATCCCCTCAGCAGTCACTACATGTCCTAGGAACGCCACCTCTGACATCCAAAACTCACACTTGGATAGTTTAGCATATAGCTGACTATCCTGTAGAATCTGTAACACTGTCCTCAAGTGTCCGGCATGCTCCTCTCGACTTCTAGAGTAAACTAGAATGTCGTCAATGAAGACCACTACAAACTGGTCTAAGAAGTCGATGAAAATCCCATTCATCAACTCCATAAATACTGCTGGCGCATTAGTGAGCCCGAATGGCATCACTACAAACTCGTAATGACCATACCTAGTCCGGAATGCCGTCTTAGGTATGTCCTGATCTCTCACTCTCAGCTGGTGATAACCCGATCTCAAATCTATCCTCGAGAACACTGACGCCCCATGTAGCTGGTCCAGCAGATCATCTATGCGAGGCAGTGGATACTTATTCTTGATGGTGACCTTGTTCAACTCCCTGTAGTCGATACACAATCTCATCGATCCATCCTTCTTCCTCACAAACAATACTGGTGCGCCCCAGGGAGAAACACTAGGGTGTATGAAGCCCTTCTCTGCTAACTCCTCTAACTGCTTCTTCAACTCAAGCAGCTCTATCGGGGCCATGCGGTACGGGGCCTTCGAGATCGGTCTCGTGCCCGGCTCTAACTCGATGCCAAAATCAACACTCCTCTGTGGAGGTAGCCCAGGTAAGTCGTCACTGAATACCCCTGCAAACTCACAGGCAACTGGTATCTCCTCTACTGTCAGGCTCTTGCGCTCCTTCATGGCATAACACCAGAAGGCCTCGCAACCCTGTGCTATCAATCTGGCTGCTCTCACTGCGCTGATAACTGTGCCGGACTTTCTGAGGTCCCAACCTCGGAATATCACTCTGTGACCCTCCTCCGTGGCGACAGTCACAGTCCTCCTACCAATATCCAAGACGGCTCTATGTCTAGTCATCCAATCTATCCCTAATATCACGTCCTCATGTGCTAAGGGCATGACTAGAAAATTTACTAACCAAATCCGGCCTCCCAGGTGAATAGGGCAGTCATAAATCTCTCGAGATCCTCTAACCTTACCCCCATCTGGTAATCCAACCACAAAAGGTACACCCTCTACTGTAGCTAAGGACAACTTATCTACACATGCATCTGATATAAAGGAGTGCGTGGCACCCGTATCAAATAAAATGCGCACAGGTAAGTCATGGATCCAAATAGTACCTGAGGTCGCAGGTGCTGTAGGCTGCTCAGTGTTCCTCAGCTCAAACACTCTCGATGGTCCTCCCCAGGTGTTAGTGGTACTACTACGTCCTCTGCCACGACCTAATCCTTGTGTCGTACTGTATGAAGCAGGATGCCCTGGGGCCCGGTACTATGGCTGCTGCTGACTCGGGGCTCGGTACTAAGGAGGTCTCTGTACACTCCTCTCAGCACCTGCAGGAGAAGATCCCTGCTGAGAAGGAGCCTTGCCCTGACGGCAGAAAGTAGCTCTGTGTCCCGGCTTCCCACAAGTGAAGCAAGTGATAGGTGGTTTCGGGCAATCCGTCTTGATGTGATCACGGCCACCACAGTTAAAGCACTGTCGATCTCCACCGGGAGTCCGAACCGTAGAGTGGTAGCTGGACCTCCCCTGAGTCTGTCCTCGACCATAACCTGCTACTGCTGCACTGCTACCAGCATGTCCTGTCTTCTGCCGCTTATCTGGCCCACTAGACTGAGCTGCTTTCCTAGAAGCTGGCCTATCTCTCTCATAAGCAGAGGCCCTATCCTAATAATCAGACAAGGTCTCACAGCGGAATCCAGCCAGGTAGGATCGGGTACTCTCTCTCAATCTCCTAGAGAAAAGGTACACATGCTGCTCTTCTGGAGGTGCAGATGGTCCAAGCAAGGTCAATTCCTTCTGAAATTTCTTTATAGCTGCAGCAATCGGGATATCTTCAAATACCGCCTCAATGAAATCCTGGAATCTCTCTCTCCTCAACGAAACTGGACAGTACCTGTCTATAACAATGTTCCTCATCTGCTCCCAGCTGGTGACTCGGCCACGAATGGTACGCCACCATGAATGAGCATCATCTGTGAAACAGGTCTGTATCAAATCTACCTGTCGATCCACGGGGCAACGTATTGCCTCCAAAGCCGTCTCAATCTTCCCTATCCAGTGCTCCACCTCTAGCCCTATTTCTCCGCTGAACGAGGGGACCTTCTGAGAGTTGAAAGCCTTCAACCACTCATCCGGTCTCGGTGCTCTGGACCTTGTAGGTGCTCTAGCAGCATCAGCCCTCCTCTCAGATACAGCCGGCACCTGAGACACTCCCTGTGTCACCTGAGCTGACCTAGCCGGTACCACTGGTGGTACCTGAGTAAGCCTCTCAATTCTGGCAGCTTCCTCTCTGCGCTCAACATAGGCTCTGAACTCCATGTACTCAGATGCTCCAATAGAAACACGTCCTGATTCAGTAGAACGTACTCCTTGCGCTCCAGACCTAGCGGCGGTCTCAGGCCTGACCTCGGGGCCTACACTCTCAGCTACTTCTTCTACAGCAACCTCTGGTATGCTTGCTGCAGGTGGGTCATCTCGAGGAACTCGTCCTCGACCTCTCCCTAGTGGAGGTCTACCCTCACGACCATGCCCTCTAACAGCAGGGGTGCTATCAGCTCGATCCTGTCTGATTGGGGGAAGGGGGGGACGACCCCTACCTCGGCCAGTCACTTGGGCAGCCCTAGTACGTGCCATCTGCACGAATAGTAATAACTACAGTTATAAACTAGCTAATCTATCATAACAGTACAAGTCTATAATTATTCTAAGAATACCGAGATCCGCAGAGGTAGTGGTGGTCATCCGTACTTTCTATCCCAACCCGACTCTGTATGCATTTTAAAACCAAAATTCTCTTTGGAAAACTCAGACCCTTTTCGGGTTCTGTTTATTTACTTATATGACCTTTTTATAAGATTCAAGTGCCATTGTTGCCAACCTAGAGCTCTGATACCATGTTGTAACACCCCAAATTTTACAACTTAGGGAGTTACTGGTTAGGACCGCACAGTGGGTCCCGACCTTAGTTTGACAACAACTTAACAAGATCTTACAACAAGGCACAAATAAGAAAAATCAGAAATCATAAAATAGTTTTTGATAATGCATGAATGTGACCAGATCAACTACAGCCGGAAAACGTGATATAACAAAGTACGAAAGGAAACAAGGTTCAACTGTAAAACCCATAAATGCAGAAACTGTAAAACGTCCTAAAGTACGACACCCCGGCTGACCACTACCATCTGGATCACTCGGCATCTGCTCTAACTTGTGGCAAATCTAAACAACATATCAACAGTTAGCTAACTATCCCAAATATAAGCAAAATGATAACAGCACAAGAACACGCAGAAACAAAAATAAACAAACATCATGCTGGCACTCAACCGTTTATTATCTATTATTTAAGTGATTCACGTTATTCAATTTAAGTTGTGGCACGAGAACTATTATTAGTTCTCGCCTCCGTTCCTTATCCAACTGGTGTAGGTCTAGCTGACTTTCACTGGTAGCATCACTACAAACCATGTATGGACTAGTCCCGAAAGAAACCCCCAGCGCCCCGCGAGCTACTGAGCAGAATGCCACTGCCCGTTACTCTTAGGCCAAAATATAGGTCGGTAATTATATATCACAACCTATCTCTCTAACATTTCAATCACACACCACCATCATCATTTATACTCATATTTAGAAGTCAGCTAAGTAAGCCCAAAGGACTTACCTGATATAACGCTCGACTCTTTATAAACCACTTGCTCTGTAAACTGTAACCACTCAGTTGCCTGCCAAAGGCGATAAGTGTATTAGCACACTCTCACGTAGATAGAAGTCTAAAACTTCTAAGATCGAATAAGGTATTAAGACATACTAGTCACAGTATTAGTTTAGGGTAAAATGACCATTTTACCCTTGGTTCCGATTTTCTCGAAAACCCTAAAATTCATGTCTAAACTCCTATTTGAGGTTCTAAATTTATATTCTAACTCCTCAAATTTTATTTGGTTCCAAACTGACATTTTTCCTATGTTTCTATTTTCCGGAAGAAACGTAAAGGTCTAACTTCGGTTCTAAATATAAAATTCTTAACAGCTTATAATAATTCCGAATTAAATCTCTAGATCATCTATGAGATTCTATCTAACCTTAGGAGAAAGAATTTCTCCAAATTGTTCAGCCAATATTCCTATAAAAATTCACAAAGTTGGTTACTTCACTCTAATTTCCTATACTTAGCCAAAAACTTAAGTTTACCAAAACTGCTCAACTACCTAACTTCGGGAGCTCATAACTTTCAATCCGATCGTTCATTTCTTCTCAAATTTTAATATGCTAAACTACATATATCCATCTACAACATATCCAAAATTCAACGGTGGATCTTTATCCAAACGTTCAATAATTGGTCGACAAGATAGGCAGTTGATAACCTCAAAGCTGAAGGAATAAATGAATTTACAGCAGCCCTTTATTTCCACCATTTTAATTATAACTCAGCAGCTACCTATTACTATCTTGACTATGCTTAAGGCCGGGTTACAGCAGTTCATCAATCTAACATTAAGGAATTGATATGCATACGTAAGATTATACAATAACTTCTAGAGGCGAGAATTGAACTGTAGAAGAGAGGGCTCACCTCTTCAACCACTACTGGGCTGAGGCGTTTCACACAGTTCCGGATGGTTTCTGGCTTCTTCGGCGTGACAGGTTAGGTGGAGAAGCAGGTTCGGCTTGGCTCTACTACTACACTGATTGGCCAACTCCTTCTAGCCTTGCTACTGTCACGGAGTGGTCGAGATGGAGTTGTCATCACAGATACGGAGATGTGAGTAATCATGATCGACTAATTAAAGAGGTGAAGATGAATGGTATATTGATCCTTACCGAAATATACAGAAGCCGCCCGAATTCAGTCCGATTCCAGAGGAGGTTGTTGCTCTACCGGTTGTACGATTGTGGAAGCCAACGTTCACAAGCAGGAGCGAAACAGAAGGGGCGAGGGTTGCTGATGAATCTGGACGGCTGAGTGTGTGCAGCGCATAAGGAAGGAGATCAGAAGGTGCAATCTGGCGTGGAATTAATTAGGCAGTTACGGATCCCTTCCTTATTAATACAGCAGTTACGTGAAGATCAAAAGGAGGAAACGTTGCTGAGGTGGAGGAGTAAGACGGCAACCCTTCTGGCTGGAATGGACGCTGAACTGGAGTGGCGTTGGGCTGGACTCGAGCTGGCAACGCTGGACTGGGCTGTTGGCGTTGGAGCTGTGCTGCTGCTGGGCCGAACTGGCTGAAGGCTGGCAAGCTGGGCCGCATAGGAGCAAGGCAGCAGTGGGCTAAATTATAGAGTATAGATGGGCTAAACTGGCTGCTTAAATTAGTGATATTCTGGCGAGACGAGTTTCCGACACCTAAATATACGGACTAGACGGATAAGGGTTTAATTATAGATTAAGCTCGGTTAAGATTTCTATCATTTTATGCGGAAGTAGTTTGCATAAAATGATAAATTATTTAAAAGATTCTATCATTTTATGTGAAGGAGATCTACATAAAATGATAAATTTTATCTTAATATGTCTAACTAAGTAGACGGATATGAATCGATGGATCGAGATCTAGTTTATAACGGAAATAGACGGAATAAAAATTCCGGATTTTACACCAGATTCGGGGACCACTGTAGGTCCGACCCGTCGGCCGGATAAAACAAAATAAAAAATATTATATTGTATCTATTATAAATATTAAGTATGAATATAAATTATTTAGTATAATTACAATAAATTTAATAGATAAAGTATCTTAAAAATTATTCATTTTTAAAAAAATTATATTAAAAATATTTTTTAAAATTATATATTTTAAAAAAATATATATTAAAAATATATTTTTTAAAAATGAAAACAAGTACCCACATACCCGGTAGCCGGGATGGCCCGGTTTTGGTAATGCACTTTAAAAATAAATATTTTTTAAAAATATATATTAAAATTTTAATCCAATTATAGCTACATAGTGCATCGTCAACGAGTTCGATAATAATTAATACGCAAATATTGATATAAGAAAGCTCAAATAATAAAATGTTAACATGGGTAAAGGCCCAACTGAGCGCCAATGACCCACCTCAAATAAAAGCCCATCTCAGAAGCCCTCCTCACCTAAAACTACTCCTTCAAAATCTTTCAACTAAAAAGACGTGTCAATAGTTAAGCAGCAGTTGTGAAAAGAGAAAACACGTGTCCATATCTGCTTCGTTGGTCAGCCGGAGAACGTGGTGTTAGTTTAGCGCGAAAAAGCGGCCGCCCGCCAAGCCACGTCACCCTATGAGGCGGGAAAATGAAGCAAACTCCCTCCAATTAGATGAGGCCCACCTCTCTTTTCTCTTCCTTCTTCTTTACGCATCATGATGCATGCATGTATGCATGCCATGCCATACTATAATGGCCATGCTAAACCACATGGGCCCACCTTCATCAATGCATGCAACAGTGTCACGTGACCCAGTCATGGGCCACTCTATAATTTTATATGAGCACGTACTGTACTGTAAGGACTGTGTTATCACTAATCGTCTTGTTAATAAAGCTAGTCAAAACAAACAAAAGCTGTTTAAGAAAAAAACATCGGTTTATTTAATTAATGAGAAATTGATTATTTTAATAGAATGATAATGGCATGGGCGGTCAAATAACAATATTCAATAGAGAAATAAATGTTAATTTATTATAGAATAAAGTTACATTGACTGATGGTAAAGAAAGTGATTTCGCAGGCGGGTTAGCCGTTGATCTCCTTAACTACGCAGAGCTTGTCACGTGAAGCAAGATTTAATATGTGACTGCTTTGCAATTTTAAAGTTTTGAACAGTACGTGCAATGGACATGCCACATTCTGGATCTGCTTTTTTTTTTTTTTGGTTATATAAAAA